>CM070715.1:61109038-62309038 GCA_036346275.1 Otatea glauca
ATCCGTACTCAAGAGTAATACAACACCACCACACGAATCGGAGTAGGACCTTCAGCCCAACCAAGATACATCTTGGACTCACGAGTCTAACCATTCAGGGAGTGGAACGCGCGACCCCCTAGACTTACAAATTTACTTGCCGGCGCTCCCGAAAACGCCGACATAAATGCTTTTGGATCTTTTGCTGAGGACGTATGATTGATGGATGAGTCTTCTTCTGACCATATCCCAATCATCTAGGCAAATCTTGTGTTCTTTCTTGCAAGAAACCGATTTTTGTTCTTAAGAAGATCAATCTTAGAAGATTGGGTTTTTGGGAGTTCTTGTCTTGTGTTCTAGCTTGCTATGATATGTGGGAAGGCATCTAGGATAATCTTGATCATCAAGAACCCACGAGCTAGCTGAGAGCCAAGTTTTTGATTTTGATCCCGTTCTTAAACACTCTTCCGTAAATTTCAAAAAGGTCAGAACTTTGACATTGATTCTTCCAATCGACGGTTGGAATAGGTTCCTGACATCCATAGAAAGGTGTCCACAAATTTTCTTTGAGTTTGCATCAGCCGATCAAAAGATTTCTCAATTTTTCCTTTTGAACTCGGGCTGAAATTACTGTTTATCGGCTCAATAGCCCAAGACTATTCTACAGCATTCTGTAGCACCGAAGTTTGTGGCGATCTTTGGGCATCACTGATAATTTTGGGATTTTTGCTTTCTTTGCTTCGTCTTTTTGATGTGAGGATGTTAGCTGGATTGTTTTGAGTGGAAAATTTTTATTTTACGATCATTCACCCCCCTCTGATCGCCATCTTGATCCTTCAATTTGGAAGACTAAATGTGTCCCAAAGTTGAGAGTCTTCACCTAGATTCTCCTCCAAGACCATTTAAATACCAAAACTATGATGGCTAGGAGAGGGTGGCACACAGCAAACGACACAACTACACTCTTTGCTACAACACGGAACAAGAAACAACTAGACACCTTTTCTTCGGCTGTGTTTTCAGTAAAGAGTGTTGGTGTGTTCTTGTATCCAATGGGAAACATCGGTAGACATATTTCAAAGGATTGAAACAGCTAGTTAGAACTTTACTTAGCCATGTTTCATGGAAATCTTCAACATTGCGGCCTAGTAGTTTTGTAAGAAAAGAAACCGAAAGAATTTCAACCAAACTCAGGAATCCATTCAGGATTGGAGAGAAGACTTCATTGCGACGCCAGGTTACACCTGGTCAGGCTCAAGGTAGCTATTAAACTTATCTTTTCTTCCTGGTAAAATGAGTTGCAATTTACTTTTCATATTCCTATGATAGCTCAGCCAGGGTAGCCCTCCTCTTCTTTCTTTCTTTCTTTCTTTCTTTCTCTCTCTTTCCTTCTTCACCTCCTCTTCTTTGTGTTGCTCCTTGCTTGGAACTGTATCTTCCTTTTCCAAAAATTTAATTCTATCATAGTAGGAGCATCTCCTACTGTTTTCCTATCAAAAAAAGAGATTCAATATCTTGCGATTTGTCATCTATATCCTTCAGTTTTTGTTTCATCTCATAAATCTTTTTTGTTAAATCATAATCTTCTTCACTTCTGTTCTGCTCCATTATATTAGAGTTTCCCTTCAGTTGTTCTATCTCCACCTCAAGTTTTTATTTAGCATCCAACAACTTTTCCATGTCAGATATCTTGTTTGTAGGCTCTATTTTAACTATGGAACTAACATACATAATTAATACTAATCATAGATTGATAGAAGCATGAGGACATACATATGATTGCCATGATAATTAAAAAACTCATCTTCCCAACATACAGACATGAGAGAGAGAGTGAGTGATTCTACTCTGTATGCAATCAATGTACAATGGTTTTATTCTATATGAAACGAAAAGGAAATATGGAGGTCCTTGATTCCTTATTTGATCACTTTATGATGTTTTGTAATGCCTTACAAGAAACATTAGATTTATCCTCATGTTGTAAACACAGGGGAAACCCTATTTGGATGAAAGGAAAAAAAGACGACAGTTTGAATAAATAAGCAAGGATTTGATGTATAAATAATACAACTTTGTAAAAGTAGTAAATGATCTTAAGATGAAACATGACTGAAACATTGATGTACAAATCATGGTAGGGGTAAATTAGATTAATGAATTACTAGCGGCACCAAAGTAATGGAACACGACTAACATAAGCGTACTTGGAGTTCAATTATATAAGGATTTTTGTCATCCTTGTAAGATGTTCTTGCTTGTGCTTAAAGATCATCAATCATTAGGTGATAATTGTGTTGCATTCTTGGAGTTGAATTCCACAAGGAATATCTGTCATCCTTGTATGATTGTATTCTATGTGCTCATAAAACAACATTCATTGGGTAATTTTATTAAAAAAATTATTCAGGAACTCTAGCATTCACTAAAGAAGGAGATGGGAATCCAAGCTGGTCCTAGGATTTGAACTCAGTTGGCCGAGGTTGCAACTGCTAATCTTTACCATTCGGCCATAGGTTGAAATATTATGATACTATTCTTGTATTAATGATAGAAAAATGATATATATTATTTACTGAATGAAGAAAAAATCCATCAGAAGATATGATAGAACAAAGATCAACAAGCATACATTGAGAAACAACATTAACATTTGATAGATCAAGACAAGGAGACCTTAGGGCTCCGGGGAAGAGGCGGCGGCATCAAGGATGAGCAGTGGCGATGGCGTTGAGGACAGTGAAAGATTTCATTGTAGTGTGGAATGCGGTGGGCAAAAGCCCTAGAACGATATATATAATAAGTGCTATATCACAGACTGTTCTTTATACAAAATATCTGTGATATCATATTATCATAGATGGTTCATGGCACAAACCGTCTGTGAAGTATAATAGCCAATTTGTACCATGAAATCTGTGATATGACAACATATCACCGATGATTTGTTCACAGACGGTTTGTACAATGAACTATCTATGATATTAGCTTACTATAGATAGTTCTTAGCATATCTTGTAACTTTGACGGTCATATTAGCAAAACCATCTATGATTAGTTTTAACATAGACGGTTTTTGAAAACCCTGTGATGAGGAACCTTATATAGGCCTTTCTGTAGTAGTGTATTATCTTAAGACTATTTGTCTGACACACTTACGTGGGTGTGCGACTAAGAAAATCATAACAAAACCTTTCGGAAACTCTTTTCGAACATTGACCCTCTCGATAAGCCTAAACTCATTATTCCTTCCTCACACAGAACAAAAGAATAGGAAGGATTTATCGTTAGATTAGGAAAAATACTTGTTTGAGATGTGTGGCTATGGCTAGTCACCTTCCCCATACCTCGCACACAGTTTAGTCTTCCACTTGAGGCATAACATGTCAAGACTCGGTAACTTACTAAGTTAGGTCTAGCTCATAACAAATATGTGGTTGCATGATTGGCCCAGTTTAGGCTTACAAGATGAAGTTCTTAATTCATGACCAAGGCAAGACTTTCAATTATTCACAGTAACCTTTATCCATTCACATATAATCACCATACCTATTAGTTTCATTCACACATCATCATACCAATTACCCAATGTCTCATACACCATCCTTAGCACACAACCTCTTGCCACTTACCTCAGTCTAAATCATTTACCACTCAGCTTGATTATCGTGCAACACATGTCATCAACAACTTAACATCATTAGTCAAGTTTGAATTTGCACTTTAAAAGATATCGTGCAACACATGCCATCAACAACTTAAGATCATTAGTCAAGTTTGAATTTGCACTTTCAAAAGATGTCAATGATCCATGGCATAGCTACAAACTAAGCACCATCTAACCAACCCACATTAGTTCTATATTTATGACTAACCATTAATTATCCAACCTAGGATGACAAATAACTATATCATAGCAAATGACATGGTTGACATAGCAAATGATAAGGTAGGTATAATTCAAATGAGTTGAATAGCTAATTCCCAAATTATTTGAAAACAATATAAGTCAAGATAGCATGCAATAGATTAAAACAAAATAATATTTGTAAAATTGGGTTCAACATGATCAAAGCACAACTTGCCTAGCTCTTGCTATGTTGTTGCTCCTTTATCGTTGATTACTTCATCTTTTATCTTAGACTTCCTTACCTTCCGCTCCTCGGAACGACTTCTAGACATTTACATCTAACGAGAGAGAAAGAGAAAATACAAAAAAAAACTCAAAAATACAAATTAAATATACTCCAAATTGAGAATAGATGGTATTGGAATGAAGGGCTCGATTTTAGATGAATTTAGAAATTTAATTATGTTCAATTGCAAATCGTATGAAGGCGAAGGACCGAGATGGCGATCAGAGGGGGGTGAATGATCCCAAATAAAATTTTTCCCGATTCAAAATGATCCAAACAAGCCCTCAAACGAAACAATCAAAAAGATCAAATAAGAGGGAGCAATTTACCCTGTAGGGCCGGTGATACCACTGGGAGGCCGGTAGCACCTCACAGGGGGGCGGTAGCACCGGGCCTCAAAAATCAGCAAAGAACACATCATAATTTCAAAAGAAAAAATGATGCATCTTTTGATCGGCTAATCCAAAACTCATGAAACTTGGTATGCACCTTCGTATGGAGGTCAGGAACCTATTCCAACCTACAATCTAAGAGATTGACATCAAAGTTCCAACCTTTTTGGAATCGAAGGAATAATGCACCAAGTAAGAGCAAAAACCCAAAAACTTGATCTTGAACTTGCTCGTGGGGTTATGATGATCAAGATGATCTTGGATAGCCTCCCACTTGTCAAAGCAAGCAAGAACACAAGTCAAGAACACCAAAAATCCGATCTACCAAGAATGATCTTCTAAAGAGCAAAAGATCGGTTTATTGCAAAGAAGAGCATAAGATTTGCCTAAATGATTGGGATATTGTCGGCGCAAAAACTTGAGATAGGGTTTTCGATAACAAGACACCGCATTTAACACCGTTCAGAGCGCGTGCGAGTCGATTTGACTCAGAATCGATAAGGTAAAATATAAAATTCGCCAAAGTCGATCGTGAAGATCAATCGCTTAAACTCAACCAGCTTGAAGCCGATCAAGATCGAAGTAACAAGGTAAGTCTAATTAGCCGATTAAGGCTAATCAAAGGATAAAGGCGATCGATTCAAGAAGGCGATGCGCAACAAAATCGTAATAAATCAAACTCGAGCATAATTTGAAGAAGATCAACAATCGACGATTCGCAACTTTATTGATCAAGATCGAATTACAAGAAAACTAAATTACAGAGACTACTCCTAGTTGATAGGAAAAAGTAATGTAGATTGGTGTATTGGATTGTGTTGTCCTGCAGCTTTGCTTCAGCCTCTTTTTTATACCCATCGGCTGCTCGTATCCTTTTACAACACGTCTCGAGACTTGATCCGTATCGGCCTTATCTTGGACAGTTATTTCCTTAAAGATCTTGCTGTTACTAAATATCTTCAAATCTTTCCAACCCGTCCGTTAATTTCCGTGTGTCTGACTTTATTGCCGATTTTGACTAGACTTGCCAAATTTTGGTGCAAACATATGCCCCCCATTTTTGAGAGATGACTTGTCATCTGTCAAAAATCACAATTATCGACTTATGTCCCATCGGCTAACTGTTGAACTTCACCTAATAACTGCCACTTTATTTGCGCCATAATTTTCTGACATGCGCGTAGTGCGCTTTAACTGCTCGCGTCTTTTGAGATTCGTTTCCCGCCGCTTCAAATTTTCACCGTGCTACAAATATGTGGCCCCCACAGACTCATTCTTCACGTGCATGAGCTCTCGAGTTGTCTGCAATCGGCTTCTGGTCTTCAAGCTCCAGTTCTCACCGCTTCCAATCGTCTTCTGTCAGAACCTTCTCAATGGATCCTTCTCAGGTATTCATCCCGATTCCAAACAGCAATGACCAATTTTATCTAGGTCCAGTAGGAAACCTAGAAGCCGATTTAGTAATAAATGAAGAGATTCCTCATCTTCCTCTATCGGCTGCGGGATATAATATAGAGGGTTGGAGTAAGAGCTTTAGGGCTTAGCCGACGACGCTCAAGGGATGGAGATCATGGTACATTCGCGTAGCAGCCCAAAAGAGGGATGAATGGGAAAAGATGGGTATAGCCGAATGTCTCCCCCTTTCCTTAGTCGATCCAGAGGCCAATGAGCCCTTAGTGGCCATGGCTTGCTATTTCTGGTCGGACACCTTCAATGCCTTCGTATTCCGCACTGGTCTTGTCGGCCCAACTCTGCTGGACGTAGCCCAACTGTGCTGCTTAAGACATAATGGGGATCAAGTATCGGCTTATAGCGGCAAGCCCAAGTACAAGCTTATCAGATCCAAAGGTGAAGGATGGGCTAAATATATCAGAAATAATAATAAAGTTAATGGGGTGGTATCGGACGAAGAACACACTGCTTTTTTGAACCTCTGGTTAGACCGATTTTTGTTCTGCGGTGCTTCCTTGGGACCAACTCAGGTATATCAAACCATAGCAGAGCAGTTGGTAGAAGGTCGTCGGCTAGCACTTGGAAAAATATTTCTAGGGGCAGTTTACCAGATGATGCACATAATAAGATGTCGGCTCTTTACTGGTTTTACGGGTTTTACTGTCGGCAACGTCAGAGGACCACTCTGGTTCATTCAGATCTGGCTATAGTACCTATTTAGCTGATCCTTTGAGTTGAATCCTTCTAAAGACACAGCATTCCCCCGCGAAGATACTCCAGAAGGCATGGTTCCTCAGTTCACAACCAGCCGATCATATGGTGAGAGATTCATAATGTGTTCTGGGAATGAGACAAAAGTGACTCCTATCGGCTCCAAGAAATATTTATCATTCTTCCTTTAGCTTGATAGCAATGAATTTAAACAAAATGATTTCTTCAGCTACACAAGTACAACCGATTTTCCATGGCCTTCTTTCCTTCACTTAGATACCGATAGCGCCTAATGCCGCAAGATACATTAGATCTTCTCGCTTTTCATTTCGCCAAGTATTCTCGCACGCTGGTCTTCATACAAGGAATCGGACTTTTCAAAGATTCATATGAATTTCTGAACCATCGGTTTATGCTGCATAATTAGGCTTTGGTCAGGTTATTCCGAGTCTGCCACTACTTGATTGGCTTCAACCAAGAGCCAAAGTCCGTAATGCAGTCGCGGCTAACCTCGTCCTTGAATAGCCGATGAGCTTCAAATCAAAGACTTGCCGCATTTTGTGCTGAATACCCGTCGGTCAGAACGCTTCTCGTCCTGGTGGTCGTCTATCGCAGAGGCACTATATTCTGATAAATCAATGTCGGCTATTATCAATGAGTTTTTTCCAAATCTTCCCGAGCCGATAGTAGATACTAACAGCGATTCAAGTGACAAGACTAACTCCGCGGGGTATACTAATACAAGTCTTGTAGATATTGATGAGGTATCGGTTTCGAATAATTTTTCTTCCACATCAGTCTTACCAAATATTTTTCTAATCTCTTGTATCTTCTTTCTACAGGCTAAAGCTGCTGGCAAGAAACCCGCTTCCGGCCAATTGGGCAGTGGCCAAGTCAAAAGGCCACTCTAGTCGACTGGCCTGACTGGGTACACCTCCGGTACCCTAGGAATTCACAGTCCATCTTTGTCGGACATTGAGAAAAAACAACCAAGTAAGTATAACACAATCGATCATTATTTCTTCTGGTTTTATCCAACTGACTATTGATCGATCATATTTTCAGAAAATAACAAAACAAAATACACCAAGGCTCCTGCAAAAAGGGGATCCAAGTCCCAAGAGCAGAGCAGCGAGAGTTCGCCACATGCGTCGGCTACTGCAGAGGTAAATGATCGTACCTTTCATTAAATGTCTTATACCATCAATATGTCGGCTTACCCTTTATTTTACTTCTTTCAGCCGATGCAGTGAGCCCAAGTCGCGAAGATCTTGGCCGATCTCCCCAAGATTTCTTCTGCACCACTATCTCTTCCATACCAATGCAAAGCGATACCAGTCACCGACCTGCCAGAGCTTTCCGACCTGACGAACCTGTTGGGCTTCTCTCTGGCCGACCTTGATGATCCTGAAATAATGGCCACCGACGACTACGATGCTGAGATCCGGAACATCCTTGAGTATCGAAGGAAGCATCGGCTGCCGTTACTTCTGCTCCAAGCATGAAAGAAAAGCTCAACAAGCTTTTTGACCTAGTCATGAAGCCACAATCGGAGATCTTGGCGAATAACCAGCCGATTCGGGATGCTATGGTGGCTGTTGAGGCCGATCTGCCTCCAGAAGCAATGGAAGCTCTTCTCAATGTCTGGCACCTGGACGAGAGGAGATCTGAAGTGGAGGCAGCGCAGGCTAGAATCAATCGGCGCGAAGCCCAGGAAGCCGATCAAAAGCTCCTAGATGAGTTGGTTGCTGACGTAAAGGCAAAGAAACGTAAATTTGATGCCGACGCGTAGCAGCTGAAGTCGACTAAAGAATCCCTCTCCAAGCTCGAAAATACCAGGAAATTTCTTTTGGAAGAGTTGGCCAAAACTGAAAAACAAATCCAAGAAGGCCAGCAAACCATGGAGAAAACAACGTCGGAGATTAAATACTAGAAGCTTGGTATCGCCATGGCTGTGATGAGTGTAAAGAAGCAGTCGGCCAAGGATGTACCAGTGCCGGGGAACGCAAAGGAAGATGATCGCATCATTGAAGAGGTTCAATGTGTGATCGCTGGCTACACCGCACGCCTCGCTTTGGCGCAACTCTCCTGTGCTCTGCATTCAATACTAGTTCTCAGATATGAAACTTTGTCAGCCGTATTTTGGAAATACTTGTCTGGAATACTTTGTAATTTTATAATCGGCTGTTTAACCGATTTAAGTTTACTTTTTTGTAATTTTATCTCGTTGAATCTGCAATCCTTCTAGCCGATTAACAGCATCGTGTTAACATGGCTTTTTGAACGTAATTCTCAGTCGGCTAGGCTCCAATCCAAACGCTAGGATAGTATTTCTTTAAATATTTCCCGTTAATAGCTTTAGGCAAAACGTACCCTTCCAACGTTTTCAGTACATACGAATTTCCACCGACTAGCCGATTAACTTTGTACAGTTCTTCCCACGTAGGTGACCATTTTCCAAATCGGCTATCTTTCGAGCCAACAGGTAGTATCGTTTTTCACACTAAATCGGCTTGATCAAACGATTTAGGCATGACTTTTTTATTATATGCTTTTGCAACTCTGAATTTATTTTTCTGATCAACTTTATCGATTTTCCTTTTGATCAACTTTATCAACATTTTGTTGGATGACTCGGCTTGTCCGTTAGCCTGAGCGTAATACGGGGACGAGTTCAATAATTTGATTCCCAGACTCGTCGCGTAACTCTGAAACTCATTAGACATGAACACCGTACCTTGATCGGTCGTAATTGTTTGCGGTATTCTGAACCGATGGACAATATGTTCATTGACAAACTAATTGCCTCAACACTGGTCACTTTCTTAAGTGGTATAGCTTCAACCCATTTAGAGAAATAATCGGTCGTGGCCAAAATAAACTTGTGGCTTTTACTCGAAGCAAGAAATATTTGACCAATTACATCTATTCCCCAACCTCTAAACGGCCATGGCTTGATAATTGGGTGCAAAGCCGATGCTGGTGCTAGTTGTATATTGCCAAATTTCTGGCAAGTCTGACATCCTTTATAATATTTGAAACAATCCTCTAGCATTGTCGGCCAAAAATAACCTGTTCGTCTAAGTATCCATTTCATCTTATGAGCCGATTAGTGAGATCCGCAAATACCTTCATGTACCTCGCCCATTGCTACTTGTGCTTCTTCGGTTCTAAGACATCTCAACAGCAAGCCTTCCATCATCCGATAATACAATGTATCGTCCATAACAATGTACTTTAAAGCTTGTTGCCTAATCTTGCGTTCTGTCGGCTTGGATGGGTCAATCAGGTAATTCTTTATTTGCGTTCTCCAATCCACAATATCTATGCACATGATGGTGTTATCAACTAATTCGGCTACCTGATATCGGTCAAAGTCTTTGTACCCTAATGCTTGTTGAGCTAAAGCGTTATCTCTATCGTTCAATTCTCGAGGTACATGACCGATGGAAAATGATGCAAATGAGCTGATAATTTCGAAACATTGTTCCAAATATTTCAGCAGTATTCCGTCTCGGCATTGGTATTCTCCTTTTATTTGCTGCACAATCAACATTGAATCCCCATATGCCTCAACAAACGCATCTCGATATTTTCCAACAATCGCAAACCCTTGAGCAATGCTTCATACTCACCTGATTGTTCGAGCATCGATCGCTTAATCGAAATGCAAATTCAAAATTATACCCTTTGGGTGATATGAGCACAATACCGATCCGCCACCTTCTCTCGCATACGCACCGTCAAAAATAATTGCCAAGGGGCTACTGATACCAAGTCACAGCAAGATTATGTCCTCGTTATAAAATCGCCGTAACTTGTCCCTTAACTGCTTTAGCCAATTCGTAAATCAGGTCGAACTCTATTAAGGCATAAGCCCACTTGCCAAGTCGACCTCATAAAATCGGAGCTGATAACATATATTTTATAACATCGGTTCTACAGATCACTTTACAAGCCGATGCTAAAATATAATGTATTAGCTTTGTACATGAGAAATATAAAGACAAGCATAATTTTCGATGAAAGGGTACCGACTTCAAAGATCAAGAAGCGCCGACTTAAATAAAAATAACCCTTTATTTTCCATCGATTTCTTGTGCTAAAACAGATCCAATAGTTTCCTCTTCAGCCGATATATATAACTTGAAAGGAATCCTTCATGTGCAAACAAAACCGAGGATTGGCTAGATAATCTTTGACGTCGTCGAAAGCTTTTTGCTGATCAATTCCCAACACGAATTCTTGATTATCCTTCAATTTCAATAGTGGGGTAAAAGCACGGATCCGACCGGAGAGATTCGAGATAAACCTTCGGAGATAGTTAATCTTGCCGATCAACTTTTACAATTCATTTTTGCATGTTGGCGGCATTGTGTCAACTATGGCTTTAACTCTTGCTTGATTAACTTCAATACCTCTTTCATGTACCATAAAGCCCAAAAATTGCCCAGCCGACACTCCAAATGCACATTTGAATGGATTCATCTTTAAGCCATGCGATTTTATGTTCTGGAAAACTTTTTCCAAATTGGCCAAATGTTGCACATCATCTGCAGACTTCACTACGACGTCATCGATATATATTTCAACGATGTGACCGATTAAGTCATGAAAAATCAGATTCGTGCCTCGCTGATACGTTTCCCAGCGTTCTTTAAACCGAAAGTCATAACCGTCCACTCGAATAAACCTATAGCACTCGGGCATCTAAAGGCTGTTTTTGGTATAACGGCTTCTGCCATGAATATCTGATTGTATCCGGCATTCCCGTCCAGAAAACTTATGATCTTATTTCCTGATGCAGCATCGATAAGCATATCGGCTATTGGCATCGGGTATTCATCTTTTGGTGTCGCCTTGTTCAAATCTCTAACGTCGACACATACTCGAAGTTTCCCGTTTTTCTTCATGACTGGAACGATGTTGGAAACCCATTCCGCATATCGGCAAGGCCTAATAAACTTTGCCTCAAACAATCGTTCTATTTCTTCTTTTATAATTTTATACAGGGCCGGATTAAAACGCCTAGGGTATTGTTTAAATGGCCGATACCCTGGTCTGATAGGTAGCCGATGTTCTACCAATTGTCGGTTTAAACCAGGCATCTCATGATACTCCCAAGCAAAGCAATCTTTATAATCTCTAAGAATTTTGATTAACCTTTCTTTGTATTTTACATCTAATTGTGCGCTAATAAAAGTTGGTCTTTTCCTATCTCCGCTACCTATATCAATTTCTTCAAGTAGATATGTAGATGTGAAGCCTTGGCCCAACTTTTCAATCTCTTGGAAATCTTCTATAGCCTCATACCTATCTGTTATTTGCCGATAGCTTTGCATTTTGTCTTGTAATGCCTTCATTGCTTTTCCTGTCCCCATCGGCGCAATACTTCATTTGTCCGATCAAACGTGCCCGGCTTGACACTGATCGGTATAAGTCCTGACTTACTAACGCAAATGAAATCGCATTCATCCAATGTTTTTCCCGATATACACCCAGCTTCTTCGTGTTGCCAATTCGCATCAGAATTGGCCATGGCGATGTGAGCCGATGTGTCGACTGTAACAATTTCAACCTCTTCTCCATTCCATTGGACAAGTGCTTGATGCATTGTCGACAGGATGCAGCAGTTGGCGTGAATCCAATCTCTTCCAAGCAGAACACTGTAGTTTCCTTTGGCGTCAATGACAAAGAATGCGGTCGGCAAAGTTTTGCTACCCGATCGATTCAGAACCATGACGCCTTTGGCCTCTGTGGGATCGCCTGTGAAGTCATTCAAAACCATATTAGTTTTAATCGAGTCTTCATCGGACTTACCCAATTTCTTGCAAGTCGTGTAGGGCATTAGGTTTACTGTAACTCCACTGTCTACCAACATCCTAGATATCGGCTTTCCATTTATATACCCTTTCAAATACAATGGTTTCAGATGTCGATGATCGTCTCTTGGTTTCTCAAAGATTGCGTTTTGGATGCCCGAACATGATTGAGTGAACGTTTCTTTAGCAGACTCAGTTTTGATTTTGAATTCGGCTGGCAACATGAACACCATATTGATATCCATTGGGGGTGTATCGTCCCTAATCATAGGAGAATCTAGATCATCCGTCGACTCAAAATCTTCCACGACTTGTTCCTTTTTTCTCCACTCTTTCTTAACAATCTTGATCGGACAAAGCTCATTGAAGGTATCATCCCTCTGTTTTTCTGCGTCGGCTTCCTGGATCTCTTGAGTCCTTAGTCTCTGGAGCCATCTGCGCTGCGATCGGCTAAGACCAGATGGACACCATCTAGGTTTGGGCTCTCAAGCCAGATGTCGGCCGCCAAATTTCCCGGCCCGAACTAGGTCTTTGTGTTTCGACCTGGTCTGGTGCCTGATTTGGTTCGGATATTGTTTCGTGAACAGGCCTTCTGTAATCTTTGCCATGACCTCGAATCGACCCAGACAGCCTATCTTTAGCCAATTGTCTTGGCCAATCGTCTCGGGGATAATGCTCCATCGGGCACGATACTAAACGGCAATGCTACTCCTCTCCCAACAAAAGCGCCAAAAGGACACCGTTTATGTGCTCTCTCCACGTTTTTGGTGTGATATAAATTATCCGACCGACGAGTAGGATATCGTGGTCGATTATTCATTCTCTCATATTTCTCCATCAACTGAGAAAACGTCAGTCCCGGTCTTCTTATTGGTTGCCTTGACGGTGATTTTTCGGGTTTATACCATTTACCCACTTGAGGATTGCCTTTGGGTTTAATGGTTCTCGAATTCTTCCCTTCATGATCGGCTTCTATTTGTAATGAGCCGATTGTAATCTTTAATATTTGACCACCGTTTGAACTCGACTGAATATCGACTTCTCGATCCTTTTTTGGCTCATCATGCATCGGCTTTTTCCCTTTAGCCGAACATTGAACCATGTTGATAGGGAATGGATCAGCATCAACTTACATAGTTGGTTCATCAGCAAATTTTAACCGACCATCTTCAATAGCCGACTGAATCTGTTGAAGGAAAATATTGCTCGGATCCTCAACGTACTCCTCCTCCCACGCTGGTGTCGACTCCTCCACTGATGTTGGGGTTAATAAGCAAGGAGGGGTGAGTACACAAGGCACTCAACAAGTAATGCACAAAATGCAGTGCTATTACTATATCCAAAGCTTATTCTAAAGGATTGGCTTAATTGGTTTTTTGCATCAAACAACATTTTTAAACCAGTATTTTATTTAGATTAAAGCAGTGAACAGTTATGAATAGTACTAATTTCTTCAAATGGTTTTTCTTCGAAAATTCTCAGACACAACCTTAATAGCTCATTTTAGCACTCGCACACACCTACCCTTTCCACATTTTGTTTTGAAGATCTAACCCTTGATCTGTAATCCCGAGCAATGCTCATTACATGAGCACGGCTATTCGAATAGTTTTGACACTCTGTAGAGGTTGTACACTTTACCCACAAGATACACCGCCACCACACAGTGATTGTCCGCAACAAAGCTTTTCAGGAACCTCTACCTTAACCAAAGAACCTCTCCGGTATTACCCTCACTATCACTTCCCTCACACAGAGCCGAAGTATAGGACAGGTCAATCACCGTTGGATGGGCACCAAGCCGTAGCACAGGTACTCTCCCCCGTACAGATACACCCTCGTGCACTGCCACCCCGAGGTATCAGAGGAAAGATATCAGAACCCTAATCAACTTGGTCTATCCCATACCAGACATGTGGTTGTACGGGTGACTCAGATCAAAGGCTTGCAAGGTGAAGTCCTTAACTGACCAAGGCAAGACTTCCAGCACTCAACAGTGGCACACAGACTCACAACACTCATAACCCACCGCCACACAGGCCCACCTGGCACACAGCCTCTTGCCACTTGCCCCAGTCTAAATCATTTCCCACTCAGTTGATTATTGTGCAACACATGCCAGCAATAACTCAACATCAGTACGGAACCACACAGGTCTCTGTACCTCAATCTCATCATGTGACATCATCACACCACTTTCAAAATACATTCAATATTTTTTTAATCAGTATTGTAGTATTTTCCCGAAAGACCACTCATGATTCGCTGCAAGGCTAAGCATCTACTCACGGTCTAGCCTCCCGTGTTGGCACAATATTAACATCCAATTAATACAATCAAACTTAGGGTGACAATGATTTAGGGCATACAATTAATAATTTCAAGGTGGCATAACAAAATGGGTTGTTAACTACATTATCCCAAATTAATTTAAATTCATTTTTAATAAATAAGCATGCTTAATTTCAAAGCATAAATTACATTTTAAAATCTGGGATCAAAATGATCAAAGCATCACTTGCCTTCAAAGAGTTGCTGGTCGTGTTCCGAAGTTTGATCTTGAGTGACGAACTCTTCCTTGAAACCTTCCGGCAAATTTGCGTCTACGCGTACAAACAAAATATGCAATAAATAGCTAATACTGAAGACTAAATGAACTAAAAAATTCAATTAAAATTCACCATTAAAGATATCACAATTTTATGAATTTTTAGAAATTTGAATCACCCAAATCCGAGTTAAAATGCAAAAGTTATAGTCATTTGATGTTTGAATAAAATCTTAAAATACAGAAATTAGAAAATCCGATTTTTTCGAATTATTTCTATACTGAAAAATCGCATTTATGACGTCAGCATCGCATCATGATGACGTCAGCACAGAAAAGAATTTCGGTCAAAATATTTTTATATATAAAAATATTTATGACGCTCGTGATGACGCCAAGACGACACGTGGCATGCCCAGAGGTCGCCACATCGCCAGTCTATGGATCGGGTCCACGACGCTTTGGTCCACCGTGGATCGGCGGCATCGCGTTCGTGCACCACCGACGATGCCGTGGCGTTAGCGACGATGCGCAGCCAATCCCGACGCGACACGCGGCAAAATCCAAACCGTTCGCTAAAACCAACGGTCAGATCTTATGCTTGCGTGGCTCGGTGACGCCTCGATTCCCGCACGGCCACGCGTCACGCATCGAACGGTGCTCTCAGATCCAATGGCCAGCACGCGCCGCCATCGCGACGCCGGTTTTACGCAACGACACGCCGCCGACATCGCGATACTGCTCAAAATCGGCGGTCGATTTGGTCCGGTTCCCAATCAACGCGCGACGCGTTCGATCCTCGATTCGGCGAGGGTTCGGCGTAATCTCAGCCGCACGATTCAAAACGAACGACCGAGATGAGCCAAGGCTATCGGCTCTGGCTTACTGCGGCGCGACACGCGGCGCGATCCAAGGCGACCGGCGCGCATCCGACGGCTACGACACTTACGTGATGCGGCAAGGTAAACACCCTATGATCTAGATCTGACGGCTGAAATAAAAATGACGTGAATCTAAGCGAAGCAATCTAAACCATTGATTAAATCCAACGGCTGTTGGGTGGCGACGTGGACGAATCTGGTGCGTTCGACGGCGATCGGACGGTGGACGAAGCTCGACTAGCGGTGATGTCACGGCGGCGTAGATCTCACCGGAGAGGAAGAAGACAACGTGCGACGCGGCGCTACGGGGCTTCTCCGGCGTGAAGATCTGGCGTGTTCGACGCGTCTTAGGGCGGGCATTACTCCGATGGCCTTGGCGACAGCGGAGATGGACCGACGGCAAAGAACAGCGGCGGCGCAAAGGGAACAACTACGGTGAGCTTTTGCGGGCGAACGGAGGCGCCTCGGGAGGCATGCGCTAGGGCTATAGACTCGTATAGGTGTGCGCAACACGGGGGTGGCAGTGGCACACTAAATAGCGCCTCGACGTGCGCGCAATCCTCGGCAAAACGGGCGGACATGGAGGCGGCCGTTGCTCCAACGATCTCGCGAGGAAGAAGCGACATGGCGAAATCCTGAGCATCCGCGTGCAGCGATCCAACGGGCGAGGCGGTGAAGTGACGTGGTGGTTTCTTGACCGCACGATGCTGATCCAACGGGCGAAAAGCTGCGGCGGCTAGGGTTTTGGCGGGCGGCGCTGGTCGACGACACGGGCACAAGATCGGGCCGGACCGAAGGTTTCGGCCCAAGCACTGTTCTGCGGATTTTAAATCCTTTTTGAATAAAAATAATTCGAGAAAATAGTTTTGGCCAAAGAAAATTGTAAAAATATCAGAAAAATTCCAGAAAAAATCTGGAAAATACTTTGAGACAGTTGGAACTCAAATAAAATATTTTCAATAAAAATTTGCATAAAATTTTGCATGAATTTAATTGAATTCAAGAAAGGTCAGAAATGAGTAAATCAAAAATAAATTCTATTAATTTCTCAAAAATTCTCAAAAACCAAAAATACTCCAAATTTTAAATTATAGCAAATTTTAGGGTGTTACACCATACATGGGCTAACCCGAAACCCAACAACCATACTAACTAGACCCCCTACTCTATCACCTAGACCGCGATCCAACGGCCCTCCTTGATCTGAGTAGCTCCAAGTTAGCGTCTCATCCATCCTTGTCTTCTCGGCTTGTAGCGACTCCATCTCCAATCATCTTTCGGTGATCCTTGACCGTCTGGACCTCCGACGCACCTTTCCTAGTCCCGGTTGTCCTTTGCCTTATCATGACCTAGCACCGTCGTCCTACGATCATAAAAAACAAGAAAAAACCCATCACATAGCTATCGCTCGAGCGGTAGCACCGCTCTGAGTTGGTCGGTGCTACCCATTTCTCCGCATAACGGCTAGTTTTCTAGCCGTTGGCCCGTAGGCCGGTGCTACCAGGCCCAGTTGGGCGGTAGCACCGGATTTGCTGTGTTTCACCCAATCTAGCCCCCAATGGCTAGTTTTTCTGTGGGGGGGGGCTATAAAAGGATGCCAAGGGTTGGTATTTGGGGCTGCTAGAGTTATTGTGCTTGTGTGGGAGTTATGTGCATGTGTTACTCTCTCTCATTTTCTTCTTGAGCTAGTGTGAGCCTCTAATTGCATGTGTTGCAATTAGGAGAGGATTTAGAATCTCTTGTGCATGTGTTGCACTTGAGGAGGACCCTAGTGCATGTGTTGCACTTAGGAGGTCATCGGAGTGCATGTGTTGCACTAAGTGAAGTTCAAGCTAGAGTGCTTGACTTGTTACTCTTGGTGTTTGCCGACACCTAGACAACGTGTGGAGGCGTCGTGCATGGGAGCTCTCAACGGAGGTTGTGAGAAATCCCAGCAAAGTTGTGAAGGTCGGTGCTCGCCTACCCAGAGGGGGAAAGAGCAACCACTAGTGGATTTGAGGTGGGTGCTCAATTCGTGGAGCCGGTCCAATTCATTCGAGCTAACCTCAACGTGGATTAGGGAGACCGGCAAGTCTTCGAACACCACGGTAAAAAGTATTGTGTCTCTTTGTGCTTGCTTGCAATTCTTATTTATATTGTTGCAATTTATATTCTTAGAATTAAATTACTTGATTGTCTTTATGATTGCATATTCTTGTTAGAGACATAATTAGCTAGTGCACTTAGTGAGCCTAGTTGACTTAGGCTTTATTTGTCAAAACCTTAGTTTATCGCTTCCGCATTAATAATTGTTAATGTTTTGGCATTAGGATAATTAGGGGTGAATTGGTTTGTAGAAATTCGTAGAGTAATTTTAAAAGCCACCTATTCACCCCCTCTAGTCGGCATCCTCGACCTTACACCTACCATATGATGGATAAGAATACTCAAATATTTTGGTTGGTATATCTGTAACTTACTGATCTGAAATGTTGCCTGTGAGATCGATCTGTAGGATTGCTGGTGATGATCTTAGGTTAAGAAAAATGATATTGACAACTAACGTTGTGAATGAGGCCTGAAAACCAGTAGACTTACATGCTTTATAGTATTGGTTAGTTCACTGTTTTGTTAGTCTAATTGTTGTTCAGTTCAGCTTTGTTGATCTCTGGTCATTGTCTAACATTCTGGTAGCCTGTTGATTTAACTAGTATACCGATTAGAACTTTACATGATTAATCTGTTGGTAAGGTAAGATGATACTAGTTTTAACCTTATCTGTTGATTCAGTTGCTACACTTGTTGGCTGATTGTGCTCAAATCTGTTTTTTCGGTTGGTATATCTGTCACTTACTGATCTAAAATATTGTTGTTCTGAACTCAATTGCTCATCTAAGTATTTAATAAATAGTGAATTTCATTTTCTATCTGTGCATGTTAAGGGTGGTAAGGGTTTTAAGGCCTTGTTCACTTAATTAACGGTTTTGCCCATTTGTGATTGAGGTTGAAGATTTTAAATCTTCAAACTAACCCTAATTTGAGAGCAATATAATCATATTCTTATCAATCTGTTAAAAGGAGACATGATTCATAGCTTACATGACATAAATTTATTCTGTATTTGATATTGCTGATTATGTCATTGTTGATAGCTTTGAATTATGTAATTTTCATTTAAATGTACCCTATTTCACAGAAATAATTGAACATGTAGATTTTTCATTCTAAACAAATACAATGGTTCTAATTACTTACTATGACATTAAGCACATCCTCTTTATGATTTACTAGATTTTATATGAGGAACCATCTCATGTTGCATTATTGCTCAATCAACTAATAGCTTGAACTAGTGGTACAAGTGCACGAAGTGCTTAAGAGAGCCCAAGGTTGGTGCTAATTGATATGAGTTTAAGTGAGTCACAAAAATCTTAGGCACTGTGGTTATATATATTCACAAAAATGTTAAGCGTTGTGCTAATATATTTTATATTTGCTGAAATAACTGTAGTTATGGGTTGTGGAGTTTAGATTCTTTAAATTTTAGACATCCTCATTCATTGGGATGTTATATTTCTATTTTTTTCTTTTGCGAACCATATACCACCTTTGTACCCATCAAATAAAAGCAGTCATCAATTGATAGCCTTCCTTGCTTGATTCCTTTTCTTTCCTGTTGAGCCATGACAACGAGACTAGATTGCAAGATGGTGTCCCCTCATTTGTCGTCTCAAGGATGTGACGAGCCATAGAAAGGAAAACCTCCTCGAGGTCCAAGAGGAGCAAATAAAATGCCCACGGACCGATATATTATCACGGTGGTTGATCCAAAGAATAGGGCCGCTACCGAACCAAAAAGGGCAGCAAATGCATTTAGGATATTGTGCGGGATAGTCGCACGGGAATGGGTCCCCATCACATATCCATCATGGAAGTCACTGACTAACGAGAACCACAACGACTTGGTGACAGAAATTGTGTCTTCGTTTGAGATCCCAGAAGACTGTGTGCGCTTAGTGCGACGGTATGCAATGCTAGTGGCGGGAAAGTCATGGAAGAACTTCAAGAGCACGCTTGTTAAGGAATATGTTAATAAGGACAGGACTCCCTTCTCTAAGTACGGGTTCATTGCTGAGGATGTATGGCCATGTTTTGTTGAGCGAAGACGACGGACGAATACATGCATCAAAGTGAAGCCCACAAGGCCCTTGAGGCAAAGAACACCCAACCCCACAGACTTGGCACCGCTGGGTACGCAAGGAAGAGGGCGCAATGGGAGAGGGAGGGCGAGGAGGCCTCCGTGCCATTTGCATCTATCGTTGACCAGTGCGCCAGAGACTAGCTGAGAGCGAGTTCAAGTGCCACGTCTTTCGGCACCGTCTCCTTTATAAACCCCATGGATGAGGAAGTCTGCCAACGCCTGGTAAGATATCCGACTACCAATTTTGTACATAATTAGTCCATAACTTCGTAAGTGAAATAACTTGTCGATATCTTGCAGGTAGAGTTGAGTACATAATCTTTCGAGGGCACTTTTTTGCCAGACAGGGAGAAAGATGTACTCTCCATAGCCTTGGGAAATAAGGAACACCCTGGTCGCATGCGAGGCAAAGGGGTTTTTGTTCCATGGAAAATGAGATTCCCAAATGACTCTGACAAATATCAGAGTAGGACGAGAACCAAAGCAGAGCGAGAGGAACGACTGGGACAAAAGATTGAGGAAAGACTAAGAGAAGAGTTCAAAAATAAGATAAGAAACCTCGAGGAAAGGCTCAATAATTAGGACTGCAGATAGCCTGTGCATGTCCCAGATGTATGTGCACAAATCAGCCCTACTAACAAAAAGAGCAGTTGTGCATCCGCCACTCCCATAGATGAATATGAAAAATTTCCTGTCTATGACATCAAGGTACTTATATATATATATATATCTTGAATGCTCCATACAAATAGTTATTGGACGCATTAGCTAATTGTGTAACGTTATGTAGGTGGCCACGCGGTGCATTCTCCAATTGAGACTTGCCCATGGCTCCATTCCTCTTCCGACTGCTTGGGGGCTCGCGTATCTGTCCATTGAAGGGGAACTGGTGCATGGTACCCTAGTGGCACCGGGTTTCACGAAGGTTAATGTGGACGGTGTACATGATAGTTTCAAGACCGTCCCGCTACCGATGCCCCCGAACGACAAGATCATGACACTGGGGGACGCCATTCACACTTTCATCTAGTGGCCCAGTAGTGACATCTCCCTGGACAGCCGTCCTCCATCACCGGAGCTTCCCCAATTGCCTGAGTCATCTGCGGCACCTCAGCAGGCCACCAAATCAGCTCCTGAGCCCCCTACATCGAAGGAGTTTATGTGGGATGGTGCACACTCGTCTCCCGTGAAGACTTCCTATAGCAGAAAGCAACTCAAGGGCAAAGGAAAGTGGATCACGATGGAATTGGACTATCCAATTGCCCCGCTGGCCCGATTATACTAGCTAGGAGAGCCTTTAGTAATGGGAGAGCGCCTGGCGAATCTTTCTATAGCTTGCGTTAGATTGCATAATTGGTACCTGGAACAAGCTAACAAGCCAATGCAAGCCTGCGTAATGAGTATGTCGTTTAGCTTCAAGCTTGAGCATTTGTTCAACGAGTCATCGGGGGGCTTCTTCGCAGTTGACTTCAAGGATGTTTTTGACGTCTTCAACCTCGACGCCCTCGATGCCGCGTTCTTGAGATGCTGGACATTGTAAGTGTGTGCAATCACAATCTACATTCGTGTAATACCGATAAATGTCACATATATATAACTCATTGCTTTCGTATATATAGATACATGATCCGTGAAGCGAGATAGAACAAACAATTGGTGGGTTTCCTGGACCCACAGATAGTCTCCAAGCAAACAATAGACAAAGATTTACAATATGTCGATGAATACGTCGTATAGGCCTTGGTGGCTCAAAAAAGATAAAGAATTCATACTTTTACCCCACAACCCAGGGTAAGTACGGCACTACTTGCTATACTTTTATTTGTACTATGCACGCAACTCTGTTTTGTTAATTGACCAAGCCGACATACCTGTGTAGGTTTCACTGGGTTCTCAATGTAATTCATCCAGCCACGAATCAGGTTATTTACCTTGATTCCTTACAGAGTGGCAGCCACGACTTAAATCCTATCATGAAATTACTCAACAGGTAATTAATTAATCATGTTTCCTCCATAGATAACTTGGTCATGTAGGTTGTTCAAGGTGTACGCTGCTCATAGAATGGCTGAGGCTAACCTTTTGCAATCACAAAGTTCTTTCCAAGTGTACAAATATTATGGAGGGCCTTCTAGCAAGGACAGGGCGATGTTGAAGCACGATTTTAAGTTTCTGGTATCTGCTATACACAATAATCCTATATAAACTATGTAATGATGACTCTATAACTAATCGATTCTATATTTGCAGTGCCACCAGCAGGGAAAGGGAAATGACTGTTGTGGATTTTACGTTTGACACAACATGCAACTCCTCGTCAATATGAAAACGACCAATCAGGTAATAACTGCGTTGGAAGAGGCCGATCTGATGCGAATTCGAGGACAACTTTGTGCCTTCTTGCTCAATCATGTCTTAAATCCATAAGGCGAGTTCCACGCTGCCGTATAACTTCAGGAGTTGTATTTTTTCTAAATTACCATTTGGGTTAATTGTCAAACTTGTGCTGTGGATTGGTGAATTGTAGTTGTGCATTCAAATAATTGGTTAATAATATTGAGTTCCATTGTTTAATTATCTGAGTTCATTTCTCAAATAGATGTGCCGCGCAATATTAATCTATATGCAATCTTCTTTGTGCTGTGATGTAATCTGAGTTGATTGCTGAAATGGATATAACGTTTGTAATTTGAAATGGATGTAATGCTTGTTATCACAGACGATCCTAGTTAAAAATCGTCTATGATGTTTGTATATCACAGACGATCCTAGTTAAAAATTGTCTGTGATGTGTTATAACATCACTAACACATGGTTACAGATGATTCAGAAAACCGTCTTTGATGATGGTTTTGAACCATCTTTGATGACATATTCTGTAGTAGTAATCCCAATTAATTGAAAACAGTTAAAGCGTAAAATAATATGCAGAAATTTAAAACAATATAGCATTTGCAAAACTAGGTTCACATGATCAAAGCACAACTTTCCTTAGAAAAGCTCTTGTTCCTGATCTAGACCTTGATCTTGAGTCAACACTCCATCCTCGAATGATTCGGGCAATTTGACATCTACGCAAATCGAGGGAGAAAACCAAATAAATACAAACTAGAAGAAAAATAACCTCCAAAAATAAAATAAAATTCACCATTAAATATATCTTGAATTTAATAATTTTAAGAAACTTGAATCGCCTCAATTGGGGCTCGTATGAAGAAGAATGAGCTCTCGAAAGATTAAAATAAAAGAAAATACCAAAAAATAGAAATTCAAAATTTACTGATTTATTTTTCTACTGAAAAATCGATTTATGACGTCAGCTACCACTTTTTCAAATAAAAATAAATTTGGTAAATTGCTTAAGAGGCTGACATGTGGACCCGAGTCCATGGACTGGTTTCACGCAATTAGCTTGGTCCACAGTGGACCGTTCTCAAGGTAAAGTCTGAGTAACATGCAGGCATGCGGGCCAGCAAGGTGCTGACTAGGCAACAATGTAGACACTGACTGAGACTACACCTCAGCATAGGGCTGTGCATACGGTATAATTGGTAAATACGGTTTTTAAAGAAATACTGTAATTAAAATGTGATACCAAATATACCAAATAAAACTTCGGTTCGGTATCGGTAAATACCATAATATTTCGGTCCGGTATCGGTAAATACCATATTTACCAAACTAGCGTGAATTGTTCTTTTTTTCTTATCATTTGGACATCGATACAATTTCTAATACACACATTTGACCATTACTCTATCTAATTATACGTTAGTAAAAAATATTATACACATTTGGCCATTACTTTGATAAATCTAGTGATATTATTTCCATGTGAAACTATAATTTATACACAATTAACAATTACTTTATCTAATTATACATGTATTTTTTTCTATTTCAGTATTCAATTTATTTTGGTATACCGGTCAAACCATGTTGACCAGTTCGATTCGGTTTTTTTGGCACGGTTTTTTCGGTTCGGTGATATCGTGCACAGCACTACCTCAGCAACCCAATCCAATGTGGCACTGATGAGGCAACCACCGTGCACCACATGTCACCGGCTGGGTCATGCCACGTCACCTCGCTGGGCATAGAAACCTACGGTCGTCGGCGACTGTGGAGTAGGGCACCTTCGGGTAGAACTCATCATCGTGCACCTGATGACGTGATCACTTTCTCATCTAGCAAGCTACAACAACGGTGGTGGCGGTTGCAAACTCCGGCGAGCTAGGGCTTCCATGGACGACGAGCTCCGACGATCTTCTGGTGAAACTGAGGCACGCACCAGATGGAGACATCGAGAGCGATTCGAATGGTGCGATCAATGGCTCAAGGATACCCTTATCGATGTCTAATTGACACAAAAACCCTCGCTACGACACTTTAGAAAAATCCCAAATTTCGGATGAACGACAACGGGTCTCGGCAGATGGAGTTAGGGTTTGAGTTCGTGATGTCCTTGTGGTCCTGAGACTCACATTTATAGCTGTTGAGAGTTCGAATCGTGCACGGGGCGGAGAGGGTCTCAATGACGGGCACAGCGATGCGGCGTGGAGATGTGCTTGACTTCGAGATGACAGACCTAACTGGTGGGTTCCACATGTTAGCCACACCGAGCGCAAATAGGCAAGGCAAGCCGACACGAAGCAGATTTGGCCAGTAGTGAAGTAGGCTAGGCATAAAAAAGTGGGTCACACAACACTGAGAAGATTTGGGCCGGACCGAAAAATTCGGCCCGAACACAAAAACCAGATTTTCCAAGGTTTTCTTAATAAAAATAACTCATGAAAATGAATTAAATCCAAATACTTTGAAACATTTGGAACATTAGAAAAATTCTAGAAAAATAATTTGAAACATTTGAAAAATAAAATATCTCTAATAAAAGATTATATAAACTTTGCACATATTTTAATATTATTTGCAACAAGCCTATTTCAAAATTATTATTTAAATTTCAAATAAATTGCAGAAAATTCCTAAAATTCACAAAAATTACAAATAGCAATATAAATTCAATAAAAGCCAAAATTTGGCATGTTACATATACTATACACTAAGTTATATTTTGAGCAATACTAATTGAATATAAGGAATTTCATATTTCTTTCATATATTCATAGCCGGATTAATCTAAAAGGTTAGACTATTTAGTTGTGGTTCTATAATTCAATAATTGAGGTGGCCTGGTCTTAAAAGGTTGGTGGCTAAGATTGAAAAAATATAAGTTTGGAACTATAATTTAACGAAGTCCAGCTAAACTAACTGGGGGTGGGGGTGCACACCACTAGACCTAGGTAATGGCTAGGCCTTTTTAGGTCGACCCTCCGCTCAGCTAGTTAGCACAACACAAAGCACGGTACGACACAAATGACCAGGCCATATTAGGCCTAGAAACTCAGCATGATGGGAGGCAAGGCCCAGCACGACAGATTGGGCCGTGCTTGGGCTGGCCAGGTATGAAAGTAGCCTATTATTCAAAAACGTCCAATCTACAACCCAGCCCATCAAATAACACCTTACCCCAGCACATCAACCATTGCAAGAGCACCATAAGTCCATCACAAGCCCATCTAGCCATCCTCCCTCCCTTATCCTTGTAACATCCCAAAAATTGGAGTTTTGGAATGTTTAAATTTGAAAATTCACCATTTGCATTTTTCTTGAATTAATTTCAGCTTAATATGATTTTTCTATTTATAAAAGTATTTAATTTGGCTAATCTATTCATCAAACAAAAGATTTTTAGTTTTATCTGGGTTCATTGTGCCTCAAGGATTTTTTCTATATTTTTGGAGATTTTTCTGAATTTATATGCTATTTATTTGAATTTATCTGCTTTTAATTGAATTTCTTTAATTTGGAAAATGTTTGAATTTCTGAAACCCTATTCGGGCCGAATCCTTCCGTCAACCCATTTAGTGGTCTGCTTCTCTCCCGCTGCCCACTCCCTTCTCCCTCTCTCATTGACAATGCTGTCGCCGAACCAGCCAAACCAACCTTAGCGGGCGAGGTTAATAGTGCGGTTGTGCATTGTAAAGGCCTTGTCGTGATCTCTCTACCGACACACCAAAGGAAGTGTGTTAATTGCATGGCAACAAGAGTCGATCATGTATTGTGGGTAAAGTGTACACACTCTGCAGAGTTAAAACTACTTAAGTAGCCGTGCCCACGGTCAAGGGTAGGCGAGGTATGCTTGCACAATGTAGATTTCATGGTTTTGTTTTAAAGGAAAATGGTGGTTTGGGAATCCGAGAGCAGATGGAACTCTCGGGTTATGGTTTGACGGATGGAGCCAGTCAGGTAGATGGAACCTGCTTTATTTGTCATGTCAAATTCAGTTACTATCCAATTACGTTTTGTTCAAATGATACTTTATGAAATTACTATTGGTATTTACAGTTAAACTTTACTTTATGCCAAAATAGCCATATTATGCCTTCAATTGGTTAGCCTTGCATATAGTTATCATGCATTATGTTTCCAAGGCTTGCAGAGTACAATTTGTGCTCACCCTTGCAACATCCCCAACCTTCCACAGAGGAGTTCGCAGAAGCTGAAGGTGACTACGATTTCTACGCTTGTGGTTACGACGAAGGCGATCCGAAATGCTAGGATGCGAACCCCAGTCAATTGCCTGTTGGGCAAATGGATGAGCTTATCCTGCTTTTGTTATTTCGTTTTCGCTGTTTCTTATTGAAGCTATCATAGACAGTTCTATTATAGAATCGTCTCTGATATAATCGTATCACAGACGGTTCTATTATAGAACTGTCTTTGATAACCTCCCTATAAAAGGACACCAGGGCGTAGTTCGGCCCCAAACCCTAGTGAACCTACGCCGACCTCCTCCTGCGTCGGCCTCCTCCTACGCTGGCGTCCTCCCGCTCTGGCCTCCTCCTGCGCCTATCGACCTCCTCCCGCGCCGACATCTCTTCCAACTAGGGTAAGTGCTGCATCGTCTCTGATAAGTTTGTAAACTTATATGCTCATCTTACATGGTGATCCATCAATCTATATATGTTTTTGCATGGTTGGTTGGTGGAAAGATTAAGTAATAGTGCTGTTGTCGTGTGGCAGTTATAAATTAATCACTAAAATTCTTGTCCTGAGCTTACATATTCTGTTTGAGATCGGGGGCTACTTTGTTCTATCTGTCACTGCACCATTTTTACACCTTACCGAAGTTGCAATTTCATGCTTATCTCTCTGTCGAATTTCCATTTGTATTTCTGACATTTTTCCATATCGACTGAGGCATTTTGGAACGACAAAAATTGTAAGGAATTCATACTGATCTGGTTATATTTTTGATATATGATTTGCTACATGTGTTGCTGCTGTTGGTTGTTCTTATCTAAATTACCCACCTCTTGTGTTGTGTAAATTTTAATTAGCTATGTTGTGTACAATTATGGCTATCTTCTTACTCTTATATTCCAAAATGTTTGTGGGCATTCCAAGTAATACAGATGTGTTTGCAAATCTCTAGGAATTGTCTAGAGTTCTAGGCCATTCTGTTCTACAAGAAAAACGGGAGGACAGACTATGATAGATGGTATTATTTATTTATAATCACCTGCCATGACAAAAGCACTAGATATACTTGAGTTCAGGAGGGTAGAAAGGACTTAATGAGAAAAATAGGTTGGAAACAAATAAGAAGAACATATATAGTTATAGAGGGGTGCTTCTATACATTTCTTTTTTGTAGTAGCCCAAATATTACAGCAGAGTGAAAATAGGCTGCCTTTGGCATTCTCATTCTGGGATGATGATGAAGTAGAAGATAAATCAAAACAAGACAACTTTCAGGATGAACTGTGGATCGAATTGGATTTTGCCTTGGAATCCATCAACATTAGAATAAGAAAGGAGATGAAAGTGCTACAAATGTTCATATATTAATACCATCCTCATCAGACAACCTGTTGCCTCCATGTATCTAGGATGTTTTGATATTCAATTGCAAAATCTATAACTGGTTGTACCTTGTAAATGTCGTTATAGAAATATCTATGAACAACAGATACTAATCATGGAAGTTTTGCCAAGTGAGTTATGGAAAAAATATATCACAGACAGTTCTATTTAAAACCGTCTGTGATAAACTCACATCACAGACAGTTCTATTTAAAAACCGTCTGTGATCAACATATATCACAGACGGTTCTAGTTAAAAACCATATGTGATATGTGTTTTCATAGTCGGTTCGGAAACCGTCTGTAATAGCTTTCTGTGTAGTTGTGACTCTTGATACACTCAACTACTGCTAGTAGTCAAACTGGCGGTAGTTGATTGCACCAAGCGTGTAGTTGCTAGTAGTCCGTCCCAACTAAGGAGCGAGCCTAACTCGACTGGCACGGGAGTGGTAGAACTCCTGATCGATGAGAGTTCGATCCACCCAGATCAAACTTCTCGTACCTCACCTCATTCGTTAAAAACGTACACTATAGAGGTCATAGAGCCTCCAATCACTTTTTTAGTGTGTGTAACAGACGTGTATATATGTATATGTGTGCGTGGAGTGAGAGTGTGGTGTGCGTCCGTCTTGTAAAAAAAAAGTCAGTCCCACCTATTGCTGCTAGCGGTCACTACACTACTACAGAAAACGTGATCACTACCGGTTCTAAATCCTCATTACTGCCGGATATGGAACCGGCAGTGATAGTCGGTTCTAGAACCAGCAGTGATACTGATATCATTGCCGATTTATATGCGAACCGACAGTGATAGTCGTAAATCCAAAAATCAGTCTTTAAAATAAAAAAAATTGCACCTAGACAACCCAACTACTACGCACGGTGCGCGTCGCAAGTCAAAAGTCACGCGAGATACGCACGTGCGGTTGTAGGAGTCGAACTTGTGACCTGCTACTCCACGCGAACTACCCTTACCATCTCAGCTAACATGCACTTCTCAACTACTATAAGATATATTTTCTTTTTATCTCTTCGTATCCGAAAGTTTCAACGATTATTTGGACATCTAAATGACTTCAAGTAAAAAAGTTGTCAACTACAAAGTTGTAGATCTCATCGAGAGCTACAATTTTCATAAAAATTTTGTCTCAATCCAACTCCGTATGAAAAAGTTATGCTTTTCAAAAATATTATCACTATCGGTTCAAATTCCGAACCGGCAGTGATACTTCCTCCATTATCACTACCGGTTCTTCTTAAGAACCGACAGTGATAATATCCTATCACTGCCGGTTCCTAAGAAGAATAGGCAGTAATAGTATCACTGCCGATTTTTTTAGAACCAACAGTGATAAGTTACTATCATTGCCGGTTCTTCTTTAGTCGAGCATTTGTGCCGGTCTAGCTCATAAACCGACAGCGATAGTGTTATCGCTGCCGATTCTAGCCGAACCGACAGTGATACGCCGGTAAGAAAGGACTTTTTTGTAATAGTGCTAGTCAGGGATATGTTGGTAGAACCAAATTAAAAATACAATAAAATTGGGTACTTTTGATGACAAATATACTGGTTTTCATATGACAATTCTAACTATTTTTTTATATTAGTGGTTAAAGTTTAAAAATTGTTAACTGCACAAGGCGGAGTACTAAACAAGATAAATCAAAAGGATAATACCTGCTTGCATATACCATATCAACTTGTTTATCATACACCAAACCAATTAATATGAAAGAATAATTCCACAGAACTTTAAATGCACAAAACTATACCAATCGATCTTCACGCGCAACGAACATCTATGTACCTACAGCTAATCACCACGCAACAATCCAACAGTACAATTAACAAGGAGGCCAAGTCTTGTAATTCACTGATTAATGAATCGATTAAGCCCGGATCATGAGCCTTGGCTTCTTGAATGCGATTGGGCTGAGCGCCTCCTACTCGGCCGCCGGCGTGCAACGATCGATGATGATGTCCGGCAGGTTCAGGTCGAACCGGCGGCTCGCCACCGGGTGCCCTAGAGGTGAAAGTGGTCGCGGGCTGTCCACTAGCGTGCTTAATTTAACCCACATAAAATAGTAAACGGACATCCACAGCCCACATAAAATAGTAAATGGCCAGCCCACGAAGCCCACTCGCGTCCGCTTGACCCACTCGAGTTCACTCTCCGCAATTCCGCGTCGCTGCATCGAGTTCGTCTCCTCATCGCCGCATCTCTAGGGTTTCCGCCTCATAGGCTCCTCCGCGCTTCTCCTCCGCGCTTCGAGTCCATCTCTAGGGTTTCCGCCTCCGCATCGACTCTCTACATCGAGTCTTCACCTTCTCCGCATCAAGTCTCTGCCTTCTCCGTAGGCGATGGGGTTTTGAGAAAGCATGGCAGATGGGGGTGGCGACGTTGCAGTGAGGCTCTTTGCAGGCGGTAGGGAAGAGCCGCAGCTTGCAGTTGGCGGCGATGAGCAACAACATCAGGGTAGCGGTGAGGTCCGTGACTGCGAGGAGCCGTCGCTATCCAAGAAGTGTGTATCCTACCCTTCCCTCTTGCAGTTCTTGATTCCTCATTTTTTTTATGATTTGTTGTTGTTGGTGTTTGCCGGATGTAGATCCAGGAAAGAACAGAAAAGGAAGAAGCTACACACGAGGAAGAGGCTGGTAGATGAGAAGAGGAAGAGGCTGGAAGATGATAGCTGACCCTGGGAGGCAGTGAAGACGAATAAACAAGACAATGCACACGCTCCTCACCCGGTATGAATGATCTGCTCACACGAAAAAACTTGGCATTTATTCCATCTTTTATATCTCCTGCTATTTGGCAAAGGTACGTACCATATGCAACTTATAAGCACGATTACAAAATAGTGACGACCAGAATCTAGATGCTGAATTCTTTGTGTTGTATATTCTCAACTCGAATATTTCTTTTGGAAAGGGAGATTCCAACCAGGTTTTCAGATCTTGTGGGATTTGAATATTGAAATTGCGTTCACCAATCGGCATTTTTTTTCTTGGTGTTTCTTGAAGTTTATATTTTTCTTCCAAGATTGCTATGCTATAAACACCTTTAGCGAAGAACAGAACTACATGGATGTCTTGAACTGAGAACAAAAATTCATTTCATAACTTCACAAGTATACATCTGATATGTTATACTAAACAAATGAACAAAACTTGCAACATTATCCATTGTTGCAAGTGTCAAGCCATCCATTCCTCACAGAATCTGATGTGTCAATCGTATTGTTCACCCAGTATCCAACCATTGTATGCAAGCCTCTTGTCAAGATATTCCCTACTGATGAACAACTATCTTTACTATCATCTGTACCGATTCGTATCTCAACATGAGGTGTTGGTTTTCAAAAAAAAAATATATAGAAATTCGAAGGGGAAGTGGCAACTAATTTTGGATGAATTGTCAGGTGGAACGCTGCAAGGAAGGCTGTGGTTGGGTGAATGTCGGGTTGAAGTCAATTGGCAGGAGATACTAATGTTCTCTCACTCTCAGACTTTCAACATTGACATTGTGAACTTATTTTGATAGCTAATATTGTCGAGTGATCATTGTCTAAATTTAGAAGGTCTTCTTTCATGAATCAAGAAATTGTTAAGTGTTCATTTCTTCTTGTTTTGGTTGAATGGACAATGCAGTAACATCTGATGCAAAATTGTTGGGAAAAATTATTTAGAGTCTCTCTAATAGAGCCTTTTTTTTCATTGTTGGGAAAAACCGAGAATTTTTTGGACATTGTTCTGTCATTGTTGGGAAAAACTGAGGAATTGATGGATTGAAATTCCGTATTCTTATGGTCATCTTTGTATATCTCCAAGCAAGAGTTTGCGGCCAAACTGAGTATTTGATGGATTGTAATTCGTTTGTTATCTCAGCAAGAGCAAGCAAACTGAGAACTTGATGGATTTTAAGAGTTTGTTTGTCTCAGCAAACTGAGTACTTGATGGATTGTAATTCATTTGTTATCTCAGCAAGCAAGAGAGTTTTGTGGGCTTCGTGGGTACCGCTTTGCCCGCATAAAATTTTTGTGGGCTATAACATTGACCCGCATAAGAGTTTGCGGCCAGGCGGGCAAAATGCAGCCAGCATTCTGGACGTCCCACTTGCATGCTGAACCGGGGCGGCACTGCTGCTGCCGCCTATGGGGCCGTCGTAGTGGCAGCGCTTGTGCCCGCCCAGCGCCTGCCCTGTCGGGAACGTCTTCTTACACACGGAGCACTCGTGCACCTTGACGGCCGCGCCAGCGCCGCCGGACGTGGACGAGGAAGCGGCGGGTGAGGGCGCCGTCGTGGCAGGCTCGTCTTCGGCGTGGTTGGTCGCTGGCGGCGTCTTCGGTCTGTGGCTCGCCTTGTGGCCGCCGAGGGCCTGGTAGGACGGGAAGGCCTTGCCGCAGACGGAGCAGCGGTGCTCCTGCGGCGCCGGTCCTCGGTGGCTGCGCGCCAGCCTGAGGAGGCACAGCGCGAGGTCCTCCTCCTCTGTGGGCGCGCAGTGACCGTGGCGCCCAGAGCGCTTCCACTTGGCCCACCCGGCCTCGGCGCAGTGCAGCTGCACGTCCCCCGAGCCCTCCTGGTCGCTCGCGGCCAGCCAAGGTATCGGCGCCGCGTCAAGAACTGCCTCCGCGGCCATGCAAATCTTGGACACTGCTATAAGAGAAGAGAAGACTGGTGGGCAAAGAAAGAGTAGTAGTACATTAGTGGCTTGAGGGAGTTTGTGTGATTGATGAGCAGGCTAATTAGTTGTGGTTTTATACAAGCACGAGAGGTGAGATCGCAAGTAGCGACTAGTAGGAGGGAAGTTGGTGATTAGCGAGGGACTGAGTGAGTAGTGGTTGGTTCTTGGAGACTACTGAGCAACTAATTAAAGTAATGGTGGTAAGAGTTGGGGGTTGTATTTGGTCCACTAGAAAGGAGTGAGAAGAAAGAAGACTTTGATTTTGTTTGATCTCTAGAGGGTGTAACACGGTAAGTGAAGTGCAAGGGAACGCTTTGTATGTGGACGTGTTCTCCGGTCGACACCGTGGAATGGCAATTACGCTTGGATGTTTTCGTGTCGTTTGAAACGGGGACGATGCCAAATGGATCCGTATGTAAGTGTGATGTCATGGGATGAGCAACATGGCTGCGTTGTGCTAGCTAGTCCAATGGATTAATAAAGTTAATGCATGATATATATATATATATTGTTTGCACCAAAATTTGGCAAATCTAACCGTAATCGGCAATGAAATCAAAGATATAGACGTTAACAAACAAGATAAGAAAGTTTGAAGATATTTATGCCAACGGCAAGATTTTTAGGAAATAAGTGTTCAAGATAAGGCCGATACGGATACGGGCTTAAATCGTATTGTAACAGGACACTATCGGCCAAAGGTATAAAAGAAGGACCAAAGCAAGCTGCGAAAATCATCAACACAATACAATCAACCAGCTTTTACTTTCTTCCTGTCGACTAGGAGTAGTTTTTGTAATTTAGTCTCTGTAATCGATCTTGATCAATAAAGTTGCGCATCGCCGATTGTTGATCTTCTTCAATTACACCCCAGGTTTGATTTATTCTGATTTTGTTGCGCATCGCCTTCTTCGGAATCAATCTACCTTTATCCTCTGATTAGCCTTGATCGGCTAATTAGACTTACCTTGTTACTTTGATCTTAATCGGCTTCAAGCTGATTGGGTCTAAGCCGATTGATCGTTACGATCGGCTTTTGAGTAAATTTTATATTTTACCTTGTCGGTTATAGGTCAAATCGACTGGCACACTCTTGAACCAGGTGTTCGTCTGGTGTGCTGCTGTCAGAAACCCTACCTCAAGTTTTTGACGCCAACACACTTTTGGCACGCCCGGTGGGACACGCAATGTCTTCATCAGGGAAGTCGATTCCGCCATCAGATCTCAACTCAGAAGCTATAATCGTCCCAACAATGGACGATTTATCTGCGGAGCAACGCCAAGAGATTGAAGCCCGGAAGGCTGCGCTAGAAGAGATGATGCTAAGCTGCTATCAGAAAACAAGACGTGGCGTTACTCAAAAATCCGCCCTACCGACGGTCAATACGGGCGTCGCGGGTGTAATGTAACAAGTAAGCCGATACTGCTGCTCAAGCGAATTATCGGCTATGATTAATCGATCTGTGCACCACGCCTTAATAAACCAATCATCGGCTCTTGTTACAACACTCAAGCCGATGATAGCGAATAGTGTCAAATCTATAGCCCAGGAGTTAGCCTCGTCAGGAAACCTGCTCGACCCACTGCAAGCTCTGCCAAATTATCCTGTTTCTTCAATATCACAAAATACGCAGAGCACAATGGCCGATCCTAAACCATCGGCTGTGACCTCACCCCCCACCATGATGCCCACACAACCCACGATCATATTGCCTAGGGACCCTCGGTCAAGCGGGGTGAGCCATTACCACGCCTATACCGATGCCGCTAGGATGGATGCATCAATCAATTTGCCTCCGTCGGCTCCGTTCTACGCCTTTCCCCAATCGGTTTCACAGCCGATCGGCTCCGAGAGATTCCCACAAGAGTCTAGCCTGCTAAGGAACCCAGGTCCACATAGGGTAGTAACATACTCTAAACCATTTGCCCCAGTGCCGGAAGCTCAAACCAGGCATAATCGACGCGATCAGTATGGTCGTGTGCCAACAGCACAGCATAATTGGCAACCCGAGCTTGCACTCAGGGGGCAGGACGCCGATTATGACCGACATTGTCAAGGACCTGCTATGCCAACGGCCGATAACGTTAACTGGGCCGATCAGATCTCAGCCGTTTTGAGAGACCAATTCGGCATACAACCAAAAGGGAAGGTTATCGGCTACAGAAAGCCGTACCCCGATTACATAGATCGCATGCCTTACCCTCATAATTTCAGAGTCCTGGACTTTGCCAAATTCTCTGGGGATGATTCTATTACCACCTCGAGCATGTTGGGCGCTTTATCGCGCGAAGGCGTGAAGCGGCCCGATCCGACGGGCTAAAAATTAGACTATTCCCTTTGTCTTTATCAGGGGCAGCATTTACGTGGTTCACCTGTTTACCTCCGAATTCGGTCCATTTATGGAACGATTTGGAAAGCCGATTCCATGAATATTTCTTTTCAGGCAGTTTGGAGCTCGAATTTGATTTGAGTTCAGACGCCAAAAGTTTGGGGAATCGGTAACGGATTATATCAAGAGGTTCAGAGAAATTAGGAATCGGTGTTTCAGCGTCACGTTGCCTAACAACCAACTCGCCGATTTAGCATTTCAGGGTTTGATCCCGCCGCTTAGGGAGAAATTTGGAGGGCAAGAATTCACCGACCATGGCCACTTATTACATCGCGTATCGGCTCAAGAAAGCCGATTCACTGATAATAAGGTATTCAAGGACAGATTCAAAAACAGCAATAACAAAGAAAAGGACAAGGCTAAGGTCAATATGGTTGAATATTGCCTAGTGATTCGTCGGAAGGCGAGAAGCGAAGTTAATATAGCCGAATGGGTAAAAGGATCCAAGAAATCCTTAGTCATTTCTCGCTCAAACCGACTAGGAATAAGTCGGAAGTTAAGTACTCTTTTGATATTTCCAAGTGCGATCGTATTTTTGATTTACTTCTGCAAGAGAAGATAATACGATTGCGGAGGGACATGTGATACCGTCGCCGATGAGATCAAAAACGCAGGTATTGCAAGTGGCATCATTCTTATTCGCATAACACTAATGACTGCAATATCTTTCGTCAACAGATTCAATCTGCTATTGAGGATGGTCGGTTAAAGTTTACCGATGAGCCGACCATGCAAGTTGATGTTGATCCGTTCCCCATCAACATGGTGCAGTATTCGGCTAAAGGAAAAGAGCCGATGCAAGACGTGCAGAAAAAGGGTCGACAAGTCGACATACAATCAAGCTCGGACGGCGGTCAAACACTGAAGATTACCATCGGTTCCTTACAAATAGAAGCCGATCAAGAAGGAAAAAATTCAAGAACCATTAAACCCAAGGGGAATCCCCAGGTGAGTAAATGGTACAAAGCAGAGAAATCTCCATCAAGGCATCCAGCGAGAAGGTCAGGTCCAACGTTCTCACAATTAATGGAGAAATACGAAAGGATGAATAGCCGACCACGGAGTAATACCCGTCGGTCGGATAATTTGTACTGTACTGAGAATGTGGAGAAGGCACATAGAAGGTGTCCTTTTTGGCAGTTTTGCTGGGAAAGAAGAGTAGCGTTACCATCACCGTACACCTGCCCGATGGAACATTATCCCCAAGACGATTGGCCAAGGCAATCGGCCAGAGATAGGCTATCTGGGCCGATCAGAGAGCAGGGCAGAAGTCACAGAAGGCCGGTCCACGAGAGAATATCTAAACCGAATCAAGAACCGAGCCAAGACAAGACGCAAGAGCCCAGTTCTAATCAAGAAGATTTGGCTGGTCAAATACGAAAGCCGGTGGAACCCAAACCCAGGTGGTGTCCATCTTGTTAGTGTTATGCCCTTGAGGCAATCATTTAGATGATTGTAACATGACTATGTTTATGAATAATAATATGATTATTGGTCCAATGAATGTATATCATTGTATTGATCAACAAGTATGTGACTTGATTATGAAGCTCTTTACTTAATGATGTAATTCGATAAATATCTCTGATCGGATATCATCGTATAGGACTACGATGAATAGATCAGCACATGTAGTGATCGATGATCATGCTTCATAGATCATGGGATATGGAGATATCATCTCTACATTGTGGACCATGTTGAAGAACATGGGTTAGATAAACCCGCTATGGGACACTGCGAGAATGTTTCATTCTTATGTGTCATCGATGTATCTCATACCTAGAAGATGTATGATCCTTAGACACGAGATTGTCATATTCCCTACATGTGTAATAGTTTTCCTTGGGGCTATCAAACACTACTTCCTAACCGGATAGTTATAAAGGTAGCTTTCATGTTTACTATGAAACGTGCAGAGGAAGTGAGCAAATCAAGATGGAATTTGCCACTCCAATGAAAGCGGAGATATATGACAAGGCCACTCGTGTGATATGATTAAGAAAGTGCATGGCCATGCCGTGATTGAGGAGTCAATCACAACTTATTAATATATCACGGATACGAGAGATGGATTGAATCATCAAAGGATGACATGCTTCTCGCCTTGAGATCAATCTTCATATACTTGGCAAAGGGATTATTACATGAGTTCTTTTGATAGGTTACATTCGATTTGATCACGGTATGTTTGGGAGTTGGCATACTTTGCAAGAAGCCGCTACCAACTATTGGATTGAAAAGGAGTTTTCCGAATCCATGTCCAAGCGTATGTGAACTGCAGGTCACACACTTAATGGGCTGGGACGCATTAATTTGGATTGGATCCGTAATTAATGAACCTCGTGGGCTTAGCATCTTTGGTGGGCCCTGGTTTGGGGTTTCATCTCGTGGCTATATAAGGAGGGGAGGAGGAGGCGCAGAGTGTGCTTTCCACGGTTTAGGTTTGATTCACTTGAAACCCTAGCCTCCTCCTCTCGCTGCCTCGCCGAGCGACTAGGTGCTTGCACACGACGCACGGCGTTCCATCTCGGGCGTGTGGACTCTGCGGTGACGCTGCTGCGGCTGCGGCGTGGGAGGGCGATCCACGGCAGGCGAGGACGATCCACTACATCGACGCAACGATTGCGGCGAGGACGAACCACTACATCGGCGAAGGATTCCGCAGCTGCGCGTCTAGTGGTAATCCTATCTATGATCCCCTTCTTGCAGTAGCTTTACGGTTGCGCGGTAGTTTTTTTGTGCTAGCGTAGCATACCACGTTCCCTTCACATCGGCTGAGCCGATCGCAGCGGCAGCGGCGGAGGTTAAGGACGCAAGAGATTCGTGAGGCCGACGCAGAGAGAGAGAGACGAAGTGTTTAACGAACTTCGTCCAGTTAAATGCGTCAAAAAAGAGTGGAGAAGAAAAGAACAAGCCGAAGAAGATTTCGAATCGGCTGATGACTTGGATTCTCCCATGATTCGGGATGACACGCCTCCAATGGATATTAACATGGTGTTCACATTACCGGCTGAGTTCAGAGTCAGAACTGAATCGGCCAAAGAGGCAGTTGCTCAGCTGTGCTCCGGCGTGCAGAACGCCATCTTCGAGAAACCCAAAGATGATCATCGGCATCTGAAACCATTGTATCTGAAAGGGTATATAAATGGCAAGCCGATATCAAGGATGCTAGTAGACAGGGGCGCCACGGTGAATCTGATGCCATACACGACATGCAAAAAACTGGGTAAGTCTGACGAAGACTTAATCAAAACTAACATTGTTCTGAATGACTTCACAGGTGACCCTACAGAAGCAAAGGGTGTCATGGTCATCGAGTTGATCGTCGCAAGCAAGACCTTGCCGACGACATTCTTTGTAATTGATGCCAAAGGAAACTACGGTGTCTTGCTCGGCGAGATTGGATTCATGCAAACTCGCAGTATCCCATCGACCATGCATCAAGCGCTTGTTCAATGGAGCGGAGAAGAAATTGAGGTCGCATACCGATACATCGGCTCACATTGCCATGGCTAGCTCCGATGCGAATTGGCAACACGAAGAAGCTGGCTGCATATCGGGCAAGGCGCTGGACGACTGCGATTTCATTTGTGTGAGCAAGTCAGGTCTCATGCCGATCAGTGTCAAACCGGGCACTTTTGATCGGGCAAATGAAGTATTACGCCGATGGGGACAAGAAAAACATTGAAAGCACTACAGGATAAAATGCAAAGCTATCGGCAAACAACGGATAGCTACGAAGCCATCGAAAATGTTGAAGAAATTGAAAAGTTAGGTCAAGGCTTCACATCCACTGATTTACTTGAAGAAGTCGATATAGGTGACGGTGATAGAAAAAGACCATCTTTTGTTAGTGCGAATTTAGATGTAAAGTACAAGGAGAAACTAATAAAAATACTTAGAGATTATAAGGATTGTTTCGCTTGGGAGTATCATGAGATGCCCGGATTAAGCCGTCAACTGGTGGAACATCGGCTACCTATAAAATCGGGCTATCGGCCGTTTAAACAGTATCCCAGGCGTTTTAATCCAGCCTTGTACCAAGTCATAAAGGAAGAAATAGAACGGTTGTTGGAAGCAAAATTTATTAGGCCCCGCCGATCACGCTGGAGTGGGTTTCCAACATCGTTCGATCATGAAGAAGAATGGAAAGCTTGGTATGCGCCGACTTCTTGAGATTTAAACAAGGCGACGCCAAAGATGAATACCGATGCCAATAGCCGATATGCTTATCGATGTCGCATCGAGGAATAAGATCATAAGTTTTCTAGATGGTAATGCCGGGTATAACCGGATACTCATGGCGAAGCCGATATACCAAAGACGGCTTTCGGATGTCACGGTGCAATAGGATTGTTCGAGTGGGCGATAATAACTTTCGCTTGAAAAGCGCCGAGCAACGTATCGTGGGCAATGAATCGATCTTTCATGATTTAATTGGCCACATTGTCGAAATATATATTGACGATGTAGTGGTAAAATCTACGACGATTTCCAACATCGGCGATTTAGAGGGTGTTTAAAAACATAAGATCGCACGGTTTGAAGATGAATCCTTACAAATGTGCGTTCGGCGTGTCGGCTGGACAGTTTTTAGGCTTTATGGTACATGAAAGAGGAATCGAAGTCGATAAGCGAGGTCAAGGCCATAGCCAATCTTGACCCACCGACATGCAAAGCAATTACAAAAGTTGATCGGCAAAATTAACTATCTCCATCGGTTCATCTCGAACCTCTCTAGTAGAATTCGTGCCTTTACTCCATTACTGAAGTTGAAGGACAATGAAGAATTTATATGGGGAGCCGATCAGCATAAAGCTTTCAACGAAGTCAAAAGGTATTTGTCCAACCCTCCGCTTTTGTTGCACCTCAAAAGGATTCCTTCAGATTATATGTCTCGGCGAAGAAGATACTATTGGAGCTGTTTTGGCACAAGAAGTGCATGGTAAGAGAGGGTTATCTTTTATTTAAGCCGACGGTTCTTTGGGCCTTGAAGTCGGTACCTTTTATCGAAAAACTATGTTTATCCTTGTACTTCTCGTGCACAAAGCTAAGGCACTACATATTAGCATCGGCTTGTAAGGTCATCTGCAAAACCGATGTTATAAAATATATATTGTCGGCCCAATTCTGCGAGGTCGACTTGGCAAATGGGCTTACGCCTTGGTGAGTTCGACTTATCATACGAATCGGCCAGCGGTCAAAGGACAAGTCCTAGCCGATTTTATAACGAGGACATGACACGTGACAAACCTAGTCTTTGTAGCACCATGGCAACTATTCTTTGACGGATCGGTATGTGGGAAGGTGATGGTATCGGTATTGTACTCACTTCACCCAAAGGGCATAGCTTTGAATTTGCATTAGGCTAAATAGCGATTCTCCAACAACCGGCCGAGTCTGAGCGTTACTCAAAGGCTTCTTGTTGTTAGAAAATATTGGAGTAAGATTTGTTGAGGCATATGGTGATTCACTATTGGTAGTACTGACAAATAAAGGAGAATACCAATGTCGGGATGAAATACTCTGAGATATTTAGAACAATGTTTAGAGATTATCGGCTCTTTTATTTCATTTTCTATCGGTCATATTCCTCGTGAATTGAGCGATAGAGCTAATGCTTTAGCTCGGCAAGCATCGAGGATATAAGGATTTTGACCAAAGTCGATGATCGAATCGTGAGCAAAGCATCATGTCGCAGATATTCTTGATTGGAGAACGCAAATAAAAGATTATCTAATCGATCCATCCAAGCGATGTAGCGAAGATCGACAACAAAGCGTTGAAATATGTTGTTTTGGACGATATACTATATTATCGGACTATGGAAGGTTTGTTGTTGAGATGTCTTGGCCCGAAGAAGCACGGGTGGCAATAGGTGAAGTACGAAGGATTTGTGGTTCTCATCAATCGGCACATAAGATGAAATGGATGCTCAGACGAACAGGTTATTTTTGGCCGACGATGCTAGAGGATTGTTTCAAGTACTATAAAGGATGTCAAACATGTCAAAAGTTTGGCAACGTACAACTAGCACCAGCATCGGCTTTACATCCAATTATTAAACCTTGGCCGTTTAGGGGTTGGGGAATAGATATAATCGGCCAAATATTTCCTGCTTCGAGTAAAGGCCACAAATTTATTTTGGCCGCAACCGATTACTTTTCAAAGTGGGTTGAGGCTATCCCACTTAAGAAGGTGACTAGTGTTGAGGCGATTAGTTTTGTAAATGAACATATCGTCCATCGGTTTGGAATACCACAAACAATCACGACCGATCAAGGTATGCGGTATTCATGTCTAACGAGTTTGTGGTTACGCCACAAGTCTAGGGATCAAATTGTTAAACTCTTCGCCATATTACGCTCAGGCTAATGGACAGGCCGAGTCGTCTAATAAAACACTAATCAAGTTGATCAAAAGAAAAATTGATGAAAAGCCAAGGAATTGGCATTCGACTCTATCGGAGTCACTTTGGGCCTATCGGTTATCTTATCACGGAGCGACAAAACTTTCACCTTACCAATTGGTGTTTGGACAAGAAGCTCTTTTACCTGTAGAAATCAACATTGAGTCGATACGAGTAGCCAGACAGAATGGTTTGTCGGCTCAAGATTACAATGACTTAATGATCGACAGCTTGGATGAGTTAGCAGAGTTACGTTTGTCCACGCTTGATCGGCTTAAAAAGAATAAGATCAGAGTTGCAAGGGCATACAATAAAAGGGTCATGCCTAAATCTTTCGATCAAGACGATTTAGTATGGAAAACAATTTTGCCTGTTGGTTCTAGGGATAACCGATTTGGAAAATGGTCACCTACGTGGGAAGGGCCATACAAAATTAATCGGTTAGTTGGTGGAAACTTGTACTTACTGGAAACACTAGAAGGGTATGTCTTGCCTAAAGCAATTAATGGGAAATATCTAAAGAAATACTATCCTAGCGTTTGGATCGGAGCCTAGCCGACTAAAATCTTGTTGAGCCAAGATTAACACGATCTTTGTTAATCGGTGAAAGGATTGCAAACTCAGGATATAGGCAAAATATAAATCGGTTAAACAGCCGATTATAAACATTGCAAAATTACAAGTATTCAAAGTATTTAAGTAAGTGTTTTGGAACTATTAAAAAGGTTACATCCCAGAGCCTGGGAGTCGTGCACCCAAAGCCGATAATGCTCCAGCAGCCTTAGCTATAGTTTCCTGCACCTCATCCAGGATTCTATCATCTTCTGTTGCACTGCCCGGGATGGGTACAAGTTTAGCCGATTGCTCTTTAAAGGTTGCTACAGTCGATGCTATTTCTGCCTTCTGTTGCTTAGCGGACGAAGTTGTTTTTTCAAAGGAATCTTGGCCTTCAGCAATGAGCTTTATCGTTTTCGACAATTCATCCTCAAGAAATTTCTTAGTGGTTTCCAATTTCTGAAGGGAAGTTTTGTTAGCTTTCAGAGATTCTATGGTTGCATCAAACTTTTTCTTCTTTGCCTTCGTCTCCGCAACCATTTTGTCAAGAATCCTCTGGTCGGCTTCTTGGGCTTCTCTCTTCTTCTTCCTTTCTTGGGCTGCCTCCACCAAAGCTTTTTTCTCATCCAGATGGCATACTTCAAGCAGTGCAGCCATGGCCGCTGGTGGCAGATCGGCCTCAACTGCAGCCATAGCATCCCGGATTGGCTGATTATGATTCAGGATCTCTGACTGCGGCCTGGACACTAGATCAAAAAGCTTATTGAGGCGATCTTGCATTCCAGGAGCCGATGAGACCGCAGACGACGCATCTTTTGAGACCGCAATGATGTTCTGAATTGCAGAGATGTAATCATCGGCTGCAAAGACCTCTGGGTTATCCAAGTCCGATAAATTAAAGCCGAGAATGTTGGATGTATTGGAAATCTCTGGAACAGCAGCGGTTGTTGGCGATGGTATCAGGTGAGGAAGCAATGACTCTTTGGCTGATATATCAGGTAAGCTTGATAGAATGTTGGCCACTTGTGCCGACGCGGTAGGCTGAAAGAGAGAATATAATGAAAACCGATGGTTTAAATCAATATTCGTAAAATTTTTGAGATGGAAAAAATACCTGAGCAGTGGCCGATCTGTGCGGTGAACTTTCGCCACTTTGTTCCTGTGGCTTGGAGTATTTTTTCTTGGCGGAAGCTTTGGTGGACTTTGGCTTCTTTTTCTCTGAAAATTCATCGACTGGAAAGTTAGTTAAATGAAAAACGGAAAGAATAAAAGGAACAAGAGATGGTCGGGTATAATTTACTTGGTTGCTGTTGTCTTTCTAAATCAGATAAAGATGGACTTTGAATACCCAAAGAACCGAAGGTATAGCCGGTAAGTGCAGTTGCCTTGTGCGGTCGTTTTCCATTGCTTACTACAGGAACATCGATCGGCTTCTTGCCATCAGCTTTAGTTTGCAAAGAGGAGTATAAAGCCGATGAGATAAGTTCGTATGGGCTGCGATGGAGAAAAGTTAAATAGATTAAATACCTCGCTAGTAATATTTACGAGACTTGTATTATCATATCCGGAGCTCGATTCGTCACTTGAATCGTTATCTGAAGAGACCATCGGCTCAGATAGGTCTGGGAAAGGGGCAGCAATAATAGCTGATGGAGAACGATCAAGGAGAAGCGCTTCTGCAATTGAAGACCACCACGCAGAGTATCGGCTAGACCGACGACTATTCAAAACAAAGTGCGGCAAGGATCTGATTTGCAAATCATCGGCTATTTTCAAGACCATGTTGGCTGCAACTAAAGATCGTACTCTGATCCTGGGCTGTACTAAATCAAGGAGTGAAAGGTTGGGGATCATCTGACTGAAACCTAATTGTCTAGCAAAGACGGAAGGATGGTAGAATTCATATGAAGGCTGGAAGGTACGGTTTCTTGTATTAAAGCCGACATGAAAGACACCAGGAGAAATAAAATTTTTAAAGAAATCCAGAGTCGATTCAGGCATCTCAGAGCTGTCAGAATCTAGATGAAGAAAAGATGGCCATTCAAAATCGGCTGCGTTGGTATAACTGAAGAAGTCTTGTTGGCTAAAATCATTACTATCCAAGTTCAGGAAGAAAGATAAGTATTTTTTCAGGCTAACTGGAGAGATCTTCTTGCTGCCAGAACACATAATGTATCTTTCGCCATAAGATCGGCTGGCTCTGAATTCTAGTGCTGCATTTTCTGGTGTGTCTTCGCGAGGAAACGCCGAATCTTCTGAAGGATCCAATTTGAAAGATCGGCTAAATAAGCAGTACAACCATACTTGGATGAACCACAGAGGACCGCCTACATTGCCGACGCAAAATCTGGCAAATCCGGTAAATAGCTGACTCCTAATCACATGCATCATTTGACAGACTGCTCCTAAGAACATTTTTCCTAATGCTAGCCGACGACCCTCTACCAGCTGTTCCGCTATGGTGATATACTTGTGTTGGTCAAGAGGCGCCCACGAACAAGAAGCGGTCTAGCGAAAGATTGAGAATGCAACGTGCTCTTCGTCCGATACTAGGCCATTAACCTTGTTGTTATTTCCAATATATTTTGCCCAACCTTCACCTTTAGATCGGATAAGCTTATATTTTGGTTTTCCACTAAAAGCGATACTTGATCTCCATCGGCGAAGACAACACAATTGAGCAACGTCTAATAAAGTTGGGCGATGGGGCGATATGAAATAGGAAGGCGTTGAAGGTCTCCGACCGAAATAACGAGCCGTGGCCACTAAGGGCTCATTGGCTTCGGATCGGCTAAAGAGAGGGATGCATTCACTATACCCATCCTTTCCCATTCTGTTCTTTTAGGCGCCACGCGAATATACCAAGATCTCCATCCTTTGAGTTGTTGGCCATGCCTCAAGCTTTTTCCCAGCTCTCTATATTAAACGCGAGAGCCGATAAAGGGAGGCGAGGAATGTCTGGCTAATAACCGTCTTTGGCGTCTAGATTCCCTATCGGACCAAGGAAATACTGATCTTTACTGTTAGGGATTGGAATGAGTACCTGACTCGCGTCCATTTCAGCCGATCTTAGCAAGCCGATTGATGAAGGAAGATGCAAGCCGATTGATGGAAAGCGAGCAGCGGATTACGAAGCGATTGTTGAGTAGAGAGCTTGTGCGCGTGAAGAATGACCGAGGTGGGGGCCGCATTTTATAGCACGGTGAAAATTTGAAGAGGCGGGAAGTGAATCTCAAAAGGCGCGAGCAGTTAAAACGCACTACCCGCATGTCAAAAAATAGCGGCGCGAGTAAAAGCGACAGTTAATGGATGAAGTTCAAACGTTAGCCGATTGAAAAGCCGATTATTGATATTTTTGAAAGATGACATGTCATCTCTCAAAAATGGGGGGCATATGTTTGCACCAAAATTTGGCAAATCTAACCGTAATCGGCAATGAAATCAAAGATATGGACGTTAACAGACAAGTTAAGAAAGTTTGGAGATATTTATGCTAACGGCAAGATTTTTAGGAAATAACTGTTCAAGATAAGGCCGATACGGACACGGGCTTAAATCGTGTTGTAATAGGACACTATCGACCAAAGGTATAAAAGAAGGACCAAAGCAAGCTGCGAAAATCATCAACACAATACAATCAACCAGCTTTACTTTCTTCACATCGACTAGGAGTAGTTTTTGTAATTTAGTCTCGTAATCGATCTTGATCAATAAAGTTGCGCATCGCCGATTGTTGATCTTCTTCAATTACACCCCAGGTTTGATTTATTCTGATTTTGTTGCGCATCGCCTTCTTCAGAATCAATCTACCTTTATCCTCTGATTAGCCTTGATCGGCTAATTAGACTTACCTTATTACTTTGATCTTAATCGGCTTCAAGTGATTGGGTCTAAGCCGATTGATCGTTACGATCGGCTTTTGAGTAAATTTTATATTTTACCTTGTCGGTTATAGGTCAAATCGACCGCACGCTCTTGAACAGTGTTAAATGCGGTGTCTTCTTTGTCGAAACCCTACCTCAAATTTTTGGCGCTAACATATATATATATATATATATATATATATATATATATATATATATATATATATATATATATATATATATATATATATATGGTACTAGTCATGTGCCCGTTTTGTTTGAAAACTCAATTTGCAACAAAAAAATTATTTGCAAAGAACACAAACTTTAGTTAGGTTTCAATAGTAGGAAAAGTTTGTTCCTCCGAAGAGATTTAACTGTCGGTTAAATCCTCTTTCATCTCAACTGTTCATGTTAGATCCAACGAATCAAGTACTCTGAAGGAGAACGGACGATCACCACCAACTCTTAATTAGAATTAGTAGAGAGATATCAATCCTTACCATTGAAGGACGAGAAAGCTATTGCCTTCCTCTTGAAGGAAATCTTCTTGCTTCTTGCACGCAGCCTTTCTCTTCTCTTCTCTTCTTGCGTGTGTATCCACTACTGACCGGCTTATCCTCCTGGAGATGAGAGTGGGTGCCCTCTAATAGGGAGTAGATGCAAGCAGAAGGCAGCGTACGCAGATGGATGGAAGCCAGATCTCCCGACATCTTCGTGATTGGCCCGTGATTTGGTTGCGTGATTCTTTCCTTTTAATCTATACATTTCCAGATATGATGAGATAGAATTCCTGTATTATGGGATATGGTGAGTATATCCTTCTATCCATGCAGGACATGATGAGAAAATCCTTCCATTTATAAGATATATGAATAACATCCTTCCATAGTAGAACATGTGAATAGATATATGCCAAAATAATATTTCTATTAAAAAAGATATGATAAAATCCTTCCATCTAAGATATGATTAAATCCTCTTCTATCTCGGTCGTTCATGTCAGATCCAACAAATCAGATACTCTAAAGGAGAACGGACCACTGCCACCAACTCCTAATTAGAAGTAGTAGAGATAATTACTTGGGGCACCATGGAGCCTATGCTCTATGATACAAAATGGGTATATTCTCCTATGTATTGTACGTTTAATTTTTTGAAATTTTTAGGATGTTGAGTTTAACTAGTTTACTAACTAGTTCAAACTTGATTTAAACTAGATTTTACTTTTTTGATGATAGTTTGTTTGTAGGTATGTGCTTAATTATTATATATATAAATCAGCAAAGGATGCAATCTAAATTCGTTTAAAATCTTTGAATTCGAGTATATTTTTTCAAAGGTACATGTTTCATTTGAATTGTTATAGTATATACCTAAACTAAAATTTTTGAAAAATATACCCAAATTTGGCTTGAATCAGCGCACTTGAAATCATAGAGCCTAGGCTTCATGGTGCCCCATTTCGGCGTCCTATATATATACTAGTTCAATGCCCGTGTGCTGTTACGGAAAATAAAATTGGTAACGAAACATAAATGTCAAGCAATAAAAGAAAATTTTGCTACAAGATAAAACATCTATTTCTCCCAATTACAAAAGTTTTTATGATTTCTCCTCCCACATGAATAAAAACCAAATAAATTGTACATAGTACATAAGGCATTCATAACAATAGAACATATTTGAAATGATTTTCTTGGTATAAGTCCCAAAGATCTGAAAATAAACAGTTACATTGCAACACGACTTAGATATCATTCTAATCAAACCTTGTCTATGATGTGACTACTTCTCTGTAGATAATGTGTTTTGTAAGGTTCCTGTGAGTTTTCTTAGACTTCGGCACTTGTCCTTCTCCTTGTCTGCAACAGCAAGAATCTTGATGTTGTTTCTAGCGGTGGCTCTAGATAACACAACATACAATTGCCGATGAGAGAAAACTGGTTCAGGGAGGTAGACACAGACATTCTGGATGGTCTGCCCTTGCGCCTTATTGATTGTCATTGCGAAGCTAAGGCTAATCTGGAACTACTTCCTCTTAAATCTAAATAGGAATAACTCGTCATCAGAGGGACATAGAGGTATTCGAGGTAAGAATACCCTCTTCCCAGCGTGTTGGCCAAGCGCAATCTCGGCATCTATAGCATTCTTTTGGAATGCTCGGACTACAAGTATCGTCCCGTTGCATAGTCCATTTGCAGGGTTAATGTTCTGCATCAGTATCACAGGACAGTTAATCTTGAGCTTGAGTACATGTGGAGGTAGACCGTTAGAGATCAAGGTGTTTAGGAATTAAGGAGGGTAGTAGCTATGGAGATCATCCTCTGCATAGTCGAAGCTATGGTACACCATCTCCTCCCCATGAAACAGGTCAATCATCTTCATATTGATGCTATCAATGCACTCGTTTCGGGTCATCAGGATGGCCCGAGATGTGATATAGTTGGACTTGACAAAGTTTGTTGGCTCCAAAATGGGCATACCTTTTCTGGACGGCTTCTTTCTCCTCCAACCAAGTTTTTATTTTCTCTGCTTCACTTACAACCTAGACCCAGATAACATTAGACACAACCAATAAATGAGCATTAAACATAATCAGCAAAATGAAATATTCAAACTTCATTAAGCTCACAGGTTCACCTCATCTATTCTCTTTTTTGGAAGCCATGGTTTGTTCGTCTCCTACTTATTAACAATCTGCAAGAAGACCAAAAGAAATCTAAATGAGAATACTGCCTCTTCAGAATCTATATAATTTTTTTAGAACTAAGCAGTTCTATAATACAGATGAAATAAAAGGAAAAGTGAAGGTTTGCTTTGTGGATTTAGAATTCAATGACTTCATTTTTTTATCAGGCAATCTATTTGCAATATAATTTACATAAAACAAGCATGTAAGAATTGTGAATATTGGCATGATCTGCATCTTTAAATACTTCAGCACAGAAATAGCTTTGAGAATTCAAGAATATTTGAAGAACAGGGAGTAACAGTTCAAAGAGAGGAACTTTTTCTGTTTGTTACAATATGTCTCACCAACGAATACCTTTCCCAAAGTTTTTCTGTTGTTACACTATGCTTCTCCAGCAATGACCTTTCTTAGTAAACATCTTGTTTTCGAATCAGACAAACTTAACAGAGCATGCATGCATATAACGAATGCTGGCACTTTTTTCTTTTTGAAAACAAGCACATTTTTTAAGTGTAAAAATGAATGAACTTTCTTGTTTCTTATACAAAAAGGAACTATTCAAGTACATTGTGTCAAATAACCTAAATTAATTTAGTTAGAAAAATCATTATTAAAATTTCTGTTTGGATACCTTTTGCAACTCAGCAAGATACAATCGAGCATTTTCGCAGGCCGCCGGTCGGGCTTTTAACTCACTAAATCTAGAAGTAAAGAAAACAAATAATCTAAATCGCTGACCTATATCTATATGAACTTGAATGGATCAACCATTAATTACCTGAAAAGAACTGGGTCGCCAATGGCCTTAAGTTGATCAAGGCGTTCTTTAAATTCGTTTGTTTGAGCGTCTTCACCGTCCATATACAACCAATCTTGCACCTGCACTTGTCATACAACAACTTAGCATGACGCAACCTAGACAAATGAGACCTACAGCCAGACCAATTATTTAAACGGACCTCAGTAAGTTTCGCCCTAAAAGATTCTCTCTCCTGTTCACTTGAGACAGTCAAAATATCTATGCTTTTGAAGGACTATGTGGAGGTCTATCCATGTTTGTGATGAGTATTTGACTTTATGTGATCTAGGATAGCTTCGATTTGAGTTTGGATTTAAAATGGATTTCAAGTTGGAAGTATTTTTCTGCCGGCATGATAGGTTACGCCAGACCAAGTTTAATCGGTTTTATGTTTGCGCCGGACCAAATATTGCATGAGTTGCATTTGCGCCGGACCGGGGTTGAAATGATTTGCTTTTGCGCCAGACCGAGTTAGGATAGACTTTACGTTTGCGCCGGACCAAAGGAAATGAGAAAATAGAGAGTTTCCCTTTTGCGCCAAACCAAGGGAAATGACAAACAGAGAGTTTCTCATTTGCGCCGGACCAACTCACGGTGAGTTTCACGTTTACGCCGGACCAATTTTGTTAGTCGGCAGTAATTAGCGTTTTTGAAGGTCTTTCCATGCTCAAAAAATTATGTGCTCTACATGAAAGTTGTAGAAAATTTCGAAACGCAACTTTTTCAGGTTGACAAGTTTTTCATTTGTCCAACAGAAAAAATCATAGAAATCGGGAAGGTTAACAGAGAATTTCACGTTTGCGGCGGACTAGTTTTGACAGTATGCCGTAATATGCCTTTTTGAAGGTCTTCCAGTGCTCAAACAATTATATGTTATACACGAAAGTTGTAGAGAATTCCGAAATGCAACTTTTGCATGTTGACAAGTTTTTCATCTGAGCAACAGAAAAAGTCATAAAAAATTGAGAAGATTACTGCTGTATTGAAAACAGGATGTTTGCATTTGGTTGAAGTGTTTTCGTCCGTTTTGGCCTGTTCTAACCCCAATTCATGATCGAATGATGCGCTGGGTTCATGGTGGAACTAAGAACGGTTTTCTTATCTATGTGGATGTAGGACTTCATTTGGTGGTTGTGGTGAGGCGAAAGGAGGCTGGAACTAGGTATGGGATGGCCGGAGGTTCAAGTTGGTCGGATGTTCGCCGGAAGATTGCCGGAGATGAAGTCGGTGCAGTCCCAAGCGACAAGATATCAGTAGAGAAGCAAGCTTATCACTACTTGGATCAAGGAGAGCTGTTGGGTTGCAGTTGTAGAAGATAGAGTAGTCGATAAGTGTAGCTTGTTTTGAAAACCGTGCAAGAAAACACTTTGTGTGTGTGGGTTTTGGGTGAACTCTTGCATGACTGGTTGAGTGGGTAAATCCTAGCTCTTGATGGATGCTCTAGGGTTTAGAGGCTCATCCAAGGGTGGTAGGTAGCCCAAGAGTTGTATAAATAGGGGTGGAGGGGTAGCCTTCCCCTTTGAAGGTTTTGAGGTTTTTGATGCTTCTTTGAGCTTTGCCCACATGAATGTGAGGCTTTGTAACCTCTCCTTCCAGAAATGAAATGTTCTTCATTTATGTTCATGTTTCATTTCCTTTACGCATTTTACATTACGCATTTAAATTACGCAATTTAAATTCTGCATTTACTTTTTGCAATTTACATTTACGCAATTTGGATTTGCCTCCTCTCCTTCTACATGCTTACGAATCTTTATTAAGGTTGATGTTTGATGAATGATTCTTCTTCTGAATTTATGTTCTCAATCATCTAAGAAATCCATACGTTCTTCTTGCAAGAAGTTGTTCTTTGCGTTCTTCAGTGTTTGATCTTGTAATTTGCGTTGCCTTAAGTTTATTTGTGATCTCGTGCTTGCTGGGATGTGTGGGGAGTCATTCAAGATCATCTTGATCATAAAAACCCACGAGCAAGCCTACATCGAAGTTCTTTCGGTTTTTATTGAAACATGGTATGTTCTTCATTCATGGGCATAAAGGTCGAAACTTTGACATCAATCCTTGTGATTGAAGGTTGGAATAAGTTCTTGACATCCCAAGGACCTTATCTGCCAAGTTTGGTTGAGTTTGGATCAACGAATCAAAAGATACATCAATTTTCCTATTTGAACCTCTGTTGAAAAAGTTGTTCATATGCCTGATTTCACTGTAGCTACAGTAACCCAGTAGTACCGGCCCCAGAGGGCGCTAGCACCGGCCTCAGGCTGATTTTTATGAAAATTGACTCTTTTGCTTCCATTTGATATTCAAGGTTCCACCAAGACTCCTATTTTTTCTGGAGTTGATTTTCCATTTTGGAGGTCTTGAATGGAATCGTACATCACTGCCCAGGGCTTCCTGTTATGGCAGAATGTGAAACTCTCGTATGAGGTTCCTGCTGATGAAAACATCACGACCGGCAATATAGCTGATGTTGAGGCGAATGTTAAGGTAAGGAACATCCTCATACAGGGTCTTAGCTGCAGTGAGTACGATAGGATTTCTCACCTTCGTTCTGCTCATCAGATTTGGGTGACCCTCGATGCTTACCATGAGGGCACTACCCCAATCAAGACAGTTCGACAGGACCAATTCAAGCGTGAGTTCAACAAGTTTGAACAATACGCTAGTGAGAGTCTTGACGAGTGCTTTGGTCGGTTTACGAAGATTTTGAGCGACCTCCGAGCAGTCGGTTGCATATACCCTGACTCAGATAATGCTCGACATTTCTTGACCGCACTCGATCTTTGAGTTTGGAAAATGAAGGTGACTACCATCAAGGACTCCACTGATTTGTCAACCTTGACTCTTGATGGGTTGTATTCCCGTCTCAAGACTCATGAGATCGATGTCTTCTCTCGTAAGACGAGATCTCAGTCGATGGCTCTGGTCACCGATCCTATCGGGTCTTCCTCCGGACCCTCTCTTGATTTTTCTTCTGGTTTCTCTCTCTGCTCTTTGCGATGTAAGCGATGAAGTTCTGGAACGATTTCCAGAAAATGAGCTTGCACTTCTCACTCGTAAATTTACTAATATTTACAAGAGGGTGAGAGAGAGGAAGAGAGGGGGCAAGATCATTTGCTTCGAGTGTGGTGGCCCCAACCACATTCGAGCAAACTACCCCCGGTTGGAGAAGGGCAAAAACGAACAAGGCGGCTCGAGCAAGAACGACTACACTGACAAGAACCGTAACAAGAAGGCCCCAGCTCGTGAACCGGCGAAGAAGTACCACAACTTTGCCAAGAACAAGAAGCTCTTTCACCGGGTCCTCAACGCACTGGACGACATCGAGCTCTCCAACACGGAGAACTGGAGCGATGCAAGCGAGGAAGATCCTCAAGAGAAGGTGAAGGGCAGCGATGACTTCTCCGGCATGTGCTTCACGGCAGGCGCCATTGAAGTAAGCGACTCCGAGCTGTACAGCGACACGGATGAGGTACCCACCTACGACGAGTTAAATGATGCCTTCTATAAATTTAGCAAGTTTCATGCTAAGGTTAGGTCGAGGTGTTCTGAGTTAGAGAAGGAGGTAGATAGCTTGTCTCAGGAGTTAGCTTCACTTAAATCATGTTCCTCCCGAGACTCTAATAGATGTACACTCTGTGATGCTTTGCTTGTGGAGTTGGAGAACCTAAGGACTTTGCATGATAGTGTGCTTATTGATCTTGAGAATCTGAGGTCGAAGAATGCTAGTTCTGTTACTATTGATATTCCTGCTGATGTTAGCTTTTCTCATGCTCACACAAATGCTTCTTATAAAAATTGCTCTAAACTTCTTACTGAAATTGATGCCATGAGCTTACATCTTAGAAAACTTTCTGCTAGAAATGATGAACTTGAAATGCATGCTTCTAAGGACCAAGTCAACTCATGTGAGGGCTGTAGGCAACTAAAACTTGACAATGAATCACTAAATGTCAAGTGTGCTAAACTTGCTAAGGACTTACTAGATAAGTCACAAGAAAGTTGCTTGCGATGTAATGTGATTGAGGGGGATTTGGATAAAATCCATGTCGAACTTAGAAAGAAATTAGAAGACCAAGCTCATAGGATTAGAAATGCGTCTTGCGTTTCTTGTGAGGCCCTTGATTGAGGCAGCTGTGCTAAGGGAGAAAAATGCACGTGCTGAAAGAGCTCATCTTTCTAGTTATTCTTCCTCTTCTTCCCCCTGTTCTTCTTATGCCTTTTTCTTCCGAGATTGCCAGTATCTCATGAGCACTCTCGAGAAGTTTGTTGGAGGCAAGAAGAAGCTCAATCTTATTCTAGACCAATCCAAGATTAGTAGATTTAATCAAGGTCTAGGATTTGATCCAAGATTAGTAGATTTAATCCAAGAGTGGTGAGATTGTGGTAGCTCCCAGAGTGAGTACCACTGTGTTTAGGTCTGCTGGGATTGTCCATGGGACTTCTGATCAGAAGGTCGTTACTCCTATTGCTTCTGCCTCTAGCAAGGCGAAGTATACATGCACCTTCTGTAAGAAAGATGGTCACCTAGTAGATTTCTGTTTCAAGCGCGCCAAGAACACTCGGCGTGAGCATGTTGCTGCTCTTAGGGGTATTCAGGGTCATCCCCAGACTCTGAGTGCTCCTAAGGTACACATTACTTCTAGACAAGTTAGAGAGTCACCTGTTTTTGGGCAGCGTCCAGGACTCGGTTTTTATACTGTTTCTTCGAGTTTTAGTCCTGGAGCTGCTCATGGCCAGTCTTTCCGCCGTCCTCTTAATATTCCTCATTTTTCCCATCGAGGTAGATATCAGCGGCGTGAGGTGTTTTCTGGTAGGATATTTAGGCAGCCTCACTGGGATGATCTAGCCTTTGCATCACGGCGGACCAACCCAGTTCCAGCTCCTAAATCATCTACTAGAGTTGTTACTGATCGTGTTAGGGTTAAACATCAGAGAGACACTCGAGTCCAGTCTTCTTCTATGGCTGGTACTCTGAGGCATCGTGTGGTTCAGTATTGGGTTCCCAAGTCTTCACTCTATCCCAGTACCGAGTCATCTTTCTCTCTTGTGTCTTAATCAAGTTCGTTGGATGAGGAAGGGAGATGTTTGGATTGTTTACTCCGGTTGTTCTCGTCATATGACCGGAGATTCTCGATGGTTCTCTTCCCTAGTCCGATCCCTCGGTGATGAGTTGATAACTTTCGGGGATGCTTCTTCAGGTAGAGTCATTGCTAAAGATACCATCTGCATTAATGATAATTTCATTCTTAAAGAAGTTGCCTTAGTGAGTAAGCTGCAATACAATTTACTTTCTGTTTCTCAGCTTATTGATGACTCTTTCGAGGTGAGTTTCAAGAGTAGCTCCTGTAGAATCCTCTCGATTCTTCAAGAGGGTTAGTTTGCGGGATTTCTAAATATGGGAGTCTTTCGTGCTGATTTTTCTGCTTCTTCTGGAGACTCTCTCTGTTGTTTGATTTCTTCAGAGTCTCGTGATCTCTCCTTCTGGCATAGGAGACTTGGTCACATTGGTTTTTATCATTTGACCCGAATCAGCAGTCATGATCTCATTCGTGGTTTGCCCAAACTCAAATTGGTCAAAGACTTAGTTTGCTCTCCTTGCCGACATAGCAAGATGGTTGCTACATCTCATCCCCCAGTCACTGCTGTGATGACTGATGCACCAGGAAAGCTTTTAAATATGGATACTGTTGGTCCAGCTAGAGTGCAGTTAGTGGGTGGAAAATGGTATGTTCTTGTAATTGTTGATGATTTTTCAAGGTATTCTTGGGTGTTTTTCACGTCCTCGAAGGATGAGACTTTTACCCATTTTAGGGGTTTGGTTCATAGGTTGTCTTTTGAGCTCCCTAGTGCCCTATGAGCTATACGAAGTGATAATGGCACGGAGTCAAAGAACTCCTATTTTGAGAGTTTCTATGTGGAGTCTGGTTTAGAGCATCAGTTCTCCTCTCCGTATGTCTCTCAGCAAAATGGCGTAATGGAAAGGAAGAACAGGATCTTAGTAGAGATGGCCAGGACGATGCTAGACGAGTACAGTACTCGTAGCAAGTTTTGGGTTGAGGCTATAGCTATTTCTTGCCATGTTTCTAATTGTGTATTCTTGAGAGCACATTTGCACCACACTTCTTACGAGTTGAGGTATGGGCGAAAGCCTAGTGTTTCTCATTTTGGTGTGTTTGGTTGCAAGTGTTTTATTTTGAAGTCTGGTAACCTGGATAAGTTTGAGTCTCGTTCTTCTGATGGTATCTTTCTGGGTTATTCGACTTCTTCTCGTAGCTATACGATCTGGAGTTGTGATGCGCATAGGATCATAGAGACCCGTGAAGTGACCTTTGATGAGGCTAGCCCAGGAGCTAGACCTGACATTTCAGGCTCTTCTTCCTCCTCCGAGACCATCTTTGTAGAGGATGATGATTATGGACATGCTGGTGTTCCACCTGATCCAGTCCCCTCTAAACCCGAGGTGCCTCCTGTTTCCATTTCTGCAGCTCAGGAAGGCCAGCCCTTGCCTTCTGACTGTCATGCAGCTAGTGGCTCTGCTCCTACCTCTTCTGTGCATGAGGTAGAGGCCATTTCTGCTTCTGGACCTCCTCGTCATATTCAGCATTCTTATCCACCTGATCAGATCATTGGCGATCTGTTTGAGCGAGTCACTCGCTTAAATATCAGGTTTGTCCAGTTTCTGCCTTCACTCTGCCTTTGTTGCCTCGTTTGAGCCGAAGGATGTGACTCATGCATTATCTGGCAAGTCTTGGACTAATGTTATGCATGAGGAACTTGAAAACTTTGAGTAGAAAAAGTCTGGCAGTTTGTAGAACGTCCATCTGGTCATAATGTCATTGGGACCAAGTGGGTGTGCAAAAACAAGCAGAGTGAGGATGGGGTTGTTATTCGCAATAAGGATAGGCTAGTTGTACAGGGCTTTTCTCAGGTTGAGGGTCTTGACTTTGAGGAGACCTTTGCCCCTGTAGCTAGACTAGAGGCTATTAGGATCCTGCTTGCATTCTCTGCATCCCGGGGCTTCAAGCTCTATCAAATGGATGTCAAGAGTGCATTCCTCAATGACTATATTGAGGAAGAGGTTTATGTCAAACAACCTCCAGGATTTGAGAACCTCAAGTTTTCGAGCCATGTATACAAGCTTTCTAAAGCTTTGTATGGACTCAAGTAGGCCCTCATAGCATGGTATGAGAGACTCAAGTCATATCTTTTCAGCCATGACTTCAAGATGGGCGTAATAGACACAACTCTATTCATCAGACACCATGAGTCGCATTTTCTTCTCGTCCAGATTTATGTGGACGATATTATTTTATGTGGATCGTCTCATTCGCTTGTATCTCAGTTTTTTGAGGTGATGAGCACAGAGTTTGAGATGAGTATGATGGGCGAGTTGAGCTACTTTCTTGGCTTCCAAATCAAGCAGACTCGGGAAGGTACCTTCTTGCATCAAGGCAAGTATACCCGTGACCTCCTGAGGCGTTTCGATTTGTCTGACGGGAAGCCAGTGATGACTCCTATGGCCACCACTGCTGTCCTCGAGCCGGATGAGGATGTTGAGCCTGTTGATCAAAAGGAGTTTGGAGCATGATCAGCTCCCTCTTGTACCTTTTGCTGTGTGTCTGTGCGCTCGATTTCAGGCCTCTCCTCGCGTCCCTCACCGCGAGGCGGTCAAGCACATCTTTAGGTACCTTCGTGCTACCACTGATTATGGTATTTGGTACTCTTCTTCTTCTTGTCTGTCCTTGAGAGCCTTTTCTGATGCCGACTTTGCTGGCTGTAGGATAGATAGGAAGAGCACTTCTGGCATTTGCCAATTCATTGACACTTCTCTTGTTTCTTGGTCGTCTAGGATGCAGTTCAAAGTTTCTGATCCACCGAGGCCGAGTATGTTCTTCAGTAGCGATTCTTTGTGAGCTGAGTTCTCTGGATGAGATCGACCTTGCGGGACTTTAGGTTAGAAACAGAGAGTGTGCCACTTTTCTGTGACAACACTTCTGCTATTTGCATTGCTAAAAACCCTGTACAGCATTCCCAAACCAAGCATATTGATATTAGATATCACTTCCTTAGAGACCATGTGGAGAAGGGGGATATCGTGCCTCAGTTTGTAGAGAGTGACCTCCAGTTAGCCGATATCTTCACCAAGCCTTTGGATAGCTCCAGATTTGTTGCCTTGAGGAGTGAGCTTGGAGTCGTGAGCCCTTACGGCCTTTCGTCAGGGGGAGCTGGTTTGTATATTATTTATAATATATTCTCTTCCAGTTTTTCTCTTCTTTGTGTTCCTTTTGGGTGATCTTGGACTTATTTTCTTGAGTTGAGTTCACTCAATTAGACTTCTAGCATGCCTTGCATAGACCTCTTATCTTGTGATTTAGGTTGCTATCATACGTGATTAGCTGTTCTCTCTTCTCTCTAGGTTGAGTTTCCTCACAGTCTTATAAGTCTAGCAGATGTTGGGCCTCCTAGGTAGACATGGTCTGTATGCACTCCTTAGTTGGGATCAAGAGTCAGCTTCCCTATGTCAGTCGCTGGGGAAGATAAGAGCGAGTCTGAGCCGTAGTGAGTCTTTGTCGGGACCCGAATTTGCAAATCCGAAACCCTCTGTGTATACTGCACTAGTCCAGGATCACGCTAGTGCACATAGTGGAAACATAGATGAAATATCATTCCATACAACGAATTAACTAAGAAGAAGCAAATTATTATTAAATAAAGCAAACGACCTTATGGTCAATGTTTACACCATTATGCCTTAAGGGCTTAAGAAACAAATAAACTATTGCAGCGAAAAAGATAACTTGAGCCATTCGACATGCCACAGGCAATCGTCTCGGGAACGCCTTCCTAATCCATGTAGTCTTCATAATATTCCTCCTCATGATACTCATTATCTCCTGGTCCTTCCTCAGCAACTGATCAACAAAGGCGTATAGCCGTGAGTACAAAAAGTACTCAGCAAGTCGTAGGGAATTGATGCAATATATTCATGCACGGCTTGACAAAGGATAGCCATATGGTTCATTTGCAAAAAGCAATAACTTGAATTTAAATACAATAAATAGATTGAAAGCATATTTATGAATAAATAAATAACTGATAGATCAATGGTAGACAACATGAACAGGATGGCGAAGCATCACGCTACACCTTCTAAAACAAGTATCCACCAATAAATTTAACAGTATTACTTTAGACAACAAAACAACAGTGAACTCCCCGTTCACATCCCAACAATTCCACATTTCGTGAAACACGCTATACCCCGTGTGAAATTCCCGGGCTTGTCCATGACCGCGGACGCGGCTATTCGAATAGTTTTACACTCTACAGAGGTTGTACTTCTTTACCCACAAGACATGATATTCTCCTTGTGCCTGGCCATTAGCACACTTCCTTTGGTGTGCCGATAGAGAATTCATGACAAAGCCTTTACAATGCACTGTCTAAACTCGGTGACTTTGCCGCTAAGGTTTCGCCCACAGAGTCCCTCTTGCGCCTTGCGAATCTACCCGTCCATCCCGGAACCCACACCATCAATTGGCAGTACTCAAGGCTAGACATTGCAAATTAATCAGCTAGGTCTGTCCCATACCAGACATGTGGTAGTACGGTTAGGCCCAGTTCAATGGCGCACAAGATTAAGTCCTTAAGTTGTCTTAGGCAAGACATCCACATCCTAATGTGCTAGAAAGCACCCCTTTACTGCATGATCACTTGCCCGAGGGAAAACAATTCGTTCAAACAAGACCAATGGCAAACCCCGCCATGGTACAACAAAATTTTACAACAGTAGCTAACGGCCACGATTCAATATCTCATTATGTCAAGTTTAACATTATTCAACATGTGATATGGATCCCAACGTATATCTAAGCAGGGCTAAGCATAGCTACGATAACCCAATGTTGGTATAATGATTATGTCCAACTAGTAATATCCTAACCTATATTTAACAATGGATACATGGCATCCCAATAATCAAGGTGGCATAATGTCAACTAGGTATATAGCTATTCCCGTTAAATAAGCATTGATACACAAATAGCATGCAATTGTATAAAAGTAAAGTATTTTTGTAAACATAGGATCAATATGGTCAAGGGCTACGACTTGCCTTGCTGAAATAGTGCTGAGTCTTGCTCTTCGAATTCTTCGTTCGCTCCCTCGGAATTAGCATCTACCGGAAAATAAAGCAACGAAACCAAATAAATACAAAACAGAGACACAAACAAGCTCAAAACTGAAAATAAATGGCTCTGAAAGGTAGATCTTGATTTTAGAAAAATTTAGAAACTTGAATCGACTCAATCGGAGTTCGTATGAGCGAGAACGAACATTCGAAAGATTAAATTCAGAGAAAAGGCTGAAAATCAGAAAAATCAGAATTTCTCGATTTATTTTTCTATTGGAAAATCGATTTATTGCGCAACGCTGACGTCAGCAATCAATTTCCCGAATTAAAAATAAATCAGAAAATCCTATTAGGCTGACAGGTGGGACCCTCGGTCCATAGACCGAGTCCACGGATCTACGCTGGTTCACGGTGAACCGGGCTCACAGAACAGAGGCTAGGGCTGACGCGGCGGATGATGCAGGCGGTCAGGTGTCACTCATCCGACGCTTGCGCCGGATCGGACAGCGGGGAAGCAAGGCGCGGGCGCGAAGGACGTGCTGCGGTCTGGGACGCTGACACTAGATCGGACGGCCACGGTTCAACGGCGAAGAACGACGGCAAGCCGACGGCGCGAACTCACCGGAAGCGGAGAAGAAGACGCGGCACACGGCAAAGACGCGACGGATCGGGCACGAGACAAGGTGGTTCGGGGGAGAGGGCAGTGCGGGCAATGCAGAGAGACCAACGGCGGCGGCGAAGAAAAGCTGGCGGAAAGCTTCGGCCAAGGCGAAGAACTCCGACGAGGTCGCACGGAGCAACGGCGGCGTCTCGGGCAGCGATAGGTAGGGCGAAAGAAGCGGCGCGAGGAGGGGATCCTCGGTAGGCGTGCGGCACGGGCTTTTATAGCCTAGGGAGGCGTGCGGAAATCGAGAACGGCGGCGTGCGGCGGCAGGACTCTGAGTCGGTGGTGGCTAGGGTTTACAGCGGCGGCGCGGGACAACGTGGCGCAATCTCGGCCACACACGCTGTCGCACATCGGACGGCCGACGCCTTGGCGGGCGGGCGGGAGCGAGCAGCCGACGCGGAGCGGGCCGGAGATGGGCCAGAGAAGAACAAATGGGCCGGAGAAGAGATTCGGCCCGAAGGGTCGTTTGGAAATAAAAATCATTTTCCGATTTAAGAAAAAATTCCAAAAATTCAATTAAAAGTAAGTAAATTCAAATAAATTCAGAAAAATCCCCAAAAATACAGAAAAATTCAAATTAAATCCTTCCATTCATGAAAAATTCAAATTAAGCTAGAATTAATTCAAGAAAAATGCAAATAGTTTATTTGAGTTCAAACATTCCAAAACTCAATTTTTGGGATGTTACAATCTCTTCTATCTTTTCTATGCTCAATAGCCACCCAATTTGCAATTTTTTCGACTTCTTCTCCTTATTCTATTTTTCTGGTTGTTATTGAGTTCATTTGGGTTTTCTTTATGCCTAATCTTGATAATAACTCAACTTTAACCAAATTTGAGCTTAAAATTGATTCATTTGTTGAGGGGGAGTTTGGGAATTTGTTCATGCATTGCATTTAGACTGTATTTTCTGTTTTATGAGCTTTGTCTATTATGCAATTGACTCAGTATTCATGAAATACATCATGCAATATCTTTTGAAGAAAATCACTAGCTTAGATATGTCCAAGTTCATTTATCATGCTAAGCTTAATCAAAATTTGAAAAACTTGAAAGCTTTAAATGAAAACTTGATGAAACATGTTGCTTTTACTTACTAAGTTTCTTCTTTTGGGCTTTTACCATGAATTATGAAATTTTGGATTTCTCTAGAGTCCCTATAGCAACTTGGGTGAAATTTGGTTGATCCATATTTGAGTCCTTCAGAATTGCTCATATGTGCTAAATTGAAATCAAGAAAAAATTGACTCTTTCGTGCAAAATTGATCTCAACACTTTATATTCATGAGACTGCTTCCCATTACATTTGGGATGAACTTGAAATATATTGTGTATGACCTAGATCATTCTCTTAAGAGTTACTCTTGAGATGATCGAAAATAGCTTGAGTCAATCAATAAAAAAATGCAAATATCAAACACATAAGTGGGTAAATAATGCAAATAATGTCAAACATTTGCACCCCGCTATGTTTTTCAAAGTCTTAAAGAAAATTTGCATAAATTGAAAAATGAGCTCGAAGGACTTTATATGCACTTCAAAATTCCCCAAAGTGTTGAGTAGGTTGAACTCTAGGTGTTCCATTTCATCCTTAAGTGGTTTTGCTTCTAGCTTTGAAACTTTGCTAAGTTTTGCACTTGTCAAATCTTGCTAAAAATAACACATTTTCGAAACTAAGCTTATGAGCAAAATTTGTTATTTGCCCTTGGACATGTCTTAGACTAGTCTAATCTGAAATTGATAAACTTGGTGTATATCTTGTCATTATGATCATTTGGATAATCTTCAAAGCTCCCTTAGGTTGCATTTCATGCATACATAAAAAGGGGGGAGAAAATTCCATTTTGATGCCTATATTGCCAAAAGGGGGAGAAAACATAGAAAATGCATCATTGAAAATGTGAAAGCTTATTTGATTTTTATGATCTTTGTAAAATTTTGCTAATTCTTATGGATCATAATCACATTTGGCACTTATAATTGGATTTTAGAGCTTTTTGTGGAAAACTTGCTACCAACTTGGTCATGTTCTCAGTCTATTCTCTTTGGACCATGTGTGGTTTTGCAATCAAATTGCTTTCTTCTTCTCTTACTCAAACTCAAATTTATGCCTTTTGTGTGGTTTGTCAATATACTCATCAAGGGGGAGATTGAAACACCATGTGGAGGTCCGTTCATATTTGTGATGAGTATTTGACTTTATGTGATCTAGGATAGCTTAGATTTGAGTTTGGATTTAAAATGGATTTCAAGTTGGACGTATTTTTGTGCAGACATGATAGGTTACGCCATACCAAGTTTAATCGATTTCATGTTTGCGCCGAACCAAATATTGCATGAGTTGCATTTGCGCCGGACTGGGGTAGAAATGATTTGCTTTTGCGCCGGACTGAGTTAGGATAGACTTTACGTTTGCGCTGGACCAAGGGAAATGAGAAAACAAAGAGTTTTCCTTTTGCGCCGGACTAAGGAAAATGAGAAACAGAGAGTTTTCCATTAGCGCCGGAGCAAGAGAAGTGGGAAACAGAGAGTTTCCCATTTGCGTCGGACTGATTTTTTCGCGTCGGACCAAGTCACAATGAGTTTCACGTTTACGCCGGACCGGTTTTGTCAGTCGGTAGTAATTAGCGTTTTTGAAGGTCTTCCCTTTCTCAAAAAATTATGTGTTCTACATGACAATTGTAGATAATTTCAAAACGTAACCTTTTCGTTTTGACAAGTTTTTCATTTGAGCAAGAGACAAAATCATAGAAAATCGGGAAGGTTAACATAGAATTTCACGTTTGCGGCAGACCAGTTTTGACAGCGTGCAGTAATATGCTATTTTGAAGGTCTTTCCGTGCTCAAAAAATTATGTGTTATACATGAAAGTTGTAGAGAATTCGGAAACAAAACCTTTTCATGTTGACAAGTTTTTCATCTGAGCAACATAAAAAATCATACAAAATTGAGAAGATTACTGCTGTATTGAAAACAGGATGTTTGCATTTGGTTGAAGTGTTTTGGTCCGTTTTGGCCTGTTCTAACCCCAATTCGTGATCGAATTAATATGCTGGGTTCATGGTGGAACCAAGAAGGGTTTTCTTGTCTTTGTGGATGTAAGACTTCATTTTGTGATCATGGTGAGGCGAAGGGAGGCTGGAACTATGCTTGGGATGGCCGAAGGTTCAAGTTGGCCGGGTGTTCGCCGGAAGATGGCCGGAGATGAAGTCAGTACAGTCCAAAGCGACAAGAGATCAGTAGAGAAGCTAGCTTATCACTACTTGGATCAAGGAGAGCTATTGGGTTGCAGTTCTAGAAGATAGAGTAGTGGATAAGTGTAGCTTGCTTTGAAAACCGTGCAAGAAAACACTTTGTGTGTGTGTTTTGGGTGAACCCTTGCATGACTGGTTGAGTGGGTAAATCCTAGCCCTGATGGATGCTCTAGGGTTTAGAGGCTCATCCAAGGGTGGTAGGTGGCCCAAGAGTTGTATAAATAGGGGTGGAGGGGTAGCCTTCTCCCTTAAAGGTTTTGAGGTTTTTGATGCTCCTTTAAGCTTTGCCCACATGAATGTGACGCTTTGTAACCTCTCCTTCCAGAAATAAAATGTTGTTCATTTATGTTCTTGTTTCATTTCCTTTACGCATTTATATTACACAATTTAAATTCCGCATTTACTTTCTTGTAATTTACATTTACGCAATTTGGATTTGCCTGTTCTCCCTCTACATTCTTACGAATCTTTATTAAGGTTGATGTTTGATGAATGATTCTTCTTCTGAATTTATGTTCTCAATCATCTAAGAAATCCTTGCTTTCTTCTTGCAAGAAGTTGTTCTTTGCGTTCTTCAGTGCTTGATCTTGTAGATTGCGTTGCCTTGAGTTTCTTCGTGATCTCGTGCTTGCTGGGTTGTGTGGGGAATTATTCCAGATCATCTTGATCATCAAAAACCCACGAGCAAGCCTCGATCGAAGTTCTTTAGGTTTTTATTGAAACTTGGTATGTTCTTCATTTTCGAGCATAAAGGTCGGAACTTTGATATCAATCCTTATGATTGAAGGTTGGAATAAGTTCCTAACATCCCAAGGACCTTATCTGCCAAGTTTGGTTGAGTTTGGATCAACGAATCAAAAGATACATCAATTTTCCTCTTTGAACCTGTGTTGAAAAAGTTGTTCATATGCCTGATTTCACTGTAGCTACAGTAACCCGGTAGTACTGGCCCCGGAGGGCGCTAGCACCGGCCTTATGCTGATTTTTGTGAAAATTGACTCTTTTGCTTCCATTTGATATTCAAGGATTTTGGCTTGATTTCTTTGGTTGAAAATCTGCATTTGTGATCTTCCTAGGGGATATTTTTAATTTGGGATCATTCACCCCTCTCTGATCGCTGTCTCGAGCTTTCAGCTTTCTTCTAGCTGTGGTGTGTCCAATGGCAGCATAGAAAACAGACAATAAATAAATAAATAAATAAATAAATAAATAAGGTGTGGCAAGTTATCACTATGATAGAGAATGATCAAACTTCTACATTTTTCCAAGTTTATGTAGATATGGATATTATCGGTGAGCTAAAATTCAGTGAAAAATAACACTTTCACATTTTCATACATGAGGAAAGAAGAAGGATCGTCCAACTTTCTAAGATTCCATTGGCAGAATGCATGAGATTTTCACATCAATGTTCACAACAAGCTAAAAACCACACTTTATTTACACATACTTCCTACAAAGCTTAAAGCAAAAGTACCTTTTCCTTCATATAGTATATGTAAGACTCTAGGTTGTTTTTCAGCTCAGCAGTTGTCCTCTGTTCGGCATCCTTCTTATCGAGTACCTCTAACCTACTTTTTGCTTCAGAATACATCTCCTTTGAAAGAATCGACCCAGCACCAGCCATTTTTTCCACAACATATATTAAAAAGGATATATAATTAAACTATGTTATCTCAATATGAGGATCAGATAATAGAACAGCTCTATTTTACCTTCAATGGAACCCTAAATGTTCTTTTCTTGAGCACCTTCTCTGTAATAGTATCTTGAACATTACTCTCATCCGTGGGTGTGTTGGAATTATTTCCATCACTGTCAGAACTCAAATTCTCCTTGGTATATGTTGTATTGTTAGCTATTCCTGCTTTAGAAGACAAATTACGATTGGTGCCATTACTCTCTAGCGTCTAATTCTTCTTTGGAACTTCAACCCATTCAGTTATCTCAATCACTGTTTCCGCCCTATCAAGAGAAATAATTCTGCTTCTACTCAAAGTAAAATGTAGATTTGCTTTGATTGGTGCAGATAAATTGCGGCCTGCATACCTTGTTAGAAAAGCACACAATTAAATTCATGTAGTGAAATCAAACATACGGTGGATACATATAACACGATAGCAATAGCATTAGGGAAGGCATAGTCAATAACAATTAATTTGTCAGAAGGTAGATCCTTTTTCAAGTAAGTTTAATTGGCATGACAATATGTATTGTAACCTCATAGATAAAATATTCCCAATGAAAATTGGTTCACATATAAGGGTATATTACTTTTAGACAGTTCAATTAATATGAGCAGGACTTGAGACTATGCAAAACAGGGGGAGTATTATGCTTGCTTACTTTCCACTGGCATCTGTCAGGCCTGATACGGAATAGTTCGCAAACTCGTGCAATGAAACACCTAGAGGCAGTTCATATGCGTTGTCATTGTTCAGAGAGACATCGAAGTCCTTTGTATGTCTGATGGACCTGAACATCTGTACATAACAAACAAATAGAAAGCCAGCTTAGATATATTTTTTCAAATATACTAATAAAAGTTCACCCACAACTATAATTCTACAAGGCAAAAGAATAGCAAATTTTTTAAACTTTATTGGCATTTCTTCATCCTCAGCACTAGTACTTCATCAATACTTTTATCTTTGACATAATCTGGGCCATCTGTTTCAAGCATGAAACCATAAGCAGAGCCATCAATCATTCCCAGCTTACGGTTTAACTTAATTCCGTCACTTATGTTAGCAGCGTGCAGTGAGGCACCCAGAACAATTGCTTCATCAGCATCAAGATGCTTATCGAGCTCACTTCGTCCCGGGAATTGCTGCACTGGCCTGCACTCAGAGAATAAAATGTACTCAGTGAACTAAAATGTGGCAAATGATAGAAACACTGCATTAAAACACTAATAAAAGGTGAATGGTGAAATTAGATATGGTGTGCACTCTATTTTGGAAGTAAAATTTAGTCCTCTGATGTGACTAACAGTGGTTTAAAGCCCTTCGAGAAGTGACAACAAATGTGTATGTGACAAGGGCAAAAACTGAATTGAATTTATGATGAAAGCTTCTTAGTGAAAAAGGTGAAATATAAAGCAGGCAACCATGTGTTTCGCATGCACCAGGTTTTAACACTAATTTAGTTTCTATAAGCATGAAGGGGGTGCAGAGAAAATGTTCTCATTATGGCACTCAATTCAAAGTCAAGTAGAAGCCTAAAATTATAACTAAATTTAATCACCTGCAGTTTTGGTACCCGAGTAACTCCTCCTATTAGCTCTATGGCATAGATATCATCAATCTTCATGCCAGAATGTACAAGCACTTCTTTAACTGGGGTTAGAGCTTGCTCCCATAAATCTTCACAAAGCTCTTCAAATTTCTCACTTGTTATGGTGCTCCTGTAACAAACAGAATGCATTAGCTCAACAGGTGGATTCACAAAGCTGTTCTGATCACTATTTATTATTTAAGACTAAAAGTTCACACTATACTGAGGAGGAAACAAATAAAAGCTGAAAGCATGAGCTGGGAAAAAACCCAACCATTATAGAACAATGTGGTACAGATGATATTCAATTACTTCAGAATTTCAAATGTAACAAAGATTTCAACTTCAATCCTACACAGGTCAAGTCATTTGACAAAAGAGGCAAAAAAGTCTTGTCATCCATTCTACTCCAGACATAGTAGGTTTGTTTCTAGGCCAGAATTTGCTGGATTGAAATAAGCATTTCATTTAAAAAATCATTTGTTCAGGATTGATTTAAGTCAGCACGATAGATTGGACAGCAAATTTGACAATGTTGAGTCCATTTTCATCTGTCTTGAGTTTTATACATTGCCATCCATATTTCATGACCATAGGTTTTGCGTATATACTAGGTAAGATATAGCAAGGATGCACCTGAAATCGAGGTCGTTGTACAGAGATTCAACTGAAATCGGAGTAGCGGTATTTGCACTAAGAATTTCTTTGGTGCGCTTAACTTGCTTCTTCAACTTAGCCATTGCCTTGGGAGACTGACGGATGTCAACTCCATTACTGAGCTGCTTATTAAATTGATTGGCAAAGTAGTTGACAAGACGCATTTCCATTTCAAGGCCTTCAAGTTTGGAGTTCCATCTAACATCCTTAACATGCAGATAATTAATTAACTAAAAGCATTAGCAGAAAATAGGGCACCTATCTCCTCAAGATAGCAGCTCATTCATATATATTATTTTTCAGATCTACTATATCTTAATCATGTGAAATCAAAATTAACAGATCTTTTTGGAAGATCTCACAAGCAGGCATCTGAGAGAAGCACAATTGAACAGCTATAGGACACGAAGGGCATGGGTATACCGAATGGTTCACGGACACGATCTTCCCAAACTCCTTCGCGTTGTAAGTCGAGTAGTACACGAGCCGCGTAGGTGCTACTTGAGCCCATGTCGTAGAAGATGACATGCCGCGACTCGCTCGAGAAGTCCTTGTCGACCCCGTACTGCTGCACGGCCGCGGCGTGCTCGTTGATGAGCGCAAGCACGTCGGCGCCCGTCGCTCGGCGTGCCCGAAGTAGGGCAGCACGGCGACCACCGCATCCCGCACAGGCGCCCCGACGTGCGCCTCGGCGAACCCGGTGGCATAATGGAGCACCATCGCAACGATCTCCTCGATGGTATAGACCTGCCCGTAGTCCTCAGAAAATAAAATTATCCATTATGGCTTCCAACAGAAAATACAATTATCCTGATAAATTTAGCTATAACAAATCGAAAAAATGATAGAGATGGTTGCGGCCACAGTGATGAGCACCCCGGAGGCCATCTAGAAGGCTGAAGGGGACGGGCTGCGAATACCAGATTTGGCTGGCAATCGTGGAGGGGAGACATCGACTAGGCATGGATGGAGGGGGAGAGGCCTGTGCGGCTTGACGATGAGGTCACTACTATAGAAATCGTTATCTCAGACGGTTCAAAATCGTCATTTAAGATGATTTTGTAAACCGTCACTAACAATATGTCAGTCATGAAAGGACACATCACAGACGGTTCAAAAACCGTATGTGAAAAGACTCATCACAGACAGTTCTAGTTTAGAACCGTCTGTGATGAGTAGTCATCACAGACGGTTCTAAACAAGAATAGTCTGTGATGACTACACATCACAGACTGTTCTAGTTTAGAACCACAAACTGTTCTTGTTAAAAATAGTCTGTGATGTATACAGATCACAGACTGTTCTGTGATGTGTAGTCTGCAAGTGTTGAGAAGAAAAGGGCAAGCAGCAGGTGTTGAGAAGAAAAGGGCAAGCCTACCTGTTAACTCAATGGGCAAGAAGTGGATTGGATTTATGGTTCTCTACTAAAAAATTTCTGGCACTACAATTCAAAATGTAAGTACAGTATGTAGTAAACACAATATGTAGTAAGCAACAAATACAAATATGCAGAACGTCGCCTACCAAATCACAAGCTTATCCTGCAATTTATCGAACGGAATAACTCCTTTATACTCAACAAAAGCTCTGCAATGAACAAAAGCCACACAATTGCGTGCTCAATAATTTAAGTCCAACCAAATAGTAAAAACTAATATGAGCTAAAGTACCTACAGTGAGTACAGAAAACCTAAATAGAACCTAGACACAGAGGCAATCAATTAGCGGCAAAGAGAACAATAGAATGAAGAATCCAGATTCCAAAAACGAGTAGTCATACCCATAAGGAAAATGATGTCCTTTCCTAGGTTTCAGATGAGATAGGCCAACATTCTGCATACAAATGTCCAATAAATGCCCTGCAGAATGAAGCCTGCAGAATTACAGGTTTAGCACAATGGGAAGCTTAAAAGGTAAGGAAGCATACAGAGCAAACAAAAACGTAATTAAAAGGTGCCGATTACAGCTACCTTCTTTCGTGCTGAATTGCTAATACAATATCATTTTAATACAATATCATCAATGGTTTACATCGTGCATGCTCCATACCTGGAATTTAAGTTGCGCCGTTCCGCAAGGTAACGCTCTGCCCTTTGTTAAGCTCAGTTATGCATCCATCTCTAGCATCCTCAAATCTCCCATAGTGGAAACCTAGATAGTAACACAATACGGATGAGCATCAGATGGTAAATACAAATCTCTGATCACAATCTCGTGAATAAGTTCGCAGCTTTTTCCTTCGGGATCGTGGAAATCTAGGTTCTCACAACTCCATCCTTCATGCGCACATCCTCCACGAGGAACTTGGTGCCGCCGGCGGAGATGACTCCGGTGTCGGCCGGTTGCCTGCCGCCCTACGGGTGAAAGATGGTGGCCTCCAGCACCACTGCTCTCTGGCCGGCATCCTCCTGCGGATACGGGACACCCGGGGCTTAGTCAATATCTAGGGTTTTGAGCCTATGACGGCTTGTTCATGTACATCTACTGATATGGCCCTGAGGAGAAGAGAGAACCTAGTTGAGGAAGAGGATGGTGGCGGAGGAGCGGAGGGCCCACATACCATGCGCTCGCCGCGGCTGAAGATGACATGGGGAGGGAAGGGGACCCGAAGCGAAAGAGGTGGGAGGCGGCGGAGGCGCTCGGCTGGGGCAGAGGAGTTCGGCTGGGGAGACGGATGCTTCAGGAGGGGAGGGAGGCACTTGGCTGGGGAAGCGGAGGCTTTGGGAGGAGGGGGAGGAGCCGCTTGGCCAGGGAGGCGGGGGCACTTGGGCGTGAGGAGCTTTGGAGGCGCTCGGGTGGGGGGGGCGAAGTTTCGAAGACGGAGGGATGGGGTAGATGTACAACACCAATCCTAACATCATCTAGTATAGGTATAGAAAACATCGTAGACAGTTGTATATTCGAACCGTCTGTGTTGTTAAGCACATCACAGACGGTTTTAGCTAAAAACCGTCTATGAGCACATCACAGACGGTTTTTGGTAAAAACCGTCTGTGATGAGACTTTCATCATAGACGGTTTTGGCCAAAAACCGTCCGTGATGTGCCCGAGAGTCATCACTGACTGTTTTTTGCAAAAAATCGTCTGTAATGATATCTCATCACAGACGGTTTTTAAAAACCGTCAGTGATAAAGTGTCTAATATAAGTTCTTTTGTAGTAGTGGGTGAGGCGGCACGCGGCAGAGGCCATGCTCTGGCGGCCGCGTGCGCCCGGGCGGCAGTGTCCGTGTGGAGGGCGTACACGGCGGCGGGGGAGGAGCTCGGCGATGTGGCGGCGGAGGCCATGCTGCGGCGGTCACACGTGCCTGGGGCGACGATGTCCGCATGGAGGGCGTACCCAGCGGCTAGGGAGGAAAGCGACGTCATCGTGGTCTTGATTTGCTTATTCCTTGTGGCGTGAAGCGATAGATCTATGGGGGCTTGTGAATTGCGGTCAATTAGGTGATTCGCGGTGATTATTATGGAGTCTGGATGCGCGCTGACTAGACCCCATGTCGGGGTGGACTGGGCCCAGTGAAAACGGACGTGAGGGAGGTGAAGGGTAGAGAACTGACGTACTACTATCAACTCCTAATTAGAAGTAGTGTATATATATATGTGTTATCTTCTTTATCCATATCCACCTTTCCATCTTCGCTTATCACTCTTCCTTTCTTTCTAACACAAAAAATTTAAATTAGAAAATTTTAACTTTGAAATATTAAATAGAAAATTTCAACTTGAAAAAATTTAAATAAGAAAGTGAAAGATCGAAAAGGCGACTAGAGGGGGGTGAATAGGAGCCAAATAAAATTTTCGAATAAATTCTCCCCCTAGAAATCAATCCACCAAAAGACCAGAAAGAGAGAACTGAACCATCGATCAGCAATTTCAAAGCAGAGGCTCACCAGCTTAAGATAGGGTGAATAAAGAAAAAGCGACTGGTCGGGTAGCTCTGGTCGGATGAACAGTACTGCGAACTGGTCGTTAGTACTGGTCGGATGAACAGTACTCCCGACCTGAAGTGGTCGGATGAACAGTACTCCCGACCTGAAGTGGTCGGGTGAATGTAACTCCGACCGAAGTGGTCGGATGAGCGATGTTCGGGTGAACAAGACCCGACCGGATGAACAAGATACTCGACCGGAGGTCGGTTAAACAGTACTCCCGACTGCAGAGGTCGGATGAACAGTACTCGGGTGAATAGTGTTCGGAAGAACAGTACTCCCGACCGATGAACAGTACGACCGACCTACAGAGGTCGGATGAACAGTACTCGGGTGAATAGTGTTCGGATGAGCAAGATACTCGACCGATGAGCGAGACGCCCGACCTACAGAGGTCGGATGAACAGTACTCGGGTGAATAGTGTTCCCGACCGATGAACAGTACGCCCGACCTACAGAGGTCGGATGAACAGTACTCGGGTGAACAGTGTTTGGATGAATAGTGCTCCCGACCAATGACCGTACGCCCGACCTACAGAGGTCGGATGAGCGAGATCGGGTCGGATGAGCAGTAAAATCAGCACGATCTTAAAAAGCAAATCGATGTAACTTTTGATCGGTGATCCAAAACAGTGAAAATTGGTGTGCACCTCCCTAAGGATGTCAGGAACCTATTTCAATCATCAATCGAAGGAATTGATACCAAGGTTCCGTCCCTTTTCAGTTAAACAAATGAAAACCAAAAATAGAGTCACAAACACAGACTTCACCCCTAACTTGCTGGTGGGAGTTGATGGTCAGAATATCCTTGGATAACTCTCCACAAATCACAGCAAGTAAGTACACGAAGAAACAACCCTTCAAACAAATAGAAACACTATCTGAAAACTAGTCACAGAAATTGGTTTCTTGCAAAACTGAATAGAAGAGGTTGTAGATTGCCTAGATGATTGGGATATGATCTATAGAAGATTCATCCAACAATCTTTCATCCTTGGCAACAAGAACCGAAGCCAATCAGACTAAAGAAGCGCAAGTCACACGCTTACGCACTTCAAGAACACACAGATTTACAAACTTGCAACAAGAACGCAAGGATTGCCTAGATGATTGAAAGCACGAATCTAGAGAAGAGTTCATCAATCATGAATTTCAACAAAGACTCGAAGCATGTAGAAGGAGATGAGGCAAATCCAAATTACGTAAAGAAAATTGCAAGTAAGTAAATGCGAATTTAGATAATGTAATTTAAGTGCGTAATGTAAATACATAAGAGAAATGAAACAAGAATATAAATGAAGAACATTTCATTTCGGAAGGGAGGTATACAAAGCCTCACAACAAAGTGGGCAAAGCTCAAATGAGCACAAAAACCTCGAACCTTCAGAGAGGGAAGGCTGCCCTACCCTCTATTTATAGTGACAGGATCAATTCCCACCCTTGGATATCTTGCTTCAATCCTAAGCCAACATCAAAGAGCCAGATTTGATCCTTACACATCCTCTCAACAACTCTCAACTACTCACGAGACTTTCTCACCGCCACCACGCCCCCGTGGAGACACCCTCTCCCTGCCTAGTAGCAGAGCTAGGAACACCTACCACCCTTGGATGAGCCTCTAAACCCTAGAGCACTCCATCAAGGGTGAGATTTTACCCACTCACACAGCTATGCATGGGGTGACCCAAACCCAACAACACAACGGGTTTTGCACGCTGTTCAAAGCATACCAACTTGACCCTTCTCTCTCTTCCCGACCGCGATCCAACGGTCCTCCTCGATCGAGCAGCTCAAGTTAGCATCTCATCCATTCCTTTGTCTTCTTGGCTTGCGGCTACTCCACGGCCTCACCATCTTTGGCGACACCTCGATCATCCGGACCTCGGCTCTCCCGGCCTAGTCCTCGATCCCCTTCGCCTCACCATGACCTAGCTCCAAAGTCCCGCAACCATCATAGACAAGGAAACCACATCACATAGCAATGTCCAACAACACATATCCATCTCAACAGAAAGATATACACTTCATCGGCGGCAAGAAACCTCGACCACACGTGGTATGACCACCGGTCTCCATCCCGACCAACCAAGGTCCGACCATCGGTCTCCATCCCGACCAACAATGGGTCGACCATCGGTCTCCATCCCGACCAACAATGGTCGACCATCGGTCTCCATCCCGACCACTCAAGGTCCGACCACCGGTCTTCATCCCGACCAACAATGGTCCGACCACCGGTCTCCATCCCGACCACTGAGTCGACCACCGGTCTCCGACCGGCGAAACCCGACCACTCGGGGTCGACGCGGTGACTCAGGACCACCACGGCCCGACCTCTGGGTCGGACAACCGGTCTCCGACCAAACAAAGACGACCACTCGGTCGGACAACCGTCTCCGACCAGCCAAAGCCTGACCTCTCGGGTCGGACAACCGGTCTCCGACCAACCAAAGACGACCACTGTGGTCGACGACCCGTCTCCGACCAGCCAAAGCCTGCACCTCTCGGTCGGACGACCCGACCACTCGGGGTGGACGGTGATCGCAACACACCAAAGCCCGACCACTCGGGTGGACGACCCGACCACTCGGGGTCGGACGACTGGTCTCCAACCAGTAACTCAAATTGGTCTAGCTCGAAAAACAATCCAAATCAAACTCAAACTTGAGCACACCTTGCTCAGATAAAGTCAAATACTCATCACAAACATGGATGGACCTCCACATGGTCCTTCAATCTCCCCCTTGATGAGTATATTGACAAACCACACAAAAGGCATAAATTTGAGTTTGAATGAGACAAGAAGAAAGCAATTTGATTGCAAAGCCAAACTTGGTCCAGAGAGAAAGATATAAAATTATGACCAAGTTGGCAAGAAAGATTTAGAGCAAGACCATGAAAAGAGCAAGTTTTCAACAAAAGCTCTAAAAACCAATCATAAGTGTCAAATGTGATTATGATCCATAAGAGATAGCAAAGATTTACAAAATCATAAGAACCAACATGCTTTCACATTTCTATCTCCTCCTTTTCTACATTTTAAATGATGCCTTTTTCTACATTTTCTCCCCCTTTTGGCAATATAGGCATCAAAATAGAATTTTCTCCCTCTTTTATGTATGCATGAAATGCAACCTAAGGGAGCTTTGAAGATTATACAAATGATCATAATGACAAGATATGACACCAAGCTTATTAATCTCAGATTATAACCAAACTAAGACATGTCCAAGTGCAAATAACAAATTTTGCTCATCGTGAAGTTTTGAAAATGTATCATTTTAGCAAGATTTGACAAGTGCAAAACTTAGCAAAGTTTCAAAACTAGAAGCAAAACTACTCAGGGATCAAATGGAAAACCTAGAGTTCAACCTACTCAACACTTTGGGGAAATTTGAAGTGCATATAAGGTCCTTCGAGCCCATTTTTTTTTTAATTTATGCAAATTTTCTTTAAGACTTCGAAAAACATAGCGGGGTGCAAATGTTTGACATTATTTGCATTCTTTACCCACTTATGTGTTTGATATTTGCATTTTTTTTGTTGATTGACTCAAGCCATTTTCGATCATCTCAAGAGTTACTCTTAAGAGAATGATCTTGGTCATACACAATATATTCCAAGTTCATCCCAAATGCAATGGGAGGCAGTCTCGAGAATATAAAGTGCTGAGATCAATTTTGCACAAAAGAGTCAATTTTTTTAATTTTCAGTTTAGCACATATAAGCAATTCTGAAGGACTCAAATATGGATCAAGCAAATTTCACCCAAGTTGCTATAGGGACTCTAGAGAATTCCAAAATTTCACAATTTATGGTAAAAGCTCTTAGAGAAGAAACTTAGTAAGTAAAAGCAACATGTTTCATCAAGTTTTCATTTAAAGCTTTTAAGTTTTCAGATTTCAATGAACATTAGCTTGATAAATGAACTTGGACATATCTAAGCTAGTGATTTTCTTCGAAAGATATAGCATGATGTATTTCACGAAGATTGAGTCAAATGCATAATAGACAAAGCTCATAAAACGAAAAATGCAGTCTAAATGCAATGCATGAACAGATTCCCAAACTCCCCCTCAACAATTGAATCAATTTTAAGCTCAAATCTGGTTAAAGTTGGGTTATTATCAAGATTAGGCATAAAGAAAACCCGAATGAACTCAATAATAACCAGAAAAACAGAATGAGGAGAAGAAGTCGAGAAACTGCAACACTGGATGGCTATTGAGCATAGATAAGATAGAAGAGATTCACTATGGCTCAGACTCGCTCTTATCTTCCCAGAGACTGACATAGGGAAGCTGACTCTAGATCTCAACTAAGGAGTGCACATGCACCTGTCTACCTGGAGGCCACAAAACCTACTAGACTTATAAGACTGTGAGGGAACTCAAGCTAGAGAGAAGAGAGAACAGCTAATCACGCATGATAGCAACCTAAAGCACAAGATAAGAGGTCCATGCGAGGCATGCCAGAAGTCTAAGTGAGTGAACTCAACTCAAGAAAACAAGCCCAAAGTCACCTGTAAGAAGAAAGGAAAATCGGAAGAGAATATATAGTACATAATATACAAACCAGCTCCCCCTCAAGATAAGCTATATGAGCTCATAAACCCAAGCTCAAATCCCCCTGAACACATTCTAAAACTCTCTCCTCACAAGAGATAGGTAGAAAGCTAGAGGAAAAGAGATAAGATCGAAAACCACATGGTCTCTAAGGAGCAAGACGGCTCAAGGTAAAAAGCAACCTAATTATGCTAGAAGTCCAACCAAAAGACTCTAGACAAAAAGGACACAAGCTCTACCTACAAAAGAACCACAACCTCCTAAGAGATCCATCATTATCATCAACATTTTCAGAGGTACTTACCTACTGCAGTGTAGAACAAGTAGTGGCAAAGGACCTGAAGTGGATCCTAAAAGCAGAGGAAGAGATGTTCCTAGGATGATGGTCTCCTCACCAGAAGGCCTACACACATGCATCCAACAAATCTATGCTTTCGAAACTGGGGTTAGGCAGATCCAGTTTCCTAGGCACGAATGGACAAGATACATGAAAAGTGTGGCAAATGATCATCTAGAGCATGAACATGATGCAGAAGGTAATGTAAGATCATGTTCACAACCAAGCTAAAGATAGCATCAAGATCCATATATCCATAGACAACAGTGAAAACATATCCACATGATAAAAACAAAGAAGGTGCATCATAGCACCGTCATGCTTGGCATAAGAAGCTAAGCAAGGTGTATCACAGCAACAAAATGCTAGCAGGGATCATGTGCAAGCCTAGAAATACATGGATCAAGATACTACCCTAAACATGGTAATGACCATGTAAATGAAGAAATACCATAATGAAGCACAACAACATGCTACTAGATATAAGATGAGCAAGATAAATAAAGACAACCAAAGAGGATCATGCATAAAACAAACCAATTAGCAACATCAAGATCCATTTATCCATAGTCTCAATAACAATATTTACATGCTGCGAAAAGGCCCATCAAAAGAAGACCAAACAAAAGGTCATGAGGACACAGGCAGCATGAAAGTAAATGGTGACCATGGACACAAAGATGAGAAGCTACTTATGGCAACACTCTATGCATGATGATGAATACATGCCATGAATGAAGAACACAAGCTCATGCAAAATAGGTATGAAGCATATAAGCATGAAGGACAATAAAAGGTGATCATGAACAATATAAATCATATAATGCAGCTAGATCATATAACCCTAATCTCATGAAAGGCACTCACATGTAGCACAAAGTCTGACAAACAAAGTCTAAACAAGGCTAATCATGGATGTAATAGAAAATCAGGGTCATATAACCTAGATACTACTCATGACAAAATAAAGTAAATGATATATAGCACGTGCCCATAGTTAATACAAATGCTCATACCAAATGAACAATATCATGGACAAGATAAAAACAAGAAAATCACATCTTTGGGAAAGAGCTCATGAATTTAGGATATAATACATGAAGCACAAAGATGGTTGGGGAAAACATGCTATGGCACAAAACAAGACAGACAAAAACTAACAAGACCTAGCAAAGTACATATAATACACATGGGAGCAAGAGCAATCACAACATGTTATGGAAATGATGATCACAAATATAACCGACATGAGGGTATGAGATAGCTCACCATGGAAGTGAAAGACCCCAATGCTGTTATCATGAAGCTCAACACTTGTGGAGCGAAACACGAGGCAAACAAAGTTGAAAGTACATGCAGGTTAGCATGATGCTCATGATGGTCATGCAGGAAGATCCAATCCTCTAGAGACAAGCCGCAAAGGCCAACTCGGAATTCACATCGAGTGCCAACATTGAAAAGCGACAAAACGATCCTAGATGAGATTAGTAAGGATCAACATGACCAACATACTTACCTGCAACTCTTGCCGTGAGTGGGTACCTCGAGGAAAAAAGAGGTCCACTACTTATGCACGGCGAAGATGATGCCTCAGGACAACTCATGGACTAAGAATCGAACTAAGAAAGGACAAGTCCACAAGATGACCCAAATCCACTCCACTAGGCAGTGATCATATCCTCAAGCTAGCCTCAAGCGACTCATGCCATGAAAAAGGCAAGAGGCACTTAAAAGCATCATTGCATAGACATGACACAAGGAATTGACATAAGAGGGAAAGATGACTCAGTACTTGGATAGAGTGAAGACTTGGGAACCCAATACTGAACCACATGACGCCTCAGTACCGATCATGTAAGCGATCGACTCGAGTGTCTCTCCGCTTAACTATCACACGATCGAGCAACTCGTAGATGATCTAGGAGTCAAAAGCGGGTTGGCTGTAGTGGTGCAAAAGCCGAACCATCCCAAGAAGGTGCTGAATCTCCTACCAGAAAACACCTCACGCCACTGATATCTACCTCGATGGGAAGAACGAGGAATATCAAGAGGACGGCGGAAAGACTGACTACGAACAGCTCCAAGACTAAAATTCAAGAACCAAAGATGAAAACCAAGTCACGGACGCGCCCAAAAACAAAGCGACTCTCTAACTTGTCTAGAAGCGGTGTGTGTCTTAGGAGCACTCAAAGTCCGGGATGACCACAATACCCCTAAGAGCAACAACACGATCACGCCGAGTGATCTTGGCGCGCTAAAGCAAAATCTACTAGGTGACCATCCTTCTTACGGAAGGTGCATGTATACTTCGCCTTGCTAGAGGCGAAGCAATAGGAGAAGCATCCTTCCGTCAAGTCCCATGGACCACACCAAGAGACTGAACACGGTGGTGCTCACCAGGAGCTACCACAATCTCACCACTCTTGGATGCACGCACAATGGTAGGAGGATGTGCCCTAGCGTGCTCCAAGTAGTCAAATCCTAGACCCCGATTAAATCACGATCTTAGATTGGTCTAGAATGAGATTAAGCTTCTTCTTGCCTCCAACAAACTTCTCGAGAGTGCTCATAAGATACTGGCAATCTCGGAAGAAAGAAGCACAAGAAGAGCGGGGAAGAAGAAGAAGAACCGAGAAAGATGAGCTCTCAAGACGTGCATTTTTCTCCTCAAAGACGGCTGCCTCAATCTTGAGGGCCTCACAAGAAACGCAAGACGCATTTCTAATTCTATGGGCTTGGTCTTCTAATTTCTTCCTAAGCTCGACATGGATTTTATCCAAGTCCTCCTTATCCCCAACACACAATGAGTAACCAGCTTTTGACTTATCTAGTAAGTCCTTAGCAAGTTGATCACACTTGACATTCAAAGCATCATTGTCAAGTTTTAGTTGCCTCTGACCCTCACATGAGCCGATTGGGTCCTTAGAAGCATGCAATTCAAGTTCATCATTTCTAGCGTAAAGCTTCTTAAGGTGTGAACTCATGGCATCAATTTCAACAAGCAATTTAGGCAATTAGCACAAGAAGGAGTAGAGTGAGCATGAAGAAAACTAGCCTCAACAGAATATCATCAATAGAACTAGTGCTAGCATTCTTCCTCCTAAGACCATCAAGTTCAAGAAGCACACTATCATGTATGGTCCTTAGGTTCTCCAACTCCACAAGAACAAAGATCACAGAGAACACGGTCATCGGTGACTCGGGAGGAGAAGATCTAAGCCGAAGCTAACTCCCGAGTCAAGGTACCTACTTCCTTTTCTAACTCAGAACACCTCGACCTAGCCTTAGCATGAAACTTGCCTATTTACGTAAGGCAAGCATTTAATTCGTCGAGGTGGGTACTCGTCCGAGTCAGTCAGACAACTGAGTCGCTTGCTTCAATGGCGCCGCCATGAAGCACATGCCGGAGAAGTCGTCGCCGCTCTTCTTCACTTGCGGTTCATCCTCGCCTTCGTCGCTCCACGTCTCCGAGTCGGAGAGCTCGATATCATCTAGCGTGGCGAGGACCCGATGAAAGAGCTTCTTGTTTTTGGCAAAGTTGTGGTACTTCTTCTTCACGGCTCACGAGCCGGGCCTTCTTGTTGCGGTTCTTATTGGTGTAGTCATTCTTGCCCGAACCGCTTTGTTCGCTTTCGCCCTTCTCCGGCTTGGGACGGTTTGCTCGAATGTGGTTGGGGCCACCACACTCAAACAGTGATCATCCCACCTCTCTTCCTCTCTCTCAATCTTTTGTATGCATATGAAAATTTGCGAGCAAGAAAAGCAAGCTCATTTTTCGAAAATTTTCCATTGGTCATCGCTAGCTCGCAAATGGCGAGAGAGAGAAACCAATGTAAGAATCGAAAGAGAGGATCCAATGGGATCGGTGACCAAAGCCATCGATCGAGACTTCGTCTTCCGCGAGACGACGCGTCGATCTCATGAGTCTTGAGGCGGAATAAAGCCCGCCAAGAGTCAAGGTCGACAAGTCGGTGGTGTCCTTGATGGTGGTCACTTTCATTTCCCAAATACGAAGATCGAGTGCGGTCAAGAAATGTCGAGCATTATCCGAGTCGAGTATATGCAACCGATCGCCGGAGGTCGCCGTAATCTTTGTAAACCGACCAAAGCACTCGTCAAGACTCTCACCGCGGTTGTTCAAACTTGTTGAACTCACGCTTGAATTGGTCCTGTCGAACCGCCTTGATTTGGGTAGTGCCTCATGGTAAGCATCGAGGGTCACCCAAATCTCATGAGCGTAACGAAGGTGAGAAATCTGTCATACTCATGCGGCTAAGACCCTCAGATGAGGATGTTCCTTGCCTTAGCATCCGCCTCAACGTCACCATATTACCGCCGTGACGTTCTCATCGCCAGAACCTCATACGGAGCTTCACCTTACGCCATATCGGGAAGCCCAGGCGATGATGTACGACTCCATCCGAGATTTCCAAAAGGAAAATCAACTCAGAGAAAATAGGAGGCTTGGTGGAATACTTGTCCATCGCCATGGCTCTTGAGACCGGTCAAGATCTAGAAAGAGCAGAACTGCTCGATACCAATTGAAAGATCGAAAAGCGACTAGAGGGGGTGAATAGGAGCCAAATAAAATTTTCAATAAATTCTCCCCTAGAAATCAATCCACCAAAAGACCGTAAAGAGAGAATCAACCATCGATCGGGCAATTTCAAAACAGAGGCTCAGACCGTTAAGATAGGGTGACAAGTAAAAGCTGACCGGTCGGGTAGCTCGGTCTGATGAACAAGATCGCGAATCGGTCGTTAGTAATCGGTCGGATGAACAAGATCCCGACCAAGTGGTCGGATGAGCAGACTCCCGACCGGAAGTGGTCGGGTGAATGTAACTCCCGACCGAAGTGGTCGGATGAGCGATGTTCGGGTGAAAAGACTCGACCGGATGAACAAGACTCCGACGGAGGTCGGTTAACAAGACTCCGATCGCAGAGGTCGGATGAACAGTACTCGGGTGAATAGTGTTCGGAAGAACAGTACTCCCGACCGATGAACAGTACGACCGACCTACAGAGGTCGGATGAACAGTACTCGGGTGAATAGTGTTCGGATGAACAGTACTCCCGACCGATGAACAGTACGCCCGACCTACAGAGGTCGGATGAACAGTACTCGGGTGAATAGTGTTCCCGACCGATGAACAGTACGCCCGACCTACAGAGGTCGGATGAACAGTACTCGGGTGAACAGTGTTTGGATGAATAGTGCTCCCGACCAATGAATACAGTACGCCCGACCTACAGAGGTCGGATGAACGAAGACGGGTCGGATGAGCAATAAAATCAGCACGATCTTAAAAAAGTAAATCGATGTAACTTTTGATCGGTGATCCAAAGCAGTGAAAATTGGTGTGCACCACCCTAAGGATGTCAGAACCTATTTCAATCATCAATCGAAGGAATTGATACCAAGGTTCCGCCCCTTTCGCTTAAACAAATGCAACACCAAAACAGAGTCACAAACACAGATTTCACCCTAACTTGTCTGGTGGGAGTTGATGGTCGAATATCCTTGGATAACTCTCCACAAATCACAGCAAGTAAGTACACGAAGAAACAACCCTTCAAACAAATAGAAACACTATCCAAAACTAGTCACGTAAATTGGTTTCTTGCAAAACTGAATAGAAGAGGTTGTAGATTGCCTAGATGATTGGGATATGATCTATAGAAGATTCATCCAAAGAATCTTTCATCCTTGGCAACAAGAACCGTAAGCCAATCAGACTAAAGAACGCAAGTCACACGCTTACGCACTTCAAGAACACATGATTTACAAACTTGCAACAAGAACGCAAGGATTGCCTAGATGATTGAAAGCACCGAATCTAGAGAAGAGTTCATCAATCATGAATTTCAACAAAGACTCGAAGCATGTAGAAGGAGGTGAGGCAAATCCAAATTACGAAAGAAAATTGCAAGTAAGTAAATGCGAATTTAGATAATGTAATTTAAGTGCGAATGTAAATACATAAGAGAAATGAAACAAGAATATAAATGAAGAACATTTCATTTCGGAAGGGAGGTATACAAAGCCTCACAACAAAGTGGGCAAAGCTCAAATGAGCAAAGCAAAACCTCGAACCTTCAGAGAGGGAAGGCTGCCCTACCCTCTATTTATAGTGACTGATCAATTCCCACCCTTGGATATCTTGCTTCAATCCTAAGCCAACATCCAAGAGCCGGATTTGATCCTTACACCGCCACTCTCAACAACTCTCAACTACTCACGAGACTTTCCTCACCGCCACCACGCCCCTGTGGAGACACCCTCTCCTGCCTAGTAGCGAGCTAGGAACACCTACCACCCTTGGATGAGCCTCTAAACCCTAGAGCACTCCATCAAGGGCTGAGATTTTACCCACTCACACAGCTATGCATGGGTGACCCAAACCCAACAACACAACGGGTTTTGCACGCTGCTCAAAGCATACCAACTTGACCCGCTACTCTCTTCCCGATCGCGATCCAACGGTCCTCCTCGATCGAGCAGCTCCAAGTTAGCATCTCATCCATTCCTTTGTCTTCTTGGCTTGCGGCTACTCCACGGCCTCACCATCTTTGGCGACACCCGATCATCCGACCTCGCTCTCCCGGCCTAGTCCTGATCCCCTTCGCCTCACCATGACCTAGCTCCAAAGTCCTGCAACCATCATAGACAAGGAAACCACATCACATAGCAATGTCCAACAACACATATCCATCTCAACAGAAAGATATACACTTCACTGGCCAGCAAAACCCTGACCACACGTGGTATGACCACTGGTCTCCATCCCGACCAACCAAGGTCTGACCACTGGTCTCCATCCCGACCAACAATGGTCTGACCACTGGTCTCCATCCCGACCAACAATGGTCTGACCACTGGTCTCCATCCCGACCACTCAAGGTCTGACCACTGGTCTTCATCCCGACCAACAATGGTCGACCACGGTCTCCATCCCGACCACTGAGTCGACCACCGGTCTCCGACCGGTGAGAAACCCGACCACTCGGGGTCGACGATCGACTCGACCAGCCACGGCCTGACCTCTCGGGTCGGACAACTGGTCTCCGACCAAACAAAGACTGACCACTGTGGTCGGACAAGCCGTCTCCGACCACCAAAGCCTGCACCTCTCGGGTCGGACAACCGGTCTCCGACCAACCAAAGACGACCACTGTGGTCGACGATCGTCTCCGACCACCAAAGCCTGCACTCTCGGTCGGACGACCCGACCACTCGGGGTCTGGACGACCGGTCCGCAACACACCAAAGCCCGACCACTCGGGTCGGACGACCCACCACTCGGGGTGGACGACCGGTCTCCAACCAAGAACTCAAATTGGTCTAGCTCGAAAAACAATCCAAATCAAACTCAAACTTGAGCACACCTTGCTCAGATAAAGTCAAATACTCATCACAAACATGGATGGACCTCCGCATGGTCCTTCAGAAAGTTTCAATTCAGAAAATTTCAAATTAGAAACTTTCAACTCAAAAAATTTTAAATAAAAAAATTGTCAAGTTAGAAAGTTTCAACTAGAAAATTTTCAAATTAGAAAGTTTCATATCGAAAAGTTTCAACTCGAAATGTTTTAAATTGAAAAATATCAAATTAGAAAGTTTCAACTCAAAAAATTCCAAACCAAAAAGTTTTAACTCAAAAATCTTTCAATTCAAAACACTTTTGATTTAAAATTCAACTCGAAAAATTTCAAATCAAAAAAGTTTCAACCCAAAAAATTTTATATCGAAAATTTTCAAATAAGATACTTTCAACTTGAAAAAATTCAAATCGAAAAGTTTGACCTCCGAAAACTTTTAATTTAAAAAGTTTCGGTTCGAAAAGTTTTGTTTAAAAAACTTTCGAGAATGGTTAAAAAATACTAATTTTGAAAACTTACTATAAAAATTGAAATATAAAAACTATTTTGAGTTTGAGGCGAATTGAATGGAGGAGGAAAGGGAGATAAAGGAATGGCAACACATGTCGCGGTAAGAGAGCCTTTGAGGGATAAGAGAAGTAAGGGAAAGAAGAAAGTGATACCACTTATCATAAGAAAATGACCTTTGATAGAAAAGGGAAGTGGGGAAAGAAAGGAGATGCTGCCATTTGTTACAGAAAGAGGACGTCCTCGTCCTCAAATTAGCAATTCTCCGTATATATTTGAAAGAATTTCTTACCTAACTGACAATAGTATGGGCCGTTGTTTGTTTCAATGTCGTGAGTAGCTCGTACGTATATACAGTGCCTGATGTAATCCACTAATAACGAAATTTGTCTGCTTTTAAACTACTATAAAGAATAAGGAAGTCTGTACTAAGTTGTAACTACTCCCTCCTTCACGGATACTTGGTACTTGTAATCATTTTATTTGTTCACAAATACTTCCCATTTCACGTTTTCATCAATACAATAATTCTCAATTGTGCTATTAAAAATATAGGATCATGGTTACTTTTGTTAATTGTAAATGTATTTTGGTCATATTGTTTTAGGGAATTGCTTCCAACCTTGGAATTCAGCTCACCTTCCTTTTTCCCGCTCACGTTTATTTACTTGCTCCCCGTTCGTGATTCTCCTGTAGCTGGATTTCCTAGAACCACAAATATCCTTATAATAGGATTCCAACTCAGCACCTCTTATTTTGAGATTTTGATAAGACTTTATATCCTCCTTCCCAAACCACTCATTATTTTATCCCTCGCCCCCCCCACTACTACAGAACAGGCAATCCTTGCCGGCATATCACTGCCGGTTAGGATCGAGCCGGCAGTGATAACATTCTCTGCCGGTTCGAAAGTTAAGTTGGGGAGAACTTATCACCGCGGTTCATGCAACCAACGCGGTAAAAAGCAAGATATCACGCCGGTTTGAGAAAACAACCGCAGAGATATATCACCGCTGGTCGTTCTTAAACCGGCAGTGATACTTGCCTTTTCACTGCCGGGTTGTGACTAGAACCGGCAGTGATATTATTTTCCCACGCAATATATTTTTCCCGCGCATTCAGAGCTTATCACTGCCGGTTCTGCGCAGAACCAGCAGTGATAAGTCGTTTATATAACTGAGACCCCTGCCTCCCGACCGATCGAGCAAAGACAGAGAGGCGCTCTGTCTTTGCTCGATTTATAGATTGCGACGATCTGCTGCCGAAAAATTTGTTAAAATTTGTATTGTACTTCTTTTCGAGGTTAGTAATTTGATCTCTATTTTTGTAAATAATAATAAAAAGGTTCATGTATTTTCAAATGTTGAAATAATAAAAACTTGTTAGATGGATATTTACATAATAAAAAAATGTTGATATATTTTAATGTACTCAAAGTATATCCTAAGTACTTACAATTTTTTTCCAAATTTTTAAATAATAAGGAATTGCAAGATGGATATTGACGCAATGAAAAAAGATTGATATATTTTGATATAGTCTAAATATATCCTAACTATTTACAATTATTTTCATTTTTTACAATACTAAAAAATTACTACATGGATATTTACATAACGGAAAAAGGTTGATGTATTTTAATATAGTCAAAATTGCTACATAGGTTTTTAAATCTAATCGTTTACAATTATTTGTTATTTGCAATTATATGCATATGTAATGTTTGATTTAATTAATTGTAGATGGACCGAAGGTGGATGTATGACACGGACCGCTATGGGCGTAGTTTTTAATGGTGTGAGTTATTTTCTAAACGTGGCTGCGGCGCACAAGTCGAAGAATCTAGCGGACTACATGTGCTGTCCATGCGTTGACTGCAAAAATCAGAAGCTGTTTTCTACCATAGAGTCGATATGTGCATACTTGCTTCGAAGAGGTTCCAAGGCTGGCTATACCTGTTGGACCAAGCACGGCGAAGATGAGATTGTACATGAAGGGCAACACATTATTGAAGATGACAGAGACAACGGTATGACGGCAGTTGAAGATACGTTTGTCGACAGCCATGACGACGATCTGGATCAAATGTTGCGTGATAGGGAGGGAGACTTCACGAGTGAAAGAGAGTTTCAAAAGTTCCAACATATGGTACAGGACTCCACGACACCATTGTACCTAGGCCGCAAGGAGGAGCACAAAAATTGCGCATCGTGCTTACACTCTCGCAGCTTGAAGGCAAGTAATGGTTGGTCCGATAAGAGCTTCACCGAGCTCTTATGTCTCTTGGGGATTTGCTTCGAGGGAAACGTGTTGCCTACAAGTACGCACGTGCCAAGCGGGTGTTGTCACTGCTGGGATTAGAAGTACAAAGGATACACGCATCTCCAAACGATTGCATGTTGTATCGCAATGAGTTTGCGGACTTGGATGGCTGTGCTGTTTGCAAAGCAAAGCGGTATAAGGGCAACGATGATGACATCGGTAATGAAGATGTCGGGGTCAAGCGTAAGAAGATGAGATCTCCCCGTAAGGTGGTGTGGTATTTTCCTATAATTCCCCGTCTGAATCGATTGTTTGTGAACAAAAGGCATGCCCAATTGCTACGATGGCACGCCAAGAGCGTAAGAACGATGGAATGCTCGGACACCTGCGACGACGTGCAATGGAGGAACATCGACAGAAAATATAAGAAGCACTTTGCATATGATGTAAGGAATATAAGGTTCGGGTTGAGTACGGATGGGATGAATCCTTTCGGTAACATGAGCAGTCGTTATAGCACTTGGCCGGTAACTCTATGTATCTACAACCTTCCTCCTTGGCTTTGTATGAAGCGGAAGTACATTATGATGCCACTCATCGATCCAAGGGCCTGTGCAACCCGCAACGATATCGATGTGTACCTCAAACCATTGGTTGAAGATCTTCTAATCTTGTGGAACGATGGAGTATGGGTATGGGATGAGTATAAAAGAGAGAACTTTATCCTACGTGCATTGTTGTTCGTAACCATCAATGATTACCCTGCCCTTGGTAACCTGTCGGGCCAGACGACAAAAGGCTTCAATGGATGCGCCCAAATGCTTAGATGGTATAGCTAGTCGGTGGTCAAGAACTGTCGGAAAATGTCTTACATGCGGCATCGTAGGTTCCTCCGCAAGGATCACCCGCATCGCAATAATAAGAAAGCTTTTGATGGGACAAAGGAGACCGCTTTAGCTCAGAAGAATCCTCGGGAGAGATATTTGCAGCTATAAAGGATCTTAAAATTATCCACGGAAAGGGAGCAGCAAGACATCTATCCCGAGTTCCGTGATAAGGCTCCTTTGTGGAAAAAGAGATCGTATTTTGGGTCCTACCATCTTGGCAAGACTTGGAAGTTCGACACGCAATCGACGCCATGCACATAGAGAAGAACGTGTGTGACGACTTGCTTGGTATCTTATCGATATACCGCAAAACAAAAGATACTCTCCAAGCACGGATGGACCTTGAAGATATGAAACTCGGGAAGGAGCCGCATCACAAAGACATGGATACAGGAAAAAGTACCTTCCGCGACTGCTACACTCGAGCAAGAAAGAAAAATTAGCTGTGCGAATGCTTGCACGGAGTGAAAGTTCCGTCCGGATACTGTGCCAACATAAAGAGACTAGTCTCAATGAAAGACTTAAAATTAATTGGCATGAAGTCTCACGATTGCCACGTGATGATGACGCAGATGCTTCCAATTGCAATTAGGGGTGTTCTGCCAGAGAAAGTCCGAGACCCAATTGTGTGTTCATTCTTCAACGCGATTTCACAGAAGGCCATCGATCCATTGAAACTAGATAAGCTACAGGAAGACGTGGTCCACACTCTCTACAGGCTCGAGATGTGTTTCCCTCCATCTTTTTTTGATATTATGGTCCATCTCATTGTTCACATCGTGAAAGAGATACGGATTCTCGGTCCCGCGTTTCTACATCAGATGTATCATTTTGAGAGGTTCATGGGGGTTATAAAGAAATATGTTCGTAACCGACATCGGCCGGAAGGTTGCATTGCAGATGGTTGGGGAACCGAGGAGGTCATTGAGTTCTGCGTTGATTACATGGATCTCAAACCGATTGGTGTACCTACATCACGACATGAGGGTAGGCTACAGGGAAAAGGGACACTGGGCGAGAAATCACTTCGTACAAACAATCTAGCTTCATTCACACAAGCACATTTCGCAGTTTTGGGACAATCAGTTTTGGTGGCCCCGTATGTCAACATGCACAAGAGCATACTATCCAGAACAAACCCAACGAAGTCAGAGGGTTGGATCGCGAGAGAGCATAGACATAACTTCGGCAATTGGTTGCGTAGGCACATGATGCATACGGAGACAGAGTGCGCTCAGTTGAAAGTGTTGGCTCAGGGACCGTCCACTACAATTCGGACATTCCAAGGATACGATATAAATGGTTTTACTTTTTATACAAGAGCACAAGATAAAAAGAGCACCAACCAAAACAGCGGTATCCGTACAAATGCCTACGACAGCAACGGAGATTGGAAAACCTACTACAGATTCATAGAAGAGATTTGGGAGCTTGATTACGGACCTTTGATGGTCCCTCTCTTTCGGTGCCAATGGGTAAGACTTCCAAGGGGCATGAACATCGACAAGTACGGTATCACTACCATGGACCTAAAACTGGTCGGATACAGAGAAGAACCATTCGTACTTGCTAATTGTGTTACACAAATCTTTTTTGTAACCGATCCAGCTAACAAGGAGCGCCACGTGGTTATTCAAGGAAAAAGAAGGATTGTCGGGGTTGAGAATGTTGTCGACGAGGAAGAGTACAACCAATTCGATGAGCTTCCTCCTTTCGGAGAGGACGTTGACCTCGGTGTCATGGAAGAGAGTGAGGACGAAGTTACATACATACGCCGCGATCATGACGAAGGTCGAATCGTAGCTTAGTTGTCCTAATTAAATACATGTTTTTTTTCTCATATGTAACAATTAATGTATTCTTTTGTCATATGTATCAATTTGTGTGAATTCAACTTCATCTGTGTGTTTTTTTTGTATTTGTGTGAATTTTTGAAGCGATGGTTGGTCTCTGCATTTTTTGAATTTAAATCAAATATTACATGTCTCAAGTATTCTTCCAAAAATTTCCAGAAAATTTGGATAAAAATTGATAGGATTTCAAAACAGTGAGCAATTTGGATTTTTTTATTTTGAAATATTAAAACTATGAAAACAGTGAGCAATCTGGATTTTTATAATTTTACAACTTTGTCAAAACTTAGGGGAAATATTTAAATCAAATATTACATGTCCTGAAGTATTCCTCCAAAAATTTGCAGAAAATTTGGATAAAAATTGATAGGATTTAAAAAATCCCAAAGCAATCATCCTTTGAAAACTTTAACATAATTAATCTGAGCTTATCACTGCCGGTTGTCTCATTAAGCCGGTAGTGAAGTGATTTATCACTGTCGGTTTGTAGTATTAACCTGGCAGTGATAATCAAGTATTACTGCCGGTTTTTGTTTTGAACCGGCAGTGATAAGTACTTTCACTGTCGGGTGTAGACACAACCGGCAGTGACAAGGTAATTATTACTGCCGGTTTTAGATTGGACCGGCAGTGAAAATAGATATTACTGCCGGGTTGATCTTGAACCGGTAGTGATAATTCAACTATCACTGCCGGTTCTATTTATTATCCGGCAGTGATAGTTTATCACTGCCGGTTTTTGTTGTGACTCGGCAGTGATACTCTAACCCTATAAATTCGAACGCCGCGCCACTCAGCCCCTCATTTCCACTTCAACCTCACGCCGCCACTTCGTCGCCTTGCATCACCCCGCCGACGCTTCGCTTGCCTCGCCGCCCGCTCGCCGCTCGACCTCATCGCCGCCGCACGACGCCGATCGCTCGACCTCACCGCCACGCCGTCCTCGTCCCGAAGCCGCGCAAGGTATAGATTCTCTTCCTCGCACCGAAGTCGTCGGAAGCAGGGAGGGGGCAATAGGCGGCCGGCAATCGTGGCACGAAGTTGATAATTTGCTATCTGTTCCGGTTGTTTGAGATGCAAGAATGGGGGTGTGAACTTTATTAACTTGTGATGACATTTTTTATGACATAAGATTTTGTTTAACTATCCTTCTTTTTTTTCACCAAGAAGTCACAATAGTCCTCAAATTATTTATGTCTATCAATTTTGGAACAAAACAAAGTCGAGGAGAAGTTATGCATGTGTGGCCATTCCCCACATGTGCTGGGTATTGAACATATTTCGGATCAGTGTGTTCCAATTAACCTGAAAATTTTACTCCTGGCACCACAATTTTGTTAAGAAGATGCATGGCATTTAGTGTATATTTCGGATCAGTGTGTTACATGTAGTATATTCGAATGACATTCATGTGAAGACTTTATTCTTTAGACATTGTGGAGAAGTCACAGACTTTATTCTTTGTATTGCATTTTTAATAAATTTCATATATATGTGGTAGATTTAGGATCTTAGGAAATCATTGTATAATTTTTTCCTTTTATGTGAGAAGCTTGCTAAATGTATGTATATGTGTATGGTTACCTGGGTGTATATGTGTATGGTTACCTGGATGTACTGGGGAATGAAAATGTAGTGTTGACTGTATGTAACGTGCATATGTTTATTGCTGTATGTTTGATTTGTGCCGTGAGACATAATGTGCATATGCGCTGATTCAGAAAATATGTGCTAACACATCGACAAAGTATATATGTATGTGTAGATCTCCTGCAGATGTGTATATATCTTGTGTATGTGTATGCTTATATTTGTGTTCATGGTCAAAATATTCTGGAGAATGCAGATTCAAAAAAAGACGTATATGTGTATGTGTCCTTCAAGGATGTTTGTGTATACAGATAAAAAAAATATGTGTGTACATGTTCTTTAAAGATGTGTATTATTGAGTACTCCTTTCAATAAACATGCCATGTAGCTTTCTATTCAGTAGAATTGCTTGATTTAGTTTGGAATTTGGGGCAGTAGTACAATTATAAAGAGTCTGTAAGGACGTAATTATAAAGAAAAATGAAAGAGAGCAACACTTCAACTGACTATTCTCAATTTCAAGTAGTTCTCTAAAATATTAATGTAAAAATATATATGTGTATGTATCCTGGAATATGTAAACATCCTTTCACGGGATTAACTTTAATGTCAATCTTCAATTGTATGTGTCTTTCAAAAATAACCTTGTTGATTTGAAATTTCTGGTAAATTTTCCAGGAATGGCCTCCGACGAAGGACAAGTGCCGGAGGGAGTTGGGCCCTCAAATATGGATGAAGGAGGAAGGGGTAGCCCGAACAATAGCCCAACGTCCTATCTGAACTTGCAGGATCCTGCCTTGGACCAACCTGACGTTACTAGCGTAGGCGAGGTAAAGTTTTATTACACCGTGGTTCCCAAAACATTGTAGGCCCACACGACTAATAATTTGGAAGATCAAATTGTAGGCTCAGACGTCTGATCAACGAAGGCAGCGCGCAAGTCGTGGTCCGAACAAGATGCCTAAGGGAATTTTTAACATAGTGGAGCTCTCGGCAGTCGGGGAACCTGCTATACCAGAGTCATCATTGGGGCCGACAGACAGCTGCGCAGGTTATTGCTAGGGATGATGTGCCCATCAGCTATAGATCATGGATTGGCCGCGGAGGTGACCCATGGGTGGTACCCAATGACCTGAAGAACTCATTATGGGACAAGCTGAAACAAGTTTTCCAGTTCCCCCAAGGGACCGAGCTGGTTGCAAAGAAACGAGCACTCTGCATCATGTGCACTGCGTGGAAGAATTGGAAGACATCACTAAACAAGATTTATGTGAAAAAGAATGAAACGCCGAATTTTGACACGTACCCAAAGTTAAGGGAGTTCTGGGATGAATTTGTGGCATACAAGAGGTCTGAAGAAGCTCTCATAGTAAGTCAAAGGAACAAGGCAAACGCGGATAAGAATATTCACCCTCACAAACTAGGAACAGGAGGGTACGTGAAGAAAATACCAGCATGGGATCGGTTCGAAGAAGAAATAACCCGCAAGGGTATAATTCCTACAACGGCTACCTTAAGCGAACGATCGAAGCACTGGTTGCTTGGGAGGGGTGCTTCTATCTCCTATGATGGCAGCTTAAGCTTCAGAAGCGATAGAGAGCAGGAAGTGATGCGCAGAATCACAGATGTTCACATGTAGTCTTCCCAAGGATCTTTCGCGCCACGAAGGGAGAATGACGAGCTAACCATAGCCCTGGGTAACAAGGAGCATCCAGGTCGCACCAGAGGAGTTGGTTTGGTCACGTGGAAAGAAGCCTTCCCCGCAGACGCATGGATGTACAAACGTTCAAAGAGATTAAGAGAAGATCAATTGGAACGTCAGATAAAAGATGCTGTCGCGAGAGCGCTAGAGGAACAAAGAGCGGAACTAGATAAGGCTGTGGAGCAAGATGTACAGAAAGCTCTCAGCTCACGACCGCCACCCGGTGAAAGCCCTGAGCTCATCAGTCCCGGTGCTCGTAAGAGCAGCTGCGCGTCCACAGGGACTGCCGAAGAGCATGGACTGCATTTTCCTGTGGATGACATCAAAGAACCGACACCGTGCAAGCTACATTTGGCCGCACATGGCTGAGGGCAGGGCTTGGCCATGCCAGGAGTCACAGATTTTGCACTGTTGCCCGATACCGCAGGGATTCGCCAGGGTCAAAGTGGACAGTGTCATCCGCCAATACCGAAAAATGGAGGTAGAGATCACTGGCGAGGATGGGAACAAAAAGCTAGGAGAAAACGTGAATGGCTTCCTCGCGTGGCGCAAGAGCTTGATTAAGTTTGGCTCGGACGATGAGGGCGATGACGATGATGATCAGCCGCACTCTCCACACAGAGACCTCCCGCCCTTCTCGTCGCCAACCAGGAAAAGTCCAACTCCTCCATCGGCACCAACCAGAAAAAGCCCGACTCCTTCGCCAAAAACTGTAAAGAATCGAACAACAGGAACATCTCGGCAGTCGGCACCGTCCTCGAAGAAATCTCAACCATCTGTGAACCCAGGACAACCACAAAAGAAACTATCAACTGACATGACTGAGGAAGAACGGAAAAAGCATGTAAGCGCCTGCGTAACATCTCACTTTAAAAAGGTGCCATCAAGTAAGAAGACTAAAGTTGATGCTGACGCACAAAAGTTTTTCTTGAGTATGGCAAAAGTGCAAAAGACGGGGCAGGCTTCTGAACCTTGCAAAATATCGGACTACGAGCGCATATCCAGAAAGCAATACTTGCAGGCGGCTAGTGCCGACACGTTAAAGCGGGATGCTCAAGCAGATGATGTTCAACTAGATGCTCTGGCGCAAGGTCTCAGGTGGAAGTTCGTTATGGGAAAACCGCTGGTTGAACCAGCTCATTTCGACAACCTTACAACACAATCTGCGGCGACGCCCATCGCTGGTACATGCGGCGATCCAACGATGGTATGGAGGCGTTCCCGATCGGATACAGAGCAAGATTTTCACAATGGGGATAACATCTGCCGGGTTCTTTTCACGGAGTGTATATGTTGTACCAAAGAAGATGCCTCGACGTGAACATACTTAGACTATGGACTTTGTAAGTCCGTCAGTATATCGTTGAGCATTTCTGCATCTTGCTTAATTGCATCTCTAACTTCTTTCTTATGTAGAATGGAGGTACAGACATGTAGAAGAAATAACAATGACAATCTAGCATTCCTAGATCCGGGGCTCACAACGAGAAACTTGTGAGCGACAATCCACAATTCGTTGAAGACTATTTATTTAATACTTTTTTGAAGCCGCAATACAAAACCTCCGTACTTTTACCCTATAACTTCAAGTACGTATCTCCTGACTTCTAATATCGTTTTACTATTTTTGCGTAACACGTACGATGTGGGAGTAATTGACTACGTTGACATATATGTGCAGGTTTCACTCGGGTCCTCCTCGTCATCCAGCTTAGATGCTAGCGGATTTTGTCTTGGACTCAAGGAGAAAACAAACTAATCTGTACCAAGACCTTTGGGACATCTTTGAGCAATGTAAACTCGATCGTATGCGTTATTACTCTAGCAAAATTCCATTCTATTGCATTTAAGTTTAATTACTATTCAAAATCATTCACGGGGCTTTACTGCGATCGCAAGAAAAGTGTTCGATCGTCCATACAGAAAAATTTTGAAATAATAAATGACTTTCCATGCATGAGGCAGGAACCCGGAAACAATTTATGTGCATTCTATGTATGTACAAATATGCATTCAATTGTCACGGAGAGTGTCGGCTATAACGAAGCCATGGTACATAATTACACTTTGATGCCCTTTTTTATTTAACAAATATCATCATTAATTAACTTCCTTTTTTGTTCAAAACAGCGCTCCAAACTGAGAACCAATAAGTTATTCTTGTAAATTATAGCAATTCAAGAACAGATCGCCGGATTCATTCATGATGAGATCATCAATCCAAACGGCGAGTTCCACGAGTAGCCTCATCACCCTCATTCCTACGGCCTAGACGCGTGACATGTCTACTTCGACTCTTTGTAAAATCAAAGCGAACGGGATGACATGTAGTCGAGCTACATTTGTAAATAAATCATTGTAAAAACAAATTATGTGATGTTTAATTTAATATATTTGAATTATGATTTTAACGATGCTTCATACATACATGGATATATTTGAATTATGATTTGAACGATGCTTTATATACTACATATGGACACTGTAAACAATTATATAAAAATATATATATTGCACAAAAAATATGCAAGCTTGTCACTGCCGGTTCTTGGAGAAAACCGGCAGTGATATGTATATATCACTGTCGGATTATGGTACAACCCGGCAGTGCTAGTACAATATCACTGCCGGTTTTATGTATAACCGGCAGTGATAATTATCATCACTGCCGGTTGTAGATAGAACCGGCAGTGATAATCCTTATCACTGCCGGATTTTGGTTTGATCCGGCAGTGATAGTCCAATATCACTGCCGGTTGTAGGTAGAACCGGCAGTGATAATCCTTATCACTGCCGGTTCTTGAGCCGGCAGTGATAATCCCCGAGTATCACTGCCGACCAATCACTGCCGGCGCCAATGACCGGCAGTGATGGGGTTTTGGAACCGGCAGTGATGTGCTGTTCTGTAGTAGTGCCCCCTCTCTTTCGCGTGCACGAGCATCCTCCATTGAGCCCGTCAACCACTACAATACAAACATCATATAGTGGCCTTTTTATTGTAATGTAGAGGACATATTTCATAATACCATAATAGTGACTCTATATGTAATGTTGCTATGGCTGAAGAGATATTTACTGAAATGTCTTTATATTATATAAATAACATTTTGTAAAGGCACTATATTGTGTCTCTAGCTCCCTCTAGAGAATGAAAAGTTTATTACAAAAATATGTTGGAATCAATCGTCGAACTCGAGACCTTGTGGATAAACATGTAGCCTGACTAACTATCTTATCCTCACACTATACTCATATTGTAATTATTATAAGTAGTACACAACATGTCTTAAACATCTAAAAAAATATCTCTAGAGAATAAAAATACCTCAAATAATGTCTCTACAACATAAGATCGATTTAAGAAGTATCTCAAAAAATGTTTCAATTGATTTTTCTTTTAATAATTTAAAAATGCCTCAAAAACGTCTCTATGATCCACGTCCCTGTTCCTCATCTGAACTATCTCAAAATAGTGCCTTTACAATATATTATGGCAATTTATAGAGGCAAATAAAAAAAACTATAGGAAAGCGCTTCTACGTAAGGATTTTGTTGTAGTGAACCCTCCACTAGTAAGCTCCAACAACCCTCCTATGGTGAGATCTAACCAAGCCACCACCATTAGAGCCTTTTGTCAAGCTTGTCCCACTTCCCCATCCATCCCATTCCCTGCACTCTTGTCCTGATTCTTGCGCAGTCCTATCCCTACCCCTTCCCCTCCATCTTTGGTGCTTCGCTGGCACCAGGAGCCAACCATTGTCAACACCCGCTCCTCTCCTCTACTTCATCATCGCTCACTCCTCAAGATCCACTCCATCCCCGTTCTAAATCCACTATACTCCCTTATTTGCATCCTAGATCTGAGGCCTTTGTTGCTTGCCATGGTGTCCACCTCCCACCTTGTCGATGTTATCAACGACCTCGCAACCAAGATGGCACATCGATGGAAGGGGACCTGTACGTATTCGTGATGGAGCTAAGGGGATGCCCTAGCACCATGCAAGGTGGTGGAAAGGAAGAGCCATAGCAGAGGAGCAGGTGTGCCGGAGGAGATCAGGACCAACCGGAGTTGAGGCATTAGGCCAACTTCCTCCGCATCCAAGCTCGCATGCTTGCTTGCACACCCGATACTTTCTCCTCTTGGTTGATTGTTGCTAGTATTTTCTAAACATTTTGTTGCACTGTTTCTCAACTATTGCACAGACTGTTTCATTTTGTTTGCAAGGCATCCTTTTGAAAAGTTGCATTGAGCTTTTTTTGTTGCAAGGGCTTGTGTAATTTGTTGCCCATGGCCATCTTTTTTTGTTGCATTTGAGGTTGTGATTCTCAATTTGTTCCGAAGATTTATTTCCATTTATATGAGCAATTTTAAAATGTGTCAGATATTGAGGTGTTGTAAAATTGTAATTTTTTTATTTGGGAATTCCGGTTCATGATTATTATGCATCTTTTGAAAGTTGATGTCTTTTTTTTCCAATTTCTATTGACTTAACCCAATGTCATTATGTATTTTATTGCATATGGCGATTACTTGTTGAACATGTAGATCACTGATATTGCACTGACGTGTACAATTCGTGTTCATCCCTGCAACGTGATACGTACATGCAGTAGCTAGCACATGCACTCGATGAAGAACGGGCGAACGGCCCGCGCGTGTAGAGGTGGGCATTCGGACTGAGTTTTTTTTTGGCCAGTCCGAGGTATAGCGTCATGGTTCGGTACGAAGTTCGACTCGGTACGAAACGGCCTTGCTCCTGACCGTGGGGCTAACTAGCTGTCTTTGCATGCACGTTGCATGCACTTGGCAGCCAAGGCACAAGTACGAGTGAATCAATGGCAATCTAGCCGAGGGAGTATTTGATTTGTAAACTCAACCGCGAAATGGTCCGTAGAATAATTTTTTTGCAAATATGATCCTCATGTGACAAGAAATACAAAAAAGCTCCCGCATTGAGCCTGAAAAAACCATTAAGTGACACACACTACTACAAAACAACACATCACTGTCGGGTCCACAACGATATCACTGCCGGTTACTAGGGCCGGCAATGATTGGTAGGCAGTGATACTAGGCCGGGTTAGGAACCGGTAGTGATGAGGACTATCACTGCCGATTCTATCTACAACCGGTAGTGATGTTCAACAATCACTACTAGATCAAACCAAAATTCAACAGCGATGAGCATTATCACTACCGGTTATACATAAAACCGGCAGTGATATCGAACTATCACTACCGGGTTATACCACAATCCGGCAATGATATGTACATATCACTGTCGGTTTTTTCTAAGAACCGACAGTGACAAGCTGTGCATCAAATATTTTTACTGCATATTTTTTGTGCAATATATATATTTTTATACAATTGTTTATACACATGTCCATATATAGTATATAAAGCATGGTTCAAATCATAATTCAAATATATCCATATATTATAAAGCATCATTAAAATCATAATCCAAATATATTAAAGCATCACAATATTTGGTTTTTAAAATGATTTGTTTACAAATATAGTTTGACTACATCTCATCTCATCTCATCTTATTCACTTTGATTTTGCACTGACTACAATAGAAAGAGTCGAAGTAGGCATGTCACGGCTCTAGATCAAAAGAATGACGGCGATGAGGCTACTCGTGGAACTCGCCGTTTGGACTGATGACCTCATCATGAATGAATCCGGCAATCTGTTCTGAATTGCTATAATTTCTGTCAGTAATAACCTATTGGTTCTCAGTTTGAAGTGCTGTTATTGAAGAAAAGAGAAAGTTAATTAATGATGATAATTATTAAATGAAAAAAGTAGGCATCAATGTGTAATTATGTACCATGGCTTCGTTATAGCCCACAATCTCCGTGACAATTGAATGTATATTTGTACATACATAGTATACACATAAATTTTTTCCCAGGTCCTACCTCATGCATGGAAAGTCGGTTATTATTTCAAAATATTTCCTGTAGGGACGATACCGAACACTTTTCTTGCAGTATCGTGTGAATGCCCTGTGAATGATTTTGAATAATAATTAAACTTAAATGTAATAGAATAGAATTTTGCTAGATTAGTTGGTTTTCACCTTGAGTCCAAGACAAAAATCTTGCTAGCATCTAATTGGATGACGAGTAGAACCCAGTGAAACCTGCACATATATATCAACGTAGTCAATTACTCCCACATCGTACGTGTTACGCAAAAATAGTAAAACGATATTAGAAGTAGGGAAATACATACTTAAAGTTATAGGGTAAAAGTATGGAGGTTTTCTATTGCAACTTCAAGAAAGTATTAAATAAATAGTCTTTATTGTACTGTGGATTGTCCTTCACAAGCTTCTCGTTGATAAGCCCCAGATCTAGGAATGCTAGATTGTCATTGCCATTTCTTCTACATGTCTGTATCTCCATTCTACATAAGAAAGAAGTCAAACATGCAATTAAACAGTACAAGAATGCAAAATAATATACGTAGAGACTTACAAAGTCCACAGTCTAAGTATATTCACGTCCAGGGCATCTTGTTGGTACAACATATACAACTCCTCGAAACCCACCCAGAAGATGCTACCCTCAGTGTGAAAATCTTGCTTTGTGTATCTGACTGCGAACGCCTCTATACCATCGTTGGACTGCTGCATGTACCACTAATGGACGCACCGTAATTGTGTTGTTAGGTGGTCGAAATGAGCTGGTTCAACCAGCGGTTTCCCCATAAAGAACTTCTACCTTAGACCTTGCTCCAGAGCATCTCGTTGAGCAGCATCTGCTTGAGCATCCAACCTCAACGCGTCAGCACTTTCAAGTATTGCTTTCTGGATATACGCTCGTAGTCCGACATTTTGCAAGGTTCAGAAGCCTGCCCCGTCTTTTGCACTTTTGCCATACTCAAGAAAAACTTTTGCGCGTTAGCATCAACTTTAGTCTTCTTAGGTGATGTCACCTTTTTAAAGTGAGATGTTCCGCTAGCGCTTACATGCTGTTTTCGTTCTTCTTCAGTCATCTCAGCTGGTAATTTCTTCTAGGATTGTCCTGACTTCACAGATGATTGAGATTTCTTTGATGACGGTGCCGACTTCCGAGATGGTGCTTGTGTTCGATTCTTTTTAGATTTCGGCGGAGGAGTCGGACTTTTTGTGGTTGGTGCCAGCGGAGGAGTTGTACTTTGTCTATGTGGTGGCGACAAGGGCGGGAGGTCTCTGTGTGGAAAGTGCGGCTGATCATCATCTTCGTCGCCCTCATCATCCGAGCCAAACTTAATCAAGCTCTTGCGCCACGCGAGGAAGCCATGCACGTTTTCTCCTAGTTATTTGTTTCCATCCTCGCCAAGGATCTCTACCTCCATTTTACGGTATTGGCGGACTACACTGTCCACTTCGACCCTAGCGAATCCTTGCGGTATCGGGCTATAGTGCAAAACCTACGACTCCTGGCATGGCCAAGCCCTACCCTCAACCACCTTGATGGTAATGCCATGTGCAGACAAATGTAGCTTGCACGGTGTTGGTTCTTTGATATCATCCACAGAAAAATAGAGTCCATGCTCTTTGGGAATCCCTGTGGACGCGCAGTTGCTCTTATGAGCACCAGGACTGATGAGCTCAGGGCTATCACCGGGTGGCGGTCGTGACCTGAGAGATTTATGTACTGCTTGCTCCACATCCTTATCTAGTTCCGCTCTCTGTTCTTCTAACGATCTCGCCACACCATCTTTTAATTGATGGTCTAGTTGATCTTCTCTTAATCTCTTTGGTTGCCTATACAACCTTGCGTCAGCTGGGAAGGCTTCTTTCCACGGCACCAAACCAACTCCTCAGGTGCGACCTGGATGCTCTTTGTTACCTAGGGCTACGGTTAGCTCGTCATTCTCCCTTCGTGGCTTGAAAGATCCTTGGGAAGATTGCACGTGAGCATCTTTGATTCTGCGCGACACTTCGTGCTCTCTATCGCTTCTGAAGCTTAAGCTGCCATCATCAGAGATAGAAGCACCCTTCCCAAGCAACCAATGCTTCGATCGTTCACTCAAGGCGGCCGTCACAGGAATGACACCCTTGCGGGTTTGTTCTTCTTCAGACCAATCTCATGCTAGTATTTCCTTCACGTACCCTCCTGTGCCTAGTGTGTGAGGGTAAATATTTTTATCCGTGTTTGCCTTGTTTCTTTGACTTACTATCTGAGGTTCTTCAGACCTCTTGTATGCCACAAAATCCTCCCAAAACTCTCTTAACTTTGAGTACGTGTCAAAAGTTGGCGTTTCATTCTTCTTCACATAGTTCATATTTAGTGCCGTCTTCCAATTCTTCCACGCTGTGCACATGATACATAGTGCACGTTTCTTTGCAACCAGCTCGGTCCCTTAGGGGAACTAGAACACTTATTTTAGATTGTCCCACAACGAGTTCTTCAGGTCATTAGGAACCACCCATGGGTCACCTCGGCAGCCAATCCATGATCTGTAGCTGATGGGCACATCATCCGTAGCAAGAACCCCACAGGCTGTTCTGTACGGCCCCAACGATGACTCGGGTATAGCAGGTTCCTCGACTGCCAAGAGCTCCACTATGTTAAAAAGTCCCTTAGGCGTCTTGTTCGGACTACGACTTGCGCGCTGCCTCCATTCAGCAGACGTCTGAGCCTGCAATTTGATTTTCTTATTAGTCGTCTGGCCCTACAATATTTTGGGAAACACAATGTACTAATATTTTACCTCGCCTATGTTAGTGACATCAGGTTGGTCCATGGCAGGATCCTGTAAGTTCAGGTAGGACGTTGGGCTATGGTTCAGGCTACCCGTTCCTCCTTCGTCCATATTTGAGGGCCCAACTCCCTCCTGCACTTGTCCCTGGTCAGAGGCCATTCCTAGTAAGTTTATCAAAAATTTCAAATTAACAAGGTCATTTTTGAAAGAAACGTACAAATGAAGATAGACATAACAAATGAACATAGATGTAAAAGCATATGAGCATACGTATAGCCGCGTTGCTGGCTATACTATTCTTCTGCTCATGCTGCCGAACTTATCAATTCAAAAAAATAAAATTAATACACATATTTGAAAGGCACATACACTAAGGTTTGGATTGATAAGAGGAAAACATTCATGGGAGCAATTTAGGGTGTTTGCGTTAACAGATTTTATATGACAAGTAATTTGTAATTTGGATATTTTTCTATAATTTGGTTGTCCATATACTAAAGTGTGTTTCTGAACCAACTTCCTCAAAATTTAAGTTTAGACGAGTTGTTTTATGAGCCACCAAAAAGGCTTAAGTGATATCAAATCTGTGCAGTTTGTGAACATTTAGGGTTTTTATTGTGATTGGATTCAGATGCAAAGCAAGTTGTAATTAGGATCTTTTTCAAGATTATGGTAGTATATATATCACATAATATTTTTGGGCTATTCCCTCTTTATTTTGTATTAATACAGGATATTTTACGGGCTACCGAAAAAGCTTAAGTGACCATGCTGTTTGCGGTCCAGTTTTCTTTTTATGATTGCGGCTACACCGTATGAGATATTCTAACCATTTTTCAGGCATAAGTAGGGGATATCCCTACGAGTGTTTTAAAGTTAGTCTCAAAATATTTTGCACTTATTCGAGATTGTTTTCATATAGATTATCATTAAGGCTTAATATGGACTTAACTCAAAATTGTTCAAACTGATATTATTTTTGCTTAAACTTAGAGGCAGTAGTAATTCGACCCAAGTCATTTTCTCTTCTGTCTTTCTCAATTTCAATTTCACCGCAAATTGTAAAACTAAAATACGGCTAATATTTATTGACAGAGGGAGTACTCAATAAAAATGCATAGACAATTCATGATGTCAATTCAACAACAAATACATAACAATTGCCGAACTTATCAATTCAAAGAAATAAAATTAATACACATATTTGAAAGACACTATTGGGACCCGAATATGCAAATCCGGACCCTCTGTGTATATTGCACTAGTCCAGGATCACACTAGTGCACACAGGGTCAACATCGGTAAATATCACAATCATACACAGCAGAACATTAAGAAACACATCTTATATTAATTAATACCTGTTGAATGACCTTAAGGTCAACTTACATGATTATGCCTCACAGGGCTGAATAACAAATTAAATGACAGCGGAATAAAAACGTAGGTAAACCCCTCAGTATACCACAGGCAACTGACAAGGCTTGCGCCCTAAACATTCGTCTCTTCATGGTACTCCTCCTCCAGCATGTATGCAGACTACTCAACTAGTGATGTTGTTGTTGGCAAGGTTGAGTACTTTAAGCACTCAATAAGTTGTGCACATAATGCAATTCTAATATATCTATATGCAAGGCTTATTCCAAAGGAAAAGTCTATTATGGCTATTTTGCAATAAGCAGTATTTATGAACAAATACAATAAATAGATTGTAAAGACTGTAAAACAAATAACTGTAATAGATAGATTTAACATTTCTTAAGTAAACCAAGTTTCCAATCCTAAGTCAAGTTCCAACCTTCCATATAGCAATCCCGCCATCCCAACCAAGTCTTTCATTTAACTAAACTAACCCTTAACTGTAATTCCCGAGCATTGTTCAATACCGCGAGCACGGCTATTCGAATAGATTCAAACTCTGTAGAGGCTATGCACTTTACCCACATGACATGATATTCTCCTTGTGCCTGGCCATTAGCACACTTTCTTTGGTGTGCTGGCAGAGAAATCATGACAAAGCCTTTACAATGCTCTGCCTTAACCTAGTACTACTCGCTAAGGTTTCAACACTGGTTGGTCTGAAAACCACAACCAGGGCTCCCCTCTTGCGCCATGTGAGTTGCTCTATAACTCGGGAACTCACACCGCGATTGATAGTACCAAGCTAAGGCATTGCAAATTAATCAGCTAGGCTGTCCCATGCCAGACATGTGGTTGCATGATTGACTCAGGTCAAAGGCTTGCAAGGTTATGTCCTTAAGATGATCGAAGCAAGACTTCCATATACCCTCTGCCCATCATGCCCACCTTGGCATACTCACCCCTTGCCACTTGCCCCAATCTAAATGATTACCACCCCAGTTGATTACCGAGCACCACGTGCCATCAACAATTCAACATCATTGCGTGACATCCATCGCTACATCAACTCAATCTCATCGTGTGACCACACATGATACACAAGTTCATATCACTGTTCCATATTCCATTAGTCAAGATTAAACATTGATGATTGAAGAATATGTGATGACGTGGCATGGCTAAGCAACTATGACGTTCTAACCTTCCCATGTTGATTTCAATACCAACCAACTATAGTGAACCAATCTAGGGTGACAATAGATCATGGCATACAAATGACAAGGTAGGGTATAGATCAAATTGGTATAATAGCTAAGTCCAAATTTAATTAACACATTTGTACCTGTGAAATAATATGCAATAAGGTAAAAATAATATAGCGATTTTGTAAACATGGGTTCAACATGATCAAAGCACAACTTGCCTTAATAAAGTCCTTATTCCTGCTCTGGATCTTGGTCTTTAGTCGACAAATCTTCCACGGTTGCGTTGCACACTTCAACGTCTACGCGAAACGAGAGAGAACAACAAATAAACACCAAAATTGAGACAAACAATCTCTAAAAATCAAATAAAATTCATCATTAAATAGATCTCAATTTTAGAAATTTTTTAAAAATTTGAATCACCTCAATCGAAGCTCGTATGAGGGAGAACGGGCTCTCGGGAGATTCAAAAATCCAAAAAATCAGAAAATTGAAAATCAAATAATAAACCGAATTATTTTTATAAAACAAACCATATTATTGCGTCATGGTGATGTCACGACCACTCGGACCAATCCCGTGGTGACACGTCGCACTGGTCCATAGACCCGGTCCATGGTTTGGATCTGGTCCACATCCCTTCGGCACCCGTGCCGACACGCGACTGTCCCCGATTGGCCGCAACGACAGTGCGATCCGGACCGTTGGATGAGATTGAATAGCTAGATTACCACCCGAACGATTTACTGATGATCACGAACACGTGGCGCTATCCTGACCGTTAATCTGGAGATCGACGGCTACGAGCTGATGAATGGCGCGACGACGAAGTCGATGAGACAACCCACCGGACGTGAGGAAGATGATGGCGGAACAGGCATTGCGGTCGGATTCTCGGCATGGGTTCGACTGGATCTGACGCAGTACGCTGCGGCGGTCTCGAACGATCCTCAAGCTCGGTGAATGACGGCGAATCGGCAACGTTCTTGAAGAAAAACCATGGCGGCTATGTCCTCTACTCCAGCGAGCTCGCAAATGGGCTTCTTCGAGTCTCCGATGGAACCCTTCGGTCAACCGGTGCGGCGGGCGCTGATGAACCTCGGGGGAAGGGCTGGGTCCCCTTTTATACCACCTAGAGGACCATGCGGCGCAACCGCCGAGATCGTAACGACCCCGCCGACGAGTCCGAGAAGAACAAGGCGGCACAGCGCGGAGCTATCTCAGTCGTCCACGTGGCCCCATGGACACCTCCGATCCTTCGCAACGCGTCTCAATCCGATCCGCCCGCGAGATCCAACGACCATAGAGCGACCGCTCCTGACCGTCCGATGCGAGATCAACGGCCATGGAGCGAGCTTCTAGAAATGGGTGACCACTGGGCAAGACGAAGTGCCATGATTTGGCTCGCCCAAGATCTTTTCTAACGGTTTTCACGATTTTTTAATTAAAATAATTATAGAAATTACTTTAATTAGTTTTAGGCACTAAAAACCCTAGGAAAAATCCAAGAAAATTCTCAAATATACTTTGAGACATTTTGAGCTTAAATAAAATATTTTTGGTAAAACTTTATATAAACTTTATCTATATCTAATTAGTTTTTCTTAAAAGGCCAATATACTTAATTTAAAATAAACTCCAATAAATCCATGAAAATCACAAATCTCACAAATATTAATTTAATAGTAATAAAGGCAAATTTTTTTGGGATGTTACAGACACATACACATCTTTAAAGAACATGTACACATATATTTTTTTATCTTTATACCCATACATCTTTGAAGGAAACATACACATATACGGCTAATATTTAATGACAGAGGGAGTACTCAATAATAATGTACAAAGATTTCATGATGTCAATTCAACAACAAATACATAACAATTGCAATCATATTTTTATATCCTACATCACACCAACAAAGCCAACAAAATTGATCTCATATTCGATTTACTACACAATGTACAATTTAAATACACTTTAGCACAAACATCACAAAGAATGCAAAGCAAACTTGGGATTTCATGGACAGAGTGCATCACAATTTTCATGGACAGAGTACATCACAAGTTTGGAGCACAAAACAGTGTCAACACATTTACAGTGTTTGTTCTGTACATATTATGTGACCAACATATACATTTGGCTCAAACTAAATGAGACAATTCCACAGGCCATTTAGCACTGAAATCAGACCGAGCATTAGCTATCATTGTGTCACTATCTTTCATCTCTAGCCATATCAAAGCAACTTCAAAATTGTAGATTGAGAAATCAATGTCAGTTTGGAATTTTGCATTTTTCCATAAGGGCATGACTAAGTGACCATTGTATAGAGCTCAGTAATTTACAGGCAGCACAAGTATTTTTACTCTACACGCTTCAATAATTTCGTAATTTTAAATTAATTCCAGAAAATTCTATAGGCATCCAAAATTCATGATTTCTAGATGATAGCATATTCATGCATGCACTCCAGTTATTGTACTGTGTACACATAATTCTACTCAGTAGCTCAACTAAATTAATACAGATAGCTAGCATCACTATAAACACAAAACATTTATCAATGGGCATCAAGTAGAGCATTACTTTACTAAAACATGACACACATTTAACTCAGATCACAAATTCATATTCATCCTAATGAACACAACAACACAGAGACTACTTCCCAAGTCATGCAAATTAATCACAGAGGTCCAGTACACACCAACTTTCATAATCACATCACAACAAGAATAAATTAAGGAGCCATACATATTTTAATCACAAGAAAACATTGTTTCCTGTCCTTACTTTGTCTAGCAACAATGTCAAGCCGGCGCAGAGCTAGAGGAGGAGGGGCAAAGCTGGCGCAGTGTTGCAGAGCCGGCGGCAGTGTGGGCCTGCGGCGTAGTGGGGAGAGCAGGGAGGGGCAGAGCCAGCGGCGTCGTCTGGAGAGGAGGCAAGGGCAGAGCTGGCTGCGGAGTGGGGAGATGAGGCGGCGACCTGTGGGGAGGGGATGCGACGGCATGGAGGGGATGCGGCACGACGGCGCGAAGGGGATGCGTTGGCGCGGAGGTTGACGCGACAGCAGGGAGGTCGAGGCGGTGGTGGGGAGGCCCGAGGCGGTCGAAGGCGCGGAGGTAGGCGAGGTGAAGGTGGCGGAGATGCAAGTGATAGGAGAGGGTGCGGCCTTTAATATTTATAGGGGTCGATTATCACTGCTGGCTGTCCACAAGAACCGGTAGTGATATGCTATCACTACCGGTCCACGAATAGAGCCGGCAGTGATAGCGGACTTATCACTGCCGACCCACTCCCAACCCGATAGTAATAAGGTAGTATCACTGCCAGTTTAGAAGTTGGCCAGCAGTAATAAGGTAGTTTCACTGCCTATCCACTCCCAATCCGGCAGCAATAATGAGTATCACTGCCGGCCCACTCCCAACCCGGCAGTAATAAGGTAGTATCACTGCCGGTTTGGGAGTAGGCCGACAGTAATAAGGTAGTATCACTGGCGGTCCACTCCCAATCCGTCAGTGATAAGCTGGTGTCCGCCCAATTAAGTGAAACTTTCTGTTTTTTCATTTCAAAGGCTGAGTGCTTTGGGATTTTTGAAATCCAATCAAATTTGATCCAAATTATCTGAATTTTTTTGGAGGCATACTGTAGGACATATACTATTTTATATAAATATTTTCCCCTAATTTTGACTAAGTTCTAAAATTCTGAAAAACCAGATTGCTCACTGTTTTAATATTTTATAAATCAAATAATGCTTCAAAAATTCACGCAAATGCTCTAAATAATTTCACACAAATGTACAAATTCGCACAAATGTAACAATTCACACAAATGCAGTCAAATCCATTACTTCATATAATGCATTAATTGTTACACATGACAAAATAAACATGTCGTTCGTACAAAAGAAAGCATATCTTTAATTTGTGCAACTAAGCTACGATTCAACCTTCGTTATGATCGTGGCGTATGTACGTAGCTTCCACACTCTCTTCCATGAGACATAGGTCAACGTCGTCTCCGAAAGGACGAAGCTCATCGAATTGGTTGTATTCTTCCTCATCGACAATATTCTGAACTCCGACAATCCTTCTTTTTCCTTGAATAACCACGCGGCGTTCCTTGTTAGTCGGGTCAGTTATAAAGAAGATTTGTGTAACAGAATTAGCAAGTACGAATAGTTCTTCCCTGTATTCGACGAGTTTGAGGTCCACGGTAGTGATACCGTACTTGTTGATGTTCATGCCCCCTAGAAGTCTGACCCATTGGCACCGAAAGAGAGGGACCTTCAAAGGTCCATAGTCAAGCTCCCAAATCTCTTCTATGAATCCGTAGTAGCTTTGCCTATTTTCATTGATGTCATAAGCATCTATACGGATACCGTTGTTTTGGTTGGTGCTCTTTTTATCTTGTGCTCTTATATAAAATGTAAAACCATTTATGTCGTATCCTTGGAATGTCCGAATTGTAGTTGACGGTCCCTGAGCCAACACTTTTAATTGAGCGCACTCTGTCTCTGTATAAATCATGTTACCAAGGGCAGGGTAATCATTAATGGTTACGAACAACAATGCGCGTAGGATAAAGTTCTCTCTTTTGTACTCATCCCATACCTGTACTCCATTGTTCCACAATATTAGAAGATCTTCAACCAATGGTTTGAGGTACACATCGATATCGTTGCCAGATTTCCTGGGCCCTTGGATTAGTAGTGGCATCATAATGTATTTTCGCTTCATACAAAGCCAAGGAGGAAGGTTGTAGATACATAGAGTCACCGGCCAAGTACTGTGATGACTATTCATGTTGCTGAAAGGATTCATCCCATCCGTACTCAACCCGAACCTTATATTCCTTACATCATATTCAAAATGCTTCTTATATTTTTTATTGATGTTCCTCCATTGCACAGAATCAGTAGGGTGTTTGAGCATTCCAACCTTCTTATGCTCTTCGGCGTGCCATTGTAGCAATTGAGCATGCCTTTTGTTCGCAAACAATTGCTTCAGATGGGCGATTATAGGGAAATACCAAACCACCTTATGGGGGGATCTCTTCTTCTTATGCTTCACCCCGACATCATCGTTATGGATATCATCGTTGCCCTTATACCACTTTGCTTTGCAAACAACACAGGCATCCAAGTCTGCAAACTCATTGCGATACAACATGCAATCGTTTGGACATGCATGTATTCTTTGTACTTCTAGTCCCGACGGGCAGACAACTTACTTGGCCTGGTACGTAGTTGTAGGCAACACGTTCCTCTCTGGAAGCAAGTCCCCCAAGAGACATAACAGCTCAGTGAAGCTCTTATCAGACTAACCATTGCTTGCCTTCAACTGCAGTAGTGTAAGCACGGTATGCAGTTTTTTTGCTCCTCCTTGCAACCCGGGTACAATGGTGTTGTGGTGTCCTCTACCATACGCTGGAACTTTTGAAACTCTCTTTCACTCGTGAAGTCCCCCTCCCCATCACACAAGATTTGATCCAGATCGTTGTCGTGGCTATCGATAAACGTATCTTCGACCGTCGTCATATCGTTGTCTCCGTCATCTTCAGTAATGTGTTGCCCTTCATGCACAATCTCATTTTCACCGTGGTCGGTCCAACACGTATAGCCAGCCTTGCAACCCCTTCGAAGCAATTGTGCACGTATCGACTCTATGGTAGAAAATAGCTTCTCATTTTTGCAATCAACGCATGGACAACACATATAGTTCGCCAGATTCTTCGACTTATGCGCCCCAACCGCGTTTATAAAACAAGTCACACCATTAAAGAACTCTGCATTGCAACGGTCCGTGTCATACATCCACCTTCCATCCATCTACAATTAATTAAATCAAACATCACATAAGCCTATAATTGCAAATAACAATATAATTGTAAATGATTAGATTTAAAAATCCATGTAGCAATTTTGACTATATTAAAATACATCAACCTTTTTCATTATGTAAATATCCATCTAGCAATTTTTTATTATTTTAAAAAATTAAAATAATTGAAAATAGTTAGGATATATTTTGACTATATTAAAATACATCAATCTTTTTTCATTATATAAATATCCATCTAACAATTTTTTATTATTTCAAAATTTGAAAATACATCAACCTTTTTTGTTATGTAAATACCCATCTGGCAATTTTTTATTATTTACAAAATTGAAAATAATTGTAAATAATTAGGATATATTTTGACTATATTAAAAATATCCATTTAGCAATTTTTTAATTACTTTCATAATTAATAATATCAATGTTGCAATTTTTTAATTACTTTAATAATTGAAAATAAGAATATATTTGTAAATAATTAGATTTACAAATGTATCTTCCAATTTTCATTATTGCAAAATCCATCTACCATTTTTCATTATTCAAAATTCATCTAGCAATTTTCACTATTTAAAAATCCACTAAATCACTAAAATGAATAAGAATTGTAATTATCAAAATCTAAAGGAATCTATAAAGTAAAATCCAACTACAAATATAATGTAGATCAAATTACTATCCTTGAAGAGAAATATATTTGAATTTTAATACAATTTTTCAGCAGCAATTCATCACAATCAATCGAGCAGAGACGCCTCTCTGTTATGGTCTATCGGTCGGGGGAAGGGATGGCCAGATATGTAAAAGACTTATCACTGCCGGTTCTATGCACAATCAGTAGTGATAAGCTCGGATTGAGCGGGAAAATAATATCATGCATGAAAATAAATATCACTGCCGGTTCTGGTGTAAAACCGACAGTGAAAATTCCAATATCACTGCCGGTCGATAGACAATCCAGCAGTGATATATCACTACCGGTTTTGCATATAAACCGGCAATGATATCTGGTTATCACTGCCAGTTGGTTGGACGAACCGACAGTGATAAGTTCTCCCCCTTGGCTTAAATTTTCAGAGGTTTTCCCTTACTTTGTCCGTGTCAACAAACAATTCGAAATACCTCGACTTTTTCAGAACAGGTCCGAGTCAAATAGCAATGATTCGAAGCACTTCTTTTTCCATTACACTATTTCGGAAACCTAAGGACTCGATCGTATGGATATGGAAAATACAGGATTTCCGATCCTAGCGGGAAAAGGAGGGAAACGGACATGCAAGAGGGACAACCCTATCATTTGAGCGAAGTGTAGGCAGAAAAACCTAATATGGAGTGAGGATAAAGAGACCTATCTATCTACAAATTCTATTTGTTCAATAGACCTTTGTCAATGGAAATACAATAGTAAGAAAACAAATTAGATATAAAACCGGCAGTGATATGTTATCACTGCCAGCTCTATCCCAACCGGCTCTATCCCAACCAACAGTGATATGCCGGCAAGGATTGCCTGTTCTGTAGTAGTACATGTCCTTGCCTCACTACGAAACCATGGTAGGGTGTTTGGGGCCTAGACCGTGGCATCGCACGGCCCACGCGAGAAGAAGAGGCCTGCCTTGTTAGGGCAGAGTGGCAGGCTTCTTCCACGCTTGTCGTGCGTGGAAGCAAGCTCCAACTCCCCAGCGTCGTTTCGTGCTACCAGACCGCGGCAAGTGACACGCGTCACTTGATGAGTCTTACGCACTCAGACAAGGGGGCATTTTTGCAAATGTTGTTGCATGGGGCCTAGTTTTGAAAAACATGCGTGAGGGGAAACTACAATAAAACTTTTCTTTATTTGCTGCCGGTGCATGTAGACAGGAGGAAGGGTTTTTTTCGAGTGCTGCCAGCCCACGCTACACTATTGAAATGCATTCCAACGGTACAACAATTTCGTAGGGTTTCAGATTTTATAAGATTTCACATTTTATATAAAAAAAAGGTTTCATGAAGGTTTTAGTGTGTTTCATAAAAAGTTCCATGCAAGTTTCAAGACGTTTTAAGAAGTTTCAGTGAAACAGTTTCAACTTTCATGCATGTTTAAAATCAAGTTTCAACAAGTTGTAAGTTTCAAAATACAAGATTTTATGTTTCAAAATCACAATTAATGCATGTTTGGACACCTTTTAGGTTTTAATAGCCAAATCCAAGCAGTCTCATGATCAAGAGTAAGCAAGAAAGGAATGTTACAAATTAGCGTGAAACTTAAACGAAACTTCCTAAAACCTAACAAAGCTTGTGTGAAACTTGATGAAACTTATAGAATTGTAATTGAGACATCGTGAAACTTACATGAAACAATGAAGAGGAAATAAGAGAGGAATCGTTACAAATTGGCGGAAAACTTTATGAAATTTGAACAAAATTTCGTGAAACCTAATGAAACATGCCAAAACTTTTGAACGAAACTTCATGAAACTTGCATGAAGCATAATGAAACTTTAGGAAACAAAATGAAACTTGCGTGAAAAATTATGAAGCTGGAATCAAACATTCAAGCAGGTTTCACAATGTTCTAGCATGTTCACCTTTGAAATCAAAATTAAAGTAGGTTCACCAAGATCCAACATATTTCACATTTTAAAAAACAAATTCAAGCTAGTTTCACCTAGTTCCAATAATAGTTTCATATTTCAAAAAGAAACCATATACGAGGAAGGGAGCGTAATGCTTCGACTTGTAGTCTTAGCTAGCTTGGAATTGGAATTATCAGCATCACCACTTGCATCAATGACTGATAGCTTGACTGCTCAACAACATCCCCTAAATAATCTAGCTATCATGTGACTCGTGTCCATGGCTGAGACAAAAAAATGCAAGAGAGCGAGAAAGAAACCCAAGGAACTGAAATGGGGGGGCAGGAACTAACGCCCCGTCGCTGTTACTTGGCATCATCAACCCCATACTCTACTCTAATAAGATGATTGATTGACCTATTTCCCTTTCCTCTCTCCCCCAAAGCGAGTGAGCGAGGGAGACAGAGAGAGGAAGACAAGGCAAGGGAGACGGAGCCAACAAAAGCCCAACCCACCTCGTGTAGCTAGCCCATGGAGATGAAGTAGCCAGGGATGGGCTCATCTGGGGAGGCAACCGTGGCGGTGACGATGGAGCAGCCCTCGTAGGCGGTGATGCCGCAAACGCTCATCGACCGGGTGCGCACCGGGGAGGTCGGCGCCGCGCATGAGAGGTGCCACCTCACCTATCCCATTGGTTTTCTAGGGAGCGGTATTACCATTCCCTAGTACTTTACTTTTTTTTGTTCTGTGTTCTTCAGCTGGGCATTTGGGACTCGCTTGCAAATGATCTTCATTAATTCCCGTACATATAGATGGCCTACAAAAATTAGAGTGGCAATGCATACTGCTCCTAGATACATAGGCAGCTCCTCAAAAAAACTGTGAGCTACTAGCATCCAAACATACGATAGGAGTGTTTTCATCATATGCTCCCCTCAACCGTTGAATCTTATTTAAAAACATCAATGATGACGACATCACTTCTTTGGATGCACACAACAATCCTCCACAAGATACTAGGTAAGGACCTATGACAAGGGCACGTGCACGATAATTGAATTATAAAGTGAACTCGTTTCTAGGAGTTCATAACTTTTTTATTGAGGATGGATTGCTACCTAAGTCATTTGACGTTATTCTACTCAGGAACCAATGTGAGGGAAGCGGCACTACAACTACAACCACAACAAGTCTAGGCCGACCCTGTTTCAATTCTAGACCAATTTGGAGTCATTCTGATAGCCCTGAGTAAAATGATCATAACATTCACATACGGAGTCTGTTTGAGGCGTTCAAGTACTCGAATAGAAGAGGATGAAAATACGTTTACAACGGATCTATCACCATATTTAGATTCATTGCACTTCAAAATCGTCAAAGAAAGGTGCTACACCACCTGTTATGCCAACTTGGGCCTTGTAATAGAGTTGGAATCCGACTCCACTTGTGTGTACCCCTCTCCTTTTGGAGCATGCCAGATCCCCTTTATATCCTTTGTGGCCACCACTTTTAGGGTTTAGGCTTGTTTAGATTGGTTTTTCATTCAAAAAACATCAGTTGTGTACTTGTGTCAACTAGACTAACCACGGCAACTTCAGGCCTCTCCATTAATAAAAAAAATTATATTTCATCCTCCAATTCAGATTACGCTTGTTTCTTTCTTGCTTGATTCTCGATTGATTGCAGGAAAGATCAACTGTGTTGGGCACAGTTGATAACGACAAAGGGTGTGGTGTAGCGATTGCAGGACGGTCTTGGTCTTCTCGGTCAAGTAGCCTCATACTCAACGTCACATCGATCAATCTTAGTTATCACTCTCATCAGAAGATCGGGCCAAACTAGTTTTCATCAATCGATCTCAGCTGTTCCATCAAGTCCAACAAAATTTTAAGAAGAGCAACAAATAGTTATTATGTTTGCAACAAAATCTTTGCTCAATGTGCAAAAAACAAAAAAAGCAACAAAACAAAAATGTGCCCACCAAAGCCTTGCTCCTCTAGCCGCTGGTAGCTGTGACATTCTATCCTTGCTGGTGAAGGAAGGGACGAGTAGGAGGAGCATGGCTACGACAATGGCTAGCTCTAACCTTCAAAGACAAGACACTGGAGGGGAAGAAGCTGGGACGTGAAAAATGAGAATTTGGAGGTGTAAGTTTGTTGGGTGAAAGAATGAGAACGAGATCCGATGCAACAAAAAAAATCCAGAAACTCAACAATTAGTTCCAAAGCCTGCAACAAATCTTGTTCCAGATGAAACAAACATGAAATCAAGAATAAAAATGTGCAATAATTTTTAACTATTAAAGCAACAAACCTATTGTGACAAAAATTAACCTTGTTGCAACAACTAAGCAATCATTGAAACATCTGCAACATTTGAATTATATGTTGCAACATTTGGAAATAACTTCTGTAACAATTCGACTTACTAGTGTTAACATTTGTGATGAGCTGGCCTTGGCCTCGGTGGCGGTGTGCTCTCCATTGGTGGTGAAGGTTATGATAGGCTACAGTACCGCAAATTAAAATTCTACCGATCCCAAGAAGCCACACAAGTAAATGATCATGGATTACAGATCGTTACAACTAGATGTGTAGTGCAGCAGAAGAAGATATTGAAGCAGATCGACGTTGAGCGTCCTGGTATGGTAGTCAAATAGTGTGATCGGTCCGAGCGATAGTCGAGCAGCAAGTTGATCTTTCAACTTCTGGATCGGTCCAAACAGTCATCCTTAAACAACACAGCAATAGAGCAGTGCCTCTATCGGTATCCACACGTTCGGGGTTGGAACACTGAGAGTTGGGGTGCTAGCACCATACACACGACAGAGAAGGTGGAGAACGGCTAGCATTTCGGTGGTGGTGCAACTCTTGCATACAACTTCTGTCTCAAACCCTAAGCATACGTCCCTTTTTTATAGCCCTTTGTGTCACCTAACCCTTGGGCCCAATCTATGTCCTTATTCAATTCGACCCATTAGAATGGATCCAACTCGAACCCTGATAACCGATTGTAACCGTTCCAAACCCCTTAAGTGTGCGACCCTATAGGTTCATGTATATTTGGACAAAACTCGGAAACATCTTTCCGACCGATAATCGATAGCGGTCCCTAGTACTACATATCGATTCCCAAATATTCATAAAGCATCAGACGAACCTACTATAGTGTGATAATGTCATGTTACCTTTGCCTCACAATATTAGATCAAACTCAGGGCGAGAGTCGTGTCATCCTATGACAGCTCGATCCATTCACTCATACCGTAATTGATTAATTTATATGGATTAACTCTCAATGACATTCAGCATGGCCATGCACTTTCTTAATCCATCTATCTTGAGAGGCTCAGAGATATCTCTCTGTTATGTAGGAGAGGCAAATTCCATCTTGATCATTCATGCACCTCAACATGTTTCATGGTAAACTCAAAACCTACCTTTATAACTACCTGGTTAAAGAGTAGCATTTGGCAGCCCTTAAGTAAACAATTACACATCTAGGAAACTAATAACGATCTCAGGTCTAAGGATCATACATACACAATGTATGAGATCAACTGATGACACATAAGAATATATAACAATTCTCGCAATGTCTCATATGGGTCTATCCAACGTATGTTCTCCAACATGTGTCCACATTATTGATTAGATATCTTCATATCTCTATGACCCATGAAACATGGTCATCAATCAATACATGTGCTTATCTATGAAACATAATCGTCCTATATTATGATAACTGATCAGGGATAACTTGAATAACATCGATGTATGAAAATAGTTTCACGAACAAGTCACATACTTGTTGATCAATCCAATAGATATTTATTCAAAGGATAAACAATTATATTGTTCCATAAATATAAGATATGATACAATCATTTCCATGATTGCCTGAAGGGCATATCACCAATAGGCGACACGCTCGACCTCATGCTCCCAGAGGTCGTTGCAGGCTCACCATGTACCACCGCACTCCTCTGCTGTTGTTCGCCGTCGCTATCTAGTGGTCCACCGTGATGCCCTTTCCTTACCAGCACAAGCGATGGTGTTCTCGAAAGGCGAGGCCTACCCAAAAGCTCTGGTTGTGACAACATGCAACAAGTGAGAAGTTCTGCCCTCGCCGATGCAGCTGGTAGGTTCTGGTCACGCTGGAACCCCTTGCCGCAGACGCGCAAACGCATGGATTGAAATCTCATTTTCGCTCGAAATCTTGGAGGTGACCGGAGAAAATTTTTTGGTGAGATTTAGAAATTTCAGACAAATTCCAGATGAACCGCAAAATTATATTTTCAAATCCGGTATTTTTTCGACCGGTAGGGTCGAGATCTTGGCAAAATTGGACAGCACGAAATCCCATTGAAACCATGTCAAACAATTTTGAAATTTTTTGTTGAGTTTCCTGACATGGCAGTGATGTTCCCATAAAATGTTTAGAAGATTATCAAATCTGAGGAATTTTTAAACATTCAAATATTGCTACTATCCTGATAAAACGCTGACCGGCAAGTTTGAACTGAATGAAAAATGAAACAAACCATTTCAGACAATTTTGAATTTTTTTTGCATGGCTATGACACATCAACAAAGGTTCTCATAAAATTTTCAGTTGATGATCAATCATCACAAATTTTTAAAAATTCAGACAGTGCTATTGTCGTGATAAAAGCCTTACCAGCAAATTTCAACCAAAAGAAAAATGGTACAAGCCACGTTAGAAAATTTTGAAAATTTTTGTGGATGGTTCTGATGTATCATTAATGTTTCTATAAAATTTTCATATGATGATCAAGCTTCAAAAAAATCCAAAAATTCTGACAGTGCTACGTCCTGATAAAAGCCTAATGATCAATACATAGATTTGCTTTAGCAACAAAAAAGGTTTAAATTTTTTCAAAATTTTGCAGAAGGATTCTAAGGAAATTTATAAGATCTCATAAACATTTTGATTTATGACCACACCCCAGTGAATTTATAAAATTCTTACAACTGCACTGTACCATTTATGTTCTTTCTGTTTTTGATTTTTGAAATATAACAAATGTAGTTCGATGCATACATAGATTTGATTGAGAAAACAAAAAAATTTGAAATTTTTATATAATGTTACTGAGGCAATTAATAGTCTCTCAGAAAAATTTTGGATCATGATCACACTCGAGAAAACTTATAAAATTCTAAAAATGTTACTGTCAAAATTATGTTCATTATGTTTTTTATTTTTTAAAGATAACAAATGAAGTTCAATTATTTTTGAAGGATCGAGATGGTGAACAAAGGGGGGGGGGTTGAATATTCACAAATAAATTTCCCCCAAAATACTCCAACAAAAACCTCGACAAGATCGCTCAAAGGAAATCGTGAAAAACCCGAAAAACTAGACAACTATATGTACCCCTAGCTTGCATGGATAAGTACCATAAAATATGTGGATATTTTTGAGTCACAATCCTGGTTGTCTAATATCCAAGATAAATAGAAATCAATCCAACTCTTGCTTTTAGAAAGGACATCAATTCAAATCACAAAAGTCACTTTCGGAAAAGCAAAAGCAGAATTTCTAGAAATTTTCCTCAATTTGAACAGGAGGTTTGTGGGTTTCTGCAGCTCACAAAATTTTGAGAATGTTTCTCCCTATGAGAAAAAGAGTCGCGAAGAACTCCACCAAATTTCTCCTCAAAAAGCCTTACAGAAAAAACAGGAAACATCGAAGAACACAGTCAGTCAAGAACTTCGAGCAGAAAGTTTGGGGCTCGGTTTTCACCTCATGGCGCCCAAACGGTGCAATAAGTGAACTCCAAACTTTTTCTGCAGGCGAATATCAGAGTTCCGCACCTCATTAAACAAGAATCACTTAAAAAGGATTTTTTTAGATATTTATAAAAATCAAATACTAATGCTGCGCAAAGAACAAGTTCTGAATAAAGTTGGAACTTGAAAGAAAAGATGTTCTCTACTCAATCCAAGAGTGCAAAAGAGTTGTAAAACCATATGAACACACTCAAAACATCCAGGATCAACAGCATTTAGAAGTAGGGGAGGCAAATCCAAATTGCATGAAAGTAAATTGCGAGAATGTAATTGCGGGAAAGTAAATACTGAATTTAAATTGCGTAAAGTAAAGACATAATGTAAATGCACAAAATAAAGAGTTGGATGGATAAAACTTTCATTTCTGGAAGGAGAGGTTACAAAGCCTCACTTTCATGTGGGCAAAGCTCAAAGGAGCATTCAAAAACCTCAAAAACCTTCTAAGGGAGGAGGCTACCCCTCTACCCCTATTTATACTACTCTTGGGCCACTTACCACCCTTGGATGAGTCCCTCAACCCTAGAGCACTAATCTAAGGGCAAGGATTAACCCACACACACAGCCATTCAAGGGCTAACCCAAAACCCACACACATATCAGGTTTTCTTGCACGGTTTTCAAAGCATACTACCTAGACCCGCTAACCTATCAACTAGACCTCAATCCGACGGCCCTCATTGATCCACGCGGCATCTAGCTAGCATCATCTCCTTTCCTTGTCTTCTTAACATGCTCGGACTCCGTCTCCGATCATCTTCCGGCGATCTCCCAACCGTCTGGACCTCCGACACTCCTCGCCTAGTCCTGGTCATCCTCCGCCTCACCATGACCTAGCACCGTCGCCCTACAACCATCAAAGACAAGGAAAAACCTTTCACATAGCAATGCCCACAAAGATATTCAATGATTATCCCAAAATCATTAATCGATCATAATTGCTCTCAATGGTCCGATGCTACTACCCCTAGGCCGGTAGCACTAAGAAGAGCACCCAACACTCAAATTGCTTCAAATCCAATTCAATTCAAATCAAACCAAGCTCAAAACTCGTCAATTACTCATCACACACAAGGATAGACCTCCACATGGTCTTTCAATTTTGAAAATTTTTATGTATGATCTTACACTTCTTAGGATGGTACCACAAAGTTTTCAAATCATGATAAAGCATGTAAAAGTTTATAAAAATCCGATAGTGTTTCTGCAGTTTTAAAAAATGTCTCAAAAAATTAGTTTTTCAACAAATTTTTATAGGAGATGACTTTCTTAAGGGTTATTGATCAATTTATGGTCAAATATGGTCATAAAATATTAAATTTCAGATTAAAATCCTGAGATTTCGACGGTATATGGCGAGATCTCTCTGAGATATAGAGAAATCACTGTAGCAATTCAAAAATTTTGAATTCTTTTCACTCCGTCCGGCATTTCAAAACTCATCCACATCTGGTAAGCAAGATCTCGCGAGAAGCCGACGACAGCGCGATCACCTAAGCGTCAGGGTCTACCGTACAATGCAGTTGATCCACCCATCCCGTCCTGTGGGTTGGGCCGTGCTGGCACGGGAATGACAGGCCTCGAGCCCGTAATAGCCTGGCAATCACCGGGCTATGTTGTGTTGGTATGAACAGCCATCAGCGAGGTTGTTAGGATCTAAATATGTAAATTCGAACAATCTATATATGATGTATTAGTCTAAAATCATATTAATGCACACAGTAGCAACACAGATAAAATTTGACTCCACACACATCAGAATAAGAATAAACAAACTAAAGTTGATAATTAAATAAATAGTGAGATGACCTTATAGTCTGAGTTTATATTTATTATGTTTTGCACGGCTTAAGAACTAAATAAAGAAACTGCAATGAAATGAAAAATAAATTCCAACAGGAAACCCATTGACTTGCCACATACCATCGTTTGGGACTTGAATCCTAATAATTAGCCTCTTTACGATACTCCTCAAAAGGTGGTGTTGACTCCTCTTATCCAACTGATTGACAATTATTGTAAGAGTGAGCATATTGAGTACTCAACAAATTGTACACAGAATGAAAATACAATAACAACATGCGAGGTTTACTCAAAAAGAATAGTCGATACGGTTACTTTTGAATAAAACAGACTTCAACATTTGAATACAATAATAGATTGAAACCATAAGTAAAACAAATAACAATAATAATAAGTTATTCAAATATTTCTCAAAGTCAATTGGCGCATAGCTTACACATTTCCTTTTCCTTGCACATAGTCTCCTTTCAAGATTTTTGTTTTATAAAATCTAACATTTGTGTGAAATTTCCAAGCTATCTGAGGACATGACTATTCGAATAGTGCTACACTCTGCAAAGGTTATACACTTTACCCATAAGATATGATCATCTTCTTATACCATGAAATTGACACGCTTTCTTAGGTATGCGACTAAGAAGATCATAACAAAAAAATTTCAAAAACACTGTCTGAACATTGACCCTCCGAATAAACCTGATCTCACCAACCCTCATAAAGAACAGACGAATAGGAGGGATTTACCATTGTACTAGGAACAATAATTGCTCAAGATATGATGCCTCTGTAGTACACACCTTCCATGACCACGTACACACCGTAGTCTATCACATGAGGTATCACATATCAAGACTTGTTAATACTACTATAAAAAGGTCTATATTAGACGCCTCATCACAAACGATTTTGAAAAACCATCAATGTTAAATATAATCACAGATGGTTTTGCTAGCGTGACCGTCTAAGATACTGGGTCGCACGCAAAGCAAAAGGTGTTTTCGTTCCCTAGAAAACGGGATTTCCATAGGACTCTGACACGTACCAAAGTAGGAAGGGAGCCAAAGCTGAGCACAAGAAATGACTAGTAGCTATGATTGAGGAAAGGCTGAGAGAGCAATTCAATAATCAGATAAGAAACCTTAAAGAAAGGCTAAGACGGACCGTGTAAGCCCCAGAAGTATTGAAACAATTCAGTCCCACTAACTGTCGAAGCAATTGCACGTTCGCCCCTCATAGACAAAGACGACGGCAAATTTCCTGTTGATGACATCAAGATAATATATATCTCTAGAATGCTCTATAGATAGACATGTCGAACTCTTTAGCTAATTGTGTACTATTATATAGGTGGCCACGTGGTGCAATCTCCAAGTGAGGCTTGCCAATGGATTCATTCCCCTGCAGGCTGCTTGGGGTGTGTGTATCCATCCGGTCAAGGGCGATTGTGCAAGGTCGCTCGGTAGCGTCGAGTTTCACAATGGTAAATGTGCATGATGTATATGAAGTTTTGAAGGCTGTCAGACTGTAGATGCCCCAAACGACGAGATCGTGACACCAAGGTATGCCATTGGTACATTCATCCAGTGGTTCAGGAGGGACATCTTCCTAGATGACCGTCCTTCAGCACCGAGCTACCCGTACCACCGGAGCCACCTGTTACACCGGAGCTACCCACACTATCAAAGCCACCTACTACACTGAAGCAGACCACCAAATCGGCTACCACGCCACATACATCACAGGCTGGTAAAACACTTCGTGCCGCCTCGTCTCCCGTGAAGAAGACCTATAATAGAAATCGAGGCGGCGACAAGGGCAAATCAAAGCACAGAACGATGGCCCCTACTTTCTGTTGGCCCGTAAATATAAGCTAGGAGGGCCGTTCATACCGAAAGTGTTGGAAATATGCCCTAGAGGCAATCATAGAGATGATTATATTTTCATAAATGTTTATAAACTATGAGATTGTTCTTTGAATAACATCATGGATATTGATTAACAAGTATGTGACTTATTTGTGAAACTCTGTATTCAACTTTATGATGTTCATTCGAAAAAGAGTCCCTAGTCGATAATCATATGAGGACACATATGAGTAGACTAGCATATGTACTGGTTGTTGGCCACATTTCACACGGCATAGATATGGAGATATCAAACCAATAATATGGACACATGTTAGAAAACATGGTGTTGGACAATGACCCACTATGAGACACTGTGAGAATGTAGTATTCTTTCATGTCATCAGCTGTCCTCAAATACGATGTGTATGCTATATCGTTCGACTTGATATTGTCGCATGTTCTCAAGATGCGTAATGGCTTATTTAGGGGTCGTCAAATGCTACTCCATAATTGTGTAGTTATAAGGATGGCTTTTGGATTTGTCATGAAACATGCTACGAGGCGTGGTCGATCAAGATAGGATTTGCCCCTCTATACAACGGGAGAGATAACTGTAGGCCTCTCGAGTGGTCGGATTTCGAAAAATGCATGGCCATGCTACTCGAGTAAAGAGTTACTCGAGTCATCAAGTTAAAGAGTTAACTCGACGTATTCGGGGAATCCAAGTCACGGCATCGAGAAAGAGTGGTCGAGCCATCCAAACAAATTGGACAACAACTCGCCATGGGTTTGACTAATATTGTGAGGCAAAAGGAAATGCATATAGGACATTGTTGAGGTTCGTCCGATCTTTACATGTATTCGGGAGTCGGTAAGTCCTGCTAGGCGCCACTATCAACAATTGATCAAATGCTCGATGATTGAGTAGGAGTACTCGATGGTCGAGTAGGTGTACCCGATGATCGATAGGGGTACTTCAGCCATGTCCGAATGCACATGAACCTATAGGGTCACACGCTTGAGGGGGAGTAACCAATTCGGATAGGAATCCGAGTTGTAATGGGCTTAGAGCTCCTAATGGGCTTTAAGGGTTGAAACCCGTTATGGGATGTCTATATAAAGGGAGAATGTGGTGGCTTTGCTAAGAGAGATTGAGATACAAGAAAATGACATAATAGGTATTTGGAATTTCGGAAACCCTAGCCTCCACCCCTCCTTCGCCCAAAACAGCGCAGCCGATGCGTGGTGTTCCTGCCGTGTACGTGTGGATACCTTGGAGGCGTTGCTGCGAAGCTTCAACGCTAGGATGATCTGCAACCTACGACAGTCACAAGGAGCTGTTGGGGAGGCACGAGACTAGTACGACTACATTTGCACCACCGCACTACATTGACCCTACTTCCACTACGATTCTGCACGTCTAGTGGAAAGTCTGTGATCTATACCTTACAATGGTTCCTTGGATACGCGGTAGAAAAAATTTGTTTTTCGCTATAGTAGCCTACCTATTCCCCTTCAGTGGTATCAGAGCCTTGTTGCGTTGTTTTAGATTCGGAATGGATTCATATGATGATATGCGGTAGTAATAGATGTGATCTATTTCTGTTTTATTGGTCGTTAAATTTGATAGATTGGTTTTTGGCACTGGTTAATAAGATTAATTCATGTTCGGTGGTCCTAGATGGGTTCAAGGTCATTACTCTATGATCATGCTATTGTGGTCGTGCCACCACTTACCCCTACCGGTCGGTTTTTCGCCATCGGGGTAGACCGTGAAACGTAAACCCACGAGCAGCATGCGAAAATCAATAGGATTGATCAACATGGATCTGTGGTCGAAAATAGGGTTAATATGATTAACCCGAAGAAGTTTTCCATGCTCGGATTCATGGATTTGATTTGTGTTTTCCGAAGAGGGGTGCTTTACCCGCGAGGGGCACTGCCCCTTCGAACTCCACCCGCCGTATGTCTACAGTGCCTTATAGTTCGTTGCGAGTTCACATCGTTTGGTAGAATGCGATTCTATGCATAACTTATTTTTGTAGGAATGATGTGAATAGTATGCCCCCTTATGTATGTGATGCATGTGTGTAATTTTCATGGCCTGCGTGTCATGCTTAATTGCAGCCCAAGGCTGTCTATATTTGTATAAACGGCCTGTGTGTCGACTTGTTATGTTTATTCACTCCTTGTAATTTATTACTAGTGCTATTAGGAGTAATAGCTTAGTGGTAGCAATTGGAGGACTCAAGCACTTGGAGGCATGACGAATAGGAAACGTGGCGATGGAGATCACCATGTGAAGGGCCATACTATGTCACAGTTAATGTGATTATCTATGATTACTTTTATGTTCCTGTTTATTTAATTCTATGCATGTTATATAGTTGTTCTGAATGCTTTTAACATGGTAGAAGTAAAAATCCCTCACGTAATATTAAGCAAAATTGATGCCCTCCCAATTGGCTGCACCATCCAATATCATGTAAATTAATAGTAGGTTTGCTAAATTTGGGTGCCATTAACTTTCCTTGATTAGATAGGTTTGTGTCGGACACTACACGCATAGCATTGTTTACACATGACAAGGTCATCATAATGGTTTTGGATCTTGGGGCATAGGGTTGGGGCCGGGGCATAAAGATGCCACCCAACAACAAGAGTCATATAGTGATATGATTAGCAAAGAGTTGCTTACTGAATTCATTAGCTTTCTAGCAGTGATGCTAAAGCTCACTAGTAGACTAATTAATTGTGGGTCTTGAATCACTAAGTACCATAAGAGGGATATGGAATTTAGTGGGAGTATCTTTATTAAATTGTTTAATACAAGTTACTTTTCATGAATATTTATCTCAGTTTTTGCATATATTTTCTGTTTTAGATCATGGCACCACTTGCTGCTGCACTCACTTCCAGTTATGCTTTGCGTTTGATAATTGAAAAGGAAAAACTTCATGGAACGAACTTTGCGGATTGGTCCCTCAACCTGAGAATTGTTCTCAGGCAAGATAAAAGGAGCACGTTCTAGACTAACCAATTCCAGATGTGCCAGATGAGAATGCTTCCAATGCTGTTAAAGCTGCTTACAAAAAGGCAGTTGATGAGTCCCTTGATGTTAGCTATCTCATGCTTGCTGCTATGAACTCAAACCTTCAAAAACAGTTTGAGAACATAGAGGCCTACGATATGATCGTGACGCTTAAGGGTATGTTTGAGACCCAGGCTAGGACTGAGAGATATGAGATCTCAAAGTCCTTGTTTGGATGTAAGCTAGCCGAGAGTAGTCCGGTGAGCCCTCATGTAATCAAGATGGTTCTTGGAAAAAATTGGTTTCCCACTTAGCCAAGAGTTGGCTACTAACTTGATTCTTGCGTCGCTCCCTTCAAGCTTTGGGAAATTCATTACAACTTTTCATATGAAAGGCATGGACAAGTATCTCACCGAACTACATATGATGCTCAAGACAGCGGAAGATAGCATTAAGAAAAGCACTAGTCACGTGATGATGGTGCAGAAAAGTACTAGCTTCAAAAAGAATGCTAAGACTAAAGAATAAGGAAAGACTAAAGCTTTGGATAAGATCCCCAGTAACAAGCCTAAGCCTAATTCCAAGTTTGGCCCTACTTCAGAGAGTGAATTCTTCTACTGCAAAGAATCAGACCATTGGAAGAGGAATTGCAAAAGGTACCTAGCAGATCTGAAAAAGAATGGTGGAGTTAAGCCATCAAATTCAGGTATTAATGTTATATATGTATTTCTTGCCGATTCTCCTAATAACTCTTGGGTATTTGATATCAAATCAGTTGCTTATATTTGCAATTCGATGCAGGGGTTAATAAGGAGTAGGAGCATTGCAAGAGGCAAGATTGATCTCCGCATTGGGAATAAAGCAAGGGTTGCTGCATTGGCTGTCGGGACCTTGCCACTATATTTACCTTCAGGATTTATTATGAAATTAAATAATTGTTATTATGTTGCAGTATTAAGTAGAAACATTATTTCTGCCTCATGTTTGTTGGCAGAAGGTTATAAATTCAATATTGAGGACAATGGTTGTTCTATAATTTTGAATAAGATGTTTTATGGCTATGCTCCCGTTGTGAATGGGTTGCTTAGTTTAAATCTTGATGATGCACCTGTCTATAATATTGATGTTAAGAGGCTTCGGCCAAATGATATGAATACCACTTACTTTCATTATCGCTTGGGTCATATTAGTCAAAAACGCATGATGAAGCTTCGTAAAGATGGTCTTCTAAAATCATTTGATTTTGAATAATTTGAAACATGCCAGTCTTGTTTACTTGGTAAGATGACTAATACACTTTTCATAGGGCATTGTGAGAGGGCATCTGACTTATTGGAATCGTATATACTGATGTATGTCGACCAATGAGCACAACTGCTAGAGGTGATTTTCAGTACTTCATTACTTTTACCGATGACTATAGTAGATTCAGTTATGTCTACTTAATGAGGCACAAGTCGGAAACTTTTGAAAAGTTCAAGAAATTCCAGAATGAAGTACAAAATCAACGTGGCAAGGAAATTAAATTTCTACGATCTTATCGTGGAGGTGAATATTGAGTCATGAGTTTAATAATCATCTAAAGAGTTGCGGAATTGTTCCACAACTTATGCCTCCTAGCACACCTCAAAGGAATGGGGTGTCCGAGCAACGTAATCGGACCTTGTTAGACATGGTTCAGTCAATGATGTATCAATCAGATCTACCACTATCCTTTTGGTGTTACGCTCTAGAAAATGCAGCTTGCACTAAACAGGGTACCATCTAAATCTGTAGATAAGACACCATATGAGATGTGGACTGCAAAGAGTCCGAGTTTGTCTTCTAAAAATTTGGGGTTGTGATGTTTATATTAAACATCAGACGTTCGACAAACTCACACCCAAATCAGATAAATGCTTTTTCATGGGATATCCTAGGGAGATGTTAAGATATTACTTCTACAATCGAGAAGAGGTCAACGTGTTTGTCACTCGGAATGGTGTCTTTCTAGAGAAAGAGTTTCTCTCTTGAAAAGAAAATGGAAGAATAGTGCAACTCGAAGAAGTTTGAGTTACTCCACTTAGGGAGGACTTGGCCGGAGATGCCCCTGTTGGGGAAAATCTGGTTGAGGAACCCATGATTGAGAAAACTCTAGTTGGAGGGACCCCGATCGAGGAGGCACTAATGCCACGTAGGTCGGACAGACTGTGCACAATACCTGCTCGATTTTCGCGTGGTATATTGTTGTTGGACAGCGATGGGCCTACGACTTATAAGAAAGCGATGATGGGCCCAAACTCTGAAAAATGGCTTGGAGCTATGAGATCCGAAATAGAATTCATAGGAGACAATCAGGTTTGGAACCTGATCAATCCGCCTGATGATTTAAAAATCATTGAATGCAAATGGGTCTATAAGAAGAAGATTGATATGAATGAAAATGTTCACATCTATAAAACTAGACTTGTCGCAAAGGGTTTTCGACAAGTTCAAGGAGTTGACTACGGCGATACTTTCTCGCCGGTAGTGATGCTTAAATCTGTACGGATCATTCTTACTATTGCTGCATATTTTGATTATGAAATATTGCAAATGGATGTCAAAATGGCTTTCCTTAATGGAAACCTAAGTGAGGATGTGTACATAACACAACCTGAGGGTTTTGTTGATCCAAAGAACACTAGTAAAATATGCAAACTTCAAAAATCCATTTATGGGTTGAAGCAAGCATCTCAGAGTTGGAATATTCATTTTGATGAGGTAGTAAAAGGGTTTGGTTTCATCAAGAACATAGAAGAACCTTGTGCTTACAAGAAGGTTAGTGGGAGCATACTTGTAATTCTAATCTTGTATGTGGATGACATATTATTTATTGGGAATGACATTCCTATGCTGGAATCTATTAAGATCTCACTAAAAAATAGTTTTTCTATAAAGGACTTAGGAGAAGCAGCATATATCTTGGGCATAAAGATCTGCAGAGATAAAGAGAAAAGGCTAATTGGATTAAGTCAGATTACTTACATCGACAAGGTGTTGAATCGGTTCAACATGCAGGATGCCAAGAAAGGGTTCTTGCCTATGTCGTATGGAATAAGTTTTAGCAAGACTCAATGTCCTTTGACTATTGATGAGTGAGACCGTATGAGTAAGATTCTATATGCTTCAGCTATTGGGTCTATCATGTACGCTATGTTATGTACTCGACTAGATGTATCATATGCTCTAAGTTTTACAAGTAGATACCAGTCTAATCCAGGTGAAGGTCACTAGACAGCGGTTAAAAACATTCTTAAGTACTTGAGAAGGACTAAGGATGTGTTCCTAGTTTATGGAAGTGATGAATAGCTCATTGTAATTGGTTACACTGATGCAAGCTTCTAAACCGATAAGGTTGATTGTCGTTCGCAATCTGGATTTGTATATATTTTAAATGGAGGGGCAGTGAGTTGGAAAAGTTCTAAACAAGACATGGTTGCTGATTCTATGATGGAGGCTGAGTACATTGCGGCTTCTGAAACTGCAAAAGAGTGTGTTTGGATAAAGAAATTCATTTGTGAATTGGGTGTGATCCCTAGTGCCTCCAGCCCAATGAATCTCTATTGTGATAATAATGGAGCCATTGCGCAGGCTAAGGAACCAAGGTCCCATCAAAAGTCCAAACACATACTCAAGCGATATCATCTTATTCGCGAGATTATGGACAGAGGAGATGTAATGATATGCAAAGAACAAATGGATTCAAATATTGCTGATCCGTTGACAAAACCACTCTCGCGGCCAAAGCATGAGCGCACACAAGAGCCATGGGTATTAGATACCTGAATGATTGACTCTAGTGCAAGTGGAAGACTGTTGGAAATATGCCCTAGAGGCAATCATAGAGATGATTATATTTTCATAAAGGTTCATAAACTCTGAGGTTGTTCTTTGAATAATATCATGGATATTGATTAACAAGTACGTGACTTGTTTGTGAAACTCTGTATTCAACTTTATGATGTTCATTCTAAAAGGGGTCCATATTCGATAATCATATGAGGACACATATGAGTAGACTAGCATATGTAATGGTCGATGGCCACATTTCACAAGTCATAGATATGGAGATATCAAACCAATAAATTAGACACATGTTAGAGAACATGGTGTTGGACAACGACCCACTATGAGATACTTCGAGAATGTTATATTATTTCATGTCATCAGTTGTTCTAATATACGATGTGTATGCTATATCCTTCGACTTGAGATTGTCGCATGTTCTCAAGATGCGTAATGGCTTACTTAGGTGTCGTCAAACGACTCTATAACTGGGTAGTTATAAAGATGGCTTTCGGATTTCTCATTAAACATGCTGCGAGGCGTGGTCGATCAAGATAGGATTTGCCCCTCCCCTCCATATAACAGGAGAGATATCTCTAGGACACTCGAGTGGTCAGATTCCAAAAAATGCATGGCCATGCTACTCGAGTAAAGAGTTACTCGAGATATCAAGTTAAAGAGAACTCAATGTATTTGACGAATCCGAGTCATGGTATCGAGAAAGAGTGGTCGAGCCATCCAAACAAGGATGACAACAACTCGCCTTGGGTTTGACTGATATCATAAGACAAAATGAAATGCATATAGGACATTGGTTAGGTTCGTCCGATCTTTACATGTATTCGGGAGTCGGTAAGTCCTGCTAGGGGTCGCTATCAATTATTGGTCGAATGCTCGATGATCGAGTAGGAGTACTCGATGGTCTAGTAGGTGTACCCGATGGTCAAGTAGGAGTACTCAATGATCGATAGGGGTACTCCAGCCATGTCCGAGTGCACATGAACCTAAAGGGTCGCACGCTTGAGGGGCTATAACAAATTCAGATAGGGATCCGAGTTGTAATGGGCATAGAGTTCCTAATGGGCTTCAAGGGTTGAAACCCGTTATGGGATGTCTATATAAAGGGAGGAGGTGGTGGCTTTGCTAAGAGAAATTGAGATACAAGAAAAATAGACAATAGGAATTTGGAATTCCGAAAACCCTAGCTGCCACCCCTCGTCCGTCCAAAATCGTGCAGCCGGCGCTAGCACTCCAGCGTGTGGTGTTCCTGCCCTGTACGTGTGGATACCTTGGAGGCGTTGCTGTGAAGCTTCAACGCTAGGACGATCCACAACCTACGACAGTCACAAGGAGCTGTTGGGGAGGCGCGAGGCTAGTACGACTACATCTGCACCATTGCGCTACATCGACTCTACTTTCGCTATAGGTCTGCGCATCTTGTGGTAATTCTGTGATCTATACCTTGAAGTGGTTCCTTGGATACGCGGTAGAAAAAAATTATTTTTCGCTAGAGTAGCCTACCCGTTCCCCTTCGAGAAGTGCGCTTGCAAATGCTTTCAATGGCTTGCACTAGATTGTATTATTGGTACATGAAACAAGCCAACAAGCCGGTGGTAGAATAGATATTGAGTATCCCTGTCAGGGCCGTTCCTGAGTTTTTAAGGGCCTAGGGCGGAATTATAAACGGAGGCCCCATAACATAAGTACTAATTTTTTGTAATATTATATATCAACTGAATGATTTAATATATTGTAAAAAAATGATGAACGACAAAAAAAGGTATAAAAGTAAGATTATTTACCTCAAATATTTTGTAGAGATCGCCTTTAAAAATATCTTCTAACATTTCTAGATGCAAAATCATCAATGATGGCTTCAACATTAATATCATCTAACAATTTCTTCTCAATACATAAAGTTGCTAGACCGTTTAACCTTTCTTGAGACATTGTAGACCTCAAATAATTCTTCAATAATTTCAGCTTCGAGAAACTCCTTTCAGTTGATGCCACAGTTACCGGTATAGTAAATAATATCCGATAAGCAACAAATATGTTAGGATAGCAATCCACTTCCTTACAAACTCAAAAATTTCCATAGCAGACATTGATCTATCTAGCAAGGTCATTTGCAATATTCTTAGCTCTGGTATCAGATTATTTTCCTCAAAATCAAATGAATCATCAACAGAGAAAGTTTTTGCCAACTTAGTACAATAATCCTCAAGTTCAATGTGATCCAATGATTTCAATGATGTTGAGTTCAGAAGAGGCCCAAATATACCATTGAATACTTGGAGTTCCTCAAATCTATTTTTCAATGAATTGTTTGCCATATCAAGCATAACCAAAAAGTAATTAACTTCAAAATCTTTCTCACCTTGTAGATTTGCTTCACTACTGCAATCATTTTCATCAAAATATTTTTTTCTAAGAGAGCGACGCTTTACTGAAAATGATGCCTCTACATCCATATCAGAAGCAATATCCTTGGCAATGGTTATACTAGAAGCAAACCCTTCATTTCTGTACTTGCCAAAGTAACTCATTATACCATCTATTTGCTCTAAGGTAGAGTGAATGCACATGGATGGTGATTGCAACTTCTTGCTCACAACATTTACAAATAATAAAATATCATGCCAATTAATCAAGAAAATAATAATCGCATAAGTTGTTAAGCATGCATGTTACTAGAAGAATTAAAAAAGGATAAATAAACTAGTAGATTAATTAAACATTTAAACTAGTACCTAGGGCCACGATGGTCAACCCGTGATCGTCTGCTGCCTCTACTGCCGGGTCAGTAAACCAGGTCGGAGGCGACAAAGCGGCACTGCCCACCGTGGAGCTGGCTGATACGCCATCGGGTGGGCCCCTGGGAATTGGGGGCCCGGGGCGGCCGCCCCGCTCGCCCCGCCCCAGGCACGGGCCTGATCCCTGTCAAGTTCAAGGAGAAGCATTTGGTCAACCAGTCATCGGGGGTTCCTTCGGGGTCGACTTCAACGATTTGTTCGATACCTACAACCTCAACGCCTCACTCTTGAGATACTTGAAATTGTAAGTGTATGCAGTCACGGTCTACATTCGTGTAATACCGATAAATATCATATAATATATAACCTCTTGATTTTGTATATATAGATACATAATCCTTGAAGCCAAAATCAAGGATGAATCAGTAGGTTTGCTCACCTCACACATGGTCTCCAAGCAAAGCATAGATGAAAACTTACAAGTCATCGAGCATTACGTCACAAGTGCATTGTTGGCTCAACACGATAAATCGTATATACTTTTACCCTATAACCAGGGGTAAGTGATGCACTAGTTGATATACTTATTGATTTGTACTTTATGTGCAACTCGAAGCTAGGTTGAATGGCCATGGCGACATACCTGTGTAGGTTTCACTGAGTTCTTATTATAATTGTACCAAGAAAGAACTTGACAATCTACCTTGATTCCTTAAAGGGCGGCTCCCTCGACTTGAGTTTTATCGCACAATTACTTGACAAGTAATCACATTTCCTCCATAGATAACTCTGTTGTAGGTCATTTAAGGTGTACATTGCTCGTAGAATGGCTGAGGCTAACTTTGGAATCACGTAGGTCATTCAAAGTGTGAAGAATTTGTGGAGGGCCATCCAAGGAAGGTTCGTAGCTGAACCACAATTTTAAGTTTTCGATATCTGCTAATATATAATAATTATATATCATACTCCGTAATAATGCCTCTCGAACTAACTAGTTCTATTTTTACAGTGCCACCAGCGGCCACAGTGAACTAACCTATCTAGATTCTACGTTTGCCACAACATACAACTCATCATAGATACAATGAAGACCAATAACCTAGAGGTTTATTAATCATGCAATAATTATTTCATATTTATCAATTTATATATATGCCAAACTTTAATCTTCCCATCAATAGGTTACGGCATGCGCTACAACTACGTTGGAATAGACCGATCTTTTAAAAATTCGAGGACAACTCGTTTTCTTTTTGTTGCATGAGGTAGTACAATTAAAAGGCTAGTTCCGAGTAGAGAAACTTGTTGATGCGGATACACACAGGCTTAGCACTTTTTAGTTAAATATTTTATTTGACTGGAAAGAATTATTGAGTCATATTAAATATTGCCAGGCGAACTCTAATTTTATTGCGCATTTAACTATTTTAATCGAAGATACAAAACTACTACTGTTTTATTTAATCAAATGTAGGCCCACATTTGATTTGTATAAAACCTAAAGTAAAGATACGTGCAGAATGATATGAAGAAAGAAACATTTCATACCAAAACAAATGGCGCCGTTACGAAGATCTTCTTCAGCCGATTAAAATGGATATTATATTATATGCTATATTCCGAGGTCGGATGGAAGTGCTTAGTTCCGCTGCTGCAGTAAACAGCTTTGTGCTACAGTACCCGAACGTGCTACAGTCGCCGTGAGTCGTGTGGCTGCAGGACACGCTACAACATCGTGATTGTGCAGGTCACAGTCTAGCGAACAGGGCCCGCTACAATATCGGAACAGCACAATATTTTCTGTTGCTTCCATAACTAAATTCTTTACTCCTTCTTTGTATATATATATTTAGATCTATTTCATTGTAAAAGTAGACACCAGATAAATCAGATACCTATTTTTGTATCTATTAAGTATTCTTCATTTGTTCTTTCTCATTGCATGTACATAGAGAGGGAAAATTATGTACTTTCTTTCAAAGATCGTTCTGCCTTTTCACTGGGAATTAGGAGATCCATATACTTCACTCGGTGTCTGTGAAGTTCAACATGTATGTATTTTTTGGCAAATCAAAGTGTTGTAAGCCTATTGCATCTGGCAGTGGGGGATCAATTAGTGTTCATCAAGAGTGCATATGAGTATTCTAATCCTATGCCGTGAAGATTGGGCAAACCCCATATCATCTTGGTATTAGAGTGTCAGGTTGACATGGTAGGATTTTTATCCCTATCTACTATCATATTTATTTTCAACCCTTCAATCCAGAAAATTTCCTCATAAAAATACCATCATATACCTAGACCTTTATGCTTAGATTTGTTCTTAGTTTTTACATTATCAAGTTTTAATCCTAAAAGATCATGTGGAGGTTATCCTTGTTGTTGACGAGTTATTGACTGTGTTTGAGCATGTTGTGCTCGAGTTTGAGTTTGTTTTGTATTCTATTTTGAATTTTAAGGAATTTGATGTGCTGTGAGTGTTGAGCGGCACTATCGGCCTTGCAGTGATGGTAGTGCCGACCGAACGGCACTACCGGCCTGGGATGGCGGTAGTGAGGCCCTACGGAGCTACCAGCCTCCAGTAGACGGTAGTTATTTTCCAGAGTGAGGGGTCTAATGAGTTTCTAGGCGACCGGCACTACCGACGGCAAAGACGTGGTAGTACCAGACTTACGATACTACCGACCTACGGCTGGCAGTAGTGCCGACTTTATGAACGAGATCAGATTTATTTTGGGCAATTGATGATTAATTGCATGTCTTTTTGGACATTGCTATGTGACTAATTCCTTCTTTTCGATGGTTACAAGAAGATGGTGCTAGGTCATGGTGAGGCGGAGGATGATTGGGACTAGACGAGATGCATCGGAGGTTCAGATGGTCGAGAATCGCCGGAGGATGACCAGAGACGGAGTCACTATGAGTCTAGAAGACAAGGAAATGGTTGAGATGCTAGCTTGGAGCTGCTCGGATTAAGGAGAGCCGTTGGATTGCGGTTTAGAGAATAGATTAGCGATCAAGTTAGCTTGCTTTGAGAAGTATGCAAAACCCGTTATGTTATTGGGTTACAGGTTAGCCCATATATGAGTGAGGGAGTAAATCTCAACCGTTGATGAGGTTTCTTGAGGGCTAAGAAGGTCATTCAAGGGTGAATATTGCTGCGAGGTTGCCATAAATAGAAGGGGAGAGGGGTGTCTCTCCCTTGAAGATTTCGTGTGCTCTTTTGAGCTTTGCCTACTTTGTTGTGAGGCTTTGTAAACATTCCTTCTAAGAAATAAAATTTTATTTTCTTACTACTCTAAATTTAATTTCAGCATTTACTTTATGCCTTAAATTTAGCATTTAAATTTAGCACTTTAAATTCTTGCAATTTACCTTCTGCATATTTGGATTTGCCTCCCCTCCTTCTAAATGCTTGTGAATCTTATGCCAAGGATGAATGATAGATAGATGAATCTTTTTTAGATAATATCTCAATCATCTAGGCACACCTTGTGCTTTTATTTGCAAGAAATCGATCTTTTGTATTTGAGAAGAACCATTCTTCTAGATCGTGTTTGTGTGGTTCGTTCGTTGCATTCTTGATTGCTGTGACAAGTGGGAGGTTATCTAAGATCACCTTGATTATCAAAATCCCACGAGCAAGTCCCAGACCAAGATTTTGGTTTTGCTAGGTTTTGGTACACTCTTCATTCAATTGAAAAAAAGTCAGAACTTTGACGTTAATCCTAGTGATTGAAGGATGGAATAGGTTCCTGACCTCTATAAGAAGGTGTATACAAAATTTCATGGGCGTTGATCCAGCCGATTTAAAGTTATATCAATTTTTGTTCTGAGATCGTGCTATGTTCCTATTCTGTTCTTGAAGCTATCACTACCACCTAGAACAAGCAGTAGTAACAACCTCCGGCACTACCCCCCTATGCTGCGGTAGTACCGGTCTGGACAGAGTTTCCTGATTTTGCTCTTCTACGCGTGAGTGTTTCAAGTGGGTTTTTGGTTGCATTCTTTTTAAAGGGAAGAAAATTTATTTGTGATCATTTACTCTCCACTGATCGTAATTTCGGTCCTTCAAATCCATGTGTTAGCTGTGGCATGGCATCTATTAAAAAAAGAGAGTTTCATTGTGGCTCACCGATAGAAAAGGAACAGAGCAGGTCTACAGAAGTGCTGTGCATGGAGTTGCACGTGTACACGGTTGCAGAGACCTCCAAAGGGTTAGCGGCTGTAGCAATAAAGGCCGTGCGCAAGTGAAAAAGCACCGCAAGTAAGCGCCTGCGCTGTGCAAGCAAGAAAACAGGCGCCATAAAGAGAGAGATACGTTGTCGGGACTCAAATATATAAATTCGGACTCTCTGTGTATTCAGCACTAGTTCAGAATCATGCTAGTGCACACAGTCTCAATATAGATGAATATTACAATTATAAACAGCGAAAACATAAATAAAGACTTCATCTATTTAGATATAACTTGTTAAATGACCTTAAGATCCACCTTACATGAATTCGCCACACAGGGCTTAGAGTTAAGAAATAAATAAAACTACAGCAGAAATAAATTATTTGTAGCAACTCTTCAATTTGCCACAGGCAATCGACAAGGTTCGCACCCTAGTTGATCGTCCCCTCCTGGGTAACAGATACCTGTTCTTTATCGTCACTTCATTAAGAGCACGATAATCAATGCACATCCTTAAACTTCCATCATTCCAAACTAACAAAAAAGACGCTCCCCATAGCGATGAACTAGGCCTTACAAAACCTTTTTCTAACAACTCCTCAATCTGCTTCTTCATTTCTACCAGCTCATCAGTAGACATCTGATATGGTCTCTTAGCTATTGGGGCTGTACCGGACACCAATTCAATCACAAACTCGATGTCTCGGTCTGGTGACACTCCAGGCAAATCTTCAGGAAAAACATCCGGATATTCTCTGACAACTGTTACTTCTTCTAAACTGACAGTTTTAATACTGTTAACCATCAACTGACCATTGCGAACTGCGGTCGCTTGAAACTCCACTCTTTCGCCTTTCGGGCTTTCAATTGACACAACTCTTCGACCACAATCCATCAAAGCCTTGTGTTTGGATAACCAATCCATTACAAGGATAACATCTATTGTCTCAGTATCCAAAATAATAAGGTTTGCTAGGAACTCTATTCCATCAATGAGCAACTTAACTCTCAAACATCTTAGGTTAGATCAATGCTCTAGATCATCCAGAGGATTGGACCAATAGCATGCACTTAAGATTCAAAATATCCAACCCATTCCCAATAGTTCCCAATAGCAAAATCTCGAGAAATAAAGGAATGCGAAGTTCCAGAATCAAATAAAATTGTTGCAGGTACTGAGTTAACTAGGAACTTACCCAGCACGACGTCTAATGCTTCCTGGGCTTCATCAGTCGTGATGTGGTTGACACGACCTCTCACTGTGGCTCGGGGTGTAGCTCCAGCTTAAACAGCTCTACAGTTCACTCCAGGTGCAAGCGTATTGGTAGGTGTAGGGCTAAGATTGAAACGGACAGGTGTAACATCTCCTCTCTTAGGAAACCTGTTAGCAAAGTGTCCCGACTCATTGCAACTTAAACAGCGCCTGACTGTCGCCTGTTGACTTCTCCTGGCACGTTATTTTCCTAAGCAAGTGTGTGAAAATTCTGACCAACTAGACGCGGTGCAGTGGATGGTGTCTTGAACATAGCTTTTGGTTGAAACCTAACAAACTGATGAAGTACAACCCTCACTCTTTGTTGTCCTTAATGAGCTCTTTGTTATACCATTCTGCGCTTACAGTTGTCATCCAGCTCTTTGCGCTTATCCTCTAGAATAAGAGCCTTGTTGTCCAATTCTTGAAAATCAGGAAAATTATAGGTAATTAACCCAACTTGCAATCATGAATTTAGTCCCTTCATGAAGCGAGACTGCCTTGCTTTATCTGTTGCAACGTCTTCAGGGGCATAACGTGCAAGCTATGTGAACTTGTTCAAATAGTCAGCCACTGATTGGCTTCCTTGCTTGATAGCTCTGAAATCTTCTTTCTTCAAGTCCATGACACCTTCAGGAACACGATACTGGCGAAAAGTACAGGATCATGCTAGTGCACACAGTCTCAATATAGATGAATATCATAATCATACACAGCGAAAATATAAATAAAGACTTCATTTATTTAGATATAACATGTTAAATGACCTTAAGGTCCACCTTACATGAATTCGCCACACAGGGCTTAGATTTAAAAATAAATAAAACTGTAGCAAAAATAAATTATTCATAGCAACCCTTTAATTTGCCATAGGCAACTGACAAGGTTCGCATCCTAGTTGATCGTCCCCTCCTGGTATTCCTCCTCGTAAGCTGGTGTAGACTCCTCTTCAACTGGTGATTTGTTGTTGCAAGGGTTGAGTACATGAAGCACTCAACAAGTTGTGCACAGAATGCAATTCTATTATATCTATATGCATGGCTTATTCCAAATGAATGGCTGAATTGGTTATTTTGCAATAAAGCAGCATTTACAAGTGAATAGCATAAATAGATTGAAACGATAGTAAAACAAATAATAACGATAAAAAGTTCCTTAGTTATTTCCCAAATAAACTGACTCACAACATTAAACCAATTTCCATACTTCCATAGGCATACTGCCTCCAATCCCAAGTTTATTTTATCAAAATCTAACACTTGACTGTAATTCCCAAACATTGCTCAATACCGCGAGCACGGCTATTCGAACAGGTTTGACACTCTGCAGAGGTTATACACTTTACCCATAAGATACAATCATAACACCACAAAGGCGAGTGATCATAACAAAGCCTTTACAATGATGTCTAAATATAGTACTTCCCTCTGAGGTTTCAATACTGAAGGGACTGGTTACCACTATCAGGACCCCCTCTTGCGCCATGTGAATCTACCCGTGCACCCGGAACCCACACCACCACAACAGTAACAAAATCTAGATATTACAAATTAATCAGCTAGGTCTATCCCATAGCAGACATGTGGTTGTATGATTGACTCAGTTCAAATGCTTGCAAGGTTAAGTCCTTAATTGACCAAGGCAAGACTTCCCAAAAACTCACAATAACCAATATCCATATCATCAACTTTCATGTATCCAAATAACAATGTGACCACGCAAATACCACATTGGCCCACCATAATTCACAACTCTTGCCACTTGTCCTAGTCTAAATCATTTTACCACCTCAGTTGATTACCATGGACCACGTGCCATTAACAACATTGTGTGACAACACCTGACACACCTTTTCACAAACATGTTCCATATTCCATTAAGAAAGATTGACTTTGCATACATAAAATAATATCAATAACTCATTGCATGGCTAAGCAACTATTCCCGTTCTAACTATCCCACATTGGCAATTAATAGTTACAATTAATAAAGAACCATACTAGGGTGACAAATGAATCATGGAATACAAATGACAAGGTTGACATAACTCAAATTGGTTAAATAACTAATCCCAAATTAATTGAAACAATTATTTATTGAATTAGCATGCAGTAGTTTAAAACAATATAACTTTTAAAACATGGGCTCAACATGATCAAAGCACAACTTGCCTTCAAAAAGTTCTTGATCCTACTCTGGACCTTGCTTTTGAGTTGGCTCCTCGCTCAGGAACACCTCGGGTACTTCAACATCTACACGAACGAGTATGGAATGTAATAAATACCAAAAATAGAGAGCAAACTCAACTCCAAAAATTAAATAAAATTTACCATTAAATAGAGCTCATTTTTACAAATTTTTATAAACTGTAATCACCACAATTGGAGCTCGTATGAGGAAGAACATGCTCTCTAAAGTTTGAAATAAAAGAAAAAACAGAAAAATAGAAAATAATTAATTTTTTCAAATTAAATCTATATTGGAAAATAGGTTTATTGCGTCATCATGATGTCAGCCCTGGTTTGGACCAATCATAAACCAACGCGTGTCAGCGATGCATGGACTCGGTCCATGACTAGCTTTGGTCCACGGTGGCCTCGCACTACTATGCTGTGGATCGACCGACACAAGCGCTGACATCAGCACGCACACGCGGTGCAACACGGGTGCGACACACGGCAGACTCGGATTGGATACCTATGCGGCGCATTCTAGACCATCCATGCTCAATCTAACAGTGGAGATCTACGGTGATTACTAGCGGTAGTGTGGTAGCATCGCAGCCATCAACGCTAGATCAGACGGCTAGGGCTACCGGTGAAGCGATGACTCATGGCTACTGCGGTTGCGACACGTGGATCGATCTCGTCCACACATACTGGATCAAATGACCATAGCAAGGCAGCGGTTAGATGCGACGACTCGACACGCGGCAGAATCTGGCATGTACACGCGAGATCTAATTGTTGAGGAGCCTGGCGGGCGGCGACTATGGCATGATGGTGGTGGCTTACCGACAGTGAAAACGATGACGAAGAACGTAGCACTTGACGGCTTCTTAGGTGACGAGGCTAGTCGGATCCGAACGGGCTCGATGCCAGGAACTCGAAGCTGGTCACGAAAACGGCGGAGAGGGCAAGACGACGGCGGAACAATGCAAAGAAGGCGGCTCTGGAACTTCGACGAGAGATTGCAGCGCAAGAAGGATGTCTTGAGCAATGACACGTGAGGCAAAAAATGCGGCTCAGGACGGCGATCCTCAGGAGATGTGTGGCACAATAAATAGCCTCGACTTTCGCACGAAACCGGAAACCTAAACCTATGTGGCGGCGACGCAGTCTGAGATGGACTCGACAAAGAAGACACTATCATGGCCATCCACATGGCGGCAATCCAACGGCAGCCAAACGCGCGGCAACATGGCTTGATCAAGACCGCACAATCTCGATACAACTGCGAGATGCTAGGGTTTGCGGGCGCTGGGCCGACGGTGTGGCTTGGGCCGTTGCGACACGTGGGATTGGGCCGGGCCCGCATGGGTCTAACCCAAAACTGCTGAAAAGGTTTTTCCAAACATCTTCTAATTAAAATAATTCCAGAAATTAAATAAAACCGAAATAAATAGCAAAAAATATCCCAAAAATCCCAAAAACATTCTGGAAAATATTTTGGGGGCATTTAGAACTCAAATAAATTATTTTTAACAAAAATTTATTTAAAATCTTTTGAACATTTAAATAACTTTAACAAAAGGCTCAAATCAAATAATTTCTAAAAAATTAAATAAATTCCAAAAAAATTCATATGGGACCGGATTTCCAAATCCGAACGCTCTGTGTATAACCTATGTTAGTCTAGAAAAAGCTAGCACACATAGTGAAAACAATGATGATAACACATCCATATCACGAATCAAATAATATTAATTAAGCAAAAGGGTATTGGCCTTATGGATATTTTTAAAAATAAATGGCCTCTTGGCTTTAGTTCAATAAGAAGCAACAGAGACAAGATAATAGTAGTAGAATAAGCCCATCCATTTGTCTAACAGGCAATCGACTATGGTACGCTTCCTAGCATTCCGGATCACCTTCGTCGTAACCACAAGCAAAGAACTCATAGTCAATTTCAGCTTCTGCGCACTCCTCTATGGAAAGTGGGGATGTTGTAAGGGTGAGCACAAAATGTACTCCGCAAGTCTTGGAAACATAATGCATGATAACTATATGCAAGGCTAAACAATTGAAGGCATAATATGGCTCTTTTAGCATAAAGCAAAGTTTAATTGTAAATACAAATAGTAATTTCATAAAGCATCATTTGACCAAAATGTAATTGAATAATAACTGAATTTGAAATGATAACTATAACAGGTTCTATCTACCTAACTAGCTCCATCTTCCAAACCATAACCCGAGAGTTCCATCTGCTCACGGATTCCCAAACCATCATTTTCGTTTATAACAAAACCATAAAATCTACAATGTGCAAGTGTACCTCACCTACCCTAACCGTGGGCACGGCTACTTAAATAGTTTTAACTCTGCAGAGTGTATACAGCTTTACCCACAAGACATGTTCATCTCTTGTTGCTATGCAATTAACACACTTCTTTTGGTGTGTCGACAGAGAGTTCATGACAAGGCCTTTACAATGTACAACCTCGCTATTAACCTCGCTCACTAAGGTTTCACCGCCGAAGGGTTCAATCTGCCCCGTTGGAAGCCCCCTCTTGAGCTTGCCTACATCTGGCATCCACCAACTGGCGAAGCTAATAACGAGATGCACAAATTATTTAGCCAGGCCGTACCCATATAGACTTGTGGTTGTACAGTAGTACTCGGTCCATGATAACACACAGTTCAGTCCTTAATTGACTAGGGCGAAACATCCACTTTCAAGGTCTTGTGCTTCTGCACCCGCCAAACATCCATCGACCCTGGTCTAAACCATGTTTTCCACTTTGTTTCATTTAAATAACAGCAGCAACACCAATTGCCGCAACTTCACAAATAAATTTAAACAATGGTTGAAATGATTCCTATAATGGCATAATACCGAAAAGTTTAAGCTGGACTAAGCAATTCTATCGTCCCATGCTACTCTACTGGTTATCACCAAATAAAATAGCTGAATATTATCTAGGGTGACAATGGTTTGACATGATCAATACCAATGAGGTTATAACAAATTCTGGTATTTAACTATACCCTAAAACTATATTTAAAATACAATGCATAAAGTAAGCATGCATAATTTAAAACAACATAAGTATTTTATAAATTTGGGTTCAACATGTTCAAGGAAGACTTGCCTTCATTACCACCTGCTGGTTCTACCTCCGACTGATGATTTGATTGAGCTTCGACTGCATCGTCTACACGCGAAACGAGAACACATAAATAAAATAAATTCAAACAAATTCAAAAAATTAAAAAGGATGGTACTAGAAGGTAGATCATGAATTTAGATGAATTTAGAAATTTGAATCACTAGAATCGGAGCTCGAACGAAGGAGAACAGGCTCCTGGAAGATCCTCGAATTAGAAAATCATAGAAAATGAAAAGGGGTGACACGTGGCACAATCTGATTGGTTGGGATTTTACGGATTTCTGGAAAATAAAAAAAAGAAAAGAAAAGTCGACTAACCCGTGGGGCCCACACGTCATTGGAACGGTCCACAGTAAACCGGGTGCAGATCGGCTGAGGTGGGGCAACACGCGGTGCTAGGGCCAACATGGAATGCCACATGGCTGCTGATGCGACTGCCATGCCGCCGCTGACATGGTGCAACTGATGGGGAGATGCAGCCGACGCGGCTCGATCCGGTCCGACAACAAGGCGACAATTCGATGAATCGAAGGCAGATCGAACGGTTGAGACGTAGCAGGAGGCAGCAGCAAGCATGGCAGTGACGCTTCGCCGGACGTGAGGAAGACGACCAGCGTAGTGACGATTCTTCGCCAGATTCGACGCGGGTTTGTGTGGATCTACAAGAGCGCGTCGCGACAATCTCATCAGCGGAGACGGCAGCCTCGAAAACTCAACGAAGGCGGCAAACGGAGCGGAAGAATGTGGCGGCAGCTTTGCAAACACCGACAAGCAATCAACGTGCAACAGCGATAGTTCGGACGGTGAGGAGCATGGAAAAAGAAGCGGCGCGAAACCGAGAACACAACACGGGGTGTGGCTCACCCTAAATATGCCTCGCGACCGTGTTCGGCACGAAATTTACGGTGGCAGGTACGGCGGCGGTTGAGATCTGATGGCGCGACGCAGTTTGATCGAGACCGTTCATGCAGCTCGGATCGGACGGGTCACATGGCGCTAGGGTTTTCAACGGCGTCTGAGGAGGTGAGCTGGGCCAGGAAAACTCGTGCCGAACCAGGCCTTGCGAAGGGAAAACGGAGGTGGGCCGCGGGGAAATCGGCCCGCGCGGGAGAAATGGAAAAAGAAAATATTTTTCTTTTATGAAAATTCGAGAAAAACAAAAATACCAAAATAAATAGCAAATAAATTAGGAAAAATTCAATAAAAATCTCAAAAATATTTTCAAGCATTTAGAACCCAAATAAATTATTTTGAACTCATTTCGAATTTAAAATTTTGATTCAAATAATTTGCTAGCACTAAAAGAAAATTTTAAATTCACCAAAAATTTTAAAAGGGCTCAAAATGGAATGTTACAATTCATAAAATTATAAAATGCACAAAAAAAATCCAAGAAATGCAAAAATTGAGATAAAGCAATAGAACGGAAGCAACAACACAAGTAACAGGAAGCGTCTACAGCTACAGCACAGAACAATACATCGCTGTTACAGCACATCACTGCTACAGTGTAGCAACTGAAAGCCAGCTGTGAGTAGAAAGATTCAGAGAAAAAAGTGAAAAAATAAAAAAAAAGTAAAGGGAGAAAAAATTCAGAATTTGGTGCATATATCTCAGTTGGTGCATTGTGTTGATATCCACGTTGTTACACAAGTCCTATTTTGATAGCTTTACACTAGGTCCCGTGAGGGGCATTATTAACTTTTGAATTTTTATTTGATTTTGCATTAACTAAATTACGCACTAAACCATCGATGTTGTGCTTTGGGCTGACTCTTTTATTCGCTTGATCATCACCATCATTGACTACTACGACTACCAAAATGTAAGTTTTGACCTTAATTCACTGTGGAGAGGTAAGAACTTGATTTGGTAAGAAGGGTGGGGTTGAGTGATTACATATACACTTGCACTCATTGCATATTGCATATTTGTATACTTGCTCTTTTATTTTACGAACCATGGCAGGATACGAGTATTGGCATTTTCCCTTCTATAGAAGTGATGATCTGAAAGACTATCCTGCATGGGAAGAACAAATGGAACAGATGTTTATAATTGAAATGACTCCAAAAGCTAACGAGGTGACAAGAACCACTAGAGAGTTTGACAATTATGCATATGATTGGCGGCGACAATTGTGCGAAAAACAACTCATCAAAACATGGAAAGATTTAAAGCTTTTCATTAGGAGCTATTTTGTATCGTCGTACTACAAGCAAGAATTACATCGTCACTTGGAGAGCATTACACAAGGATTCAAATCTGTTCATGACTACTTTAATGAGTTGAGTTGTGCATTTGGTCGAGCTGGTATTAACTCTGAGTATGACAAGAAGGTATAATTTGGGAAAGGTTTAAATTCTAAAATTAAAGTTGAACTTATATATACATATTTTAATAGCTTGTACGACCTTGTGACATATGCTATTAAAGTGGAAAGAAAAATCCAGGAGATGCATGAACAACCATATGAGAATGAGAGCCACGTAGCCAAATTGAGTGAGAGTGTTCAAAAGAGTAAGATGTGTGATTCTACCATATGTGTGGTGGAGAGCATCCAAATTGAGAGTGCGAGAGATATATCACAAGAAAAGAAAGAAGTAAATTGTAGGTCAAGTGATGTTAATTTTGAAACTAATGATTTACTCTCTACTTCTAGTGTTGTTTCTCACAATATACAGGTTGAGAAAGTAAATAAAGAGCTGAATGTTGAACAACCCGTAAAGATCGAAAAGAAAGATAAGGAGATCACCATGGTTGGAGATGGAACACTTGCTGTCCCATGGTTACATCATGAAGCAATGCTAACTACGGCATCTACAACAACTGAGAAGGACGTTAAAGGTAACAACAATGGTGCCAAGTTAGTAGTTCGTCAAGAAACGATGAGTAATTGTGATAACTTTTATTCTCAATTGGAAACTCCACGTTCTGAATTTAGTGTGCTTAATTTACATAATGTGGAATTGATTACTCATAAAGAAGTTCTTACTAGAATATCCTCTGGTGATTCTTTGTACTATATCATGTTCGATGATCCATTAGAGCTGTCTAGTGTGATTGAGAAAGTTTCTGAAATTGCATGTACAAAATCACTGGTTAGTACCTACGCCTACAATTATGAATTTAATTTGATTGGAGATTATGGTTTAGACAAAACCTTTTTTGTACCATGTTCAAATAATCAGAGTAGCGCAGTTGAAGTATGGAAGACATCAAAAAATTTCTCGCCCATATTAGAACAATTCAATATGGTGTTGTCCACTACTAACTTGTATGCAGGCTTACAAAAGTCGAGGACGACTTTTCTCGATGTGAGGGAGAATGACGTGGAACATATACATGCTGGTTCGACAAATACACTATATACATCTTATGGCTATTGTGCTAAATACATTTTGAAAATAAGGGTGAAGGATCGAAATAGCGATCGGAAGGGGGTGATTGATCCCAAATAAAATTTTCCCCCACTCAAAATACTCCAAATAATCTTGCAATAAAAGTTCAAAATACCCAAAGATTTTCCTTCAAACTAGTATTTCTCAGATTCGCACACCCTCCAAAACCCGAACAAGTAGACAACTATGTGTACCCCTAGCTTGCATGGATGAGAACCATGAATCATGTGAGGGATTATTTAATCACAATCCTGGTTGTCAAATGTTCAAACAAAGAGGAATCAATTCAAAGACTACTTTTCTAAAAGAGATAAAGCTAAAACACCAAAGTCTCTTTCCAAAAAAGTAAAAGCAGATTTTCCAGGAATTGTCCTCAACTGGAGCAGGTGGTTGGTAAGTTTTTGTTGATCTAAAATTTTTGGAAAATTTTTTCCCTTTGAGAAGTTGAGTCATCAAACAGTCCACCAAACATCACCTCAAAAAGCTTTGTATAATAAACATGAAACATCAAGCATTACAGACAGTCAGGAACTTCGATCAGAATGTTTTAGGCTTGGTTGTCACTTCATAGCACTCAAATGGTGCAACCAGTGGACTCACAAATATTTCCAGACATGTATACATGAGTCACACACCGTTTCCAAGAAGAATCACATAAAAATGATTTTTTTAGATTTTTATGAAAATCAAAGATGGACTACTGCGCGAAGAACAAGTTCTGGACAGATTTGCAATTCGATAAAAACTTGATCTCTAGTCTATCCTAGGGTGTAAGAAAGATGTAAAACCATATGAACACCCTCAAGATATCCTAGAACAACAGTACTTAGAAGGAGGGGAGGCAAATCCAAATTGCGAGAAAGTAGATTGCGAGAATGTAAATGCGGGAAAGTAAATGCTGAATTTAAATTGCGTAAAGTAAAGACATAATGTAAATGCGCAATTTAAATTCACAATAAGGTAAAGAAAATTTTTGTATTTTCTGGTGGAGAGTTTACAAAGCCTCACATTTATGTGGGCAAAGCTCAAAGGAGCATCAAAAACCTCAAAACCTTCAAGAGGGGAAGGCTACCCCTTCGCCCCTATTTATACAACTCTTTGGCCACCTAATACCCTTGGATGAGCCTCTAAACCCTAGAGCATCCATCAAGGGCAAGGATTAACCCACTCAACCAGTCATGCAATGGTTCACCCAAAACCCACAACACATAATGGGTTTTCTTGCACGGTTCTCAAAACACACTAACTAGACCCGCTAACCTATCAACTAGACCAAGATCCAATAGTCCTTATTGATCCACGCAGCGTCTAACTAGTAGCTCATCCGTTTCTTGTCTTCACGGCTTGCCATGACTCCATATCCGATAATCTTCCGGCTTCCCCGACCGTCTGGACCTCCGACTCTCCTCGCCTAGTCCCGGTCATCTTTCACCTCACCATGATCTAACATCGTGTCCAGCAATCATCAAAAACAAGAAAATACCTCCCATAGCAATGTTCAATCATCACAAATGCTCACAATTAATTATGTCTCAATCATCAGTCGGTTCTACCGCCAGCCACAGGCCGGTAGTATCGCAAGAAGCTAACACAACTCAAATTGCTTCCTTTTAAATTCCAATTCAAATCAAACTCAAACCTGAGCACACCTTGCTCAAATAAAGTCAAATACTCATCACAAACATAGATGGACCTCCACATGGTCCTTCAATCTCCCCCTTGATGAGTATATTGACAAACCACACAAAAGGCATAAATTTGAGTTTGAATAAGAGAAGAAGAAAGCAATTTGATTGCAAAACCACACATGTTCCAGAGAGAAGAGATTGAGAACATGACCAAGTTGGCAAAAAGATTTTAGAGCAAGGTAATATAAAGAACAAGTTTTCCACAAAAAGCTCTAAAAATCCAATAAAAACTCATAAAAGTTTATGATTCTAAAGATTTGCAAATTTTCAACAAAATCATAAAATCCAAGATACATTTTTTATTTTTATCCATTTAATGATGCATTTTCTACAATTTCTCCCCCTTTTGGCAATATAGGCATCAACACGACATTGTCTCCCCTTTTTTTTATGTATGCATGAAATGCAAGCTAAGGGAGCTTTGAAGATTATCCAGTTGATAATAACAAGATATGACACCAAGCTAGTCAATTTTTAGATTCGACTAGACTAAGACATGTCCAAGTGTAAATACAAGCTTAGTTTTGAATATTTCATTTTTAGCAAGATTTGACAAGTGCAACACCTAGCTTTAGTTTCAAAAATAGAAGAATAGCCACTCTAAGGATCAAAAGGAAAACCTAGAGTTCAACCTACTCAACACTTTGGGGAATGTAGAATTGCATACAAGGTCCTTCGGGCTCATTTATCACTTAATGCAAATTGTGCATTATCATCTTATAAGACATAGCGGGGTGCAAATGTTTGATATTATTTGCATTCTTTACCCACTTATGGTTATTTTTATTTGCATTTTCTTTTGACAAGCAATTGACTCAAGCCATATGCGACCATCTCAAGATGAACTCTTAAGAGGATGATCTAGGTCATACACGATGCATTCCAAGTTCATCCCAAGTGCAATGGGAAGCTGTCTTGGGAATGCAAGGTGTGGAGTCAAGAAGAGTCAATTTTGCTTAATTTTCATTTTTAGCATAATGATTCATGAGCAAATGAAGGACTCAAGTATGAAACAAACTAGTTTCACCCAAGTTGCTATAGTGACTCTAGAGAACTCCAAAATTTCTCAAATTATGGCACAAACCTCTACAGAAGAAATCTAGCAAGTTAAAGCAATATGTTTCATCAAGTTTTTCATTTAAAGCTTTATTTTCATTTTTAAGCTTAGCAAGTTAAATGATCTTGGACATATCTAAGCTAGTGATTTTCTCCATATGATGTAGCATGGTATATAGCATGAAGAAGAAATCAATTGCATAATAGACAAAGCTTATTAAACAGAAAATACAGTCTATATGAATGCATGAACAAATTCCCAAACTCCCCCTCAACATATGAGTCGATTTTAAGCACAAATCTGGTTCAAGTTGAATTATTAGCAGAATTAAGCTCAAGAAAGGTCCAAATGAACTCAATCGAAACCAGAAAGACAGAATGAGGAGAGGAAGCGAGAAACTGCAAACTGGATGGCTATTGAGCATAGAAAAGATAGACGAGACTCACTACGGCTCGGACTCGCTCTCATCTTCCCCAAAGACTAACATAGGGAAGCAGACTCTAGATCCCACCTAAAGAGTGCACACAGACCCTATCTACCCAGAGGGGGCCAACACCTACTAGACTTATAAGACTGTGAGGGAACTCAACCTAGAGAGAAGAGAGAACAGCTAATCACGCGTGATAGCAACCTAAAGCACAAGATGAGAGGTCCATGCAAAGCATGCCAGAAGTCTAAGTGAAGTGAAACCAACTCAGGAAAACAAGTTCATAATCACCCAGAAAAAGAAAGGAAATGTGGGAAGAAAATATACAGTACATAGTATACAATCCAGCTCCCCCTAACGATAAGCTGTAAGGGCTCACGACTCCAAGCTCACTCCTCAAGGAAATAAACCTTGAGCTATCCAAAGGCTTGGTGAAGATATCGGCTAACTGGAGGTCACTCTCTACAAACTGAAGCGCGATATCCCCCTTCTCCACATGGTCTCTAAGGATGTGATATCTAATATCAATATGCTTGGAACTGGAATGCTGCACTGGATTTTTAGCAATGCAAATAGCAGAAGTGTTGTCACAAAAAAGTGGCACACTCTCTATCTCTAACCCATAGTCCCGCAAGATCGATCTCATCCAGAGCACCTGGCTACAGCAACTGACTGCAGCAACATACTCGACCTCAGTGGTGGACTGTGCAACTTCAGACTGCTTCCTAGATGACCAAAAACAAGACAAGTGCCAATGAATTGGCAAGTGCCAGAAGTGCTCTTCCTATCTATTCTACAGCCAGCAAAGTCGGCATCAGAAAAGGCTCTCAGGGACAGACAAGAAAAGGAAGAGTACCAAATACTATAATCAGGGGTAGCACGAAGGTACCTGAAGATGCGCTTCACCGCCTCGTAGTGAGAGACTGAGGAGAAGCCTGAAATCGAGCGCACAGATACACAGCGAAATGTATGTCTGGCCTCGAAGCAGTGAGGTACAGGAGGGAGCCAATTATACTCCGAAACTCCTTCTGGTCAGCGGGCTCACCATCCTCGTCAGGCTCGAGGACAACAGTGGTGGCCATTGGAGTCATCACCGGCTTCCCGTCAGACATGTCGAAGCGCCTCAGGAGGTCCCGGGTGTACTTGCCTTGATGAAAGAAAACGCCCTCCCGAGTCTACTTGATCTGGAAGCCAAGGAAGTAGCTCAACTCTCCCATCATACTCATCCGAACTCTGTGCTCATCACCTTAGAAAACTGAGACACAAGCAAATGAGATTAGCCACCAAAAATGATATCGTCCACATAAATCTGGACAAGAAGAAAGTGCGACTCATGGTGTCTGATGAACAGAATCTTATCTACTACGCCCATTTTGAAGTCATGGCTGAGAAGATAAGACTTGAGCCTCTCATACCATACTCTGGGGGCCTGCTTGAGTCCATACAAAGCTTTGGAAAGCTTGTATACATGACTCAGAAACTTGGGGTTTTCGAATCCTGGAGGTTGTCTCACATAAACCTCTTCCTCAATATAGCCATTGAGGAATGCACTCTTGACATCCATTTGATAGAACTTAAAGCCCCGAGATGCAGAAAATGCAAGCAGGATCTTAATAGCCTCTAGTCTAGCTATAGGGGCAAAGGTCTACTCAAAGTCAAGACCCTCAACCTGAGAAAAGCCCTGTGCAACTAGCCTAGCCTTGTTGCGAATGACAACCCCATCCTCACTCTGCTTGTTTTTTAACACCCACTTGGTCCCAATGACATTATGACCAGATGGACGTTCTACAAGCTGCCAGACTTTGTTCCTCTCGAAGTTTTTAAGTTTCTCATGCATAGCATTAGTCCAAGACTCGTCAGATAATGTATGAGTCACATCCTTCGGCTCAAATGAGGCAAAAGGCAGATTGAAGGCAGAAACTGGACAAACCTGGTTTTGAGCGAGTGACTCGCTCAAACAGATCGCCGATGATCTGATCAGGTGGATGAGAACGCTGAATATGACGAGGAGGTCTAGAAGCAGAAGTGGCCTCTACCTCATGCACAGAAGAGGTAAGAGCAAAGCCACTAGCTGCATGAGAGTCAGAAGGCAAGGGCTGGCCTTCCTGAGGTGCAGAAATGGAAACAGGTCGCACCTGAGGTGTAGAGGGGACTGGATCAGGTGAAACACTATCATCTCCATCATCCTCATCCTCTACAAAAATGGTCTCAGAGGTGGAAGAAGAGCCTAAAATGTCAGGTCTAGCTCTTGAGCTAGCCACATCAAAGGTCACCTCACAGGTCTCTATGATCCTATGCGCATCGCAACTCCAGACCCTATAGCTACGAGAAGAAGACGAATAACCCGGAAAGATACCATAAGAAGAATGAGACTCAAACTTATTCAGGTTACCTCAACTCATAAGAAGTACGGTGCAAATATGCTCTCAAAAATACACGATTAGAAACATGGCAAGCAGTAGCTATAGCCTCAGCCCAAAACTTCCTAGGAGTACTGTACTCATCTAGCATCATCCTGGCCATCTCTACCAGGATCCTGTTCTTCCTTTCCACTCGCCATTTCTTTGAGGGCGTGGGAGAGGAGGCGATGATCTAAACCAGACTCCACACAGAAACTCTCAAAATAGGAGTTCTTGAACTCCGTGCCATTATCACTGTGTATAGCTCGTAGGGCACCAGGGAGCTCAAAAGACAACTGAAGGACCGAGATGGCGAACAGAGGGGGGTGAATGGTCGCAAATAAAATTTCCCCCAAAATACTCCAACAAAAACCTCGACAAGATCGCTCAAAGGAAATCGTGAAAAACCTGAAAAACTAGACAACTATGTGTACCCCAAGCTTGCATGGATAAGTACCATAAAATATGTGGGGATTTTTGAGTCAAAATACTGGTTGTCTAGTGTCCAAGATAAAGAGGAATCAATTCAAACTCTTGCTTTTAGAAAGGACATCAATTCAAATCACAAAAGTCACTTTCAGAAAAGCAAAAGCAGGATTTCCAGAACTTGTCCTCAATTTGCACAGGAGGTTGGTGTGTTTCTGCAGCTCACAAAATTTTGAGACTTTTTCTCCCTATGAGCATCAGAGTCCTGAAGAACGCCACCAAATTTCTCCTCAAAACTCCTTACAAAAAAAACAGGAAAAATCTAAGAACACAGTCTGGTCAAGAACTTCGAGCAGACAGTTTGGGGCTCGGTTTTCACCTCATGGCGCCCAAACGGTGCAACAAATGAACTCCAAAATTTTATTGCACGTGGATATCAGAGTCCCACACCTCCTCCAACAAGAATCACTTGAAAAAGATTTTTATAGAAATCAAACACTGACTACTGCGCGAAGAACAAGTTCTGAACAAAGTTGGAACTTGAAAGAAAAGATGTTCTCTACTCAATCCAAGAGTGCAAAAGAGATGTAAAACCATATGAACACACTCAAAACATCCAAGATCAGCAGCATTTAGAAGGAGGGGAGGCAAATCCAAATTACATGAAAGTAAATTGCGAGAATGTAATTGCGGCAAAGTAAATGCTGAATTTAAATTGCGTAAAGTAAAGACATAATGTAAATGCGCAAAATAAATTCAGAGGTGGATGGATAAAACTCTCATTTCTGGAAGGAGAGGTTACAAAGCCTCACTTTCTTGTGGGCAAAGCTCAAAGGAGCATTCACAAACCTCGAAACCTTCAAGGGAAGGAGGCTACCCCTCCACCCCTATTTATACTACTCTTGGGCCACCTACCACTAGGGATGAAAACGGAACGGAAACGGTCGGTAAATGGTTGTTCCATTTTCGTTTCCACATCTTTTACCGGTAACGGAAACGGAATCGGAAACCCCGGAAACGGATACGAAAACGAATAATGATCGAAACGGATGCGGAATGAAACGGAACGGATACGGAAACGAAAGTGGAAAATTCCTCAAAAACGTAATACATGATCACAATATATATGACCACAAAAATAATGTAACTCATTCCATCATAAAGGTGGATACAAGAACAATGTTATGTTCACCGGTATCACTAGAAAGTTTTTTCTCAGGTTTGTCAGTTGAAGGCTCGCTATTTGTCCCCCAGATCAAACCATCATATCCTAAGATTATCCTTCTCCATATCATTATCATCGACATCCTCTTGCTCCTCCAACTATAAAAATGTAACACCCTAAAATTTGCATATTATTGTTCAATGTTCATTTATGATTTTCTGAGATTTATCTTGGATTTTCTGGAGTTTATAAATGCCATTTTACTATTTTTTAGATTTATATAATTAATTTATTCATGAAAAATTAAGCCAAAAATATGCTAGAAATAATTTTCCTAGGTTCAAATGTTCCAAAGTATTTTTGAGATTTTTTTTGGAATTTTTGAACTCTAATTGGTATTTTCTATAAAGCCATTTGTATTTCTGAAATTATTTTAATTCGAAAATAAATATAAATTCTCCCATCTCCTTTTTGGGCCAAATGGGCCAAGTTTCCGACGGAATTTCCGAGTTTGCTTATAAGCAATTTCCGATTCCGTTTCCTTTTCCGACGGAAATGGCTCTCCCGTTTCCGACAAAAAAAATTCATTTAGTTTAAAATGCAGAGCTTTTTCCGTTTAGTTTAGAAAAGGCTTAGTTTCGTTTTTCTTGAGCGGTCGGAAATTCCGTTTCCGTTTTCACCCCTACCTACCACCCTTGGATGAGTCCCTCAACCCTAGAGCACTCATCTAAGGGCTAGGATTAACCCACACACACAGCCATGCAAGGGCTAACCCAAAACCCACACACATACCGGGTTTTCTTTCAAGGTTTTCAATGCATACTACCTAGACCCGCTAACCTATCAACTAGACCTCAATCCGACGGCCCTCATTGATCCACGCGGCATCTAGCTAGCATCATCTCCTTTCCTTGTCTTCTTGACTTGCCTGGACTCCATCTCCGATCATCTTCCGGCGATCTCCCAACCGTCTGGACCTCCGACGCTCCTCGCCTAGTCCCGGTCATCCTTCGCCTCACCATGACCTAGCACCGTCGTCCTGCAACCAACAAAAACAAGGAAACTCCTCACATAGCAATGCCCACAATGATATGCAATATAAACCATCCAACTCATCACAATCGCGTCCATAAGACCGGTACTGCCACTCCTGGCAGAGACAACTCAAATTGCTTCATTTTGAAAATCAATCCAAATCAAACTCAAAATTGAGCACACCTTGCTCAAATAAAGTCAAATACTCATCACAAACATGGATGGACTTCCACATGGTCCTTCAATCTCCCCCTTGATGAGTATATTGACAAACCACACAAAAAGGCATAAATTCGAGTTTGAAGAAAATGAAGAAGAAAGCAATTTTTAGTTGTAAGTCAAACTTGGTCCAAAGATAGAAATTAGAACCATGACCAAGTTGACGAAGAGGAATTTAGATTTTAGAGTTAAATTTAAGAAAGAGCAAGTTTTCAACAAAAACTCTAAAATCCAACAAAACATGTCAAATGTGATTATGGGACTATGATCCAACAGAAGTAGTAGCATAGTTTTACAAAGATCATAATAACCAAATAGGCATTCACATTTTTATCTTTTTAGTGATGCCTTTTCTACGTTTTCTCCCCCTTTTGGCAATATAGGCATCAATTTTTGTTATGTATGCATGAAATGCAATCGAAAGAGCTTTGAAGATTATCCAATTGATCAAAATGGAAGGATATTACACCAAGCTTGTCAATTTCAGAAGATGACTAAACTAAGACATGTCCAAGTGCAAATACGAGCTTATTTTTGAATATTTCATTTTTAGCAAGATTTGACAATTGCAACACCTAGCTTTAGTTTCAGAAATAGAAGAATAGCCACTCTAAGGATCAAAAGGAAAACCTAGAGTTCAACCTACTCAACACTTTGGGGAATCTAGAAGAGCATACAAGGTCCTTCGGGCTCATTTATCACTTAATGTAAATTTTGATTTATCATCATACAAGACATAGCGGGGTGCAAATGTTTGACATTATTTGCATTCTTTACCCACATATGTCTTTGTTTTTAATTTATTTGCATTTTCTTTTGACAACCAATTGACTCAAGCCGTATGCGACCATCTCAAGATGAACTCTTAAGAGGATGGTCTAGGTCAAACACGATGTATTCCAAGTTCATCCCAAGTGCAATGGGAAGCAGTCTTGTGAATGCAAGGTGTTGAGTCGTATGTGCAAAAGAAGAGTCAATTTTGTTTAATTTTCATTTTTAGCACGATGATTCATGAGCAATTGAAGGACTCTAGCATGGATCAAACTAGTTTCACCCAAGTTACTATAGGGACTCTAGAGAACTCCAAAATTTCTCAAATTATGGCACAAACCTCTAGAGAAAAAACCTAGCAAGTAAAAGCAACAAGTTTCATCAAGTTTTTCATTTAAGACTTTTTTCATTTCAAAGCTTAGCAACTTAAATGAACTTGGACATATCTGAGCTAGTGATTTCCTCTATATGATGCAGCATGGTGTATAGCATGAAGAAGAAGTCAATTGCATAATAGACAAAGCTCATTAAACAGGAAATGCAGTCTATATGCAATGCACGAACAGATTCCCAAACTCCCTCACAACAAATGAATCAATTTTAAGCTCAAATCTGGATAAAGTTGAGTTATTATCAAGATTAGGCACAAAGAAAAACCGAATGAACTCAATAATAACTAGAAAAACAGAATGAGGAGAAGAAGTCGAGAAACTGCAAAACTGGATGGCTATAGAGAATAGAAAAGATATAAGAGATTCACTACGGCTTAGACTCGCTCTTATCTTCCCAGTGACTGACATAGGGAAGCTGACTCTAGATCCCAACTAAGGAGTGCACACAGACCCAGTCTACCCAGGAGGCCCAATACCTGCTAGACTTATGAGACTGTGAGGGAACTCAACCTAGAGAGAAGAGAGAATAGCTAATCACGCATGATAGCAACCTAAAGCACAAGATAAGAGGTCCATGGAAAGCATGCCAGAAGTCTAAGTGAGTGAACTCAATTCAAGAAAACAAGCCCAAAGTCACCCAAAAGAAATACAAAGAAAAGAAAAGCTGGAAGAAAACATATAATACATAATATACAACCAGCTCCCCCTCACGAAAAGCCGTAAGGGCTCACGACTCCAAGCTCACTCCTCAAGGCAACAAATCTGGAGCTATCCAAAGGCTTGCTGAAGATATCGGCTAATTGAAAGTCACTCTCTACGAACTGAAGCGCGATATCTCCTTCTCCACATGGTCTCTAAGGAAGTGATATCTAATATCTATGTGTTTGGTCCGGGAATGTTGCACTGGGTTTTTAGCAATGCAAATAGCTGAAGTGTTATCACAGAAAAGTGGCACACTCTCTATCTCTAACCCATAGTCCCGTAAGGTCGATCTCATCCAAAGCACTGCTACTGACAATCGGCTGCTGACAACATACTCGGCCTCGGTGGTGGGTGTGCAACCCTGCATCGCTTCCTAGATGACCAAGAAACAAGAGAAGTGCCAATGAATTGGCAAGTGCCAGAAGTGCTCTTCCTATCTATCCTACAACCAGCAAAGTCGGCATCGGAAAAGGCTCTAAGAGATAGACAAGAAGACGAAGAGTACCAAATACCATAATTAGTGGTAGCACGAATGTACCTGAAGATGCGCTTGACCGCCTAGCGGTGAGAGGCGCGAGGAGAAGCTTGAAATCGAGCGCACAGACACACAGCGAAATGTATGTCCGGCCTCGAAGCAGTGAGGTACAAGAGGGAATCGATCATGCTCCGAAACTCCTTTTGATCAGGAGGCTCACCATCCTCATCGGGCTCGAGGATAGCAGTGGTGGCCATAGGAGTCATCGCCGGCTTCCTATCAGACATATCGAAGCGCCTCAGGAGGTCACGGGTATACTTGCCTTGATGCAAGAAAGTACCCTCCCGAGTCTGCTTGATTTGGAAGCCAAGAAAGTAGCTCAACTCGCCCATCATACTCATCTCAAACTCTGTGCTCATCACCTCAGAAAACTGAGATACAAGCGAATGAGATGAGCCACCAAAAATGATATCGTCCACATAAATCTGGACAAGAAGAAAATGAGACTCATGGTGTCTGATGAACAGAGTTTTGTCTACTATGCCCATTTTGAAGTCATGGCTGAGAAGATAAGACTTGAGCCTCTCGTACCATGCTCTGGGGGCCTGCTTGAGTCCATACAAAGCTTTGGAGAGCTTGTATACATGACTCGGAAACTTAGGGTTCTCGAATCCTAGAGGTTGTTTGACATAAACCTCTTCCTCAATATAGCCATTGAGGAATGCACTCTTGACATCCATTTGATAGAGCTTGAAGCTCTGGGATGCAGAGAATGCAAGCAGGATCCTAATAGCCTCTAGTCTAGCTACAAGGGCAAAGGTCTCCTCAAAGTCAAGACCCTCAACCTTAGAAAAGCCCTGTGCAACTAGCCTAGCCTTGTTGCGAATGACAACCCCATCCTCACTCTGCTTTTTTTGAACACCCACTTGGTCCCAATGACATTATGACCAGATGGGGGCTCGACAAGCTGCCATACCTTGTTCCTCTCAAAGTTCTCAAGTTCCTCATGCATAGCATTAATCCACGATTCATCGGATAATGCATGAGAAATATCCTTCGGCTCAAAGGAGGCAACGAAGGTAGAGTGGAGGCAGAAACTGGACAAACCAGATTTTGATTGAGTGACCCGCTCAAACAGATCACCAATGATCGATCGGTGGATGAGAGCGTTGAATATGGCGGGAGGTCGAGAAGTAGTGGCCTCTACCTCATGCACTGAAGAGGTAGGAGCAGAGCCACTAGCTGAAGGAGAGTCGGAAGGCAAGGGCTGATCTCCCTGAGGTGCAGAAATGGAAACAGGAGGCACCTCAGGTGAAGAGGGACTGGATCCGGTGGAACACAATCATCTCCATCATCCTCATCTTCTACAAAGATGGTCTCGGAGGGATAAGAAGAGCCTGAAACATCACGTCTAGCTCCTGGGCTAGCCTCATCAAAGATCACATCACAGGTCTCTATGATCCTATGCGCATCAACACTCCAGACCCTATAGCTACGAGAAGAAGCCGAGTAACCTAGAAAGATACCATCGAAGAGCGAGGCTCAAACTTATCTAGGTTACGGACTTCAAGATAAAACACTTGCAACCAAAAGCGAAAATGAGACACTGCGGGCTTTCACCCATACCTCAACTCATAAGAAGTGCGATGCGGATGTGCTCTCAAAAACACGCGATTAGAAACATGGCAGCGAAGCTATAGCCTCAGCCCAAAACTTCCTAGAGTCTTCAGACTCGTCTAGCATCGTCTGGCCATCTCAACCAAGGTCTGTTCTTCCTTTCCACTCGCCATTCTCTTTGAGGCGTAGGGAGAAGAGAACGATGCTCTAAACCAGACTCCACACAGAAACTCTCAAAGTAGGAATTCTTGAACTCTGTGCCATTGTCAATGCGTATAGATCGTAATGCACCTGGGAGCTCAATAGACAACGTACTGACCAAACCCCTGAAGTGAGAAAAAGTCTCATCCTTCGAGGCCATGAAGAATACCCAAGAGTATCTAGAAAAATCATCAACGATGACAAGAATATACCACTTCCCTCCTGCTGACTGCACTCTAGCCGGACCAACAGTGTCCATATGTAAAAGCTGTCCTGGTGCATCAGTCATCACTACGGTGATCGGAGGATGAAGCGATAACCATCTTGCCATGTCGGCAAGGAGAGCAACCTAAGTCTTTGACCATCTTGAGTTTGGGCAAACCCCGAATGAGATCGTGGCTGCTAACTCAGGTCAAATGATCAAAACCAATGTGACCAAGTCTCCTATGCCAGAAGGAGAGATCACAGGACTCAGAAGCAATTAAACATCGAAGAGAGTCTCCAGAAGAAGCAGAAAAATCAGCACGAAAGCTCTCTCAAATCTAGAAATCCCGCAAACTAACCCTCCTGATGAATCAAGAATTCTACAGGCATTACTCTTGAAGCTTATCTCGAAAGAGTCATCGATAAGCTGAGAAACAGAGAGCAGATTGTATTGCAGCTTACTTACTAAGGCAACATCTTTAAGAATGAAATTTTGGTTAATGCAGATGGTACCTTTAGCAATAACTCTACCTGAAGATGCATCCCCAAAAGTGATTAACTCATCACCGGGGGCTCGGACTAGGGAGGAGAACCAACGAGAATCTTCGGTCATATGACGAGAACAATCGGAGTCAACAATCCAAACATCGCCCTTCCCATCCAAGCGAACTGATCAAGACACAAGAGAGAAAGATGACTCGATCTTGGGATAGAGTGAAGACTTAGGAACCCAATACATAACCATACGACACCTCAGAGTACGAGCCACAGAAGAAGACTGGACTCGAGTGTCTCTCTGACGCTCAACTCTCACACGATCAGGAGCAACTCTGGTAGATAATCTAGGAGTCAAAACTGGGTTGTACGCAGTGGTGCAAAAGCGGACCATCCCGAAAGAAGGCTACTGGATCTCCTACCGGAAAACACCTCACGCCGCTGATATCTACCTCGATGGGAAAAACGAGGAATATCAAGAGGATGGTGGAAAGACTGACTACGAACAGCTCCAGGACTAAAACTCGAAGAACTAGCATGAAAACCAAGTCCTGGATGCTGCCCAAAAACAGGTGACTCTCTAACCTGTCTAGAAGCAGTGTGTGTCTTAGGAGCACTCAAAGTGCAGGGATGACCACGAATACCCCTAAGAGCGACAACACGCTCACACCGAGTGATCTTGGCGCGCTGAAGCGTAAATCTACTAGGTGACCATCCTTCTTCTGAAGGTGCATGTGTACTTCGCCTTGCTAGAGGCGAAGCAATAGGAGTAACACCCTTCTGGTCAGAAGTCCTATGGACAACCCCAGCGGACCTAAACACGGTGGTACTCACTTTGAGAGCTACCACAATCTCACCACTCTTGGAGCCGTGCACAATGGTGGGAGGATGCGCTCGAGCGTGCTCCAAGGGATCAAATCCTAGACCTTGATTGAATCTACTAATCTTGGATTGGTCTAGAATAAGATTGAGCTTCTTCTTGCCTCCAACAAACTTCTCGAGAGTGCTCATAAGATCTTGGCAATCTCGGAAGAAAGAAGCACAAGAAGAACAGGGGAAGGAGAGGAAGAAGAAGAACCGAGAAGAGAAGATCTCTCAAAGACGTGCTTTTGTTCCCTTAGCACGGCTGCCTCAATCTTGAGGGCCTCACAAGAAATGCAAGGAGCATCTCTAATTCTAAGGGTTTGGTCTTTTAACTTCTTCTTAAGCTCGACATGGATTTGATCCACATCATCCTTAACCCCAACACACAAAGAAGCAACCAGTTTTTGACTTAACTAGTAAGTCCTTAGTAAGTTGATCACACTTGACATTCAAAGCATCATTGTCAAGTTTTAGTTGCCTCTGACCCTCACATGGTGATTGGGTACTTAGAAGCATGCAATTCAAGTTCATCATTTCTAGCGTAAAGCTTTCTAAGGTGTTCGCTCATGGCATCAATTTGACAAGCAATTTAGGGCAATTAGCACATGATGGAGTGGAGTGAGCATGAAGAAAACTAGCCTCAACAGGAATAGCATCAACAGAACTAGTGCTAGCATTCTTCAACCTAAGACCATCAAGTTCAGCAAGCACACTATCATGTATGGTCCTTAGGTTCTCCAACTCCACAATAATAGCATCACACAAAGAGCAATCATCAGTGACTCGGGAGGGAGAAGATCTAAGTGAAGCTAACTCCCGAGTCTAGGTACCTACTTCCTTCTCAAGCTCCGTACACCTAGCTCTAGCTCTAGCATGAAATTTTCCTAATTTGCAGAAAGCTTCGTTGAGTTGGTCATAGGAGGGTACCTCATCCGAGTCGCTGTAGAGCTCGGAGTCGCTGATGTCGTTGGTGTCGGCCATGAAGCACATGCCGGAGAAGTCGTCGCCGCCCTTCTTCTCTTGCGGATCATCCTCATCCTCGTCGCTCCATGTCTCCGTGTCGGAGAGGTTGATGTCGTCAAGCGCGGCGAGGATGCGGTGGAAGAGCTTCTTGTTCTTGGAGAAGTTGCGGTACTTCTTCTCGTGTGCCGGTTCACGAACTGGAGGCTTCTTGTTGCGGTTCTTGTCGGTGTAGTCGTTCTTGCCCGAACCGCCAACGTCGTTCTTGCCCTTCTCCGGCTTGGGACAGTTCGCGAATGTGGTTGGGGCCACCACACTCAAGCGGTGATCATGCCACCTCTCTTCCTCTCTCTCACCCTCTTGTATGCATGAGAAAACTTGCGGCGAGAAGAGCAAGCTCATTTTTCGAAATTTTTCCATCGGTCATCGCTTAGCTCGCAAAGGGCTAAAAGAGAGAAACCAATAGAAGGATCAGAAGAAGAAGATCCAATGGGATCGGTGACCAAAGCCATCGACTGAGATTTCGTCATCCGAGAGACGACATCGATCTCATGAGTCTTGAGGCGGGAATAAAGCCCGTCAAGAGTCAGAGTCGATAAGTCGGTGGTGTCCTTGATGGTGGTCACCTTCATCTCCCAAACCCGAAGGTCGAGTGCGGTCAAGAAATGCCGAGCATTGTCCAAGTCGGGTATATGCAACCAAGCGCTCGAGGTCGCTCAAAATCTTTGTAAACCGACCAAAACACTCGTTGAGACTCTCACCAGCGCGTTGATCAAATTTGTTGTACTCGCGCTTGAACTGGTCCTGCCTCACAGTCTTGATTTGAGTAGAGCCCTCATGTTAACATCGAGGGTTACCCAAATCTCGTGAGTGGAGCGAAGGTGAGAAATCCTATCATACTCACCGCGGCTAAGACCCTGTATGAGAATGTTCCTCGCCTTAGCATTCGCCTCAACGTCAACCATATTGATGGCCGTGACATTTTCATCAGCAGGAACCTCATAAGGGAGTTTCACCTTCTACCATATCAGGTAACCCTGGGCAGTGATGTATGACTCCATCCGGGACTTCCAAAAAGGAAAATCAACTGCATTAAAGATGGGAGGCTTGGTGGAATATTTGTCCGTCGCCATGGCTCTTGAGACCGGTCAAGATCTATGGAAGAGCAAAACCGGCTCAGATACCAATTGAAGGACCGAGATGGCGAACAGAGGGGGGTGAATGGTCGCAAATAAAATTTCCCCCAAAATACTCTAACAAAAACCTCGATAAGATCGCTCAAAGGAAATCGTGAAAAACCTGAAAAACTAGACAACTATGTGTACCCCAAGCTTGCATGGATAAGTACCATAAAATATGTGGGGATTTTTGAGTCAAAATACTGGTTGTCTAGTGTCCAAGATAAAGAGGAATCAATTCAAACTCTTGCTTTTAGAAAGGACATCAATTCAAATCACAAAAGTCACTTTCAGAAAAGCAAAAGCAGAATTTCCAGAACTTGTCCTCGATTTGCACAGGAGGTTGGTGGGTTTCTACAGCTCACAAAATTTTGATACTTTTTCTCCCTATGAGCATAAAAGTCTTGAAGAACTCCACCAAATTTCTCCTCAAAAATATTTACAGAAAAAACAGGAAAAATCTAAGAACACAGTCTGGTCAAGAACTTCGAGCAGACAGTTTGGGACTCGGTTTTCACCTCATGGCGCCCAAACGGTGCAACAAATGAACTCCAAAATTTTTCTGCACGTGGATATCAGAGTCCCGCACCTCCTCCAATAAGAATCACTTGAAAAAGATTTTTATAGATTTTTATAGAAATCAAACACTGACTACTGCGCGAAGAACAAGTTCTGAACAAAGTTGGAACTTGAAAGAAAAGATGTTCTCTACTCAATCCAAGAGTGCAAAAGAGATGTAAAACCATATGAACACACTCAAAACATCCAAGATCAGCAGCATTTAGAAGGAGGGAGGCAAATCCAAATTACATGAAAGTAAATTGCGAGAATGTAATTGCGGGAAAGTAAATGCTGAATTTAAATTGCGTAAAGTAAAGACATAATGTAAATGCGCAAAATAAATTCAGAGGTGGATGGATAAAACTCTCATTTCTGGAAGGAGAGGTTACAAAGCCTCACTTTCATGTGGGCAAAGCTCAAAGGAGCATTCACAAACCTCGAAACCTTCAAGGGAAGGAGGCTACCCCTCCACTCCTATTTATACTACTCTTGGGCCACCTACCACCCTTGGATGAGTCCCTCAACCCTAGAGCACTCATCTAAGAGCTAGGATTAACCCACACACACAGCCATGCAAGGGCTTACCCAAAACCCACACTCATACCAGGTTTTCTTGCACGGTTTTTGTAACACCCTAATTTTTGCTCTAACTTAATTTTGGAGTATTTTTATTTTTGTGATTTTTTTTGGGAATTTATTTAAATTTAATTGGATTTATTCAAATAGGGCTTTTCTTGAAAACAATTGAATAATGGAAAAGTTTTTGCAAAGTTTTATTGCAAATATTTTAATTGAGTTCCAAATATCTCAAAGTAATTTCGGATTTTTCTAGAATTTTTCGCTATTTTAAAAGCTCCAAATGATTTAATTGAATTTCTAGAATTATTTTAAATGTGAAATGTTTTAAAATTTGTTGAGCGATAATGGGCGAGCCCATTATTGTGCGTGTCGTCGCCCAACGCGCGAAACCCTAGCGTCGCCGGTCCGAGCCGTTCGATCCTCGATCGGATGCACGTGAGTGAGCCACGTCGTCGCGTCGTGCGCGCGCCGGATCATCGCCGCACGAGCGGTGGGAGAGGCCACGTCGGTCGTCTTCGCGAGATCACGGAACTAATGCCGCCGACCGTTTCCGCTCGTTTCGCCGCCTGTAGCGCGCACGTCGAGGCCCCTTAAAGTGCACCGAGTAGCGCGTCTGACAGAGCTCCTTTCGCTGCGTCTTTTGACTCCTCGCACGCGCGTCAAGATGCTCTAGAGACCACGGGAGAGCTCACCGTAGTTGTTCCTCTGCGCCGCCACTGTTCTCCGCCGTTTGCTTCGCCATCGATCCATTTCCGCCGTCGCCGAGGTCACCAGTGCTCTGCCCGAGTCAAGCCGCGTCGAATGCGCTAGATCTTCTCGCCGGGTAACCACCGAAACGCCGTCGACTACGTCGTCTTCCTCCTCTCCGTCAAGCTTGCACCGCCGCACGCCATCGCCGGACTCCGAGCATCGTTGACCGTCGGATCTGCAAGGAGGGGTAAGGATCATGCCACGTCGCCCTTCTCTAGTTACATTTAGTTTGTATCTGTGCCGTTAGATCTATTATGGACGGTCTGGATTAATCCTAAGGTTTACACGTTAGTTGATCTTGATCGTTAGATCTAGAGCGAACGGCTTGGATTAGATCTAGTTTCTGCGATATGTTTTTGTCTTAGCCGTTGGATCGTTAGTGAACGCGTGAGATTGTGCCACGTAGCGGGCTGAATAGTAAGCGGCTCGGTACCGTGGGCGTTGGATTTAGATCGAGCGGCGGTGTGAGTAGATCGGTGGCGCGGATCCGTGCCGTTCAAATTTGAGCGTCTGGCGGAGATGACGCCGCACCCCATCGAATCACGTGCGGGACGCGTGTGGCGTTGGAGGGTGAGACCGGATCGACCGTTGAGTTGGGCGCACCGTTGGATGCGTGACACGTGGGGCGTGGAGTCGCGGCGTCGCCGAACAGCGGGGTGAGATCCGGCCGTTGGATGAGTGGCGATGCGGATCTTCTCGCGTGTCGCGTCGGGATTGGCTGCGCATCGTCGGCGACGCCTTCGGCCTGCGTCACCGGTGCATGAGCACGATCTTGCCGATCCACGGTGGACGAGCCGAACGCGTGGACCCGGCCCATGAATCAAGCAGCGTGGCGGCACTAGAGGTCGCCACGCGTGTCGCCGACGCATCATCGGCGTCATAAATATGTTTTATATAAAAATATTTTGACCGAAATTCTTTTATGTGCTGACGTCATCATGATGCAATGCTGACGTCATAAATGCGAATTTTCAGTATAAAAATAATTGGGAAAAATCGGATTTCTTAATTTCTGTATTTTGATTTTATTCAAACTTCAAATGACTATAACTTTTGCATTTTAACTCGGATTTGGGTGATTCAAATTTCTAAAAATTCATAAAATTATGATCTATTTAATGATGAATTTTATTTGAATTTTTGAGGCCATTTAGTCCTCTGTATTAGATTTTTATTGTATATTTTGTTGTCGCGTGAGCGCAAATTTGCGGAAAGTTTCGAGGAAGAATTAGTCGCTCAAGACCAAGCTTGAACACGACCAGCAACTCTTTGAAGGCAAGTGATGCTTTGATCATTTTGATCCCAGGTTTTTAAAATGTAGTTTATGCTTTGAAACTATGCATGCTTATTTATTTAAAATGAATTTAAATTGATTTGGGATAATGTAGTTAATCAACCCATTTTGTTATGCCACCTTGAATTATTAATTGTATGCCCTAAATCATTGTCACAATAAGTTGATTATATTAGTTGGATGTTAATATTGTGCCAACACGGGAGACTAGACCGTGAGTAGATGCTTAGCCTTGCAACGAGTCATGAATGATCTTTCAGAAAAATGCTACAAAATTGACTAATGGAATATTGAATGTATTTTCAAAGTGGTGTGATGATGCCACATGATGATATGGAAGTATGGTGACCTGTGTGGTTCCATATTGATATTGAGTTATTGCTGGCATGTGTTGCACAATAATCAACTGGGTGGGACATGATTTAGACGGGGCAAGTGGCAAGAGGTGTGTACAGGTGGGCTGTGTGGCATTGGGTTGATGAGTGTTGTGAGTCTGTGTGCCACAATGGGTCGTGTGCCTTGTTGAGTGTTGGAAGTCTTGCCTTGGTCGATTAAGGACTTCACCTTGCAAGCCTTTGATCTGAGTCACCCGTACAACCACATGTCGATATGGGACAGACCTAGTTGACTAGGGTTACGATATCTTTCCTCGATACCTCGGGGTGACAAGACACGTGGGTGTATCTGTATGGGGAGCGCACGTGCTACGGCTTGGTGCCCATCCAACGGTGATTGGCCGGTTCTATACTTGGCTCTATGTGAGGGAAGTGATAGTGAAGGCAACACGGAGAGGTTCTTTAGTTAAGGTAGAGGTTCTGAAAAGCTTTGTTGCGGACAATCACCTATGTGGTGGCGGTGTATCTTGTGGGTAAAGTGTACAACCTCTGCAGAGTGTCAAAACTATTCGAATAGCGCTCATGGTATTGAGCATTGCTCGGGATTACTGTCAAGGGTAGATTTTCATAAACAAAATGTGGGAAGGGTGGTTGTGTGCCAAGTGTTAAAATGAACTATTAAAGTGTGTGCCGAGAATCTTCGAGGAAAAACCATTTGAAGAAATTAGTATTACTTATAACTGTTCCAATGCTTTAATCTAATTAAGATATTGGTTTAAAATTGTTGTTTGATGCAAAAGAACCATTTAAGCCAACCCTTTGGAATAAGCTTTGCATGTAGTAATAGCATCGCATTCATGCATTACTTGTTGAGTGCCTTGTGTACTCATCCCACCTTGCTTATCAACCCCAACATCAGTGGAGGAGTCTACACGGCATGGGAGGAAGAGTACATCGAGGATTCGAACAACTAGGGGCAAGCCCATCGGTTGTTCGTGGCAAGATGAAGGCTTCCTTGACATTTGTTTATGTTCATTGCTATTTCTTTTCTCTGAATAATGTAAGCCCGTGTGGTTGTCTTATCTGTAAGGAGACCATAAGGTCGCATACAACTCAGTTTATATACATGTTTGCACTAATTATTCTTATATCTTCGTGAATGTCCGTGATGTGCAACCTGTATGTTGTGTGTGCTAAGCGTGATCTGGGTCGCACAGTAATACACGGAGGGTCCGGATCTGCGAGTTCGGGTCCCGGCAGAGGTGGTATCGAGCAGCCGATTGTAGGACTTGACCCTAGTTTGGTTGTGCCTAGGAGGGTAAAACTATTTTCTAAAGACCTAATCAACTTGAGCAAGAATATCAATGAAATCTTGACTTATCTCTTCTCTCTTGTTTCATACCTATCTTTGAATTTTTATTATTCTCTGTTTAATTTAAACAAGGTTTGTTTTGGCAGATGAGGATGATCCATACCTATGGAGAGTGCACCGGAGGATACGCCGCGGAGTTATGGCGTATGATGCAGTTTCTCGGAGGTTTTGATGGACCAGCATGTCGAGGACTTCGGTGGTGCAGGCAGGACTTGGCGTCGCTGGGATGTCAAGATCACGATGTATGCTCGGGAAAGGGCGAGGCGAGCCGTCCTATCTACATCACGGTCGGGAGGTCTTCTTTTGAGGCGGAATCCAGAGGCGGACACGACGAGCGATGCGGCAGATTGCCCGCACTTACTCCGCAGAGTTGGTGGGCACCGTCTTTCGTCACCATCCACGTCGAGACAATCGTTTAGAGAGGATGGAGCTTGCAGAGGAGGACGCCACTATCACCCACCGGCGAGTGTACGCCATCGCCAGAGGACGCCTTGGGCGAGGCAGTCCAGAGCTACAGAGGACCCGCGGCGAGGTCACGAGGCGAGGATCCAGTGCGGAGGGCTTAGCCCACTCCATGCGAAGATCCGGGAGTTGGAGATGGCTTTGTACGGACCGAGCCCGAGCGCCCCGAGTTACACGATCCAGATCCGGAGGAGCCGAGCAGAGGCACCAGCAGAGAGCGAGCAGCCGGGACCAGCAGAGTCGATGGGGTCTTTGCACCAGTGCGCAGAGGTCTTGAGATCGATTCGCCCGATGCGAGCACCCACGGTGTATGCTCGGGGAGCGCGGCGGGTTGGCTCGATGAGTGATCGAGTCTAGCCGAGGGTAGTGTTGAGACTCGAATAATTGAGTTGCGTCTTTTCTTCAGAGTCACCATTAGGTGTGAGTCGTCATAGAGTCCTATGTTTGCTTACTTGTTTTTCGTTGTGAGTGTCTCGTATGTGTTGCATTGCCCTTAGGCACTTGTGAGCAACCATACTGCCTTATATTATATCAATAAAGTGGCTAAATAATTTAAGTTACACCTGTTTCCCCACATAAGTTCTTTTACTCGTCTGTGCTTTCTTCTTTTCTTAACCTTGGAAGCTTGCAACAGATGGTGAGGACACGTGGAAATGTTGGAGCCAGTGGAAGTGGAGCTAACTAGGCGGACAACCAGAATGAAGAGCCGATTCCTCAACCGCCGCAGGTCGATATGCGTAACACAGGATCCTTCTTGATCGTGCGGACTCAACTTATGAACACGATGGTTCAAACCATGCAGCAGATATCCAACCAAGCTGCTGCGAATGTTCAAGCTGGGGGTAACCATGGACCACACCCCTACTCAAGGTTGTCGGAGTTTATGAGAACCCGTCCACCTACCTTCTCAGGCAACGCCAATCCACTGGAGGCGGACGATTGGCTAAGGACAATTGAAAGGAAGTGCACATTACCCAAAGTGTGTAGGACATGAGAGGTACTCTATGCCTCTCATCAACTCGAAGGACTACCGCAGAATGGTGGGAAAACCTGCGCGACTCATGAGGACCCACAGAGTATCACGTGGGAGGAATTCACCTCGACTTTCGCCCGTTACCATGTACCCGAGGGTATCATGGATCTCAAAAGGAGGAATTCGAGCCTCAAGCAAGGGGCGATCGGTGGCGATTACGAACAAATTCACCTAACCGCACGCTACGCACGGAGGGCGTGGCTACGGATAAGGCGGACAATCCCGCTTTATGAAGGGATTGAATGCGAGGTTGCAGTGGGACCGATCACCACACATTCCACGACTTCCAAGAGCTAGTTAACAAAGCTCTTATCTTAGAGGACAAGCGCCGAGAGTTGGATGACAACAGAAGCGCAGAATGGCGCAACAAGGAGGTCGTCGGGGCAGCGAGAGGAGAGGACGGCACCCAGCAGTTCATCCGGTACCGGCCAGAGGCAATGATAGGGCACCACTGGCGGCAAATCGCCCGATGGGTCGAATGTTCGAACTCGGCCGAAGCGTGGCACAAGTGGAGGAACCTCTCGAGCGGTGGGAAGGCGTTGCTATCATTGCAATGAAATGGGGCATTTGCCAACAATTGCCCTAAGAAGGAGGTGTCACCCGGTCCGCTTTAACACTGGGAACACACCGCAAGGACTCCCGCCAATCGTGAACGCGGGGCATCAACAAAGCAACAACTCCATCCCAAGGAACGCACGAGGTGAGTCAACCACATTACGACGGATGAAGTGCGAGCGCCACGGATGTTATCTTGGGTAAGTTCTAGTAAACTCGATTACCACTCTTCGTTTTATTCGATTCGGAGCTTCACATTCATTTATTTCCGAGATTTTGCTGTTCAAAATGATATGGATATAGTGAATCTTAAATGTGTGCTTATAGTCCAATCACGGATCGAACTCCGATCTAAAGTAGGATGTTACGGGTAAGACTAATAATTAATGGAGTTGAGTTCTAGCAAACTTAATCATCCTTAATACCCAAACCTTGGATGTTATCACAGGAATGGATTGGTTAACCAATCACAAAGCGATCTTTGGGTGTGGAAAAAGAGTCATATCGGTCGAGAGCCGGATGGAAAGAAGATTGAATTTGAAGCAAAATCGGTGCGAGATGGACAATTGATGGTCAACGACATGAAGATCGACTTAGAAGAAGTTTCCATAGTCAATGAATATTCGGATGTTTTCCCGGAAGATTTACCTGGAATGCCGCCAGATAGAGATATTGAGTTCGTGATAGAGTGGTTCTAGGACAGCTCAATAGCTAAGAGACCTTACAGGATGTCCACAGAGGAATTGGTGGAAATGAAGAAGCAAATTGAAGAACTACTGGAAAAAGGATTTATAAGACCTAGTTCATCGCCATGGGGAGCACCTGTCTTATTCGTCAAGAAGGACGGGAGTTTTAGGATGTGTATAGACTATCGTGCACTCAATGATGTGACGATAAAGAATAAGTATCCGCTACCCAGGATCGATGATTTGTTTGACCAGCTGAGAGGAGCAGGAGTATTCTCCAAAATTGATCTCTGATCAGGATACCATCAACTGAAGATCCGATCAGAGGATATCCCGAAGACTGCATTTTCGTCAAGATATGGACACTACGAGTTTAAAGTGATGTCTTTTGGTTTGACAAATGCACCAGCATATTTCATGAACTTAATGAATAAGGTTTTTATGGAATATTTGGATAAGTTCGTCGTCGTATTCATAGATGATATCCTTATCTATTCCAAGACGAGAGAAGAGCACACCGAGCATTTGAGGCTAGTCCTTGAAAAGTTGAGAGCAGCAGATTGTTTGCAAAATTTAGCAAATGTGACTTACGGAAAAATAAGGTGGAATTTCTTGGACACATAATTACAGTGAGAAGGAGTTGCGGTAGATCCAAAGAAAGTGGAGACGGTTCTACATTGGGAACAACCCAAGTCGGTAACCCAAATCCGTAGTTTCCTTGGAATGGCGGGTATTACCGTCGATTCATCGAAGGATTCTCTACGATTGCGAGACCTCTTACGCAATTGTTGAAAAGGAAAAGAAATTCTTATGGTCGCAGAGTGTGAGAAGAGTTTTGGGAGTTGAAGAGGAGTTTAACATCGGCACTTTGTATTAGTTTTACCCGACGTTCATCAAGGCTTGACATCTATTGTGATGAATCGCGTCGAGGATTGGGATGCGTGTTGATGCAAAATAGGAAGGTAATTGCCTATGCATCGAGGCAATTGAGACCACATGAGGAGAACTATCCGACCCATGATTTGGAATTAGCTGCAGTAGTGCATGCACTAAAGATATGGCGTCATCATCTCATCGAAATAGATGTGAAGTGTATACAGATCATAAAAGTCTTAAGTATATCTTCACGCAAGTGACCTAAATATGAGGCAAAGAAGATGGTTAGAGTTAATCAAGGATTATAATGTGGGAATTCACTACCATCTGGTAAAGCCAGCGTAGTGGCGACGCATACTGAGCGAAAGAACCACAGTGTGAATATCTTTGTTGGAAGCAGTCGAGCGGAATTGTGTAAGGATTTTAAATTAGAACTGGAAATGGTACGGAAGGATTCCTAGCAACTTTGGAAGTAAGACCTACCCTGGAAGATCGGATCAGGGAAGGGCAGAAAGATGATGATAAGATCAATAGAATTAAGGGCAAAATGGATGAAGGCAAAGCAAAAGATTTCAAACTAGATGAACAAGGTACTATGTGGTTTAAAGAGCGCATTTGTGTGCCGAACAAAAAGGAGTTGAAGGAGTTAATTCTGGAGGAGGCTCATGACTCCAAGTACTCAATTCATCCAGGAAGTGCGAAAATGTATCAAGATTTAAAGGAAAGATTTTGGTGGCCAAGCATGAAACGAGAAGTCGCCGAATATGTTGCATTATGTGACATATGCCAAAGAGTCAAAGCTATGCACCAAAGACCAGCAGGGCTATTACAACCCCTAAAGATACCTGAATGGAAATAGGAAGAAATTGGTATGATTTCATAACCGGATTGCCCAGAACGCAAAGTGGATATGATTCTATATGGGTCATTATAGATCGTTTAACTAAAGTGGCACATTTCATACCCGTGAAGACCACCTATTCCGGAGACCGGTTAGCAGAACTTTATATGGCATGGATCGTCTGCTTGCACGGAGTACCGAAGAAGATAGTGTCGGATGAGGTACCCAATTTACCTCCATTTTGGGGTAAGCTACATGAGGCAATGGGGACTCGTTTGAACTTGATCTGACCTACCATCCATGAGACGGATGGTCAAACCGAGAGGGTTAACCGGTATTGGAAGATATGTTGAGAGCTGCGCTTTAGCATATTCAACCTCATGGGACAAGTGTTTGCCTTATCTTGAGTTTAGTTACAACAAGATTATCGGTGAGTTTACAGATGTCTCCATTTGAAGCTTTGTATGGTCGGTCTGTCGAACACCATTGAATTGGAATGAGACAGTGAACGACATGTTTTGGACCCACATTCTTGAGAAGCGGAAGAACAAATCACCTGATCGTGGAAAGATTGAAGATTGCACAATCAAGGCGGAAGAGTTATCCGACAACCGTCGCAGGAACCGAGCTTTGAACAGAAGATTTTGTGTACCTTAGAGTCACACCTCTCAAAGGAGTTAGAAGGTTCCATGCAAAGGAAAGCTCGCACCCGATATATCGGACCATTCAAGATCTTGAGCGCAGAGGTGAAGTTGCTTATCGATTGAGTTACCACCATCTTTGGCAGGAGTGCATGATGTATTCCATGTATCTGGCGAAGAAGTGTCTTGAGTACCGAAGAGCAAACACCTTTGGAGGCAATTGAGTGCAAGAAGATCGACCTACAAAGAACATCCGATGAAGATTACGGGCGTAATGGTGAGAGACAAGGAACAAGTCAACACGTTCTGCGAATTCAATGGAGCAACCATTCGGAAAGTGAAGCAACATGGGAGCGAAGAAGATCGAAGAAGGAGTTCCTAACCTATTTCTCAGAGCGACCACGAATCTCGGGGACGAGATTACATTAAGAGGAGGTTTGTAACACCTAATTTTTGCTCTAACTTAAATTTTGGAGTATTTTTATTTTTGTGATTTTTTGGGAATTTATTTAAATTTAATTGGATTTATTCAAATAGGGCTTTTCTTGAAAACAATTGAATAATGGAAAAGTTTTTGCAAAGTTTTATTGCAAATATTTTAATTGAGTTCCAAATATCTCAAAGTAATTTCGGAATTTTCTAGAATTTTTCTGCTATTTTAAAAGCTCCAAATGATTTAATTGAATTTCTAGAATTATTTTAAATGTGAAATGTTTTTAAAATCGGTTGAGCGATAATGGCGAGCCCATTCTTGTGCGTGTCGCCGCCCAACCGCGAAACCCTAGCGTCGCCCGTCCGAGCCGTTCGATCGATCGGATGCACGTGAGTGAGCCACGTCGTCGCGTCGTGCACGCCGGATCATCGCCGCCACGAGCGGTGGGAGAGGCCACGTCGGTCGTCTTCGCGAGATCACCGGAGCTAATGCCGCCGACCGTTTCCGCTCGTTTTCGCGCTTGTAGCGCGCACGTCGAGGCCCCTTAAAGTGCCGCGAGTAGCGCGTCGACGAGCTCCTTTCGCTGCGTCTTTTGACTCCTCGCACGCGCGTCGAGACGCTCTAGAGACCACGGGAGAGCTCGCCGTAGTTGTTCCTCTGCGCCGCCACTATTCTCCGCCGTTTGCTTCGCCGTCGGTCCATTTCCGTCGTCGCCGAGGTCACCAGTGCTCTGCCTGAGTCAAGCCGCGTCGAATGCGCTAGATCTTCTCGCCGGGGAACCACCGAAACGCCGTCGACTAAGTCGTCTTCCTCCTCTCCGTCAAGCTTGCACCGCCGCACGCCATCGCCGGACTCCGAGCATCGTTGACCATCGGATCTGCAAGGAGGGGTAAGGATCGTGCCACGTCGCCCTTCTCTGGTTACATTTAGTTTGTATACGTGCGTTAGACTGTTATGGACGGTGCGGATTAACCCTAAGGTTTACCGTTAGTTGATCTTGATCGTTAGATCTAGAGCGAACGGCTTGGATTAGATCTAGTTTCGCGATATGTTTTTGTCTTAGCCGTTGGATCGTTAGTGAGCGCGTGAGATTGTGCCGCGAAGCGGGTGAATAATAAGCGGCTCGGTACCGTGGGCGTTGGATTTAGATCGAGCGGCGGCCGTGAGTAGATCGGTGGCGCGCGGATCCGTGCCGTTCAAATTTGAGCGTCTGGCGGAGATGACGCCGCACCCCATCGAATCACGTGCGCGGACGCGTGTGGCGTTGACCGAGGTGAGACCGATCGACCGTTGAGTTCGGGCGCACCGTTGGATGCGTGACGCGTGGTGGCGTGGAGTGCGGCGTCGCCGAATCGCGCGAGGTGAGATCCGGCCGTTGGATGAGCGGCGGTGCGGATCTTGCCGCGTGTCGCGTCGGGATTGGCTGCGCGATCGTCGCCGGCGCCACGGCTGCGTCACCGGTGCATGAGCGCAGTCTTGCCGATCCACGGTGGACGAGCCGAACCGTGGACCCGACCCATGAATCGAAGCAGCGTGGCGGCACTAGAGGCGCCACGTGTCGTCTTGGCGTCATCATCGACGTCATAAATATGTTTTATATAAAAATATTTTGACGAAATTCTTTTATGTGCTGACGTCATCATGATGCAATGCTGACGTCATAAATGCGAATTTTCAGTATAAAAATAATTGGGAAAAATCGGATTTCTTAATTTCGTATTTCAGATTTTATTCAAACTTCAAATGACTATAACTTTTGCATTTTAACTCGGATTTGGGTGATTCAAATTTCTAAAAATTCATAAAATTATGATCTATTTAATGATGAATTTTATTTGAATTTTTGAGGCCATTTAGTCCTCTGTATTAGATTTCTATTGTATATTTTGTTGTCGCGTGAGAGCGCAAATTTGTCGGAAAGTTTCGAGGAAGAATTAGTCGCTCAAGACCAAGCTTGAACACGACCAGCAACTCTTTGAAGGCAAGTGATGCTTTGATCATTTTGATCCCAGGTTTTTAAAATGTAGTTTATGCTTTGAAACTATGCATGCTTATTTATTTAAAATGAATTTAAATTGATTTGGGATAATGTAGTTAATCAACCCATTTTGTTATGCCACCTTGAATTATTAATTGTATGCCTAAATCATTGTCACCCTAAGTTGATTATATTAGTTGGATGTTAATATTGTGCCAACACGGAGACTAGGCCGTGAGTAGATGCTTAGCCTTGCAACGAGTCATGAATGATCTTTGGAAAAATGCTACAAAATTGACTAATGGAATATTGAATGTATTTTGAAAGTGGTGTGATGATGCCACATGATGATATGGAAGTATGGTGACTGTGTGGTTCCATATTGATGTTGAGTTATTCTTGGCATGTGTTGCACAATAATCAGCTGGGTGGGAAATGATTTAGGCTGGGGCAAGTGGCAAGAGGTGTGTGCAGGTGGGCTGTGTGGCATTGGGTTGATGAGTGTTGTGAGTCTGTGTGCCACAATGGGTCGTGTGCCATTGTTGAGTGTTGGAAGTCTTGCCTTGGTCGATTAAGGACTTCACCTTGCAAGCCTTTGATCCGAGTCACCCATACAACCACATGTCCGATATGGGACAGACCTAGTTGACTAGGGTTACGATATCTTTCCTCCGATACCTCGGGGTGACGAAGACAGTGGGTGTATCTGTATGGGGAGCGCACTGTGCTACGGCTTGGTGCCCATCCAACGGTGATTGGCGGTTCTATACTTCGGCTCTGTGTGAAGGAAGTGATAGTCAAGGCAATACCGGAGAGGTTCTTTGGTTAAGGTAGAGGTTCCTGAAAAGCTTTGTTGCGGACAATCACCTATGTGGTGAGCGGCTGTATCTTGTGGGTAAAGTGTACAACCTCTGCAGTGTCAAAACTATTGAATAGCCGCTCATGTATTGAGCATTGCTCGGGATTACTGATCAAGGGTAGATTTTCACAAACAAAATGTGGGAAGGGTGGCTGTGTGCCAAGTGTTAAAAATGAAGCTATTAAAATGTGTGCCGAGAATCTTCGAGGAAAAACCATTTGAAGAAATTAGTATTACTTATAACTGTTCCAATGCTTTAATCTAATTAAGATATTGGTTTAAAATTGTTGTTTGATGCAAAAGAACCATTTAAGCCAACCCTTTGGAATAAGCTTTGCATGTAGTAATAGCACTGCATTCTGTGCATTACTTGTTGAGTGCCTTGTGTACTCATCCCACCTTGCTTATCAACCCCAACATCAGTGGAGGAGTCTACACCAGCATGGGAGGAAGAGTACATCGAGGATTCGAACAACTAGGGGGCAAGCCCAGTCGGTTGCCTGTGGCAAGATGAAGGCTTCCTCGATATTTGTTTATGTTCCGCTACTATTTCTTTTTCTCTGAATAATGTAAGCCCCGTGTGGCTGTCTTATCTGTAAGGAGACCATAAGGTCGTACAACTCGGTTTATATACATGTTTGCACTAATTATTCTTATATCTTCGTGAATATGCGTGATGTGCAACCTCAGTATGATTTGTGTGTGCTAGCGTGATCCTCGGATCGCACAGAATACACGAGGGTCGGATCTGCGAGTTCGGGTCCGGCAGTTTCAAAGCATACTACCTAGACCCACTAACCTATCAACTAGACCTCAATCCGACGGCCCTCATTGATCCACGCGGCATCTAGCTAGCATCATCTCCTTTCCTTGTCTTCTTGACTTGCTCGGACTCCGTCTCCGATCATCTTCCGGCGATCTCCCAACCGTCTGGACCTCCGACGCTCCTCGCCTAGTCCCGATCATCCTTCGCCTCACCATGACCTAGCACCGTCGTCCTGCAACCATCAAAAACAAGGAAACTCCTCACAGAGCAATGCCCACAATGATATGCAATATAAACCATCCAACTCATCACAACCGCGTCCATAAAACCGGTACTGCCACTCCTGGCAGAGACAACTCAAATTGCTTCATTTTGAAAATCAATCCAAATCAAACTCAAACTTGAGCACACCTTGCTCAAATAAAGTCAAATACTCATCACAAACATGGATGGACCTCCACATGGTCCTTCAATCTCCCCCTTGATGAGTATATTGACAAACCACACAAAAAGGCATAAATTTGAGTTTGAAGAAAATTAAGAAGAAAGCAATTTTTAGTTGTAAAGTCAAACTTGGTCCAAAGATAGAAATTAGAACCTTGACCAAGTTGACGAAGAGGAATTTAGAATTTAGAGTTAAATTTAAGAAAAAGCAAGTTTTCAACAAAAACTCTAAAATCCAACTAAACATGTCAAATGTGATTATGGGACTATGATCCAACAGAAGTAGTAGCATAGTTTTACAAAGATCGTAATAACCAAATAGGCATTCACATTTTTATCTTTTTAGTGATGCCTTTTCTACGTTTTCTCCCCCTTTTGGCAATATAGGCATCAATTTTTTTTTATGTATGCATGAAATGCAATCGAAAGAGCTTTGAAGATTATCCAATTGATCAAAATGGAAGGATATTACACCAAGCTTGTCAATTTCAGAAGATGACTAAACTAAGACATGTCCAAGTGCAAATACGAGCTTAGTTTTGAATATTTCATTTTTTGCAAGATTTGACAAGTGCAACACCTAGCTTTAGTTTCAAAAATAGAAGAATAGCCACTCTAAGGATCAAAAGGAAAACCTAGAGTTCAACCTACTCAACACATTGGGGAATCTAGAAGAGCATACAAGGTCATTCGGGCTCATTTATCACTTAATGCAAATTTTGATTTATCATCATACAAGACATAGCGGGGTGCAAATGTTTGACATTATTTGCATTCTTCACCCACATATGTCTTTGTTTTTAATTTATTTGTATTTTCTTTTGACAACCAATTGACTCACGCCGTATGCGACCATCTCAAGATGAACTCTTAAGAGGATGGTCTAAGTCAAACACGATGTATTCCAAGTTCATCCCAAGTGCAATGGGAAGCGGTCTTGTGAATGCAAGGTGTTGAGTCGTATGTGCATAAGAAGAGTCAATTTTGTTTAATTTTCATTTTTAGCACGATGATTCATGAGCAATTGAAGGACTCTAGCATTGATCAAACTAGTTTCACCCAAGTTGCTATAGGGACTCTAGAGAACTCCAAAATTTCTCAAATTATGGCACAAACCTCTAGAGAAAAAACCTAGCAAGTAAAAGCAACAAGTTTCATCAAGTTTTTCATTTAAGACTTTTTTCATTTTAAAGCTTAGCAAGTTAAATGAACTTGGACATATCTGAGCTAGTGATTTCCTCCATATGATGCAGCATGGTGTATAGCATGAAGAAGAAGTCAATTGCATAATAGACAAAGCTCATTAAACAGGAAATGCAGTCTATATGCAATGCACGAACAGATTCCCAAACTCCCTCTCAACAAATGAATCAATTTTAAGCTCAAATCTGGTTAAAGTTGAGTTATTATCAAGATTAGACACAAAGAAAAACCGAATGAACTCAATAATAACCAGAAAAACAGAATGAGGAGAAGAAGTCGAGAAACTGCAAAACTGGATGGCTATAGAGCATAGAAAAGATATAAGAGATTCACTACGGCTTAGACTCGCTCTTATCTTCCCAATGGTGACATAGGGAAGCGACTCTAGATCCCAACTAAGGAGTGCACATGACCACTGTCTACCAGGAGGCCCAATACCGCGGACTTATAAGGCGTGAGGGAACTTAACCTAGAGAGAAGAGAGAACTGCTAATCACGCATGATAGCAACCTAAAGCACGAGATAAGAGGTCCATGGAAAGCATGCCAGAAGTCTAAGTGAGTGAACTCAATTCAAGAAAACCTGCCCAAAGTCACCCAAAAGAAATACAAAGAAAAGAAAAGCTGGAAGAAAACATATAATACATAATATACAAACCAGCTCCCCCTCACGAAAGGCCGTAAGGGCTCACGACTCCAAGCTCACTCCTCAAGGCAACAAATCTGGAGCTATCCAAAGGCTTGGTGAAGATATCGGCTAATTGAAGGTCACTCTCTACGTCCTGGTGCATCGGTCATCACAACAGTGACTGTGAGATGAGAAGCAGCAACCATCTTGCCATGTCGGCAAGGAGAGCAAACTAAGTCTTTGACCAATTTATGTTTTGGCAAACCATGAATGAGATCATGACTGCTGACTCGGGTCAAATGATCAAAACCAATGTGACCAAGTCTCCTATGCTAGGAGAGATCACGGGACTCTGAAGCAATCAAACAGCGAAGAGAGTCTCCAGAAGAAGCAGAAAAATCAGCCCAAAAGACTCTCCCATATCTAGAAATCCCTCAAACTAACCTTCCTGAAGAATCGAGGATTCTACAGGCGCTACTCTTGAAACTCACCTCGAAAGAGTCATCGATAAGCTGAGAAACAGAAAGCAAATTTTATTGCAGCTTACTCACTAAGGCAACATCTTTAAGAATGAAATTCCCATTAATGCATATAGTCCCTTTAAAAATAACTCTACCTGAAGAAGCATCCCCAAAAGTGATCAACTCATCACCGGGAGCTCGGAATAGGGAAGAGAACTATCGAGAATCTCCAGTCATATGACGAGAACAATTAGAGTCGACAATCCAAACATCTCCCTTCCCCATCTGACGAACCTGATCAAGACACAAGAGAGAAAGATGACTCAGTACTTGGATAGAGTGAAGACTTAGGAACCCAATACTGAACCACACGATGCCTCAGAGTACCAGCCACAGAAGAAGACTGGACTCGAGTGTCTCTCTGACGTTTAACCCTAACAAGATCAGTAGCAACTCTAGTAGATGATCTAGGAGTGGCTGGGTTGGCTGCTAGTGGAGCAAAGGCCGAACCACCCTAGTGAGGCTGCCTAAAACTCCTACCAAAAAACACCTCACGCCGCTGATATCTACCTCGATGAGAAAAACGAGGAATATCAAGAGGACGGCGAAAAGACTGACCACGAACAGCTCCAGGACTAAAACTCGAAGAAACAGCATGAAAACCGAGTCCTGAACGCTGCCCAAAAACAGATGACTCTCTAACCTGTCTAGAAGCAGTGTATGCCTTAGGAGCACTCAGAGTCTGGGGATGACCCTGAATACCCCTAAGAGCAGCAACACACTCACGCCGAGTGTTCTTGGCACGCCTGAAATAGAAATCTACTAGGTGACCATCCTTCTTACAGAAGGTGCATGTGTAATTCGCCTTGCTAGAGGCAGAAGCTACAGGAGTAACACCCTTCTAGTCAGAAGTTCTATGGACAACCTCAGCAGACCTAAACACAGTGGTACTCATCCTAGGAGCTACCACAATCTTATCACTCTTGGAGCCACGCACAATGGTGGGAGGATGCGCCCGAGTGTGCTCCAAGGGATCAAATCCTAGATCTTAATTAAATCTGCTAATCTTGGATTGGTCTAGAATAAGATTGAGTTTCTTCTTGCCTCCTACAAACTTCTCAAGAGTTCTCATGAGATACTCACAATCTCAGAAGAAAGAGGCACATGAAGAACAGGGAAGAGAGGAAGAAGAAGAACCAGAAAGAGAAGTTCTCTCAGCACGTGTATTTTTCTCCCTCAGCACGGCTGCCTCAATCTTGAGGGCCTCATAAGAAACGCAAGTCGCATCTCTAATCCTATGGGCTTGATCTTCTAACTTCTTCCTATGTTCGACTTTGATTTTATCCAAGTCACCCTCAATCACATTACATCGCAAGCAACTTTCTTGTGACTTAGCTAGTAAGTCCTTAGCAAGATTAGCACACTTGACATTTAGAGATTCATTGTCAAGTTTTAGTTGCCTACAGCCCTCACATGAGCTGACTTGGTCCTTAGAAGCATGTATTTCAAGTTCATCGTTTGTAGAAGAAAGCTTCCTAAGGTGATCGCTCATGGCATCAATTTTAACAAGCAATTTAGGGCAATTGGAGCATGACGGAGTAGAGTGAGCATGAAGAAAACTAGCATCTAGTGGAAATGGCATCAATAGAATCATCGCTAGTATTCTTCAACCTAAGACTATCTATTTCAGATAACACACTATCATGCATAGTCCTTAGGTTCTCCAACTCCACAAGAAGTGCATCATACAAAGAACAGTCATCAGTGACTCAAGAGGGAGAAGATCTAAGAGAAGCTAACTCTTGAGTCAAGGTACCTACTTCCTTCTCTAGCTCTACACACCTAGCTCTAGCTCTAGCATGAAATTTTTCTAATTTGCATAAAGCTACATTGAGCTGGTCATAGGAGGGTACCTCGTCCGAGTCGCTGTAGAGCTCGGAGTAGCTGATGCCGCTGGCGTCGGCCATGAAGCACATGCCGGAGAAGTCGTCGCCGCCTTTCTTCTCTTGCGGTTCATCCTCGCCCTCGTCGCTCCATGTCTCTATGTCGGAGAGGTTGATGTTATCAAGCGCGGCGAGGATGCGGTGGAAGAGCTTCTTGTTCTTGGAGAAGTTGCGGTACTTCTTCTCACGCGCCGGCTCACGAACTGGAGGTTTCTTGTTGTGGTTCTTGTCGATGTAGTCATTCTTTGCCGAACCGCCGATGTCGTTCTTTGTCTTCTCCAGTTTCGGGCAATTAGCCCGAATGTGGTTGGAGCCACTACACTCGAAGCATGTGATCATGTCACCTCTCTTCCTCTCTCTCACCCTCTTGTTTGCATGTGAAAATTTGCGAACAAGGAGAGCAAGCTCATTTTCTGGAAATTTTTCCAGTTGGTCATCGCTTAGCTCGCAAAGGGCGGAAAGAGAGAAACCAGCAGAAAGATCAAGGGAAGATCCAATGGGATCAGTGAGCAAAGGGCGGAATTGATTCCTAGTTGTCAAGTGTACAAACAAAGAGGAATCAATTCAAAGACTACTTTTCTAAAAGAGATAAAGCTAAAACACCAAAGTCTCTTTCCAAAAAAGTAAAAGCAGATTTTTCAGGAATTGTCCTCAATTGGAGCAGGTGGTTGGAGAGTTTCTGTTACTCTACAATTTTTGGGAATTTTTCTCCCTATGATAAGTTGAGTCGCGAAATAGTCCACTAAAAATAACTCAAAAAACTTTGTAGAATAAACATGAAAAATCAAGCGTTACATACAGTCAAGAACTTCAATCAAGATGTTTGAGGCTCAGTTTTCACTTCATAGCGCTCAAACGGTGCAATCAGTGGACTCACAAATATTTCCAGAGCTGGATATATGAGTCAAACACCTTCTCAAAGAAGAATCAATTAAAAAGGATTTTTCTAGCTTTTTATAAAAATCAAATACTGACTGCTGCGCGAAAAACATGTTCTGGACAGATTTGCAATTCGATAAAATCTTGATCTCTAGTCTATTTTAGGGTGCAAGAAAGCTGTAAAACTATATGAACACCCTCAAGACATCCTAGAAGAACAGAATTTAGAAGGACGGGAGGCAAATCCAAATTACGGTAAAGTAAATTGCGAGAATGTAAATGCGGGAAAGTAAATGCTGAATTTAAATTGTGTAAAGTAAAGACATAATGTAAATGCGCAATTTAAATTCATAATAAGGTAAAGAAAAATTTTGTATTTTCTGGAAGGAGAGGTTACAAAGCCTCACATTTATGTGGGCAAAGCTCAAAGGAGCATCAAAAACCTCAAAAACTTCAAGAGGGGAAGGCTACCCCTCCGCCCCTATTTATACAACTCTTGGGCCACCTACTACCCTTGGATGAGGCTCTAAACCCTAGAGCATCCATCAAGGGCTAGGATTAACCCACTCAACCAGTCATGCAAGGGTTCACTCAAAACCCACAACACATAATGGGTTTTCTTGCACGGTTCTCAAAACACACTAACTAGACCCGCTAACCTATCAACTAGACCAAGATCCAATGGTCCTCATTGATCCACGCAGCGTCTAGCTAGCATCTCATCCGTTCCTTGTCTTCACGGCTTGCCACGACGCCGTCTCCGATCATCTTCCAGCGATCCCCGACCGTCTGGACCGCCAACGCTCCTCGCCTAGTCCCGATCATCTTTCGCTTCACCATGATCTAACATCGTCGTCCTGCAATCAGAAAAAACAAGGAGATACCTCACATAGCAATGTTCAATCATCACAAATGCTCACAATTAATTATGTCTCAATCATCAGTCGGTTCTACCGTCAGCCACAGGCCGATAGTATCGCAAGAAGCTAATACAACTCAAATTGCTTTCTTTTGAATTCCAATTCAAATCAAACTCAAACCTGAGCACACCTTGCTCAAATAAAGTCAAATACTCATCACAAATATGGATGGACCTCCACATGGTCCTTCAAAGGGGAACAATAAAACAACTGATTATAAATACATAAACCATACATATACGTTGTTTCCTTTGTTTAGCATATTTTCAGGTTACCAAAAACGGAGGACAGCTTTTCTTAAAGGGAGGATGATGCGGGTACATACACGCTTAGCACTTTTTATTTACATATTTTATTTGACTGGAAAGAATTACTGAGTCACGTTAAATATCACTAGGTGAACTCTAATTTTATTGGCATTTAATTATTTTAATTGGAGATACAGAACCACTACTATTTTATTTAATTAAATATAGGCCTATATTTGATTGGTACAAACCTAAAGTAAAGATGCGTACGAAATGCTTCGAAGAAAGAAATATTTCATGTCAAAACAAATGACACCGTTACAAAGATCTTCTGGAGCTGATCAAAAGGGATATATTAAGCTATATTCCATGTCGAGATGCAGAAGCTACGAAAAAGGGAAGTGCCGAGTTCGGCTACTACAGTAACAAGTCCGTGCTACAGTACCAAACATGAATCGTGTCGCTGCAGGACATACTACAACATCGGAACTCTCATGTCAGTATGACGAACAGGGCCCGCTACAATAACGGAATAGTACAATATTTGCTGTTGCTTCGGTAATCAAATTCTTTGTCCTTTTTGTATATATTTAGATCTATTCTATTGTAAAAATAGATATCAGACATCAAATAAATCAGACAGCTACTTTTGTATCTATTAAGTGTTCTTCTCTTGTTCTTCCTCATTGCATACGTATAGAGAGGGGGATCGGGCGATTTCTTCCAAAAATCGTTCTACCTTTCCCGTGGGAATTGGGAGATCGATATACTTCACTCGGTGTCTGTGAAGTTCAACACGTGTGTTTTTTGACGAATCGAAGAGTTGCAAGCCCATTGCATCTGTTAGCGAGGGATCAACTAGTATTCATTAAGAGTGCATGTGAGTATCCTAATCCTACGCCATGAAGATGGGGCAAACCACATATCACGTGTGCTCTGAATTTGTGAATTGTAATAGCATATGTGTCAATTGTGCATTCAATTGGTTATACTAGTCATATGCCCGTGCGTTGCAAAGGAAACTCAATTTGGGACAAAAAAAATTCTTTGTAAAGAGTACTAACCATGTCTGAATGTTACTATTTACTCTGAAAGTACAATGGTTGAATGTTTAAATCAACTCATGGAAGCATACAAATTTCAAACACCTGTTTGCAAACTCGAGTCAGAAAAGAATATATAAGTTGTTATTTATTAGAAAATATGTAAGATACAAGCTAACAAATAAATATAGAATATGTAATTAGACACTGCAAAATTAAGAATATCCACTCAATTTACCTTGACATAGAAAAATGTGAAATAACATCTTTCCGGTTGTCCCAATCATCACCTGTTATCCTATACATGTTAACATGCTCACTAATGTTCTCAGCTAACGCTGGAGTCACATCATTTCCTGGTGAGATGGACAGGAAGATTGGAATTTGGGTGGTCAAGCTCTTGCAGGAGCTGCAATATACAAATTAACTGATTGCCTGATTCTGAAACTGCATTAATTGTAAACGAACTTGTGCGACTAATTCTAGGATATGGGACAATTTACCTCTGAAATGGTGATGATTTCTTTTGGGATATAATCCATGCCAAAGATACAATCAACCTTCACTGCAAACAAAATAGAATTGTATATATGAAACCATCTATAAAATTTCAGTTTTAGCACCACATGAAAAGTGTCAACTACTTCCTAATTTAGAAGCTTCCTACACTATCCTGAGAATTATGTACCTAAAATAATGTATAGAATTAAAATAAGCATACCAAAATCAACACCCCAATCAGCATACTGTCGGTAAAGAGATCTTAAGGCCCGTCCAGCTCCAATATCTGTATTAACATTCATAAATCCATGCGGCATCCATGCACATGTTTTTTGGGTAAGACCTATATTTCGAGCTGTCCATTGCCGGCCATTCTCTACGTCGAGTTCTCCCTACAAGGGATCACAAGATAACACACTAAGAATAATAGATAGAACTTCAAGACTTCTGGTGCAGTTCAGTTCATGTTGCAGTATTACAACTCCCTGATTTCAAAATTCATTTGTTATATTTTAGATAAAAGTTCTAACTTTGCAAGAAAACAAAGCAGAGCATCAGACGATAAAATACAGAAAATGTTGTATTAACAATGAAATACTATGATAAGGACAACGTCATTTTACACACTGATAATTTATAATGGAGCAGAATAGTTATTTTCCTATAATGATAAAATATTTGTCTGTAAGATTATTGTAGGAAATTAGTCGACCTTTCAAGCACTGTAGCAAGTCTCCAAGTTGAGGCACTCTGAAAAAGGAAGGGAAAAAAACCAATCCTCCCATTGTAAATACTAAATACATTAAGAGGAAGATAATTATGCAACAGTAGTAGTCATCATCTAATAGCATTTCAAAGGACAAACAGTACCGTCTTAATGTCCAAGATGGGTGTGTTTGCATTAACAGCCTGTGTATTTATTCCTTTCATTAAATGGATACCTAATTTCAAGCCCATTTCATGAACCTTATTGGCTATTTGACTAAACCCTTTATCACCTCTAGATGATGGAAACCTTTGAAGGTCAGGAAATGGTCGACCCCATTCATCAATGTTGTCAAATCCATACGAATCTGTATACTCCCCGTCAACATACTTCTGGTACCAGAGGAAATCAATAACTGCATACTACCCAAAGATATGAGACAGAGTAGATAGTTATATAGATGATCAGATTTATCATTGTTCATATTTATTTTGATATTAATATAGCCAAATTAAAGTATCTAAAAGGTAACCTGATATCAGTGTGGAAGTAACTTTTCTGCTAAGATCTCTGCATTTTTCTTGTATGCATTTTCATCAACTGTCCATGAAAAGTAATCATATCAATTCCACCCTCTTGGTGGTAACCCAGCAAGTTCATCATTTGCCTCTGAAGTGCCCCTGAAATGTAAAAGTACGAACAAATGGACATCATTTCTCTTTAGCTAAGAATAGTCTTGGTATAGAAGGATCAGATAATGGTGTTCAAATTAGAATTGCTCTCTTTACATCCAAATAATTCATATCTCGAGCTCTCAAACCACAGTCAAAAAAGAGTGCCCTGTTAACAAAGTGTGCCAACATGGCTACCTGGAATTGATTTTTTGGATCTCGTGTCTGATAGCGCCAGGCCACTAGCAGAGGCAATTTACATAAGATAATTTTTCCTCCACCAATACCAATGAGACACTGAGATAGATGCTGACTAACACAAACATGATAGAATCCAGAAAGGAATCAAATGCTCAATCGCATTTCCAGTTAGTTTTCAAAACCACCTTTTGTAATTATCACCAAATTGCCCACGCGAACAGCATGAGCGTCTCATCTAATTACATTATCATGACAAGCAGATCAAACAACACACCCAAAGCTACATGCCAGTAAACAAGCATGTGTGAGAGGGGGAGCGCACCTGGACCCTGTAGGAGGCACGGGTGAGGCCGACAGAGGAGGAGCAGCCAGATGGTGCCGACGACCAACACCGCCATGGTGACCCACAGCCACACCGATGCGTGGCAGCGGCGGGGTTTCGCCCAACAAACCAATAGAGAAAAAACCCACCAAAAAAACAGAAAAAATCGCGAAAAGATTGGAGAATTTGGAGCTAGAAGGGGGTGCTCACCTGCGCATTGGGGACGCGAGGTTAGGGTTTCAGAGTAGAGGGGGAATTGGGGCGCAAGAGGCGCTCAGATCTAGGAATTGAAGGTGCGGGAGCTTCGGGAGTGGAGTGTCCGTGCCTGTGCGTGTGGTTGAAGCGGGCGAGAGGGGGAGCACACCTGAACCCTACAGGAGGCGTGGGTAAGGCCGACGGAGGAGCAGAGCCAAACGGTGCCGGTGACCCACAGTTGCGTCGGCGCGCGGCGCCGACGGAGCGACGCCTCGTCGGGGGCCCTACGCGGTTTCGCCCAACCAAACCGAGAACAAAACCACCAAAAAATCAGCAAAAATTGTGAAAAGATTGGAGAATTTGGAGCGAGAAGGGGTGCTCACCTGCGCATTAGGGACGTGAGGTTAGGATTTGAGAGCAAAGGGGGAATTGGGGCGCGAGAGGCGCTCAGATGGATTAGGGGGCTGGGGCATGCGGAGGGAACAAGAATCGTATGGATTTTTTTGCGGTGGTATGTTTTTTTTCGATGTGGATAGCGTATGGTGTGGGGCGTAGAGAACGGACGATTGCCACCAACTCTTAATTAGAAGTAGTAGAGAAATCTGAATTGATTTTCGAAATAGATGTGATGTGGTATAATCTATAATTTGCTTGTGCTGTGTTGTAATCTGAGTTGATTTGTGATGGTATATGTGTACTTGTGGATGTGTAATTGTAACATCCCAAATTTCATTTTTATTGGATTTAGTATGCTTTTTCCTTTTTATTGAATTTTCTAGGATTTTATTTAATTTATCCTGAATTTGTTGAATTAAGCTTTTTGGTATATTTTATTTATTTAGTGACAAGTATTAATGATCTTTTGTTGGAAATATTTTATTTGAGTCCCTAATGCCTTAAAGTATTTTCTGGAATGTTTTCTGGATTTTTCCTAGTATTTTTGCTATTTTATTTGGCTTAATCTATTTTGTTGATTTGTTTTTATTCGAAAATGTATTAAAATCCCCATGAATAGTGTTGGGGCAAAACCCATCGGTCCGGCCCAAACCGCCCGCATAGCCCGCCGCTGCAAAACCCTAACCCTAGGATCGACGACCGTTGGATTTGATCCAACGGTTGTGATTCCTCCGCGTTGCCCGCACAGGGATGCTTCTTCAGGTAGAGTCATTGCTAAAGGTACCATCTGCATTAATGACAATTTCATTCTTAAAAATGTTGCCTTAGTAAGTAAGCTGCAATACAATTTGCTTTCTATTTCTCAGCTTATCGGAGACTCTTTCGAGGTGAGTTTCAAAAGTAGCGCCTGTAGAATCCTCGATTCTTCAGGAGGGTTAGTTTGCGGGATTTCTAGATTTGGGAGAGTATTTTGTGCTGATTTTTCTGCTTTTTCTGGAGACACTCTCCGATATTTGATTGCTTCAGAGTCCCGTGATCTCTCCTTCTGGCATAGGAGACTTGGTCACATTGGATTTGATCATTTGACCCTAGTTAGCAGCCACGACCTCATTCGTGGTTTGCCCAAACTCAAATTGTTCAAAGACTTAGTTTGCTCTCCCTGCCGACATGGTAAGATGGTTGTTGCTTCTCATCCCTCAATCACTGTTTAATGACTGATGCTGAAGGACCATGTGGAGGTTCATCCATGTTTGTGATGAGTATTTGACTTTATTTGAGCACGGTGTGCTTAGGTTTGAGTTCGATTTGAATTGGATTCAAAAGGAAGCAATTTGAGTTGTGTTAGCTTCTTGCGGTACTACCAGCCTGTGGCTGGCGGTAGAACCGACTGTTGATTGAGACATAATTAATTGTGAGCATTTGTGATGATTGAACATTGCTATGTGAGGTATTTCCTTGTTTTTCATGGTTGCAGGTCGACGATGCTAGATCATGGTGAGGCGAAAGATGACCGAGACTAGGTGAGGAGCGTCGGAGGTCCAGACGGTCGGGGATCGCCGGAAGATGATCGGAGATGGAGTCGTGGCAAGCCGTGAAGACAAGGAACGGATGAGATGCTAGCTAGATGCTGCGTGGATCAATGAGGACCATTGGATCTTGGTCTAGTTGATAGGTTAGCGGGTCTAGTTCTCGCAATTTACTTTCTCGCAATTTGGATTTGCCATCCCTCCTTCTAAATGTTGTTCTTCTAGGATGTCTTGAGGGTTTTCATATGATTTTACATCTTTCTTGCATCCTAAGATAGACTAGAACTTGTTCTTCGCGTAGCAGTCAGTCTTTGATTATTATAAACATCTAGAAAAATCCTTTTTAAGTGATTCTTATTTGAGAAGGTGCGAGACTCATATATCCATCTCTTTAAAAATTTGTTAGTCCACTGGTTGCACCGTTTGAGCGCTATGAAGTGAAAACCGAGCCTCAAACATTCTGATCGAAGTTCCTGACTGTCTGTAATGCTTGATTTTTCAAGTTTATTCTGCAAAGCTTTTTGAGGTGATTTTTGGTGGAATGTTTTATGACTCACCTGCTCATAGGGATAAAAATTCTCAAAAATTTTAGAGCAATATAAACTCACTAACCACCTGCTCCAATTGAGGTCAATTCCTGAAAAATCTGCTTTTACTTTTCTGGAAAGAGACTTTGGTGTTTTAGCTTTATCTCTTTTAGAAAAGTAGTATTTGAATTGATTCCTCTTTGTTTGGACACTAGACAACCAGGATTGTGATTAAAAATCCCTCACATGATTTATGGTTCTCATCCATGAAAGTTAGGTGTACACATAGTTGTCTAATTGTTCGGGTTTTGGAGGGTGTGCGAATCTGAGAAACACTAGTTTGAAGGAAAATCTTTGGGTGTTTCAGGTTTTTATTGCGAGATTGTTTGGAGTACTTTGAGTGGGGGAAAATTTTATTTGGGATCATTCACCCCCCCCCCCCTCTAATCGTCATTTCGGTCCTTCAATTGGTATCAGAGCAGGTTTTGCTCTTTCATAGATCTTGACCGGTCTCAAGAGCCATGGCGATGGACAAGTATTCCACCAAGCCTCCTATTTTTGCTGGAGTTGATTTTCCTTTCTGGAAATCGCGGATGGAGTCATACATCACTGCCCAGGGCTTCCTGATATGGTAGAAGGTGAAACTCCCGTATGAGGTTCCTGTCGATGAAAACGTCATGGCCAGCAATATGGCTGACGTTGAGGCGAACGCTAAGGCAAGGAACATTCTCATACAGGGTCTTAGCCACAGTGAGTATAATAGGATTTCTCACCTCCGTTCCGCTCATGAGATTTGGGAGACCCTCAATGCTTACCAAGAGGGCACTACTCAAATCAAGACCGTGACGCAGGATCAGTACAAGCGTGAGTACAACAAGTTTGAACAACACGCTAGTGAGAGTCTTGATGAGTGTTTCGGTCGTTTTACAAAGATTTTGAGCGATCTTCGAGTAGTTGGTTGCATATACCGTGACTCGGATAATTCTCAACATTTCTTGACCGCACTCGATCTTCGAGTTTGGGAAATGAAAGTGACGACCATCAAGGACACTACCGACTTGTCGACCTTGACTCTTGATGGGCTTTACTCCTGCCTCAAGGCTCATGAGATCGACGTCGTCTCTCGCAAGACGAAATCTCAGTCGATAGCCTTGGTCACCGATCCCACTGGATCTTCCCTTTATCTTTCTGCTGGTTTCTCTCTTTCCACCCTTTGCGAGCTAAGCGATGACCAACTAGAAAAATTTCCAGAAAATGAGCTTGCTCTTCTTGCTCGCAAATTTTCACATGCATACAAGAAGGTGAGAGAGAGAAAGAGAGGTGGCATGATCACATGCTTCGAGTGTGGTGGCCCCAACCACATTCGGGCTAATTGCCCCAAACTGCAGAAGGCAAAGAATGACACCGGCGGTTCGGCAAAGAACGACTACATCGACAAGAACCGCAACAAGAAGCCTACAGTTCGCGAGCGGACGCGTGAGAAGAAGTACCGCAACTTCTCCAAGAACAAGAAGCTCTTCCACCGCGTCCTCGCAGCGCTTGACGACATCAACCTCTCCGAAATGGAGACATAGAGTGACGAGGGCGAGGATGAACCGCGAGAGAAGAAGAGCGGCGACAACTTCTCCGGCATGTGCTTCATGGCCGACGCCAACGGCACAGCGACTCGGACGAGGTACCCTCCTATGACCAGCTCAATGAAGCTTTCTGCAAATTAGGAACATTTCATGCTAGAGCTAGAGCTAGGTGTGTGGAGCTAGAAAAGGAAGTAGGTACCTTGACTCAAGAGTTAGCTTCTCTTAGATCTTCTCCCTCTCGAGTCACTGATGACTGTTCTTTATGTGATGCACTTCTTGTGGAGTTGGAGAACCTAAGGACTGTGCATGATAGTGTGTTATCTGAACTAGATAGTCTTAGGTTGAAGAATGCTAGCGATGATTCTGTTGATGTTATTCTACTAGATGCTAGTTTTCTTCATGCTCACTGTACTCCGTCATGCTCTAATTGCCCTAAATTGCTTGCTGAAATTAATGCCATGAGTGACCATCTTAGGAAGCTTTCTTATAGAAACGATGAGCTTGAAATGCATGCTTCTAAGGACCAAGTCAGCTCATGTGAGGGTTGTAGACAACTAAAACTTGACAATGAATCTCTAAATGTCAATTGTGCTAAACTTGCTAAGGACTTATTAGATAAGTCACAAGAAAGTTGCTTGCGATGTAATGTGATTGAGGGGGACTTGGATAAAATCCATGTCGAACTTAGGAAGAAGTTAGAAGACCAAGTCCGTAGGATTAGAAATGCGTCGTGCGTTTCTTGTGAGGCCCTCAAGATTGAGGTAGCCGTTCTAAGGGAGAAAAATACACATGCTGAGAGAGCTTCTCTTTCTGGTTCTTCTTCTTCCTCTCTTCCCTGTTCTTCATGTGCCTCTTTCTTCCGAGAATATGAGTATCACATGAGCACTCTCGAGAAGTTTGTAGGAGGCAAGAAGAAACTCAATCTTATTCTATACCAATCCAAGATTAGTAGATTTAATCAGGGTCTAGGATTTGACCCCTTAGAGCACGCTCGGGCGCATCCTCACACCATTGTGCGTGGCTCCAAGAGTGTTGAGATTGTGGTAGCTCCCAGAGTGAGTACCACGGTGTTTAGGTCTGCAAGGGTTGTCCATGGGATTTCTGACCAGAAAGTTGTTGCTCTTATAGCTTCTGCCTCTAGCAAGGCGAAGTACACATGCACCTTCTGTAAGAAGGATGGTCACCTAGTAGATTTCTATTTTAGACGCGCTAGGAACACTCGACGTGAGCGTGTTGCTGCTCTTACGGGTATTCAGGGTCATCCCCAGACTCTGAGTGCTCCTAAGGCACACATTACTTCCAGACAGGTAGAGAATCGCCTGTTTTTGGGCAGCGTCCAGGACTCGGTTTTCATTTTGTTTCTTCGAGGTTTAGTCCTGGAGCCACCTGTGGTAAGTCTTTCTACCGTCCTCTTGATATTCCTCATTTTTATCATCGAGGTAGGTATCAGCGGCGTGAGGTGTTTTCTGGTAGGAGTTTTAGGCAGCTTCACTGGGGTGGTTCGGCTTTTGCACCACGGTAGGCCAACCCAGTTTCAGCTCCTAGATCATCTACTAGAGTTGCCACTGATCTTGTTAGGGTTAAACATCAGAGAGACACTCAAGTCTAGTCTTCTTCTGTGGCTGGTACTCTGAGGCATCGTGTGGTTCAGTATTGGTTTCCTAAGTCTTCACTCTATCCCAGTACTGAGTCATCTTTCTCTCTTGTGTCTTGATCAGGTTCGTCGGATAGGAAAGGGAGATGTTTGGATTGTCGATTCCGGTTGTTCTCGTCATATGACCGGAGATTCTCGATGGTTCTCTTCCCTAGTCCGAGCCCCCAGTGATGAGTTGATCACTTTTGGGGATGTTTCTTCAAGTAGAGTCATTGCTAAAGGTATCATCTAAATTAATGATAATTTCATTTTTAAAGATGTTGCCTTAGTGAGTAAGCTGCAATACAATTTGCTTTCTGTTTCTCAGCTTATTGATGTCTCTTTCGAGGTGAGTTTCAAGAGTAGCGCCTGTAGAATCCTCGATTCTTCAGGAAGGTTAGTTTGCGGGATTTCTAGATATGGGAGAGTCTTTCGTGCTGATTTTTCTGCTTTTTCTAGAGACTCTCTTCGTTGTTTGATTGCTTCAGAGTCCCATGATCTCTCCTTCTGGCATAGGAGACTTGGTCACATTGGTTTTGATCATTTGACCTAAGTCAGCAGCCATTATCTCATTCGTGGTTTGCCCAAACTCAAATTGGTCAAAGACTGAGTTTGCTCTCCTTGCAGATATGGCAAGATGGTTGCTGCTTCTCATCCCGATCCTTTGTTGTGATGGTGATGCACCAGGACAGCTTTTACATATGGACACTGTTGGTCCGACTAGAGTGCAGTCAGTGGGTGGGAAGTGGTATATTCTTGTCATTGTTGATGATTTTTTAAGGTACTCTTGGGTGTTTTCATGTCCTCGAAGGATGAGACTTTTACCCATTTCAGGGGTTTGGTTCATAGGTTGTCTTTTGAGCTCCCTGGTGCCCTACGAGCTATACGCATTGACAATGGCACGGAGTTCAAGAACTCCTATTTTGGGAGTTTCTGTGTGGAGTCTGATTTAGAGCATCAGTTCTCCTCTCCCTACGTCCCTCAGCAAAATGGGGTAGTGGAAGGAAGAATAGGACCCTGGTAAAGATGGCCAGGATGATGCTAGACGAGTACAGTACTCATAGAAAGTTTTGGGCTGAGGCTATAGCTACTGCTTGCCATGTTTCTAATCATGTATTCTTGAGAGCACATTTGCACCACACTTCTTACGAGTTATGGTATGGGCGAAAGCCCAGTGTTTCTCATTTTTGTGTGTTTGGATGCAAGTGTTTTATTTCGAAGTCTGGTAACCTAGATAAGTTTGAGACTCATTCTTCTGATGGTATCTTTCTGGGTTATTCGACTTAACCTCGAAGCTATAGAGTCTAGAGTTGCGATGCGCATAGGATCATAGAGACCTGTGAAGTGACCTTTCATGAGGCTATCCCAGGAGCTAGACCTGACATTTTAGGCTCTTCTTTGTCCTCCGAGACCATCTTTGTAGAGGATGAAGATGATGGAGATGATGGTGTTCCACCTGATCCAGTCCCCTCTACACCTGAGGTGCCTCCTGTTTCTATTTCTGCACCTCAGGAAGGCCAGCCCTTGCCATCTGACTCTCATGCAGCTAGTGGCTCTGCTTCTACCTCTTCTATACATGAGGTAGAGGCCACTTCTGCTTCTGGACCTCCTCATCATATTCAGCGTTCTCATCCACCTGATCAAATCATCGGCGATCTGTTTGAGCGAGTCACTCGCTTAAAATCAGGTTTGTCTAGTTTCTGCCTTCACTCTGCCTTTGTTGCCTCGTTTGAGCCGAAGGATGTGACTCGTGCATTATCTGACGAGTCTTGTACTAATGCTATGCATGAGGAACTTGAAAACTTCGAGAGGAACAAAGTCTGACATCTTGTAGAACGTCCATCTAGTCATAATGCCATTGGGACCAAGTGGGTGTTCAAAAATAAGCAGAGTAAGGATGGGGTTGTCATTCGCAACAAGGCTAGGCTAGTTGCATAGGGCTTTTCTCAGGATGAGGGTCTTCACTTTGAGGAGACCTTTACCCCTGTAGCTAGACTAGAGGCTATTAGGTCCTGCTTGCATTCTCTACATCCCAGGGCTTCAAGCTCAATCAAATGGATGTCAATAGTGCATTCCTCAATGGCTATATTGAGAAAGAGGTTTATATCAAACAACCTTCAGGATTTGAGAATCCCAAGTTTCTGAGTCATTTATACAAGCTTTCCAAAGCTCTCTGTATTGACTCAAGCAGGCCCCCAAAGCATGGTATAAGAGGCTCAAGTCTTATTTTCTCAGCCATGACTTCAAAATGGGCATAGTAGACAAGACTCTGTTCATCAGATACCATGAGTCGCATTTTCTTCTCGTCCAGATTTATGTGGATGATATTATTTTTGGTGGCTCATCTTATTCGCTTGTGTCTCAGTTTTCTAAGGTGATGAGCACAGAGTTTGAGATGAGTATGATGGGCGAGTTGAGCTACTTTCTTGGCTTCCAAATCAAGCAGACTCGGAAGGTACTTTCTTGCATCTAGGCAAGTATACCCATGACCTCTTGAGGCGCTTCGATATGTCTGATGGGAAGCCGGTGATGACTCCTATGGCCACTACTACTGTCCTCGAGCCCGATGAGGATGGTGAGCCTGCTGATCAAAAGGAGTTTGAGCATGATCGGCTCCCTCTTGTACCTCACCGCTTTGAGGCGGACATACATTTATTGTGTGTGCATGCGCTCGATTCGAGCTTCTCCTCGCGCCTCTCACCGCCAGGCGGTCAAGCGTATCTTCAGGTACCTTCGAGCTACCACTGATTATGGTATTTGGTACTCTTCTTTTTCTTGTCTATCTCTTAGAGCCTTTTCCGATACCGACTTTACTGGCTGTAGGATACATAGGAAGAGCACTTCTAGCACTTGCAAATTCATTGGCACTTCTCTTCTTTCTTGGTCATCTAGGAAGCAGTCCAGAGTTGCGCAGTCCACCGCTGAGGCCGAGTATGTTGTGCGGCCGATTCTTTGTCAGAGCAGTGCTCTGGATGAGATTGAACTTGCGGGACTATGGGTTAGAGATAGAGAGTGTGCCACTTTTATGTGACAACACTTCTGCTATTTGCATTGCTAAAAACCCAGTGCAACATTCCCGGACCAAGCATATTGATATTAGATATCACTTCCTTAGAGACCATGTGGAGAAGGGAGATATCGCGCTTCAATTTGTAGAGAGTGACCTCCAGTTAGCTGTTATCTTCACCAAGCCTTTGGATAGCTCCAGATTTGTTACCATGAGGAGTGAGCTTGGAGTCGTGAGCCCTTACGGCCTTTCGTGAGGGGGAGCTGGTTTGTATATTATGTATAATATGTTATATTCCAGCTTTGCTTTGCTTTTCTTTGTGTTTCTTCTGGGTGATTTTGGGCTTATTTTTTCTTGAGTTGAGTTCACTCACTTAGACTTCTGGCATGCTTTGTATGGACCTCTTATCTTGTGTTTTAGGTTGCTATCATGCGTGATTAGCTGTTCTCTCTTCTCTCTAGGTTGAGTTCCCTCACAGTCTTTTAAAGTCTAGCAGGTGTTGGGCTTCCTGGGTAGACAGGGTCTGTGTGCACTCCTTAGTTTGGGATCTAGAGTCAGCTTCCCTATGTCAGTCATTGGGTAAGATGAGAGCGAGTCTAAGTCATAGTGAGTCTCTTCTATCTTTTCTATGCTCAATAGCCACCCAGTTTGTAATTTTCTCGACTTCTTCTCTTCATTCTGTGTTTCTAGTTTTTATTGAGTTCATTTGGGTTTTCTTTACGCCTAATTCTGCTAATAACTCAATTTAACCAGATTTGTACTTTAAATTTGCTCATATGTTGAGGGGGAGTTTGGGAATATGTTCATGCATTGCATATAGACTATATTTTCTGTTTAATGAGCTTTGTCTGTTATGCAATTGATTTCTTCTTCATGCTATAAACCATGCTACATCATATGGAGAAAATCACTAGCTTAGATATGTCCAAGATCATTTAACTTGCTAAGCTTAAAAATGAAAAATTTGATGAAACATGTTGCTTTTACTTGCTAGGTTTCTTCTCTGGAGGTTTGTTCCATAATTTGAGAAATTTTGGAGTTCTCTAGAGTCCCTATAGCAACTTGGGTGAAACTAGTTTGTTTCATACTTGATTCCTTCATTTGCACATGAATCATTATGCTAAAAATGAAAATTAAGCAAAATTAGTTCTTCTTAACTCCACACCTTGCATTCTCAAGATAGCCTCCCATTGCACTTGGGATGAATTCAGAATGCATCGTGTATGACCTAGATCATCCTCTTAAGAGTTCATCTTGAGATGGTCGCATATGGCTTGAGTCAATTGCTTGTCAAAAGAAAATGCAAATAAAAAAACATAAGTGGGTAAAAAATGCAAATAATGTCAAACATTTGCACCCCACTATGTCTTGTAAGATGATAGAGCACAATTTGCATTAAGTGATAAATGAGCCCGAAGGACCTTGTATGCACTTCTAGATTTCCCAAAGTGTTGAGTAAGTTGAACTCTAGGTTTTCCTTTTGATCCTTAGAGTGGCTATTCATCTATTTTTGAAACTAAAGCTGAGTGTTGCTCTTGTCAAATCTTGCTAAAAATGAAATATTCAAAACTAAGCTTGTATTTGCACTTGGACTTGTCTTAGACTAGTCGAATCTAAAAATTGACTAGCTTGGTATCATATCTTGTTATTATAAATTGGATAATCTTCAAAGCTCCCTTAGCTTGCATTTCATGCATACATAAAAAAAAGGGGGAGACAATGTCATGTTGATGCCTATATTGCCAAAAGGGGGAGAAATAGAAGAAAATGCATCATTAAAAAAATAAAAATGAAAAATGTATCTTGGATTTTATGATTTTGTTGAAAATTTGCAAATCTTAAGAATCATAAACTTTTATGAGTTTTTATTGGATTTTTAGATCTTTTTGTGGAAAACTTGACTTGTTCTTTATATTACCTTGCTCTAAAATCTTTCTTGCCAATTTGGTCATGTTCTCAATCTCTTCTCTTTGGACCATGTGTGGTTTTCCAATCAAATTGCTTTCTTCTTATCTTATTCAAACTCAAATTTATGCCTTTTGTGTGGTTTGTCTATACTCATCAAGGGGGAGATTGAAGGACTATGTGGAGGTCCATTCATGTTTGTGATGAGTATTTGATTTTTTGAGTAAGGTGTGCTCAGGTTTGAGTTTGATTTGAATTGGAATTCAAAAGGAAGCAATTTGAGTTGTGTTAGCTTCTTGCGGTACTACCGGCCTATGGCTGGTGGTAGAACCGACTGTTGATTGAGACATAATTAATTGTGAGCATTTGTGATGATTGAACATTGCTATGTGAGGTATTTCCTTATTTTTTATGGCTGCAGGTCGATGATGCTAGATCATGGTGAGGCCAATGATGACCGGGACTAGGCGAGGAGCGTCGGAGGTCCAAACGGTCGGGGATCGCCGAAAGATGATCGGAGACGGAGTCGTGGCAAACCGTGAAGACACGGAATGGATGAGATGCTAGCTAGATGCTGCGTGGATCAATGAGGACCATTGGATCTTGGTCTAGTTGATAGGTTAGTGTCGGGACCCGAATTTGCAAATCCGAACCCTCTGTGTATACCGCACTAGTCCAGTATCATGCTAGTGCACATAGGCTCAACATAGATGCTATCATAGTCATACACAGCGGAATATAGCATAACTTTAATAATTAATAGTAACTGTTGTCTTACATGATTATTGCCACACAGGGCTTATAAAAGAAATAGCAAATAAGCAGCAGCGGAAAAATAAATAAGCGTAGCGACTCCCGATTCACCGCAGTAAGCGAGCGAGGCTCGGACCCTAAGCATTCGCATCCATATAATCCTCCTCCACGAAAGGCGTAGATTTTTCCTCTTCTGAAGTTGTTGTTGTTGGGGTGACTACATAAAGCACTCAACAAGTTGTGCACAACAATACAAGTCTAATATTCTATATGCTTGGCTTGATCCAAGGGAATGGCTAATAAGGATATTTTGCAATAAAGCGGCATTTAACAAGAATACAGTAAATAGATTGAAAAGCGATAAAACAAATAATGATAATTAATAGATTCAAGCATTTCAAGTAAACCAAGTTTCCAATCCTAAATCAATTTCCACCTCCCATGGCACCCTGCCATCCCAACAAGTTTTTGTTTAACAAAAGTCTAACCCTTGATTTTACAAATTTTTAGAAATTTGAATCACTCAAATCCGAGTTACAATGCAAAAGATGTAGCCTTTTGAAGTTTGAATAAATACTGAAATACAAAAAATAGAATTTCCGATTTTCCAAATATTTTCTATTGAAAAGATCTTTATTGCGCAACGCCGACGCACCACGCCCGAGCCAATCAGCACGACACGTCACTGGCGCCTGAGACCGGTCCACGGAACCGCCTCGGTCCATCGTGGACGCGGCTCACGGCGCCTCGCGCCCGCGCCCGCCACGAGGCGACACCGCCCGTGCCGATGCTCGACACGCGGCGCGCATCCGGGCGACGATCCGACGGCTACTGCTCTAACGCACACGCAGCGCGATCTCAACCGAACAGACCTGATCCAACGGTCCACGCTTACCCGAGCTGTTCACTACAGACGAAGCAACGCGGCACGATCTGAGACGTCCACAGAAGATCCAACGGCTGTCCGAGCTCCGAGACGAAGATGGCAGCACGGCGGCCGACCGGCACCAGAGCGGAGGAATAAGACCACCCGAACGGCGTTTCGGCGCGACTCCAGCGAGAAGAAGTAGCAGCTTCGGTGCGGCTAGGCGCGACGAGTCTGAATCTGGAACCGGTGCTGTGAACGGCGGCTTGATGGCGGCAGAAAAGGCGAGAAATCTAGCGGCGGTGCTTGAACAACTACGGCGAGCTCCCGAGCGACGACGACTGCGAAACAAGCGAAGAGGCTAGTGCTACTGGCTGCGCAAGGGAACGAGGAACATCGCAGTGCGGGCTGCGGCTTTTATAGCCTCAGCATGCGCGCAGGAGAGGAAACCCTAAGCAATCCGCGGCGGAGACGGCGCGCGGCGGCGAACTCGGAAACCGAATCGGAGACGACGACCGACGACCGTCTGATCCAAGATGAACGGCCACGATTGATTCCCGGGCGATACGATCCGATTCGCCCTTTCCAAAATCAACGGATGCGATCAAATCTTTCCAGAACAACGCGAAGCAATCCCGACCACTTGATCTCGATCCAACGGCTCACGTGCTAGGGTTTCGTCGAGGAAAGAGGACCGCACGATCCGATCCAACGGTCCGCACGCACGGCGGCGAGCGGTGGCGGCGGCCGCACAATATTGGCCGTGGCGCGACAAATCTTTGGGCTTCACCAAGATCGTTCACCGATTTTTCAAAAGCTTTTTGATTTAAAATATTTCCCGAAATTAAATTAATTCATTTAAGGTAATTAAAATATCAGGAAAAATCCAAGAAAATTCTCATAAATACTTTGAGACATTTTGAGTTTAAATAAAATATTTTTGGCAAAACTTCATATAAGTTTTATCTATATATAATTAGTTTTCACCGAAGGTTCAATATACTTAATTAAAATAAATTCAATTAAATTCCAGAAAATCCAATAAGTTCAGAAGATCACCAAAAAAACACATAAGTGAAACTATAGGCCAAATTTGGGATGTTACAGTTAGCGGGTCTAGTTACACTACTACACGAATATACATCACAATCGGTTCTTTTTTATCATCACAATCGGTTCTCGTGGTGACACGAAGTCATTAGACAGAGATGAGACGGCACTATTACAGTCGGTTCTTACCCGATAGAGATGAGTGAGTCATCTCTATCGGTTCTTTATAAGAAGCGATAGAGATGGAGATGAGGTGGTCATCTCTATCACTTCTCACAAAGAACCGATAGAGATGACCCCTTTATCTCTATCATTTTCTTGTTAGAACAGATAGAGATGAGGGGTGTGTTGTTTTTCAATTCACCCTCTAATCAGCACATATTTCACACAGTTTTCACATATCACATTCACACAGCAATAGCACACATTATGTAAATAGGAGAGAGATGGTAATTTGCACAACCACAGGTGAGGCCCATAGGCAAATGGAAAAATATTAATTAAGAAGGAAATCCTTATTTATACAGTGTTTTTGGGAGCATGCAGTGAGATTCTAAATCTGGCAACAATTCACTCATTAAGGATCTAATTTAACATGTAATGGACAAAATAAGTTTTGAATGTCAATAGATATAGACAAAGCCTTGGGGAAATCCCAATGAGAGAGGAAAGTTTATGCATACAGACCACTTCACCAGGCTTCCTTTTACTTATCCCTCCACATCAATATGACAAACTTTTGACAAAACATGAACACCTACATCCTGAACCAAAAGACAAGTCATTCACTACATATATAAATAGATCTCCCAAAATAAAGCATAGGACAGATTTTCCACAGGGCATGCAAATGGACAATTCTAGAACAATCTTGGTTTTCCATACATAACTACAAAAAGAAATCATCATATGGTTCAAAATCTTCAACACAGCATTAAGGAGTTTGATTGGCATACCATTTTGAGCACATGTATCTAAAAGACGTGGAAGCAATCTCTGAGGAGCTCTTACGGATATACAATTGAACTGGAGAATCTGCACCTCATAAGAAAGAAAGAACAACAATTGAAAAAAGTGAGAGAAAAAAACACATTTACTGAAATGTTCAAACTCTAAGACATCGTAGAGAAATGACCTTGCAACTCTTTGCACCAAAAAATTTTAAAACAACAACAGCAACCTATAACCAAAAGGATACATGGTCTCATTTACTGAAATTTCAATTAATCTATCTTTTTCACAGAACACAGCAGTGTTTCTTCAGCCTGACAAATATATCACTGTGGTTGTTGCACATGTACTGGCACATGAAATTCATCAATGGTTTAGAAAAGTACCGAAAAGATAAAGACTTCTCCAATGAGATCTGCAGCAGCTTGTACTCTTTCTGCACATCTAAAGGCATGATCTCTACATCTGTTGCAAGACAATAAATGTGCCTTTGCATCTTTGTGGTGATATAATGGTTTATCTGCAACCGCTGTTATAGTTATCATCAGTTGATTTTGTTTCGACGACCACAAGAGAAGCAAGGTCTCAAGGATCTGCCCGCCACACACAAATACTTTTGAGAACCTAAAATGCAATTAGCTCTAGCTCATTTACTCTAAACTAATCAATAGCCAATTGTACAACTAAGTCAGACATGGAAGATTGGCAATTAGAAAAGTACCATAATAAATCAATCCCCAGACATTTGGGAGATGAACCACTGATCAACTTACAAAAATAGAGGAAACCCTCAATGAACTTATCAACTAAATGGTAAATTGATGTACAGTCCAACTAGTCAACAACATGTCTTCCTAAATTCCCCATATGGGTAATTCATCCTATTACAAACTGTAAACTATGTTAATTACCCTTTTATAGGCTACATTTATCCGGGAAAAACCTCTTAAATCATTCTTTGTGTACACGTAACTATGTAAGCTTGGCATCACCAAGAAATGGAATTTTGGATCAGTATCCCTAATCAGATCCCATTTCCACGAACCAATTAGGGGGTTGATTCGATCATTTCCTTTCCAACTAGACGACTACAGGTACCAAATGGAATTATTTCCTCCAAAGAAGATGGGAGAAGATGAAGAAACTCAACCTGGGCGATTGTAACACCCTAATTTTTGCTCTAATTTAAAAGTTTGAAGTATTTTTGATTTTTGAGAAATTTTGGAAATTTATTTAAATTTAATTGGATTTATTCAAATAGGGCTTTTCTTGAAAAAAAATTGAATAATGGAAAAGTTTTTGCAAAGTTTTATTGAAAATATTTTAATTGAGTTCCAAATATCTCAAAGTAATTTCTGGAATTTTTCTAGAATTTTTCTGCTATTTTAAAAGCCCCAAATAATTTAATTGAATTTCTGGAATTATTTTAAATGTGAAATGTTTTAAAAATCACATGAACAGTAATGGGCCGAGCCCATTACTGTGCGTGTCGCAGCCCGCCCCGCCGAAACCCTAGCGCCGCCTAGCCCAAGCCATCCGATCCGGATCGCACGCCTGTGCGTGTGCCACGTCGCCCGCGCGCGTGAGCCTTCGGATCGTCGCCGCACGAACGCACAGGATCGCGCCACGTCGCTTCGCCCCGCGAGATCATCGGAGAGACGTGGGCGTTGATGGCCGTGACTTCCGCCGGCCGTTTCGCGCACGTCGAGGCAGCCCTTAAGTCCCCGTTGAAGGCGTCGTGCAGAGGTTTTCACTCCGCATCTTTTGACTCCTCGCACGCACGCCGAGACTCCCTCTAGCGCCCGTACGAGCTCGCCGTAGTTGCTTCTTTGTGCCGCCGCTGTTTTTCGTCGTTTGCTTCGCCGCCGGTTTCTCTCCGCCGTCGCCAAGGTCACCGGAGTAATCCTTCCGCCACGCCGCGTCGAACGAGCCACTTCATCACGCCGAGAAGCCCTGTAGTGCCGTGGGCTGCGTCATCTTCCTCGACTCGGCGACCTTTTCTTCGCGCCGCCATCGCCTTCACCGAAGCCGTCGTCCGTCCGATCATCATCGCACGCTTCTGGTTCGTCCACGTCACCCTTCTTTGTGTTCTTCTAGAGTAGATCTGTACCGTTAGATCTGGATTGAACGGCTTGGATTAGATCTAGTTTCTGCGTTGTGTTTTTGTCTTAGCCGTTGGATCGTTAGTGAACGCGTGAGATTGTGCCGCGTAGCGGGCTGAATAGTAAACAGCTCGGGTACCGTAGGCCGTTAGATTAGATCTAAACGGTAGAGATTGGATCTGATTTTGCCCTAAGGATCCGCGTCGTTCAGATTTGAACGTGCGGCGGAGATGGCACCGTACCCTCGCCAAATCACGTGTTGACGCGTGGGCATTTTGACTGGGGCGGAGACCAGATCCAGCCGTCGATTTCGGGTGCACCGTCGCGATTGCGCCGCGTGTCGTCGCATGAACCGAGACGTCGCAGTGGCGGCGCGGTGCTGGCCGTTGGATCTGAGCGCGCCGTTGGATGTGCGACGCGTGGAGGCGCGGAGCCGAGGCGTCGCCGCGTTGGATGCGTGGCTGACCGTTGGATGCGCGACGCGTGTCGCACGCATCTCGGTGCGCTGCGGTGCGCGTGAGGAGATCTAGCCGTTGATCCAACGAACGGTTCGGATCTTGCCGCGTGGCTGCACTGTTCTGGTGAACCGAGTCCACGGTAGACCAGAGCCGAGCCGTGAACCCAGTCCATAGACCAGAGCGACGTGGCAGCCTCTGGGCGTGCCACGTGTCGTGCTGACGTCATCGCTGATGTCATAAATATGTTTTATATAAAACTATTTTGACCGAAATTCATTTCTGTGCTGATGTCATCATGACGCGATGCTGACGTCATATATGCGAATTTCCAGCATAAAAATAATTCAGAAAAATCGGATTTTCTTAATTTCTGTATTTTCATATTTTATTCAAACTTCAAATGACTATAACTTTTGCATTTTAACTCGGATTTGGGTGATTCAAATTTCTAAAAATTCATAAAATTATGAGCTATTTAATGGTGAATTTTATTTGAATATTTGAGGTCATCTAGTATTCTGTATTAGCTATTTATTGTATATTTTGTTTGTACGCGTAGACGCAAATTTGCCGGAAAGTTTCAAGGAAGAATTCGTCGCTCAAGACCAAGCTTCGGAACACGACCAGCAACTCTTTGAAGGCAAGTGATGCTTTGATCATTTTGATCCCGGATTTTAAAATGTAATTTATGCTTTGAAACTATGCATGCTAATTATTTAAAATGAATTTAAATTAATTTGGGATAATGTAGTTAATCAACCCATTTTGTTATGCCACCTTGAATTATTAACTGTATGCCCTAAATCATTGTCACCCTAAGTTTGATTATATTAGTTGGATGTTAATATTGTGCCAACACAGGAGGCTAGATCGCGAGTAAATGCTCAGCCTTGCAACGAATCATGGGTGTTCTTTCGGAAAAATGCTACAATATTGATTAAAGACATATTGAATGTATTTTGAAAAATGGTGTGATGATGCCACATGATGAGATTGAGGTACCGCGACTGTGTGGTTCCGATCGATGTTGAATTATTGCTTAGGCATGTGTTGCACAATAATCAATGGGGTGGAAAATGATTTAGACTGGGGCAAGTGGCAAGAGGTGTGTGTGCCGTGGGCCTGTAGCATTGGGTTGATGAGTGTTGTGAGTCTGTGTGCCACAATGGGTGTGTGCCATGTTGAGTGTTGGAAGTCTTGCCTTGGTCGAGTTAAGGACTTCACCTTGCAAGCCTTTGATCCGAGTCACCGTACAACCACATGTCCGATATGGGATGGACCTAGTTGACTAGGGTTACGATATCTTTCCTCCGATACCTCGGGGTGACAGACACGTGGGTGTATCTGTATGGGGAGCGCACTGCTACGGCTTGGTGCCCATCCAACGGTGATTGGCCGGTCCTATACTTGGCTCTGTGAGGGAAGTGATAGCGAAGGCAATACCGGAGAGGTTCTTTGGTTAAGGTAGAGGTTCCTGAAAAGCTTTGTTGCGGACAATCACCTGTGTGGTGAGCGGCTGTATCTTGTGGGTAAAGTGTACAACCTCTGCAGAGTGTCAAAACTATTCGAATAGCCGTGCTCACGGTATTGAGCATTGCTCGGGGATTACAGTCAAGGGGTAGATTTTCATAAACAAAACATGGAAGGGGTGGCTGTGTGCCAAGTGTTAAAAATGAACTGTTAAGGCTGTGTGCCGAGAATCCTCGGGGAAAAACCATTTGAAATTATTATTACGTATAACTGTTCCACTGCTTTAATCTAACTAAGATATTGGTTAAAAATGCTGCTTGATGCAAAAGAACCATTTAAGCCAATCCTTTGGAATAAGCTCGCATATAGTAATAGCGCGCATTACATGCATTACTTGTTGAGTGCCTTGTGTACTCACCCACCTTGCTTATCAACCCCAACATCAGTGGATGAGACTACACCAGCTTGGGAGGAGGAGTACATCGAGGACACGATGAACTAGGGGGCAAGCCCATCGATTGCTGTGGCAAGATGAAGGCTTCCACGACTTTTGCTTATGTTCATTGCTATTTCTTTACTTTGATTAATGTAAGCCTGTGTGGCTAACTTATCTGTAAGGAGACCATAAGGTCGCATAACTCAGTTTATATACATGTTTGCACTATTTATTCTTATATCCTTGTGTTTGTGCGTGATGTGCAACCCTGTATGCTGTGTGTGCTAGCGTGATCTGGATCGCACAGAATACACAGAGGGTCCGGATTTGCGATTCGGGGCCCGGCAGAGGTGGTATCGAGCAGGTTGGTGTAGGTCTTGACCCTAGTTTGGTTGTGCCTAGGAGGGTAAAACTATTTTCTAAAGACCTAATCAACTTGAGCAAGAATATCAATGAAATCTTGACTTATCTCTTCTCTCTTGTTTCATACCTATGCTGAATTGTTATTATTCTCTGTTTAATTTAAACAAGGTTTTTTTTGGCAGATGAGGATGATCCATACCTATGGAGAGCGCACCGGAGGATACGCCGCAGAGTTATGGCGTATGATGCAGTTGCTCGGACGTTTTGACAGACCACTGTACCGAGGGACTTCGGTGGTACGGGCAGGACTTGACGTCGCCTGGGATGTCAAGATCACAGTGTATGCTCGGGAAAGGACGAGGGCTAGCCGTCCTATCTACATTTCGGTCAGGAGGTCTTCTTTTGAGAATGGAATCCAGGAGACGGCGCGACAGGCGATGCGGCAGATTGTCCGCACTTACTCCGCAGAGTTGGAGGGCACCGTCTTTCGTCACCATCCGCGTCGAGACAATCATTTTGACAGGATGGAGCTTGTGGAGGAGGACGCCACTATCACCCACCTGGCGAGGTACGTCATCGCCAGAGGCGCGCCCGGACGAGACAGTCCAGGAGCTGCAGAGGACCCGCGACGAGGTCACGGAGGCGAGGATCCAGCTGCGGGAGGGCTTAGCCCACTCCATGCAGAAGATCCAGGAGTTGGAGATGGCTTTGTACGGACCCGAGCCTGAGCCAGTCCTGGAGTTACACGATCCAGATCCGGAGGAGCCATGTAACACCCTAATTTTTGCTCTAATTTAAATTTTGAGAGTATTTTTGATTTTTGTGAATTTTTGGGAATTTATTGAAATTTATTTGGAATTACTCAAAACTAGCCTTCCTTGAAAACAATTAAATAATGGAAAAGTTCTAGCAAAGTTTTATTGAAAATATTTTATTTGAGTTCCAAATATCTCAAAGTATTTTCTGAATTTTTCTAGAATTTTTCGCTATTTTAAAAGCCCCAAATGATTTAAGTGAATTTCTAGAATTATTTTTATTGAAAAGGTTTTAAAGTGGCTATGAAGCAGTAATGGCCGAGCCCATTATCGGCGCTGTCGCCGCCCATCCGCCGAAACCCTAGCGCCGCCCACCAAGCCGTTCGATCCGGATCGACGCGCGTGCGTGTGCCACGTCGCCGCGACGCGTGAGCCTTCGGATCGTCGCCGCGACGGACGCGGGATTGCGCCACGTCGGTCGTCTTCGCGAGATCACGGAGCTAATGCCGCCGACCGTTCCCGCTCGTTCGCCGCTTTGTAAGCGCGCACGCCGAGGCCCTTTAAGTGCACCGAGTAGCGCGTCCGCAGAGCTCCTTCATTGCGTCTTTTGACTCCGCGACGCACGCCGAGACCCTCTCTAGCGCTCGGCGAGCTCGCCGAAGTTGCGTCCTTGTGCCGCCGTTGTTTTGCTTCCTCGCCGCCGTCCGTCGCTTCCGCCGTGCTCGGCCCGTCCGAAGTTCACCAAGCAAGACGATCGAGTGGACCACTTCTTCTCGCCGAGAAGCCCGCAGCGCCGCCGCCGAGGTCATCTTCCCGACTCGGCAACCTTCGCTTCGCCGCCGCCAACCTCGTCGAATCGCGCCGACCGTCCGATTTGCATCGTTCGGTTCGGTGAGTCCACGTAGCCTCCATCTCGTAGATGTTTAGATTGAATCGTAACCGTTAGATCTAGAACGAACGGCTTGGATTAGATCTAATGTCCGCGATATGTTTTTGTCTTAACCGTTGGATCGATAGTGGACGCAGAGGATTGAACCACGCCGCACCATGAGCGATGAAATACCGTACCGTGGACCGTTGGATTAGATCCGAACGGTAGAGATTGGATCTGGTTTTGCCCTAAGGATCTGCGCTGTTCGATTTGAACGAGCGGCGGAGATGGCACCGCCCTCGCCAAATCGCGCGGCCGACGCGTGGGCGTTTTGACCGAGCGAGACCGATCCGCCGTTGCTTTGAGCGCGCCACGCGATCGCGCCGCGTGGCTACGAGTAAACCGAGGCGTCGCAGTGGCGGTGTGGTGCTGGCCGTTAGATCCGAGGGCACCGTTCGATGCGCGACGCGTGGCCGTGCGGGAATCGAGGCGTCGCCGCGTCGGTGCGGAATCCAACCGTTGGATTTAGGCCGATCACCGGATGCGCGCGACGCGTGTCGCACGATCTCGGTGCGCCGCGTGCGCGTGAGGATCGACCGTCGGTTTTAGCGAACGGTCTGGATTTTGCCGCGTGGCTGCACTGTTCTGTGAACCAAGCCCACGGTAGACCAGAGCCAACCCGTAGACTCAGTCCATAGACCAGAGCGACGTGGCAGCCTCTGGGCGTGCCACGTGTCGTGCTGACGTCATCGCTGACGTCATAAATATTTTCATATATAAAAATATTTTGGCGGAAATTCATTTCGGTGCTGACGTCATCATGAGGCATGCTGACGTCATAAATGTGAATTTCAAGTATAAAATAATTCAGAAAAATCGGATTTTCTTAATTTCGTATTTTGATTTTATTCAAACTTCAAATGACTATAACTTTTGCATTTTAACTCGGATTTGGGTGATTCAAATTTCTAAAAATTCATAAAATTGTGAGCTATTTATTGGTGAATTTTATTTGAATTCTTGAGGACATATAGTCTTCTGTATTGGCTATTTATTGTATGCTTTGTTTGTACGCGTAGACGTAAATTTGCCGGGAAGTTTCGAGGAAGAATTCGTCGCTCAAGACCAAGCTTCGGAACACGACCAGCAACTCTTTGAAGGCAAGTGATGCTTTGATCATTTTGATCCCAGATTTTAAAATGTAATTTATGCTTTGAAACTATGCATGCTAATTATTTAAAATGAATTTAAATTAATTTGGGATAATGTAGTTAATCAACCCATTTTGTTATGCCACCTTGAATTATTAATTGTATGCCTAGATCATTGTCACCCTAAGTTCGATTATATTAGTTGGATGTTAATATTGTGCCAACACGGAGGCTAGACCGTGAGTAGATGCTTAGCCTTGCAACGAATCATGAATGATCTTTGGAAAAATGCTACAATATTGATTAAAGACATATTGAATGTATTTTGAAAAGTGGTGTGATGATGCCACATGTTGAGATTGAGGTACAGCAACCTGTGTGGTTCCGTACCGATATTGAGTTATTGCTGGCATGTGTTGCACAATAATCAACTGGGTGGAAAATGATTTAGACTGGGGCAAGTGGCAAGAGGTCAGTGTGCTGTGGGCTGTGTGGCATTGGGTTGTTGAGTGATGTGAGTCTGTGCCACATTGGGCCGTGTGCCTTGTTGAGTGTTGAAAGTCTTGCCTTGGTCAGTTAAGGACTTCACCTTGCAAGCCTTTGATCTGAGTCACCCGTACAACCACATGTCTGACATGGGACAGACCTAGTTGACTAGGGTTCTGATATCTTTCCTCTGATACCTCGGGGTGACAGACACGTGGGTGTATCTGTATGGGGAGCGACTGTGCTACGGCTTGGTGCCCATCCAACGGTGATTGGCCGGTCCTATACTTGGCTCTGTGTGAGGGAAGTGATAGTAAAGGCAATCTGGGAGAGGTTCTTTGGTTAAGGTAGAAGTTCTGAAAAGCTTTGTTGCGGACAATCACTGTGTGGTGAGAGGTCAGATCTTGTGGGTAAAGTGTACAACCTCTGCAGAGTGTCAAAACTATTCGAATAGCCGTGCTCACGGTATTGAGCATTGCTCGGGGATTACAGTCAAGGGGTAGTTTTTCATAAACAAAACATGGAAGGGTGGCTGTGTGCCAGTGTTGAAAATGAACTAATAAGGCTGTGTGCCGAGAATCTTCGAAGAAAAACCATTTGAAATTAGTATTACTTATATCTGTTTCACTGCTTTAATCTAAACAAGATACTAGTTTAAAAATGCTGCTTGATGCAAAAAGGATCAATTAAGCCAATCCATTGGAATAAGCTTTGCATATAGTAATAGTGCTGCATTCTGTGCATTACTTGTTGAGTGCCTTGTGTACTCACCCCACCTTGCTTATCAACCCCAACATCAGTGGAGGAGACTACACCAGTATGGGAGGAGGAGTACGTCGAGGACACGAGCAACTAGGGGGCAAGCCCAGTCGGTTGCCTGTGGCAAGATGGATGCTTACACGACTTTTTATGTTCCGCTGCTATTTCTTTGTTTTGAATAATGTAAGCCCTGCGTGGCTGACTTATCTGTAAGGAGACCATAAGGTTGTACAACTCGTTTTATATACATGTTTGCACTATTTATTCTTATATCCTTGTGAATGTCTGTGATGTGCAACCTCAGATTTGTGTGTGCTAGCGTGATCTGGATCGCATGAATACACAGAGGGTCCGGATTTGCGATTCGGGTCCCGGCAGAGGTGGTATCGAGAGCAGGTTGGTGTGAGGCCTTGACCTTAGTTTGGTTGTGCCTAGGAGGGTGAAAACTATTTTCTAAAGACCTAATCAACTTGAGCAAGAATGTCAAAGAAATCTCGACTTATCTCTTCTCCTTATTCATACCTATGCTGAATTTTTATTCTCTATTTAATTTAAACAAGGTTTGTTTTGGCAGATGAGGATGATCCATACCTATGGAGAGCGTGACGGAGGATACGCCGCGGAGTTATGGCGTATGATGCGCTTGCTTGGAGGTTTTGACCGACCACCGCATCGAGGGACTTGGTGAGTACAGGCAGACTTGACATCGCTGGGACGCCAAGATCACGCATGTATGCTCGGGAGAGGACGAGGCGAGTCGCCCTATCTACATCACCGCCGGAGGTCTTCTTTCGAGGCCGGGATTCAGGAGACGTCGCGTCAGGCGATGCGGCAAATTGCCCGCACTTACTCCGCAGAGTTAGAGGGCACCGTCTTCCGCCACCATCCGCGTCGCGACAGTCGATACAACAGGATGGAGCTCGTGGAGGAGGACGCTACGATCACCCACCTGGCGAGACGTCATCGCCCAGGAGGACGCCTTGGACGAGACAGTCCAGGAGCTGCAGAGGACCCGCGACGAGGTTATAGAGGCAAGAACCCAACACCGGGAGAACTTAGCTCATGCCATACAGAAGATCCAGGAGTTGGAGATGGCTCTATATGGACCCGAGCCCGAACCACCCCGAGTTACATGATCCAGATCCGAGGAGCCGGAGCAGAGGCGCCGATCTGCAGGAGAGCAGCACCGGGACCAGCAGAGTCGATGGGGTCTTTTGCACCGCGCGCAGAGGTCACCAGACGATTCGCCTCAATGCCGCAAAGACTCGCGGTACGCTCGGGAAGCCGGCCGGGTTGGCTCGATGAGTGATCGAGTGTAGTAGAGTGTAGTGTCGAGACTCGAATATCGAGTCGCGTCTTTGCTTTGAGTCACCCTTAGGTGTGAGTTGTCTTGGATTCCTATGTTTGCTTATTGGTTATGAGTGTCACGTATGTGTTGCATTGCCCTTAGGCACTTGTGAGCAACCATACTGCTTTATATTATATCAATAAAGTGGCTAAATAATTTAAGTTACACCTGTTTCCCCCACATAAGTTCTTTTACTCGTCTATGCTTTCTTCTTTTCTTAACCATGGAAGCTTGCAACAGATGGTGAGGACTCGTGGAAATGTTGGAGCCAGCGGAAGTGGAGCTAACCAGACGGACAACCGAATGAAGAGTCGATTCTCAACCACCGCAGTCGATATGCGTAACACAGGAGCCTTTTGATGGCCTGGACTCAACTCATGACCACGATGGTTCAAACCATGCAGCAGATATCCAATCAAGCTGCTGCGAATGTTCAACCTCGGGGCAACCATGGACCACACCCCTACTCACGGTTGTCGGAGTTTATGAGAACCCGTCCACCTACCTTCTCAGGCAACGCCAATCCACTGGAGGCGGACGATTGGCTAAGGACAATCGAAAGGAAGCTGCACATTACCCAATGTGTAGGACATGAGAGGTACTCTATGCCTCTCATCAACTCGAAGGACCGCCGCAGAATGGTGGGAAAACTGCGCGCCTCATGAGGACCCGCGAGTATCACATGGGAGGAGTTCACCTCAGCCTTCCGTCAGTACCATGTACCCGAGGGTATCATGGATCTTAAAAAGGAGGAGTTCCGAAGCCTCAAGCAAGGCGGCGGTCAATGGCGATTACGAACAAGTTCACCTAACCGCACGCTACGCACTGCAGGACGTGGCTACGGATAAGGCCGCATAATCCCGCTTCATGAAGGGATTGAATGCGAGGTTGCAGTGGACCGATCACCCACACATTCCCTGACTTTCAAGAGTTAGTTAACAAAGCCCTGATCTTAGAGGACAAGCGCCGAGAGTTGGATGACAACAGGAAGCGCAGAATGGCGCAACAAGGAGGTCGTCAGGGCCAGCAGAGGCAGAGGACGGCACCCCAACAGCTCATTCGGTACCAGCCTAGAGGCAATGACAGAGCACCACTGCCGGCAAATCGCCCAGTGGGTCAAAATGTTCAGACTCCAGCCAGAACTATGGCACAGACTGGAGGAACCTCTCAGGCCGTGGGAAGACGTTGCTATCATTGCAATGAAATGGGGCATTTTGCCAACAACTGCCCTAAGAAGGGAGGTGTCACCCCGGTTCGCTTTAACTTGGGGAACACACCGGCAAGGACTCCGCACTAATCATGAACCGCGGGCGCCAACAAAGCAGCGACTCCATCCCAAGGAGGCGCACGAGGCGAGTCAACCACATCACAAAGCAGATGAAGTCCGTAACGCCTCGGACGTTGTAATTGGGTAAGTTCCTAGTAAACTCGAGCATCACCATCGCTTTATTTGATTCCGAGCCGCATTCTTTTATTTCCGAGATTTTGCTGTTCAAAATGATATGGAAATAGTGAATCTTAAATGTGTGCTCATAGTCCAATCCCCTGGATCAGAACTCCGATCTAAAGTAGGATGTTCTGGGGTAGGAATAATAATTAATGGAGTTGAGTTCCTAGCGAACTTAATCGCCCTTAATACCCAAACCTTGGATGTTATCACAGGAATGGATTGGTTAATCGATCACAAGGCAAGATTGGATGCGGAAAAGAGTCATATCGGTCGAGAGCCCGGATGGAAAGAAAATTGAGTTTGAAGCGAAACCAGTACGAGATGGACAATTGATGGTCAACAGCATGAAGACTGTCAGCTTAGAGGAAGTCTCCATAGTCAATGAATATCCGGATGTTTTCCCGTAAGATTTACTCGAATGCCGCCAGATAGAGATATCGAGTTCGTGATAGAACTAGTTCGAGGACAGCTCAATAGCTAAGAGACCTTACAGGATGTCCACAGAGGAATTGGTGGAAATGAAGAAGCAAATTGAAGAGCCGCTGAAAAGGGATTTATAAGACCTAGTTCATCGCCATGGGGAGCACTGCCTTATTCGTTAAGAAGAAGGACGGAAGTTTCAGGATGTGTATAGACTATCGTGCACTCAATGATGTGACGATAAAGAATAAGTATCCGCTACCGGGATCGATGATTTGTTTGACCAGATTGAGAGGAGCAGAGTATTCTCCAAAATTGATCTTCGATCGAGGATACCATCGGTGAAGATCCGATCGAGGATATTCAAGCGCATTTTCGTCAAGATATGGACACTACGAGTTTCTGATGATGTCTTTTGGTCCGACAAATGCACCAAAGATATTTCATGAACTTAATGAATAAGGTTTTATGGAAAACTTGGATAAGTTCGTCGTCAGATTCATAGATGACATCCTTATCTATTCCAAGACGAGAGAAGAGCACGCCGAGCACTTGAGGCTAGTCCTTGAAAAGTTGAGGAACAACAGTTGTTTGCGAAATTTAGCAAATGTGATTTACGGAAAGATAAGGTGGAATTTCTTGGACACATAATGACAGCAGAAGGAGTTCTTTGAGATCCAAAGAAAGTGGAAACGGTTTTACATTGGGAAGCACCAAGACGGTAACCCAAACCGTAGTTTCCTTGGAATGGCGGGTATTACCGTCGATTCATTGAAGGATTCTCTACGATTGCGAGACCTCTCACGCAATTGTTGAAAAAGAAAAGAAATTTTTATGGACACCGAGTGTGAGAAGAGTTTTCAGAATTGAAAAGGAGGTTAACATCGCACTGTATTAGTTTTACCGAGCGCTCACCAAGACTTTGACATTTATTGTGATGCATCGCGTCGGGGATTGGGATGCGTGTTGATGCAAAATAGGAAGGTAATTGCCTATGCATCGAGGCAATTGAGACCACATGAGGAGAACTATCCGACTCATGATTTAGAATTAGTGCCGTAGTGCATGCACTAAAAATATGGCGTCATCATCTCATCGGAAATAGATGTGAAGTATATAACGATCATAAAAGCCTTAAGTATATTTTCACACAAGTGACCTAAATATGAGGCAAAGAAGATGGTTAGAGTTAATCAAGGATTATAATGTGGGAATTCACTACCACCCGGGAAAGCCAACGTGGTGGCGACGCCTTGGCGAGTAAAGAACCACAGTGTAAATATCTTTGTTGGAAACAAGTCAGCAGAATTGTGTAGGGATTTTAAACTAGAATTGGAAATGGTACCAAAAGGATTCCTAGTAACTTTGGAAGTAAGACCTACCTGGAAGATCGATCGGGAAAGGCGTAAAGATGATGATAAGATCAAAAGAATTAAGGGCAAAATGGATGAAGGCAAAGCAAAAGATTTTAAACTGGATGAACAAGGTACTATGTGGTTCAAAGGGCGATTTGTGAAAAGAACAAAAAGGAGTTGAAGCGATTAATTTTGGGAGAGGCCCATGACTCCAAGTACTCAATTCATCCAGAAGTGCGAAAATGTATCAAGATTTGAAGGAAAAATTTTGGTGGCCAAGCATGAAACGAGAAGTCGCGAATACGTTGCATTATGTGACATATGCCAAAGGGTCAAAGCTATGCACCAAAGGCAGCAGGCTATTACAACCCTTAAAGATACCGAATGGAAATGGGAGGAAATTGGTATGGATTTTATAACGGATTGCCCGTAACGCAAAGTGGATATGATTCCATATGGGTCATAGTAGATCGTTTAACTAAGGTGGCACATTTCATACCAAGAAGACCACTTATTCCGAGACCGGTTAGCGTAACTTTATATGTCCGTAATTGTCATTTTACATGGAGTGCGAAAAAGATAGTGTCGGATGAGAGGTACCCAATTTACCTCCAGTTAAGGGTAAGCTTCATGAAGCAATGGGGACTCGTTTGAACTTGATCTGAGATACCATCCGCACGGATGGACAAACCGAGAGAGTCAATCGATATTGGAAGATATGTTGAGGGCATGTGCCTTAGCATATTCCACTTCATGGGACAAGTGTTTGCCTTATTTGAGTTCGGCTATAATAATGATTATCAAGCAAGTTTACAAATGTCTCCATTTGAAGCTCAGATGGTAGGTCTGTCGAACACCATTGAATTGGAATGAGACAAAGAACGACATGTTTTCGGACGGACATTCTTGAGAAGCGGAAGCACAGATCACCCCAGTCGGGGAAAGATTGAAGATTGCACAATCCAGTAAAAGAGTTATGCTGACAACCGTCGCAGGGAACTAAGCTTTGAACCCGAAGATTTTGTGTATCTTAGAGTAACACCACTCAAAGGAGTCAGAAGGTTCCATGCAAAAGGGAAGCTCGCACCCAGATATGTCGGACCATTCAAAATCTTGAGCCGTAGAGGTGAAGTTGCGATCAATTGAGTTACTGCATCTTTGGCGGGAGTGCATGACGTATTCCATGTGTCTCAACTGAAGAAGTGTCTTCGAGTACCGGAAGAGCAAACACCTTTGGAGGCAATTGAGCTGCAAGAAGATCTGACTTACAAAGAACATCCAATGAAGATTCTGGACGTAATGGACAGAGAGACAAGGAACAAGTCAACGCGTTTCTGCAGAGTTGATGGAGCAACCATTCGGAAAGTGAAGCAACATGGGAACGTGAAGAAGATCTCAAGAAGGAGTTCCTAACCTGTTTCTATAGACGATACGAATCTCGGGACGAGATTACATAAGGGGGAGGTTTGTAACACCTAATTTTTGCTCTAATTTAAATTTTGAGAGTATTTTTGATTTTTGTGAATTTTTGGGAATTTATTGAAATTTATTTGGAATTACTCAAAACTAGCCTTCCTTGAAAACAATTAAATAATGGAAAAGTTCTAGCAAAGTTTTATTGAAAATATTTTATTTGAGTTCCAAATATCTCAAAGTATTTTCTGGAATTTTTCTAGAATTTTTCTCGCTATTTTAAAAGCCCCAAATGATTTAAGTGAATTTCTAGAATTATTTTTATTGAAAAGGTTTTAAAAGTGGTTATGAGCAATGAATGGGCCGAGCCCATTATTGGCGCTGTCGCCGCCCATCCGCGCCGAAACCCTAGCGCCGCCACCAAGCCGTTCGATCCGGATCGCACGCGCTGTGCGTGTGTGCACGTCGCCCGCGACGCTGAGCCTTGGATCGTCGCCGCGACGGACGCGCGGATTGCGCCACGTCGGTCGTCTTCGCGAGATCACCGGAGCTAATGCCGCCGACCGTTCCGCTCGTTCGCTTTGTAAGCGCGCACGCCGAGGCCCCTTTAAGTGCACCGAGTAGCGCGTCCGCAGAGCTCCTTCAAGCGTCTTTTGACTCTCGCACGCACGCCGAGACCCTCTCTAGCGCTGAGCGAGCTCGCCGTAGTTGCGTCCTTGTGCCGCCGTTGTTTTGCTTCCTCTCGCCGCCGTCCGTCGCTTCCGCCGTGCTCGCCCGTTCGAAGTTCACCGAAGCAAGACGATCGAGTGGACCACTTCTTCTCGCCGGAGAAGCCCGCAGCGCCGCCGCCGAGGTCATCTTCCCACTCGGCAACCTTTCGCTTTTCGCCGCCGTCAACCTCGTCGAACCGCGCCGACCGTCCGATTTGCATCGTTCGGTTACGTGAGTCCACGTAGCCTCCATCTCTGTAGATGTTTAGATTGAATCGTAACCGTTAGATCTAGAACGAACGGCTTGGATTAGATCTAATGTCTGCGATATGTTTTTGTCTTAACCGTTGGATCGATAGTGGACGCGTAGGATTGAACCACGTCGCACCATGAGCGATGCGACTGCGTACCGTGGACCGCTGGATTAGATCTGAACGGTAGAGATTGGATCTGGTTTTGCCCTAAGGATCTGCGCCGTTCAGATTTGAACGAGCGGCGGAGATGGCACCGTACCCTCGCCAAATCGCGTGCCGACGCGTGGGCGTTTTGACCAGAGCAGAGACCAGATCCGGCCGTTGCTTTGGGCGCCGCGCGATCGTGCCGCGTGTGGCTACGAGTAAACCGAGGCGCCGCGATGGCGGTGTGGTCTTGGCCGTTAGATCCGAGGGCACCGCTCGATGCGCGACGCGTGGCCGTCGCGGGAATCGGCGTCGCCGCGTCGGTCGCGGAATCCAACCGTTGGATTTAGGCCGATCATTGGATCGCGACGCGTGTCGCACGCATCTCGGTCTTGCGCGGTGCGCGTGAGGGATCGACCGTCGGTTTTAGCGAACGGTGCGGATTTTGCCGCGTGGCTGCACTGCTCGTGAACCAAGCCCACGGTGAGACCGAGCCAACCCGTAGACTCGGTCCATAGACAGAGCGGCGTGGCGACCTGCAGGCGTACGTGTCGTCTTGCCGACGTCATCGCCGACGTCATAAATATTTTCATATATAAAAATATTTTGGCGGAAATTCATTTCGGTGCTGACGTCATCATGAGGCATGCTGACGTCATAAATGTGAATTTCAAGTATAAAAATAATTCAGAAAAATCGGATTTTCTTAATTTCGTATTTTGATTTTATTCAAACTTCAAATGACTATAACTTTTGCATTTTAACTCGGATTTGGGTGATTCAAATTTCTAAAAATTCATAAAATTGTGAGCTATTTATTGGTGAATTTTATTTGAATTCTTGAGGACATATAGTCTTCTGTATTGGCTATTTATTGTATGCTTTGTTTGTACGCCAGAGCGTAAATTTGCGGGAAGTTTCGAGGAAGAATTAGTCGCTCAAGACCAAGCTTGAACACGACCAGCAACTCTTTGAAGGCAAGTGATGCTTTGATCATTTTGATCCCAGATTTTAAAATGTAATTTATGCTTTGAAACTATGCATGCTAATTATTTAAAATGAATTTAAATTAATTTGGGATAATGTAGTTAATCAACCCATTTTGTTATGCCACCTTGAATTATTAATTGTATGCCTAGATCATTGTCACCCTAAGTTCGATTATATTAGTTGGATGTTAATATTGTGCCAACACGGGAGGCTAGACCGTGAGTAGATGCTTAGCCTTGCAACGAATCATGAATGATCTTTGGAAAAATGCTACAATATTGATTAAAGACATATTGAATGTATTTTGAAAAGTGGTGTGATGATGCCACATGTTGAGATTGAGGTACAAAGAACTTTGTGTGGTTCCGCATCGATATTGAGTTATTCTTGGCATGTGTTGCACAATAATCAACTGGGTGGAAAATGATTTAGACTGGGGCAAGTGGCAAGAGGCTGTGTGCCATGTGGGCCTGTGTGGCATTGGGTTGTTGAGTGATGTGAGTCTGTGTGCCACATTGGGCTGTGTGCCACTGTTGAGTGTTGAAAGTCTTGCCTTGGTCAGTTAAGGACTTCACCTTGCAAGCCTTTGATCTGAGTCACCCGTACAACCACATGTCGACATGGGATGAGACCTAGTTGACTAGGGTTACGATATCTTTCCTCCGATACCTCGGGGTGACAAGACACGAGGGTGTATCTGTATGGGGAGCGACTGTGCTACGGCTTGGTGCCCATCCAACGGTGATTGGCCGGTCCTATACTTGGCTCTGTGTGAGGAAGTGATAGTAAAGGCAACACTGGAGAGGTTCTTTAGTTAAGGTAGAAGTTCTGAAAAGCTTTGTTGCGGACAATCACTGTGTGGTGAGAGGTGTATCTTGTGGGTAAAGTGTACAACCTCTGCAGAGTGTCAAAACTATTGAATAGCCGTGCTCACGGTATTGAGCATTGCTCGGGATTACAATCAAGGGTAGTTTTCATAAACAAAACATGGAAGGGTGGCTGTGTGCCGTGTTGAAAATGAACTAATAAGGTGTGTGCCGAGAATCTTGAAGAAAAACCATTTGAAATTAGTATTACTTATATCTGTTTCTTTGCTTTAATCTAAACAAGATACTAGTTTAAAAATGTCGCTTGATGCAAAAGGATCAATTAAGCCAATCCATTGGAATAAGCTTTGCATATAGTAATAGTCTTGCATTACATGCATTACTTGTTGAGTGCCTTGTGTACTCACCCCACCTTGCTTATCAACCCCAACATCGGTGGAGGAGACTACACCAAGATGGGAGGAGGAGTGCGTCGAGGACACGAGCAACTAGGGGCAAGCCCGATCGGTTACTGTGGCAAGATGGATGCTTACACGACTTTTTATGTTCATTGCTATTTCTTTGTTTTGAATAATGTAAGCCTGCGTGGTGACTTATCTGTAAGGAGACCATAAGGTTGTACAACTCGTTTTATATACATGTTTGCACTATTTATTCTTATATCCTTGTGAAGGTGCGTGATGTGCAACCTCAGATGATGTGTGTGCTAAGCGTGATCTGGGTAGCGCATGAATACACAGAGGGTCGGATTTGCGATTCGGGTCCCGACAAGCGAGCAGCAGAGGCACCAAAGGCAGAGCAGCAGCCGGGACCAGCAGAGTCGATGTGGTCTTTTGCACCAGTGCGCAGAGGTCTTGAGGATCGATTCGCCCGATGCCGAGCACCCACGATGTATGCTCCGGGAGCGCGGCGGGTTGGCTCGATGAGTGATCGAGTCTAGTAGAGTATAGTGTTGAGACTCGAAGGTTGAGTCGCGTCTTTTCTTGAGTCACCATTAGGTGTGAGTCGTCATAGAGTCCTATGTTTGCTTACTTGTTTTGGGTTGTGAGTGTCCCGTATGCGTTGCATTGCCCTTAGGCACTTGTGAGCAACCATACTGACTTTATATTATATCAATAAAGTGGCTAAATAAATTAAGTTACACTGTTTCCCACATAAATTCTTCTACTTGTCTATGCTTTCTTCTTTTCTTAACCTTGGAAGCTTGCAAAGATGGTGAGGACACGTGGAAATGTTGGAGCCAGTGAAGTGGAGCTAACAAAGCGGATAACGAGAATGAAGAGCCGATTCCTCAACCGCCGCAGTCGATATGCGTAACACAGGAGCCTTCTTGATCGCCCGGACTCAACTTATGAACACGATGGTTCAAACCATGCAAGAGATATCCAACCAAGCTGCTGCGAATGTTCAACCTGGGGTAACCATGGACCACACCCTACTCCGGTTGTCGGAGTTTATGAGAACCCGTCCACCTACTTTCTCAGGTAACGCCAATCCACTGGGAGCGGACGATTGGCTAAGGACAATTGAAAGGAAGTGCACATTACCCGGTGTGTAGGACATGAGAGGGTACTCTATGCCTCTCATCAACTCGAAGGACCGCCGCGAGAATGGTGGGAAAATTTCGCAGCGACTCATGAGGACCCACAGAGTATCACGTGGGAGGAATTCACCTCGACTTTCGCCCGATTACCATGTACCCAGGGTATCATGGATCTCAAAAGGAGGAATTCGAGCCTCAAGCAAGGGGGCGATCGGTGGCCGATTACGAACAAATTCACCCAACCGCACGCTACGCACTGCAGGGCGTGGCTACGGATAAGGCAGACAATCCCGCTTCATGAAGGGATTGAATGCGAGGTTGCAGTGGGGACCGATCACCACACATTCCACGACTTCCAAGAGCTAGTTAACAAAGCTCTTATCTTAGAGGACAAGCGCCAGAGTTGGATGACAACGAAGCGCAGAATGGCGCAACAAGGAGGTCGTCGGGGCAGAGGCGAGAGGACGGCACCTCAGCAGATTCATCCGGTACCGGCCGGAGGAAATGATAGGGTACCATCGCCGCAAATCGCCCGATGGGTCGAATGTTCGAGACTCAACGAAGCGTGGCACAAACTGGAGGAACCTCTCAGGCAGTGGGAACACGTTGCTATCATTGCAATGAAATGGGGCATTTTGCCAATAATTGCCCTAAGAAGGGAGGTGTCACCCCGGTCCGCTTTAACACGGGAACACACGGCAAGGACTCCCGCGCCAATCGTGAACCGCGGGGTATCAACAGCAACAACTCCATCCCAAGGAACTACACGAGGCCGAATCAACCACATTACAACGGATGAAGTCCAGAACGCCACGGATGTTGTACTGGGTATGTTCCTAGTAAACTCAGTACCAGCTACTGTTTTATTTGATTCTGGAGCTTCGCATTCTTTTATTTCCCGAGATTTTGCTGTTCAAAATGATATGGAAATAGTGAATCTTAAATGTGTGCTTATAGTCCAATCCCCTGGATCAGAACTCCGATCTAAAGTAGGATGTTCTGGGGTAAGACTAATAATTAATGGAGTTGAGTTCCTAGCGAACTTAATCGTCCTTAGTACCCAAACCTTGGATGTTATCCTGGGAATGGATTGGTTAACCAATCACAAGGCGATCTTTGGATGCGGAAAAAGAGTCATATCGATCGAAAGCCGGATGGAAAGAAGATTGAGTTTGAAGCAAAATCGGTCGGGATGGACAATTGATGGTCAACAGCGTGAAGGCGTCACTTAGAGGAAGTGCCCATAGTCAATGAATATCCGGATGTTTTCGGAAGATTTACGGAATGCCGCCGAGATAGAGATATCGAGTTCGTGATAGAGTGGTTCGAGGACAGCTCCCATAGCTAAGAGACCTTACAGGATGTCCACAGAGGAATTGGTGGAAATGAAGAAGCAAATTGAAGAGCTTTGGAAAAGGATTTATAAGACCTAGTTCATCGCTATGGGGAGCACCTGTCTTATTCGTCAAGAAGAAGGACGGGAGTTTTAGGATGTGTATAGACTATCGTGCACTCAATGATGTGACGATAAAGAATAAGTATCCTCTACCCAGGACCGATGATTTGTTTGACCAGTTAAGAGGAGCAGGAGTCTTCTCCAAAATTGATCTCCGATCAGGATACCATCAACTGAAGATCCGATCAGAGGATATCCCGAAGACTGCATTTTCGTCAAGATATGGACACCACAAGTTACAGTGATGTCTTTTGGTTTGACAAATGCACCAGCATATTTTATGAACTTAATGAATAAGGTTTTTATGGAATACTTGGACAAGTTCGTCGTCGTATTCATAGATGATATCCTTATCTATTCCAAAACGAGAAGAGAGCACGCCGAGCATGTGAGGCTAGTCCTTGAAAAGTTGAGAGAGCAACAGTTGTTTGCGAAATTTAGCAAATGTGATTTCTGGAAGAATAAGGTTGAATTTCTTGGACACATAATGACAGCAGAAGGAGTTGCGGTAGATCCAAAGAAAGTGGAGCGGTTCTACATTGGGAGCAACCCAAGTCGGTAACCCAAATCCGTAGTTTCCTTGGAATGGCGGGGTATTACCGTCGATTCATCGAAGGATTCTCTACGATTGCGAGACCTCTTACGCAATTGTTGAAAAAGGAAAGGAAATTCTTATGGGCCTTTGAGTGTGAGAAGAGTTTTCAGGAGTTGAAGAGGAGATTAACATCGGCACTTGTACTAGTTTTACCTGACGTTCATCAAGACTTCGACATTTATTGTGATGCATCGCGTCAAGGATTGGGATGCGTGTTGATGCAAAATAGGAAGGTAATTGCCTATGCATCGAGGCAATTGAGACCACATGAGGAGAACTATCCGACTCATGATTTGGAATTAACTGCCGTGGTGCATGCACTAAAAATATGGCGTCATCATCTCATCGAAATAGATGTGAAGTGTATCTGAGATCATAAAAGTCTTAAGTATATCTTCACGCAAGTGACCTAAATATGAGGCAAAGAAGATGGTTAGAGTTAATCAAGGATTATAATATAGGAATTCACTACCACCTGGTAAAGCCAACGTGGTGGCGACGCTTGAGCGAAAGAACCACAGTGTAAATATCTTTGATGGAAACAGTCGAGCGAATTGTGTAAGGAATTCGAAATTAGAAGCTGGAAATAGTACGGAAGGATTCCTAGCAACCTTGGAAGTAAGACCTACGGAAGATCGATCAAGGAAAGGCGGAAAGATGATGATAAGATCAAAAGAATTAAGGGCAAAATAGATGAAGGCAAAGCAAAAGATTTCAAACTGGATGAACAAGGTACTATGTGGTTTAAAGGCGCATTTGTGTACAGAACAAAAGGGAGTTGAAGCGATTAATTCGGAGGAGGCTCATGACTCGGATACTCAATTCATCCAGAAGTGCGAAAATGTACCAAGATTTAAAGGAAAGATTTTGGTGGCCAAGCATGAAACGAGAAGTCGCGAATATGTTGCATTATGTGACACATGCCAAAGAGTCAAAGCTATGCACCAAAGACCAGTGAGGCTATTACAACCCTTAAAGATACGAATGGAAATGGGAAGAAATTGGTATGGATTTCATAACCGGATTGCCCAGAACACAAAGTGGATATGATTCCATATGGGTCATAGTGGATCGCTTAACCAAGGTGGCACATTTCATACTAGTAAAGACCACTTATTAGGAGACCGGTTAGCGAACTTTATATGGCACGGATAAATGCGCTTGCATGGAGTACCGAAAAGATAGTGTCGACAGAGGTACCCAATTTACCTCCAGATTTTGGGGTAAGCTACATGAGGCAATGGGGACTCGTTTGAACTTGATCTGACCTACCATCCATGAGACGGATGGTCAAACCGAGAGGTTAACGGATATTGGAAGATATGTTGAGAGCTGCGCTTTAGCATATTCCACCTCATGGGACAAGTGTTTGCCTTATCTTTGAGTTTAGCTACAACAACGATTATCGAGCGAGTTCTGAGATGTCTCCATTTGAAGCTTTGTATGGTCGGTCTGTCGAACACCATTGAATTGGAATGAGACAGTGACGACATGTTTTGGACGGACATTCTTCAAGAAGCGGAAGAACATATCATACGATCGAGGAAAGATTGAAGATTGCACAATCAAAGCGAGAAGAGTTATGCCGACAACCGTCGCAGGAACCGAGATTTGAACGAAGATTTTGTGTACCTTAGAGTCACACCTCTCAAAGGAGTCGGAGGTTCCATGCAAAGGGAAACTCGCACCAGATATATCGGACCATTCAAGATCTTGAGCGCAGAGGTGAAGTTGCTTATCGATTTGAGTTACCACGGTCTTTGACAGAGTGCATGATGTATTTCATGTATCTGGCGAAGAAGTGTCTTGAGCACAGGAGGAGCAAACACCTTTGGAGGCAATTGATGCGCAAGAAGATCGACTTACAAAGAACATCAGATGAAGATTCGGGCGTAATGGGCGGAGAGACAAGGAACAAGTCAACACGTTTCTGCAGAATTCAATGGAGTAACCATTCGGAAAGTGAAGCCACGTGGGAACGCGAAGAAGACCTGAAGAAGGAGTTTCCTAACCTATTTACGTCAGCGACCACGAATCTCGGGACGAGATTACATTAAGGGGAGGTTTGTAACACCTAATTTTTGCTCTAATTTAAAAGTTTGAAGTATTTTGATTTTGAGAAATTTTGGAAATTTATTTAAATTTAATTGGATTTATTCAAATAGGGCTTTTCTTGAAAAAAAATTGAATAATGGAAAAGTTTTTGCAAAGTTTTATTGAAAATATTTTAATTGAGTTCCAAATATCTCAAAGTAATTTCTGGAATTTTTCTAGAATTTTTCTGGCTATTTTAAAAGCCCCAAATGATTTAATTGAATTTTGGAATTATTTTAAATGTGAAATGTTTTAAAAATCACATGAACAGTAATGGGCCGAGCCCATTACTGTGCGTGTCGCAGCCCGCCCCGCCGAAACCCTAGCGCCGCCTAGCCCAAGCCATCCGATCCGGATCGCACGCCTGTGCGTGTGCCACGTCGCCCGCGCGTGAGCCTTCGGATCGTCGCCGCACGAACGCACAGGATCGCGCCACGTCGCCGCCCCCGCGAGATCATCGGAGGCGTGGCGTTGATGGCGTGACTTCCGCCGGCCGTTTCGCGCACGTCGAGGCAGCCCTTAAGTCCCCGTTGAAGGCGTCGTGCAGAGGCTTTCACTCCGCATCTTTTGACTCCTCGCACGCACGCCGAGACTCCCTCTAGCGCCCGTACGAGCTCGCCGTAGTTGCTTCTTTGTGCCGCCGCTGTTTTTCGTCGTTTGCTTCGCCGTCGGTTTCTCTCCGCCGTCGCCAAGGTCACCGGAGTAATCCTTCCGCCACACCGCGTCGAGCGAGCCACTTCATCACGCCGGAGAAGCCTCAGAGCGCCGTGGGTGCGTCATCTTCCTCAACTCCGTGACCTTTTCTTCTGCGCGCCATCGCCTTCACCGAAGCCGTCGTCGTCCGATCTTCATCATGCGCTCGGTTCGTCCACGTCACCCTTCTTTGTGTTCTTCTAGAGTAGATCATGCCGTTAGATGCGGATTGAGCGGCTTGGATTAGATCTAGTTTCGCGTTGTGTTTTGTCTTAGCCGTTGGATCGTTAGTGAGCGCGTGAGATTGTGCCGCGTGGCGGCCGAATAATAAGCGGCTCGGTGCAGTAGGCGTTAGATTAGATCTAAGCGGTAGAGATTGGATCTGGTTTTGCCCTAAGGATCCGCGTCGTTCGGATTTGAGCGCGCGGCGGAGATGGCACCGTACCCTCGCCAAATCACGTGTTGACGCGTGGGCATTTTGGTCGGGCGGAGACGAGATCCGGCCGTCGATTTCAGTGCCGTCGCGATTGCGCGCGTGTCGTCGCATGAACCGAGGCGTCGCGATGGTCGCGCGGTGCGGCCGTTGGATCTGGCGCGCCATTGGATGTGCGGACGTGGAGGCGCGGAGCCGGCGTCGCCGCGTTGGATGCGTGGTCGGCCGTTGGATGCGCGGCGCGTGTCGCACGCATCTCGGTCTTGACTGCGGTGCGTGTGAGAGATCTAGCCGTTGATCCAACGAGCGGTTCGGATCTTGCCGTGTGGCTGCGCTTTGTTACAGTGAACCGAGTCCACGGTAGACCGAGCCGAGCCGTGAACCCGATCCATAGACGAGAGCGGCGTGGCGGCCTGCAGGCGTGCCACGTGTCGTCTTGGCGTCATCGCCGCGTCATAAATATATTTTATATAAAAATATTTTGACCGAAATTCATTTCTGTGCTGACGTCATATATGCGAATTTCCAGTATAAAATAATTCAGAAAAATCGGATTTTCTTAATTTCTGTATTTTCAGATTTTATTCAAACTTCAAATGACTATAACTTTTGCATTTTAACTCGAATTTGGGTGGTTCAAATTTCTAAAAATTCATAAAATTATGAGCTATTTAATGGTGAATTTTATGTGAACTTTTGAGGTCATCTAGTATTCTGTATTAGCTATTTATTGCATATTTTGTTTGTGCAGCGTGAGCGCAAATTTGCTTAGGAAAGTTTCGAGGAAGAATTAGTCGCTCAAGACCAAGCTTGAACACGACCAGCAACTCTTTGAAGGCAAGTGATGCTTTGATCATTTTGATCCCTGATTTTAAAATGTAATTTATGCTTTGAAACTATGCATGCTAATTATTTAAAATGAATTTAAATTAATTTGGGATAATGTAGTTAATCAACCCATTTTGTTATGCCACCTTGAATTATTAACTGTATGCCTAAATCATTGTCACCCTAAGTTTGATTATATTAGTTGGATGTTAATATTTTGCCAACACGGGAGGCTAGATCGCGAGTAAATGCTCAGCCTTGCAACGAATCATGAGTGTTCTTTCGGAAAAATGCTACAATATTGATTAAAGACATATTGAATGTATTTTGAAAAATGGTGTGATGATGCCACATGATGAGATTGAGGTACCGCGACCTGTGTGGTTCCGATCGATGTTGAATTATTGCGGCATGTGTTGCACAATAATCAATGGGGTGGAAAATGATTTAGATGGGGCAAGTGGCAAGAGGTGTGTGCCGGTGGGCTGTGTAGCATTGGGTTGATGAGTGTTGTGAGTCTGTGTGCCACAATGGGTGTGTGCCACTTGTTGAGTGTTGGAAGTCTTGCCTTGGTCGATTAAGGACTTCACCTTGCAAGCCTTTGATCCGAGTCACCGTACAACCACATGTCGATATGGGACGGACCTAGTTGACTAGGGTTACGATATCTTTCCTCTCGATACCTCGGGGTGACGAGACAGTGGGTGTATCTGTATGGGGAGCGCACGTGCTACGGCTTGGTGCCCATCCAACGGTGATTGGCGGTCCTATACTTGGCTCTGTGTGAGGGAAGTGATAGCGAAGGCAATCTGGAGAGGTTCTTTGGTTAAGGTAGAGGTTCTGAAAAGCTTTGTTGCGGACAATCACTGTGTGGTGGCGGTGTATCTTGTGGGTAAAGTGTACAACCTCTGCAGAGTGTCAAAACTATTCGAATAGCCGTGCTCACGGTATTGAGCATTGCTCGGGATTCTGATCAAGGGTAGATTTTCATAAACAAAACATGGAAGGGGTGGTTGTGTGCCAAGTGTTAAAATGAACTTTTAAGGTGTGTGCCGAGAATCCTCGAGGAAAAACCATTTGAAATTATTATTACGTATAACTGTTCCCTTGCTTTAATCTAACTAAGATATTGGTTAAAAATGTCGCTTGATGCAAAAGAACCATTTAAGCCAATCCTTTGGAATAAGCTCGCATATAGTAATAGCGGCGCATTACATGCATTACTTGTTGAGTGCCTTGTGTACTCACCCACCTTGCTTATCAACCCCAACATCGAGTGGATGAGACTACACCGGCTTGGGAGGAGGAGTACATCGAGGACACGATGAACTAGGGGCAAGCCCGATCGGTTACTGTGGCAAGATGAAGGCTTCACGACTTTTGCTTATGTTCATTGCTATTTCTTTACTTTGATTAATGTAAGCCTGTGTGGCTAACTTATCCGTAAGGAGACCATAAGGTCGCATACAACTCGGTTTATATACATGTTTGCACTATTTATTCTTATATCCTTGTGTTTATGCGTGATGTGCAACCACAGTATGCTGTGTGTGCTAAGCGTGATCTCGGTCGCACAGAATACACAGAGGGTCCGGATTTGCAGATTCGGGGCCCGACAGCGATGTTGATGAAGTTGCGGAACTTGGGGTGGACGGCGGCCTGGCTCTTGAAGCGGTTGGCAATGGGCTTGGATAGCGTCCCCAGCTCCGCCACTGGCCTAACATTGGCATGACTTGTGCTGGTGTATGAGCTTTTTTTGATTGGCGATACATGAGAGTGGGGATCTGTTCAATTTTTTTCTAATATTAGGGGTTCATTTGTTCACAATAGAGGAAGACTTATCTGGGCACTATACCAACATCACCAAGCACGACGAGATGGGGTTTCGCGGCGCCGAATCGCTCGGCGAGAAGAGGGAGGAGGAAGGCGTCGCTACCCTTCACATCCGCATCATTGACGCAACCGTAGCCACCCAGGACCCCCTCGTTCGACGCCTCCATGCCCTAATTCACCAAATCAAGAAACTTGTAAATAAATTCGAAGTGAGGAATATGCATTTTTAGGGTACCACTCCTTGCGCTTCCCGCCGCGGCCTGCCTCCTCGTCGGCATCCCCGTTGCTTGCGGCGGCGGCGGTCGGAGTGACTCCAACTTCCGCGGCGAAGGCTGAGGCGGTGGGGGAGGGAGGGAGCAGCGGGGGAGAGGGCAGCGGCGGGGGAGGGGAGAGCGAGCTGGGGGCGGGGGGGAGCGGCTGGGGAGAGGGGATTGGCGGGCGAGAGCGAGCGGTGGGGAGCGACGAGGGCAGGAAGAGGCTGAGAGGACTGCGGGAGAACACGCGAGTGAGTGTTAAACTGTCGAAATGAAGCAATCAGTGTCGGTTCAAGCTGAACCGACACTGATACCAAATTCTCTGTCGGTTTCATTAGAAAACCAACACTACTAATATAGATCACTATCACTTTTATTTGAAAACCGACACTAATAATCGACATATCTCTATCGGTTTTATTTACAAACCGACACTGATAGTCCATATATCTCTATCGCTTTTATATAAAAACCGACACTGATGACCGACATATCTCTATTGGTTTTAACAAAAAACCGACACTGATAATCAACATATCTATATCGGTTTTATGTAAAAACCGACACTAATAGTCCATATATCTCTATCGCTTTTATTTAAGAACCGACACTAATAGGCAACATATCTCTATCGGTTTTAATAAACAACCGACACTGATAATATACATATATCTCTATCGGTTTTATTTAAAACCGACACTAATAGTCCATATATCTCTATCACTTTTATTTAAAAACTGACACTAATGATGAATATCTCTATCGGTTTTAATAAACAACCAAAACTGATAATATACATATCTCTATCGATTTTATTTAAAAACCGACACTAATAGTCCATATATCTCTATCGTTTTTATTTAAAAACCAACACTAATGATCAATATCTCTATCGGTTTTAATAAAAAACCGACATTGATAGTCAATTAATCTATTTTTATAAAATCAGACACTAATTTACTAAAAATCGACACACTTGAATGTCTTATCACTATTGGTTTTATTTAAAGCCTGACACAGATGGTAAGCACTATCAGTTTTATATGAATAGAGAAAGGATTTCATACAGAGTTCTATAGAGTCATTTGTCGTACCCTCCCAACCAACCATCACATATGTGAAACTCATGTGAAATGAAAAGCACACAAACTCTTGCTATTAGCTTACTAGCCTCATTTCTATCTCGTTGTGATTATTGCTCATGTTGATGGATAAATCCTTAATAATTGAAATTTTTTAGAAACAGGCTTTGGCATACTCGAAAGCTTTTCCAAGAAGAATTTATGCGAAAAAAATCCCCATTCAAGAAATACGCCAAAATTCACTTATTAGGCATGATTTTTGCGTAAAGCGTAAAAAAGTCAAAACTTTTTAAAATTAAGCTAGAATTGTTTAAAAATTTCCAAAAATGAACTTTCTCGTGACATATCGAAGATATATAATTAAATAGATGTGTGCTTGTCAAATAAAGGGTGTGAAATTTGATAGGGTATACACAATTCCAGTGCAACCTAAACTTTCTTCGTGACATGTCAAAATTATATAGTGCAAAATTGAAGGGGTTTGAAGGAATACTCACATTTTGAAGAAAACTACAAATTCTGCAAAATGAAGAGAAATCTCCTCAGACTAGGCTTCAAATTTACCCTCTTAACACCCACCCTTGAGGATTTCAATTTTTCTTACCCAAGTATTGCTTCCAACCACAGAATATGAGCTATTTTTTGGGTGACGGCAGAGAAATATCCTCTGGAACACAACAGAGGAGAGTTCAGCCCGAGAGGTATAAATAACCTAGCGAGACACATCACAATCGGTTCTGACTTAAGAAGCGATTGTGATGTGCACACACATCACTATCGGTTCTCACTTGAAAAGCGATAGCGATATGATCATGAACATCACTATCGCTTCTTATGTGAGAACCGATAGTGATATGCATTATCATCACTATCGGTTCTCACAAAAGAACCGATAGTGATGTGCACGTCGTCATCACTATCGGTTCTTATATGAGTACCGATAGTGATGTTCATGAACATCACTATCGCTTCTCATATAAGAACCGATAGTGATGTGCACGCGATAGTGATGACGGCGTGCACATCACTATCGGTTCTTTTGTGAGAACCGATAGTGATGTCCATGATCATCACTATCGCTTCTCACAAAAGAACCGATAGTACTGAGCACGTGCACATCACAATCGGTTCTTTTTTTAAAACCGATAGTGATGTTTATGAATATCACTATCGCTTCTCACATAAGAACCGATTGTGATGTACCCAGTGCTACATCACAATCACTTCTAACCTGAGAACCGATAGTGATTATTATTAACACCTCTCCTAAGTCATCTATCACAATCGTTTTTTCCTAAAAACTTAAGAACCGACCCAGATGAAGCGATAGTGATGTACCATTCTGTAGTAGTGTCAGTATGCTTCGAGAACCGTGTAAGAAAACCCATTATGTGTTGTGGGTTTTGGGTGAACCACTGCATGGCTGGTTGAGTGGGTTAATCCTAGCCCTTGATGGATGCTCTAGGATTTAGAGGCTCATCCAAGGGTGGTAGGTGGCCCAAGAGTTATATAAATAGGGCTGGAGGGGTAGCCTTCCCCTCTTGAAGGTTTGAGTTGCTCCTTTGAGCTTTGCCCATATCAAGTGAGGCTTTGTAAACCTTCCATCCAGAAAATACAAAAAAATTCATTACCTTATTGTGAATTTAAATTGCGCATTTACATTATGTCTTTACTTTACGCAATTTAAATTCAGCATTTACTTTCCCGCATTTACATTCTCGCAATTTACTTTCTCGCAATTTGGATTTGCCTCCCCTCCTTCTAAATGCTATTCTTCTAGGATGTCTTGAGGGTTTTCATATAGTTTTACATGTTTCTTGCATCCTAGGATAGACTAGAGATCATGTTTTTATCGAATTGTAAATCTGCCCAGAACTTGTTCTTCGCGCAGCAGTCAGTCTTTGATTTTTATAAAAGATCTAGAAAAATCCTTTTTAAGTGATTCTTATTTTAGAAGGTACGCGACTCATATATCCATCTCTGTAAAAATTTGTGAGTCCACTGATTGCACCGTTTGAGCGCTATGAAGTGAAAACCGAGCCTCAAACATTCTGATCGATGTTCCTGACTATCTGTAAAGCTTGATTTTTCATATTTATTCTACAAAGCTTTTTGAGGTGATGTTTGGTGGACTGTTTCATGACTCAACTGCTCATAGAGAGAAATATTCTCAAAAATTTTAGAGCAACAGAAACTCACCAACCACCTGCTCCAATTGAGGACAATTCCTGGAAAATTTGCTTTTACTTTTCTGGAAAGAGACTTTGGTGTTTTAGCTTTATCTCTTTTAGAAAAGTAGTCTTTGAATTGATTCCTCTTTGTTTGGACACTTGACAACTAGGATTGTGATTGAAAATACCTCACATGATTCATGGTTCTCATCCATGCAAGCTAGGGGTACACATAGTTGTCTAATTGCTCGGGTTTTGGAGGGTGTGCGATTCTGAGAAACACTAGTTTGAAGGAAAATCTTTGGGTGTTTTATATTTTTATTGCGAGATTTTTTGGAGTACTTTGAGTAGGGGAAAAAAATTGGGATCATTCAGCCCCCCCCCCCTCTGATTGCCATTTCGGTCCTTCAGATGCACCAGGACAGCTTTTACATATGGACACTGTTGGTCCAGCTAGAGTGCAGTCAGTGGGTGGGAATTGGTATGTTCTTGTCATTATTGATGATTTTTTGAGGTACTGTTGGGTGTTTTTTATGTTCTCGAAGGATGAGACTTTTACCCATTTTAGGGGTTTGGTTCATAGGTTGTCTTTTGAGCTCCCTGGTGCCCTACGAGCTATACACAGTGACAATGGCACGGAGTTCAAAAACTCTTATTTGAGAGTTTCCGTGTGGATTCTGGTTTAGAGTATCAGTTCTCCTCTCCCTACATCCCTCAGCAAAATAGCGTAGTGGAAAGGAAGAATAGGACCCTAGTAGAGATGGCTAGGACGATGCTAGACGAGTACAATACTCTTAGGATGTTTTGGGCTGAGGCTATAGCTACTGCTTGCCACGTTTCTAATCGTGTATTCTTAAGAGCACATTTGCACCGCACTTCTTACGAGTTGACGTATGGGTGAAAGCCCAGTGTTTCTCATTTTTGTGTGTTTGGTTGCAAGTGTTTTATTTTGAAGTCTGGTAACCTCGATAAGTTTGAGTCTCGCCTTCTTATGGTATATTTCTAGATTATTCGACTTCTTCTCGTATGAAAGTTCAAGCTCCATTAAGGTTGTTTTGGTGTTAATGACAAATTTAGTATTGAGACTAACTCTTTTGATAATCATAATATTGATTAGTCTCAATTGTTAATTAATGACAAATCTTTTATAAGACTAACTCTTTTGTTGAGCTTAACTCTCATTAGTCTCTTTTGGATGAAAAGATGAAAATATCAACGGTATGCATTTGAGTTCATATTATCATATTTTGTTGCATTCTTTGATGTCAAATATGTTATGATTTTATTGATAAATCTAAATGTGAGACTAACGTGTTTATTGAGTATATGTTTTAGTAGTCTCATGAAAAAGAGAAATGAAAATCCTAAAGGTATGTATCAAATGCAACTTTATTATTTCTAGATACATTCCTTGGATTCAAGACAAATGGTGAACTCCACTATAGTTTTAACCTTAATATGTGCATTTTGTTTCCAACTCCATATATACATGAATGCACACATTTAGAGGGAGTTCATGCTTAATCTTGAAGTTTCAATAGTATTGATGTAATCCATCTTTCTATATTAAGAATCATTACTTTGAAACAACCATTTAAGTATATTTAACTTGTGTAGTTGTAGTATACTCATGGCAATATAGGATAAACTCTAAAGCAATCAAAAATTGAATATGTACATATTGATTCAAGTTTAATTATTTGCATGCACACATCTAACGGAGTTTAGTCTATAATTAATGGTCTTAAGAGTATTGATCCCTTTCCACCACTCCATATAAATTGGATCATTACTTTTAGATTCCATCGAATTGAGTATATGAAACTTGTGTAGTTAATATATACTCATGACAATTTAAATACAATTTAAATTGTGTTCGGTTGCCATTCAATCAACAAAGAACTAGTCATGTGTTGATGGTTCACTTTGTTGATCCTAGGGCAATCGATAGTTCTTGTGTATATGAAGCATTAGTTGCATTAGTATACTCAAGACACAATTAATCTTTCAATCATTTTTCTTTGGGTTGTGGTCAATCATCAAAGGAAAAGATCAAAGGATCTTGGGAGCATCCATTATGTGTAAATGGAGTGCAATGATGATTGAGACAACCATGCATTTTAGACTAACACTTTCAATGAGTTTGAAATAGGTTAAGTCCAAGGTTGAGATGGATAAATGGGACAAGTACGTCACCATGTGTTGATGAGCTTCAAAAGAGGATCTCAAAGCTAAGACAAGGGGAGTTCATCATGTGTTGATAAACAAGATGAAGATCCTGATTTGGAGAGAAGATGATGGAAATCATAAAAGCTCCAAGTGGATGTGCTAGAGGCAAAGGTATAACTAGCTAGGGCTAAGGATGTGTTCCTAGTCTTTTACCGGTCTTGGTGTTTGGATGGGAGACCGGGTTGCCAGTATAGGTTGTCGTACTATTAAGAGGGGTTGAGTCTTATAGCTTGAGCTTCATCATGTGTTGATGAACTCAATCCAGTTCACTCTATCTCACTCTCTTGTTTGGATTTTGCATGAGCTAAGTATTTGCATGTGTTGCAAATAAGGGAGCTCATGTTCGCTTCCTATTTTAATTGATTTGGTTTTTTGCATGGAGCTATGGATTTGCATGTGTTTAAAAAGGGAGATAGCTCATGTAATTTGGTTTATGTGGTTTTTGCATGGAGCTAAGTTTTGCATGTGTTGCAAAAGGTGAAAGCTCATGAATCGGTGTTTTAGCTTGTGATTTGATCATGTGTTGATCATCACAAGGCTAAGTAAAGTTTATGATTTTTCTATTTCCAAATGTATTTTACAAATAATCTAGAGGTTATGGTTTTGATCCTAGAGCATGTGTTGGCATTTGCAAATGTGTTTTGCAAAGTGTCGGGATCATGTGTTGATCCTTACATGGCTAAAGGATTGATCTCATGGGTTCTCGGTTTATTTACAAATGTGTTTTACAAATTGTTTTGATCATGAGTTGATCACCAAATGGCATAAGATTTGATCTTATTGACTCTCTCTAGCTTGTAGTCACGCTCTTGATCAAGTCTATGTGAGGGATTTTGATAAATCAGATTTTAGACTTGAATGACTACATTAAAGTCTTTATTTTTATGATATTTAAAAATATCTATGGTTGCTTAAATCTCGAAAATGGGTGGAGTTTTTAGCCCTCGTGATAAGCTTCGCATAGAATCAAAAAATCACCAAAATCGGAGTTCGAAGTAAAAAGTTATGAGCGTTTTAGTGGCTGTAACAGTGGTAGCACCGCCCCTATATGGGCGGTAGCACCGGCCCAAAGGCGGTGTAAAAACTCCAGAGAAGTGTTTTTTCGATGAAATAGCCGGTGCTACAGTCCTAGATGGGCGGTAGCACTAGGGTACTGTAGCAATGGCTAGTTTTTGGTGTTTTTAATGCACGAAAGTGATCGTTGGCCTAGAGGCCAGTGCTACCGGCCCTAGTAGGGCGGTAGCACCGAGTTTGCTGCACTTTTTGCCTGTTTTGCCCCCCAACGGCTAGTTTTCTTTCGAGAGGCTATAAAAGGAGCCTTGGGGCTGTTATTTGGGGGTGGTTGACCTTGGGGAAGGTTTGTGGGAGTTGTGTGCATGTGTTGCTCTCTTCCATTTGGTTTTTGAGCTAAGAGTGAGCCCTATTTGCATGTGTTGCATTTAGAAGAGGATTGAGAGCCTCTTGTGCATGTGTTGCACTTGAGGGAAGCCTTGTGCATGTGTTGCACTCAATGATCACCCTTGTGCATGTGTTGCACTTGTTAAGGATCAAGCTAGAGGGCTTGACTTGTTACTCTTGGTGTTTGCCGACACCTAGACAGCGTGTGGAGGCGTCGTGCACGGTGACCTTCTCAAGGAGATTGTGAGAACGCCTGGCAAAGTTGTGAAGGTCGAAGCTCACCTACCCGGAGCGGGAAAGAGCTACCACTAGTGGAATCGAGGCGGGTGCTCAATTCGTGGAGCCGGTCCAAAGAGGTTTGGGCTAGCCTCAACGTGGATTAGGGGAGACTGGCAAGTCTCCGAACACCACGGTAAAACATCGATGTGTCTCTTTATGTTTGATTGCAATTCTCTATTTACATTGTTGCAATTTACATTCCTAGAATTAAATTGCTTGATTGTCTTGAATTATAATTTATTGTTAGAGATATAATTAGCCAGTGCACTTAGTGAGCCTACTTGATTTAGGATTTAATTTGTCAAAACCTTAGTTTATCGCTTTTGCATTGATTATTATTTAGGTTTTGATATAGAGATCTATAGAGCGTGTATTTAGTGAGAAGAATTTTTAAAGCCGCCTTTTCACCCCCTCTAATCGGCATCCTCGATCTTACATCGTAGCTATAGGGTCTGGAGTTACGATGCACATAGGATCATAGAGACCTGTAAAGTAACCTTTGATGAAGCTAGCCTAGGAGCTAGACCTAACATTTTAGGCTCTTCTTCTTCCTCCGAGACCATCTTTGCAGAGGATGAGTATGATGGAGATGATGGTGTTACACCTGATCCAGTCCCCTCTACACCTGAGGTGCCACTTGTTTCCATTTCGACACCTTAGGAAGGCCAGCCCTTGCCTTCTGACTCTCATGCAGCTAGTGGCTCTGCTCCTACCTCTTCTGTGCATGAGGTAGAGGCCACTTCTGCTTCTGGACCTCCCCGTCATATTCAGCATTCTCATCCACCTGAACAGATCATCGGCTATCTGTTTGAGCGGGTCACTCGCTCAAAATCAGGTTTGTCCAGTTTTTGCCTTCACTTTGCCTTTGTTGCCTCGTTTGTGCCGAAGGATGTGACTCATGCATTATCTGATGAGTCTTGGACTAATGCTTTGCATGAGGAACTTGAAAACTTTGAGAGGAACAAAGTCTAGCAGCTTGTAGAGCGCCCATCTGATCATAATGTCATTGGGACCAAGTGGGTGTTCAAAAACAAGCAGAGTGAGGATGGGGTTGTCATTCGCAACAAGGTTAGGCTAGTTGCACAGGACTTTTTTTGGTTGAGGGTCTTGACTTTGAGGATCCTGCTTGCATTCTCTGCATCTCGAGGCTTCAAGCTCTATCAAATGGATGTCAAGAGTGCATTCCTCAATGGCTATATTGAGAAAGAGGTTTATGTCAAACAACATCCAGGATTTGAGAACCCCAAGTTTCTGAGTTATGTATACAAGCTTTCCAAAGCTTTGTATGGACTCAAGCAGGCCCCGAAAGCATGGTATGAGAGGCTCAAGTCTTATCTTCTCAGCCATGACTTCAAGATGGGCATAGTAGACAAGACTCTGTTCATTAGACACCATGAGTCGCATTTTCTTCTCGTCTAGATTTATGTGGACGATATCATTTTTAGTGGCTCGTCTCATTCTCTTGTTTCTCAGTTTTCTGAGGAGATGAGTACAGAGTTTGAGATGAGTATGATGGGCGAGTTGAGCTACTTTCTTGGCTTCCAAATCAAGCAGACTCGGGAAAGTACTTTCTTGCATCAACGAAAGTATACCCGTGATCTCTTGAGGCGTTTAGACATATCTGATGGGAAGCCGGTAATGACTCCATGGCCACCACTGCTGTCCTCAAGCCGGATGAAGATGGTGAGCCTACTGATCAAAAGGAGTTTCGGAGTATGATCGGCTCCCTCTTGTACCTTACTGCTTCGAGGCCGGTCATACATTTCGCTGTGTATCTGTGCGCTCGATTTCAGGAATCTCCTCGCGCCTCTCATCGTCAGGCGGTGAAGCGCATCTTAAGGTACCTTCGTGCTACCATTAATTATGATATTTGGTACTCTTCCTCTTCTTGTCTGTCCCTAAGAGCCTTTTCCGATGCCGACTTTGTTGGCTGTAGGATAGATAGGAAGAGCACTTCTGGTACTTGCCATTCATTAGCACTTCTCTTGTTTCTTGGTCGTCTAGGAAGTAGTCCAGAGTTGCACAGTCCACCGCTGAGGCCGAGTATGTTGCTATAGCCAGTTGCTATAGCCAGGTGCTCTGGATGAGATCAACCTTGCAGGACTTTGGGTTAGAGATAGAGAGTGTGCCACTTTTCTATGACAACACTTCTGCTATTTGCATTGCTAAGAACCTAATGCAGCATTCCCGGACCAATCATATTGATATTAGATATCACTTCCTTAGAGACCATGTGGAGAATGGTGATATCGCGCTTCAGTTCATAGAGAGTGACCTTCTGTTAGCCGATATCTTCACCAAGCCTTTTGATAGCTCCAGATTTGTTGCCTTGAGGAGTGAGCTTAGAGTCGTGAGCCCTTACGGTCTTTCGTGAGTGGGAGCTGGTTTGTATATTATGTATTATATGTTTTCTTCCAGGTTTTCTTTTCTTTGTGTTTCTTCTAGGTGACTTTGGGCTTATTTTCTTGAGTTTAGTTCACTCACTTAGACTTCTGACATGCCTTGTATGGTCCTCTTATCTTGAGCTTTAGGTTGCTATCATGCGTGATTAGCTGTTCTCTCTTCTCTCTAGGTTGAGTTCCCTCACAGTCTTATAAGTCTAGCAGGTGTTGGGCCTCCTGGGTAGACAGGTTCTGTGTGCACTCCTTAGTTGGGATCTAGAGTCAGCTTTCCTAAGTCAGTCACTAGGGAAGATAAGAGCGAGTCTGAGCCATAGTGAGTCTCTTGTATCTTATCTATGCTCAATAGCCATCCAGTTTGCAGTTTCTTGACTTCTTCTCCTCATTCTGTTTATCTGGTTGTTTTTTAGTTCATTTGGGTTTTCCTAATGCCTAATCTTGATAATAACTCAACTTTAACCAGATTTGAGCTTAACGTTGATTCACTTGTTGAGGGGGAGTTTGGGAATCTGTTCATGCATTGCATATAGACTGTTTTTCTATTTTATGAGCTTGGTCTATTATGCAATTGACTCGATCATCATGAAATGCATCATGATATATCTTTTGAAGAAAAATCACTAGCTTAGATATGTCCAAGTTCATTTATCATGCTAAGCTTAATTAAAATCTGAAAAATTTGAAAGCTTTAAATGAAAACTTGATGAAATATGTTGCTTTTACTTACTAAGTTTCTTCTCTAGGGGCTTTTACCATGAATTGTGAAATTTTGGATTTCTCTAAAGTCCCTATAGCAACTTGGGTGAAATTTGGTTGATCCATATTTGAGTCCTTCAGAATTACTCATATGTGCTAAATTGAAATCAAGAAAAAATTGACTCTTTTGTGCAAAATTGATCTCAACACTTTATATTCGCGAGACTGCTTCCCATTGCATTTGGGATGAACTTGGAATATATTGTGTATGACCAAGATCATTCTCTTAAGAGTTACTCTTGAGATGATCGAAAATGGCTTGAGTCAATCAATAAAAAAAATGCAAATATCAAACACATAAGTGGGTAAAGAATGCAAATAATGTCAAACATTTGCACCCCGCTATGTTTTTCAAAGTCTTAAAGAAAATTTGCATAAACTCAAAGGACCTTATATGCACTTCAAAATTCCCCAAAGTGTTGAGTAGGTTGAACTCTAGGTTTTCCATTTGATCCTTGAGTGGTTTTGCTTCTAGCTTTAAAACTTTGCTAAGTTTTGCACTTGTCAAATCTTGCTAAAAATGACACATTTTCAAAACTAAGCTTATGAGCAAAATTTGTTATTTGCCCTTGGACATGTCTTAGACTAGTCTAATCTAAAATTGATAAACTTGGTGTCATATCTTGTCATTATGATCATTTGGATAATCTTCAAAGCTCCCTTAGGTTGCATTTCATGCATACATAAAAAAGGGGAGAAAATTCCATTTTGATGCAAATATTGACAAAAGGGGGGAGAAAACGTAGAAAAGGCATCATTAAAAATGAGAAAGCTTATTTGGTTCTTATGATCTTTGTAAAATTTTGCTAATTCTTATGGATCATAATCACATAATCATATTTGGCACTTATGATTGGATTTTAGAGCTTTTTGTGGAAAACTTGCTCTCTCCTTGATTTAGCTCTAAAATATGTCTTACCAACTTGGTCATGTTCTCAGTTTATTCTCTCTGGACCATTTTTAGTTTTGCAATCAAATTGCTTTCTTTACTTCTATCTTTCAAACTCAAATTTATGCCTTTTATGATGTTTGTCAATATACTCATCAAGGGGGAGATTAAAAGACCATGAGGAGGTCTATCCTTATTGGTGATGAGTTAATTGACTAAATTTGAGCTTGGTTTGAGTTTGATTTGAAATGGATTTTCAAAAAATAGTAATTTGAGTTGTCTGTGCCAGGAGCGCCACTACCGGCTATGTGGGAGCGGTAGTGCCGGCCAAGCGACAGTACCAGCCAAGGAGTCCGGTAGTTATATTCCAGTGAGGGTGTTTTCGCTGGTACTTCAGGGACCGGCACTACCGGCCATGTTGGAGCGGTAGTGCCGGCCAAGCGGTACTACCGACCCCAGGGGGCGGTAGTGCCGACCTTTGAGCAAAATTGAAATATGAGTTTTGTAGATTATTGCATATCTTTGTTGGACATTGCTATGTGATGTGTTTCCTTGTTTTTGATGGTTGCAGGTCGACGATGCTAGATCATGGTGAGGCGAAGGATGACAGGGACTAGGCGAGGAGCGTCGGAGATCCAGACGGTCAGGGATCGTCGGAAGATGATCGGAGATGGAGTCGTGGCAAGCCAAGAAGACAAGGAGCGGTTGAGATGCTAGCTAGGCGCTGCATGGATCAATGAAGGCTATTGGATCATGGTCTAGTTGATAGGTTAGCGGGTCTAGTTAGTGTGCTTTGAAAACCGTGTACGAAAACCCATTATGTGTTGTGGGTTTTGGGTGAACCCTTCCATAGCTGGTTGAGTGGGTTAATCCTATCCCTTGATGAGTGCTCTAGGGTTTAGAAGCTCATCCAAGGGTGGAGGATGACCCAAGAGTAGTATAAATAGAGGGGAAGGGGTGGCCTTCTCGACTTGAAGGTTTGAGTTGCTCCTTTGAGCTTTACCCACATCAAGTGAGGCATTGTAAACCTTCCATCCAGAAACTTCAAAAATTTTCTTTACCATATTGTGAATTTAAATTGCGCATTTACATTATGTCTTTACTTTACGCAATTTAAATTCAGCATTTACTTTCCCGTATTTACATTCTCGCAATTTACTTTCTCGCAATTTGGATTTGCCTCCCCTCCTTCTAAATGTTGTTGTTCTAAGATGTCTTGAGTGTGTTTATATGGTTTTACACTTCTCTTGCACCCTAGGATAGACTAAAGATTATGTTTTCTATCAAGTTGTCATTCTGTCCAGAAGTTGTTCTTCGTGCAGCAATCAGTCTTTGATTTTTAGAAAAATCTAAAAAACTCCTTTTTGAGTGATTCTTATTGGAGAAGGTGCGTGACTCATATATACATCTCTAAAACAATTTGTGAGTCCACTGGTTGCACCGTTTGAGCGTTATTAAGTGAAAACCGAGCCTCAAACTTTCTGATCGAAGTTCTTGACTGTCTTTAATACTTGATTTTTCATGTCTATTATACAAAGCTTTTTAACGTGATTTTTGGTGGACTGTGTCATGACTCAACTGCTCCCAAGGAAAAAATTCCCAAAAGTTTTAGAGCAACAGAAACTCACCAACCACCTGCTCAAGTGAGGACAATTCTTGGAAAATCTGCTTTTACTTTTCTGAAAAGAAACTTTGTTGTTTTTAGCTTTATCTCTTTTAGAAAAGAAGTCTTTGAATTGATTCCTTTTTATTTGGACACTTGACAACCAGGGTTATGATTAAAAACATCCCTAACATGGTTCATGGTTCTCAACCATGTAAGCTAGGGGTACACATAGTTGTCTAGTTGTTCGGGTTTTGGAGGGTGTGTGAATCTGAGAAGCACCAGTTTGAACGAAAATCTTTGGGTGTTTTAGATTTTTATTGCGAGATTGTTTGGAGTACTTTGAGTGGGGGAAAATTTTATTTGGGATCATTCACCCCCCCCCCCCCCTTCTGATCTCCATTTCGATCCTTCATTATCTCCCAAAAATGGGGGCATATGTTTGCACCAGATTTCAGCAAGGCATGACGAAATTGTTAGGCTAAAAGATCAAGAGGATTTTGGCCAATATCGGATAAAGTAAAAAGGTTTAATTTTGTATTATGACCGATATTTATCCAAAGATGAGTAACTATCCGAGTTAAGGCCGACACGGATCACCAGCGTATCGGAGATGGACGTTGTCGGCCGATAGCTATAAAAGATGGCCGTGGACAAGCAACAACCAACACAATCAACCAAACAACTCGCATTTACACTTCTATTTTCCTGTCAACTAGAAGTAGCCTCTGTAATTTAGATTCTTCTTTGTAATCTGAATTGATCAATAAAGTTGCGCATCGTCGATTGTTTCACCTCCGATTACGCCAATCAAGTTTGATTTTCTCCGATCTTGCTGCGCATCGCCTTTTTCAGAAAAGATATACCTTTATCATCTAATTAGCTCTAATCGGCTAATTAGACTTATCATTACTCTAGATTTGATCAGCTTTTTAATTGTTTAGATCTTTGCTGATTGTCTCGATAGATCCGCTTTGAGTGTATTTTATATTCATCTTACCGATTGTAGGATCAAATCGATTGGCACCCCTCGAACCTCAGAACCCAGCGTTCGTCCGGTGTGTTGTTGCTGATAAACCCTACTTCATGTTTTTTGGTGCCAACACCCACCCTCCAACCATCGGACCCTGAATACCCTATTTAGCATGGGCGCTCAATTTTGGCATAGCAGCGACGAATACACGTATGCTCTGGCGTGGCTAGAGGAAGAAGAATCTTCGTTGGCTGGTGAGCTGCTTCCTAGGCCATGTGGCTTAGTGGGTCGCTGCTATTGAAGGCCTAATTTGGCAATTGGTAACTTCACTTGCTGGCTGCAAAACTATATTCAAACCCTAGACGCATACAGAGACCACAGAGAGGGGATCACTTGGCACCTCTCCTTTGCGAGGACATGACAGCCCACTGAGTCAAGGCGCTTGACACATGTCGCAAGGAGTCGGCGATTACGAGGGTATGATGAGAGCATCGAGTGGATACCAAGGAACCGGTGAGGGAACAGGCGTGTAGCGACGAGCAACCCACCGCGACAACAGCGAGTAGGTAGAGAAAGTGGTACAGCATGAGTTGCCACTAACCGACTAAGTGGGTTGACCACAACAAATATTCAATGTGAACCCCTCTTCTGATATCTGATTTTTTTTTATCAATTGTAACCGTGTCAATGGGTTAAATAGAGATAATAGTCGATTTTGATTGATTGGTGTTAACTTGTTTATATATTTCGAAAAGCTTGATAAGCGAACATTGCACAAATATTTCTTAAATAATAAAGTAATAGCAGTAACTCTCGAACCGATGAAAACAAAACACAATCTATTTAATATGTTTATCTCAATTTAGCCTAATCCTTTAAGCGCACCTTCTATTTTTATCCTGTCTTGACCATTGGTATGCACGCTGCTTTTACCGCTAGATCGGTAGATCCAGGTTGTCGCAGCTCACCCTAAATGAACTGGATTGCTAGTATTTGAAGGGTCGGAGGTTTCAGATAGATCCCGGAATAACAGTAATTTGGATCCTACCTAGTCCAAGAGGCACAGATAAAAGGGGTAATAGTCGTTCATTTTCTACACGGATTTGGCTTAACAGGTATGATGTGAGTGCTCAAAATTACATTATACCTCGTGTAAAAAAGCAGTTTTATGAAAAATAGAAAATTTTCTTTTCAAAACAACAATGCTCTCAAGGAAAACACAACTCACAAAATAAGCAGACTTAAGCCTTGAAGGCCTTACTATTAACTATTGATGCATATATATGTTACAGCGCTTCAGAATATTTATTCTAACTTTATGAAAGTCATTTCCAGGTTAAGTAAATAAATTTCAGTAATATAAATTATTTCAATTCGCAAGCATATATTGGAGATCAATATAGATCCTAGAGGTACCAGCTCACAATTTTGGAGACAAATACATCATCCATGGTGGCCAGTAAGGCAAATATAAAGAGAAGTAGCCAAGTAGGTCTTCAGGGAAGGCTACATACACAAATGAAAATGGATCTTCCAAAAAGGCAAGACGCATCTCCTCGACTGAATCAGAAAACTCACATAAGTTTTTGCAGACTGACCCTAAATTTCATGATACTATTCAGGTTTGTACTCAGGTTTGTCATAAGCTTCTATATTCTGTGGTTCGCACTCCGGGCTGAAGAGACGCACAAGCAGGGCTGATGTCGAGCTCATGGAGATTGCTCCACATGAAGCCCACCTCAGACTCCTTGGAACTGTTATTCTTGGACCTACAAAATTGGTCAGCAAAATGGTTTGAGGTCTGAGTTGCTTCATAGGACTAACACCAAAAACAATACGTTTATATCTGGATAGCAACACAATGAGATTCATAACCTTGATAACTATTGATGATATGATCAAAGGTGCATTATAACAAATGTTAAAATGGAAAAAAAATGGATGGTTATGGACAGTGACCAACTGACCATAGTGAACGCGGCAGAGCACCCAGAAAGCAAGGGCACCACCAACAGAGAAGATACCAGCAGTCTGTCTCATCAACCGAGAGCAGGGCTTTGATTCTGGCCGCATCACCTCTCCTTCTGACCATCCCAGTACCTGACGAAGTGCCATCGTGATCCTTGGCCTCTTTGGCAGTGCAGAGTTGATAAGAGGTTCGGTTGTCAAATTGCAGTGCACTCTGCTTTGAGCACCTCCTGGTTTCTGAAACACAATTCTTTGCAGTTACAGCATAGTATTCCTCATAGCACACATACACGGATAAACTAATGTGTTGATCTCATTTATTAGCCAATACATCCAGCAATGACAAAAATCCTTAGCAATGGATAAATTTACAAGAACGTACCTACAATGTGATATCCAAATTCCTTAAGAGTTGCAGGAAAAAAAATGAAAGGTGACAGCTAAAACTCGTATATCTTGGCCTCAAACAGCATGAATGTTCTACTGTCCTCAAGTTTCCATTAAGGAGAATAGGACTTGTGCCAACAAGTATACAGATGATATCTCAAATTACACTGCATGATCAAGAATCCAATATCATATGAATGAGAACCACCCATTAATTTATACCAGATTTTGACAAGGAAGATCATTATGTGAAGCAACATGCTACCTCCTAACCTCAATAAATATCAGTGAGGAGCATTGAGACACCATGCAGCAAGGTGAACAGGCTACCGTACAAAAAACAACAGATAATACAAGTAGTATGTAGGGGGGAGGGGGGTGACAGACATAGACAATGCCATTTGTCAAACAGTTGATATGTGACGTGCAATGTAACTTCATTCTGGTCTAAATGCATATATATCCTAAAATAATACGCTAATCAAAGCACATATGCCCAATTTCAAATTTTAAAGTTGGACCTACGGTGATCGGTGTCATCAAGGTGAACTGCTCATGCTACTTTTACCGCATTCGAGATTAAGTGAAAGATACCATCGTTATGTTAATCCCATGACTTTTTGTGTACCCTATAATATATAATCACACTTTGCACACCGGACAAAAACTGCTCCAAACAAGAACAGAACTGCAGCACCAGGAAACCATGTTTACTACTACCTCTCTACCCCCAAAAAGAAAAGGTTTGCTTTAACCACGCAGAAAATTCCCACAAGCTCCTCACGAGCAGCATCGTCCGTCAGACATTTTTCATTTTGCCAAAGCAAACCATTAGCTGACTAGCACAACAGCAGCTCGCACAAGCAACACAACCGGCAGACGATAGCAAAGACCAAAATGAGGCTAAAGCAACAGCTCCTAGAAATGTTCACACAGAATTGATCATAGAAACACTTTTGGAACAAGCACATGAGCATATTGCACGCGAGGTGTCTGCTCCATGGTGCATGCGTGGGGCACGGCCGCCCAAACTCACTTTGCCAACCGTGCACAGGAATATGAGCACACCGCGTTTATGTCCGGCCAAATTGACCTGCAGTTGCCTGCCGGTCTCTGGGCAGCCAGACATCTTTGGTGCACGGTTGCTTGTTCCCTGGGCGTTCTGTCGAGCACCTTGCAGGCACGCCGCAACGGGAATGCTATCAACATGACTCGCTTAAACATTATCTCAAACAACTTATGGGCATGATTGGTAGTCCTGGACTACTGGTTAGCCGCACAATCCCAAAGCCGCCTATTCGAGCTGAGACGCCCCTGCCAACGAATCGACAAACAAGCCGGACGACTCGGCGGAAAGGGAAAAAAGAAAGAACAAAAGCGTACAACCACGGCTCCATGGCCATGACAGAATCAAGCTGCTACTAGAGAGGTAGAGCAATGAAATGGCGTCGAGAGCATAGATTACTACGTACAGAACGACGTCTTGCCGGGGGCACCAGCAATCCTGCTTCTCCAACGATCTGGGAATTCTCGATGCACGCGGAAGCAGTAGCTATTTGGGCTTGGAGATGGTTGGGGTCTCGGGGACGAAACGACCAGTTGTGCGACGCCAATTGCCGAGGCACGACTAGCCCTAGGCGGCACGGCACAACACGCGTATAGGTCAGATCTAGACCGGTACGACACGAATCGCAAATAGACCTTACTTGGACTCATCGAAGGCGAGCCGGGCCAACATGGTAGGCCGACCAAGCCGTGATGACTCGGCACGATTTATGCACGCAGCGTGACGGTCCCGTGCCATACCAATCCGGCACGGCACGATGCCACATCTAAGCAATACCCGATACTGCTTGCAGGGTTAACCGTGGAAGAAAGAGGAAATCAAGGATTTGTTTAGGATTCTTGATGTTACAGATGATAATTTTGACGGTGTATTATACTAGTAAGTATATATTGGATAATAAAAATTAGTAGTATATAGTGGGTAGTAGAAATTAAATATAGCTATTGATTTGTTGAGGGAATTTCTACTACTCTATTATGAAAGAAGTATAAATTAATATTGACTAATCTAATCTGTTGAATCGAAAAGAATGAATAGTCCGTATCAAATTTAGCGTGCTTTAAAAGAGCTGGTCTCAAACCCGACGGGCAAATACTTGAATAGTCAAATACATCTCTTTGCAGTGGCAATTCATGGATAATTTTTAGGAGGGAATACGGATCCGTGACAATTCGAGGCTTCATCTCATACGGTCTCTCTCTGTGTGTGAGTTGGAGCTAGGGTTAAAAAACCAACAAAACCGCTCGAAAATTGCGAAAATCACCTATACTGCGCCGGTACGAAAAATGCAACCACTTGATTTACCGGTGAAGTTCAAATTCAAATTCAAAAAATTCAGAAAATCTGAAAACATTTATCCAAAAATTCTCTAAAATTAATATTAATAGCTTTATGACCTCTCGTGTGAATATTATTTTTGAAAAAATGAAGTTTGAAGACGTTTTTTAGCCATTCAAAATATAGATAATAGAAAATCAAAAAAAAAAGCCTGGCCTGCAGTCTTTCAGCCCACAGGCCATCGGCCCACCTCGGCCCAACTCTTTTGCCAAGACCTAGTGACCAGTCAGCAGCGTCGAACCAACACATTCATTGCGCAGCAAAATTCCCCATTACGCATTCTTGCTGACAGCGTCACTTCGGCTCAGATCTGACCGCCGCTTGCCGTCGTTATGTCGTCCACCCCACGATTTTCGAGCGATAAGCACTAAAAACCGCTCGGTTTGAGCGAAAATCGAAGCCTTCGGCGAATTTTGCGAAATGAGCTCGGTTTGACACGATTTTCACTCGGTAGTTGGGCTATGTCTTGTTTATGCATGTATTTGCATTTTAATTGGTTGGAAAATTGTGATGCAGTGCTTACTGTGGTCATGCTGAAATAGTGACCTAACAATATTGTTCACGAATTTTTAGTACCAATATTTGTTCGAGTATGTCAAGTAGCAATATTTACTAAAACATATTTTAGTAACAACATTTGTTCAATTATATTTAGTAGCAATATTTGTTCAAGTATGTCAAGTAGCAATATTTGTTGAGGTATACGTAGTAGCAATTTTTGTTCAATTATATTTAGTAGTAATATTTGTTGAAGTATATATAGTAGCAATATTTGTCGAAGTATATTTAGTACTAATATTTGTTCAATTATATTTAGTAGCAATATTTGTTGTCGAAGATCACGGCAAAGATTGCTGGAGGAGATCACGACGTCACGACGGTCTGTTGTCAAAAATGTTTCGGAGTTCCTCGCAACGAGAAAGACCGCAGGCGGTGGGGGATTACAACGTTGGTAAGGCCCGTAGCCCTGTGCAACCAAGAATTGACAGACATCAGTGGACATAGAAGGGGAAGAGTGCGAAGCAGGCCATTGGCTCGGCGTGGGCCAGATTTTTTCACACTGCTAGCATCATGGGGCGAAAAGTAGATAATCCATATTTTGTTAGCGCCGTGAGGGAAACGCAAAAATACGATAAGTGAGCTTTAAAATGTTCGTTCAGTTGTACACCGACTCATAGCTAACATTTTTGTACTATGTTTCATTTGCAGGCGAGGGTGTTCTGTCCCCGAGTGGCTGAGATATAGATGGAAAATATTTAGAGGCCAATGAAGCAGACATAAAGGAGAACTTCACAAAGTTCAAGCAGGAATGGCATATGTACGTAGTAACAATCATGTGCGATTCTTGGATAGTGCCGACACGCATAAGCTTAATTAACTTCATGATTTACTCCAATGGCACCATATTCTTCCACAAGTCCGTCGATGCCATAGACCTATCTCAGGATACCTCGTACTTGCGCAAGGTACTCAGATGAAGACGATCCATTCTAGCATCTTATGGAGCTTACACTATGTGATGATGCAAATTCAATCCGACAGTGAATGAGAAAAGGAAGGTCTAATGGTGACCCATTACTTAATGAGGAGGATATAATGAGTGACACCCCTCTCCCATCATAACTTGTGACAGACCCGATTCACCCTATTGTATTAAGAAAAGATACTAAGGCTGCATCCCCGAATGGGCAGACAGGACAGTTGAGGACACTCATAGAGGGAAGAGAAAGCACCAATCAATTGATAGCATCTAGGCCCCCTCAATTTCCATTATCATGTTTTATTATAGTTTTGTTGTTAATGACTAAGTTAATAATGCTTAATGTTTTGAAGAGCATGTGCTGAAATCAATGATGAATCAAGTTGGAGTAACAAGATTAAGGGGTTCTGTTACTAGTTTATAACTTGGGAGATGATTCAAGTCAAATAGCTAGGATTATTTTCAGTTTGGCTGTCTAAAGAGGGACTTTGCACAAGTTAGCAGATTGGATCATAAGGCAAAGACAAAATTAGATTGCTCGTAGTAAAAACTCTTAGGCATTGCTCTTTGAGTCAAAATTCTCCTTCATTTCAATAGTCTAAATATGGGACGGACTAAAATTCAGCTATTCATTTCTTAAGTCTATTGCATACATAGCCAAAATCCTTTTTCAGTCAAAAGCTACTTTGGTCCAGCATTGAAGTTCTTCTTTATCAAAATTCCTATCAAGGTATCTACTACTCCTCAGACCAAACTTCTTATTTTCATATTCTTGAGTCCTTTGTGAAAATTCCTTGAAGACATCTTGCAACCAAGTGATTGTCTATGTATGACGGACCAAAGTTTTTGGTCCGGTATATATGTAAAAGTCATTCTTCTTTTATAGACTAAAATTTCTCGGATTTCCATCTACAACGGACCAAATATTTTTAGTCCGGCACTCATTCAGATTATAAGCATTTTGCCGGACCAAACCTTGGAAGTTCTATTTATTAAATCCATAAATAGATATACTTCTTATTCAAAGGTTTTTGATTTGTTGACGGACCAAGTATTCCTGTTTAAAATTTTAGTCCGCTGCTAAAGCAAATCGCTTGGATAAACTTATTTTTGTTGAAAAAGATCCTTGGCTACTGATCTTAGAAATTCCCATGTATGACAGACCAAATAATTTTGTCCGGCATACATGAAACTCACTCATTCCTTTGCCGAACCAAACTCTCTGAAAATCCCATGTACAACGGACCAAATTTTTTGGTCCGTCGTAAATGTCTTAAATTGGTCCGTCATACACATGATCAGTATTGCTAAGGTCTGTTGCTCAGTCCGTTGTAAACGTGTATTTTAGATATTTTTGATATTCTGACACGTCCAACGGCTACAGTGGTAGGTGTAACGGCTATATTCATTCCAAATGGCTATATAAGCATTTCCTGAGCCATCTACCAAGATATATAATGAACTCCTTGACCTTTTAGCATTCAAAATAACTCTCATTCTCAAAGGAGTCTGTGCTTCACTTTCAAACTCAAAATCCTCAACATCTCTAAGTGTTTTAGCTCCAAGCTGAAGTCTAGCTGTGTGATTTGCGAGTGAATCAAGAGACAGAACTTGTGCAAAGTTTATTACTCTTGGATCTTAGTGATCCTAGACAGCTTGGAGGTAGTGAAAAGTGCGACATGTCCAAAGGTGATTGTGGAAGGCCACTGTGGTTGTGAAAGGTTTGGAGCTCACCTCACTGGAGTAGTGAAAGAGTTACCTGAGTGATCACCAAAGCTACTGCGACTAGCTTTGGAGAAGCAATACTTCGGAAGAAGTGCTTCAACGTGGAGTAGGAGTGAGGCTCTGAACCACGAGATAAATATCTGTCTCATTTGTGCTTTATTTCACTTTATTGCTTTCGCTGTTATCATTATTTGTCTTTATTTCTGTCATATATTTTTAACTGAGTGATTCACATAAAGAGAATAGTAAGTTGTCTCTAAGAAGTTAAAATTTGCAAAAGCTGCCTATTCACCCCCTCTAGGCCAACTAGTTCCTTCATTAATGCTGATAAGGGATATAGAAAAAAGGAGAGCACTCTCTAAAGGAAAGGGAAGCATCCCGCAGATGAGCCGCATTATGTAGGGAGTGATGACTTCACTAAGAGCGGGGACCGTCGGAGCCCGCTATACCAAGAGTCCAATGATAGTAGCTCCAAGATGTAGACCGATGGCGGAGAGTCCGGTGGCTATGCCTCCATACCTCCCATGCACCAATTAGAAGAGTAGCATACCATCGAATTTACAAGGGAGTTGCAGTTCACTCATGCAACATAGGACAGAGACCATGGCGCTCCCCAATCACAAAGGACAACTACTGGAGGGAAAGGAAATAGCACACCACAAGATAGCTGTAGCTCCTATAGCGTCACAAAGACACAAGGGAGTTATGGCTCATATGGCAGCTATGACTACGCCATCCCCGATGCTCATGCACAACCTTACACCCAATGGGTCTACGAGTAGCACGACCCTGAGTTTTATGCCATGTTGTACCAACAATGGCAAACGACAAGTATATGGACAGGGCAATACTGGCACGATTACAAGGCGGAGTTGCTCGCTACACGACGATTGCCCTTGATGTCCACCAAGGAATACAACATAGCTAACCAAGTGTACACACAACAATACTACCCATAGCCCCGAATGTAATATTTCATTTGCATGTTTCATTTCATTGCAACTTGATTTTTTACTAACGTAGCGTCCATGAAGGTCTAACATGGCATTTGTGTGGGAAGGACGACGAAAATATGTCTACTTTACAATTTCAAATGAAAGGTATCGAAATGTGAATGGTATTGATATGTGAATGCCTATTGTTTGCACTTATTGGATTGATATGTAAATGGTATTGAAATGAAAGGCTATTTGTTGACATATTATTGCTAAATGCCTACTTTACTACTTCATATTGTCTAAAATATAGTAAAGGTCATGCCGAATTTTATTTCATTTGTATGTTTCATTTCATTGCAACTCAATTTTTTACTAATATTACGTTAATGTATGTCGAACATGGCATATTTGTGACAATGGAAGAATGTTGATGCTATGCCTACTTCACACCTTCAAATAAAAGGCATTAAAATGTAAATGGTGTTGATATGTGATTGGTATTAGTATGTTATTATGTGAATACCTATTTTTGCATTTGTTAGATTGATGTGTAAGTAGTATTGAAATGAAAGATTATTTGTTGACATATTATTGCTAAATACCTACTTTACAACTTGTAATTGTCTAAAACATAGCAAAAATCATGTCAAATTTTTTTCATATTTTGGAAAGATCATATCAGACTTTTTTTTTTTGTGTTTTTCCGTACTTTTTTGCATATTTATTACATTTTTCCTATTTTTGGGTCTTTAATGGCTTTTTACAACATTTTTTTTGCAATTTTTCCTATTTTTTTAACTCTCACCCGTTTTCGCCAAAAATCGCTCGAAATTCGAGCCTTTTCGAGCAGTTTTCCTCCGTTTCGTTTGAAAATCGCTTGCCGGTTTGACTAGATTTCAAATTCGTTTGACTTTCTCAACCGTTCGATTTTTCGTGAATTTTGAGCAATTTTTCGCAATTTTCGATATTATCGGGTCGTCATAATCCGAGTTCGAAAGAGTATTATTAACCCTGGTTGGAGCTCAAAGCGTAAGTTACGCTGTCTAGAGCTCAGAACCTCCTACGCTTTTGTCTTGCTCGGCACCAGCTCGAGGGCTCCGCGGAGGCCGATTTTGTAGCGCAGCAAGGTATCTGGGTTTGGGTACACGTAAATGGCCGGATCAATACAAACGCAAAAGGCAGCACAAATCAACGACGATCAAAGAAAGGAGCGGCGATTGGGCAAGACGACGCCCGAACGTACGGAGGGGCGCTTTGGAGGTCGGAATTCCTTCCGCTGTGAGAGTTGTTACATTTGTATGATGAGAATTCTGCCCTCAAAAGTAAGTTGGTAACGAAACAAATAGAAATATCTAGGCACCCTGCACATTCTACAGCAGCAGCCACATCTCAGTTAGAAGACAGGCACACATCGCAATTCTCAACCAAATGCTACGGCATTATATCCAAAGCCTAGATAGATGGCCAGTTGCAACATACAGACGCTGGTTCCACAAAAAAGAAACAAACTCAGTTGCTTAGGGGTTAACAACCACACGAAAATGGAATCAACTTAAAACATACTCGTGAACCACGGTAACCCCCCCAAAACTTGGCAAACATACATAATCCTAAGTTGGAACACCTCGTGTGAAATGATCACATCCTATCCTCTCTCCTGCGTGGGGCGCTGGTTATGATCTCGTCGACCCTGAGGATCATCTCCGCCGCCTCAGTGGCCGACAGAAGGATGGCTTGCTTCACCTTGAACGCCTCTGATATCCCCCGCTTTTGCATGTCTCCGACCTGCAGGTCACAATATCAGTTTCAAGCTCAGTACAAGTTTAAAGGAAACTCAATGTCTCCATGAACTTACGCTGCCTGTGATGACATCAATTCCTGCGGTACTATTCTCCTTGTGGTGCTCAGCTCGGAGCTGAGAGATCAGCTCAGCACTATCCAAACCAGCATTGTCAGCTATGATAGTTGGGATGGCTTGCAGGGCACGTGAAAAAGCATCAATAGCATGAGATTTCTTCCCAGGGGTCTTCCGTGCCAGTTCGTCCACTTCTTTGGCCATCACCATCTCAGGCCATCCACCCCCAAATAAGACACGGGTGTCATTTACTGTCTGGGAAAGCACACATAAGGCATCATGCAAGGACCTCTCAGCCTCGTCAAGCACATGTTCACTGTAGACAACAAAAAGACATTCAATATATGGCACATAAAATGCCTAAATAGTGTAAATTTATCCTACATGATAAAGAGCTACACAAATAAGAACATACCTTGATCCTCTCAAAACAATGGTGCAAGCCTGCCCCATCTCAACCCCAGAGAAATGAATCAGCTTGTCTTCCCCAATCATAATCTCTTCAATGACCTTGCAGTGCCCAAGCTTAACGGATTCTGGGTTGTCAAAAGTTGATGCAATCTCACCACCAGTGACAAGAGCTAGACGTTCAATGCCCTCAAAGTCAGCATGCTCAATCGCGAGTATGCCAGCATCAGCAAAAAGTTCCTCAGGGAAGTTATAGATTAACTGCCTGTTGATGAAGCAGTTGATTCCATGAGCAATAATTTTTTGAACTTTCTCTCTCATTTTCTGTTTTTCAGCGGCTTCAATGTCTGCAACCTTAGCCATCGAATCTACCCGGACACGTGCCCCATAAATCTTAACTTTATCTGTGTCCATGGCAGTGTTTGCAACCAAAATTTTGGCATTCTCAATTCGCTTTGGTTGCCCAATGCCAATTTTCTTGTCAAGAATGAACCTACAAAACAGAAATCAGAACGTTGAGAGGGTAGCAGGATTAGATCATGGTTGTGCCAGTTGGGAACTGGTATACAAGTGTTTCCATGTAAACTCAGTATTCGCACAGGAGTGTGCAGTGTTGATTGCGAACTACTTAGAAGACACTAATACCGGATTAGAAGCTAATAGCTTAAAGGTCATCAAAGGTTGGGATAAGAAAGAATGAAGTTCCCCATAATATAGCTTGTGAAGGAGCATACCCTTCGTCCAAAAATGAATCCTTAAGAGATCCTCCAGGTTTCTTCAGAATTTGAATAGCTTCCAAGTTGGTGCTACCCTGCCACCAGTTTGGTGCAATACCAATCAATATGCTAACATCATCATGTGGCAGCATGACTGAACAACTATGAACTAGACTTCAAACTACATCCCACAAATAGAAACAGAAGTTGAATAACAAGATATGTATCACCAAATTCCACACCAACCATCTGAATACCTTAAGCCTTAGGACAGCATCAACCGCAAGTTCAGAAAAGTACTCCTTGTCCTGGGAGAGTATTTTTGAACTAAGGGTAGTCATAGCAATGTTCCTGAGATCCGATCTGAACTTATCTGCAGCACCGAAGGAGGTTTGTTGTTAGATTAATGTGCTTTGTGGCATATTCTTGAGATAAAATATAAAGCATAAGAAGTGCAATTGAATTTATAAATTAGACTGAAAATTACTCTCAACGAACGTAACTAGATTTCAATGATGCCAGATCCTAAGTTCTACTACAGTATTGTTCAACATTATTAATTACTAACAGAAAGATAGCCTGAACATACTGAAAAAGCTTAAATGTAGTTATACAACCATATAAGAGAAAATAAGTCACCTGTATTTTCTTTGTTGTCCATGGTCCTCTGTAGCAAAGCATTTCTAGCACACTCAGCAGCCATTCTGTAACCTAATATTTCACAAATAAATGAAGTGTTACAGATGTGTAAGTGTAACCTCAAGAGTAGTTACAGCTTTGCACACTATAGTTGTTCATTCACAACATGGCATCAATGCACAAGTGCACTACCTTCACTTTTTTTTTCTTGTTACAGTCTAACTTGGAAAATCTGAAAGTAGCATAAGCTGAGCAAGCTGCATTTCTATAAAGTATTCAAGCATCAAAATCCATTTTTAGACTTCACGTCTGATTGATCTGCGTGATTTGTTACTGTATCATTACTCAAGCAAGACTAATTTGCATGTAGAGAAGCGGTAATTATTTGAGTTAACCAATTTTCAAATGTTAGCGATGACATTGAATAAATTGTGTTTAAAAAAGATGTTAGCCTGAAAGGTATGCCTGGAAGAATGAGGATGACCTGCAATAATAGTCATCGGATGAATTTTCATGTTAATCAACTTTTCAGCCTCCCTCAAAAGTTCTCCAGCCAAAACAACGACAGAAGTAGTTCCATCACCAACTTCATCGTCTTGAACTTTTGAGATGTCTAGCACTCATTAAGGACTAACTTTCTTTGCATTAGAAAGAACATTAATACAACAAACAGATCAAACGATGTCAGAAGCTATAACATACATATATTGCGAGATCTAGAAAAGTCATCACCGCGCCAATTCACCTATGACTTACCAGCATCTTAGCATGACAATGATCAAGCAACAGATTCAAATGAAAGGATACCAACAAGGACCTTTGCAGCAGGGTTGTCGATATGAAGGGACTTCAAAATTGTAGCCCCATCATTTGTAACAGTAACATTCCGCCCTCTGCCAGTCGATTGCAGGATCTTGTCCTGAACAATAATAATAAAAAAGGGTCACATGTAATTTTTTTTCAAAAATACTCTACCACTTGAATGACTGCCACCTTTTATCCAAGGTACAAGATTTCTCTGTGAAAGCATTAGCAAAATCATGTAGTACTTCAAGCACTAAGGAACATACCATTCCTTTCGGTCCCAATGTGGTCTTGACCAAGTCTGCAATTGCCATAGCACCAATGGAAGATGCCTGGAAGGAGATGAAATTACAGAACAGGGTAAATAAGAATGCTGTAGAACAAAAAAGGTCAGAAAACTCAAAATGACACTCTTTAGGGCCAGTTTGGAATAGGGGTATTTTAGTTCAAACTACGACACATGAATCAATTTGTAACTTTCGCAGTCTGAAAGAGTGCATGAACCACGGATCAGTGCACTGCAGTCCTTTGCTGACAAATTACAAAACTGCATCTCAAATTCTCATCACAAAAGCCTCAAATTAATTGCACACTGACAAGTTTCAAAGGCACTTGCGCAACAGCGAGTGTCCACAGGCCCGCAGCAGCTAGCAGATCCTATTAAGCCACACTAGTAAGCGTGGCGACCAGTCAGGTTTCTCATTTGGTCCTTGCCAAACTAAGCCACTGCCAAGCTGGGAAAGCACTACCGAACGAAACCAACAAAGGGACCTAACAGATCCGAGAGGATTTTCTCACCATCCTGGCGCGCTCGCCCTTCTCCTCGATGGCGTCATCCTTGAGTACCCTCTCCATCTGCCCAAACACAGAGAAAGGGAGTGAGAAACGCATCGAGCACGTGGCACATTCAAGCACGCAGGGGCAGTGGCATCAATAGCGAACTGGATAGTAGGGAGGGAAGGCGGTTACCGCGACGAGAGAGAGCGGGAGTGACCGGAGATCCGGAGTGGCGGCGGCGGGCCGGGGGGGCGGCCGGGGGGGAGTGGGGGGCGGGGTTTTGGGGAGCAAGCTAGGTAAGGGCGCCGGTGCCGGCGCGAGGCTACTGGAGAAATCGCGAGAGGGAGTAGGGATCGTTTTATTTTATTGTCCCTACTTATGGGCTCATGGCCCATGATAAGGGGGACAGGGCGCGGCCCATTAGCCTATGACCTGGCCCGGATTTGTTACTCCTATGCTATTCTAGTTTTCAAAATTTATTTATAAATATATATTATTCTATAATTTTGAGGCAACTTTTAGGTGTTTCTCTTTTGTACATCCTTGCCATTCATTATTCTCAATGTTATTTAATTACTGTGAAATAGAGTAGCTCCCTTAGTTATTCTTCAATGTTATTCTCTAATCTGAAAGTATAAATAAATACTTTCTTCGGTAGAGATCCTACTATAAAAGAATGTAGGAATGTTCCAATGAAATAGAGTAGCTCCCTCAATGTTATTCTCTATGACCACCTAATGAATTTATATAGCCCCCTTAGTTCTTCAAAACAAGTAGAAATCCTACTATAAAAGAATGTAGGAATCATAATCCTATGATTCATCTAGCACACATTTTGAAATCCTAAAAGAATGTATATGAGTTATCATAATTAACAATCTCCACTTTGACTCTTATTAGTTGAAGTAATCGTGCTCCTCCAAGGGTTCGCTCCAAGTCGGCTCTGTAATTTTTTTGTTTTTCCTTCCACCTTTGGGAGTGCCCCACCATAGAGGTTTATGCACATCATCGTAATGTGTGTGTTGGTGTTCGTGTTTAGTCTTCCGAACCCTTCACCTGAGAGCCATTTATTTATATAGTTTGGTTAACCACACCTATCTTTCCTGTAGCCCTTCATATCATAGGTTTGTACTGCCTTCAAGATCCACCTTCTCTTTGATATCGTATGGTTTGTCCCTCCATGTCTTCATTCTTCCAATAGCTCGCACTTTTAACTTGGTGTCTGCTAAATTTTGCGACCGTCTTTGCAGTTTCACACATAACTTTAGTTGGGATCTGATTACCTACCGTTGACGACACGGTTTCCTTCCCCTTATCAAATATTTTTTCAGACCTCCCATTGGTTGCCCTTCCTTTAGATTTACCTATCAATCAGTATCCTTCATTACTCCAAATACTTCTCATGATTACATGTCCATTTCAAGTAACTCGCATGACTTCACCTTGAAGTGATACCTCACAACCTCAAGTAAAAGCGACCTCATAGATATTATATTCTTTTTTAAGCTAGGAACATATCAAACTCTCATCAGTATACGATGTGTTCCATCATACATCTTCAATGTAACTGTCCCCACCATAGTAATTGCATACTTCTTGAAATCAGCCAAGTGAATAGTTCCATACGCCGGGCGTAGAGGTCCTTCGTCAAATATCTCCCTTACCGAACATATATGGAAGCAACAATCCGAATCTAATATCCATCCATGAAAAGTACCTAATTGACTAATGACAAATATGTCTGAATTATTTTTTACTACCGCCATTGAGCATGCACCCTTCATTTGCTTCAAACTCGAACAATCCCCTTTATCATATGACCTTCCTCGTCCCATAGATAGCATACACTTGTTCCCTTGCTTTTGCCCTTTTCCTATAACTCCTGCTTTTGCTTGCATCAACTACTATAGCCAATGCTTAATCAACTGAGGATGAATGTTCCAATGGCTTTTTCAAGGACTCGACCTCCAATAGATATACAACGACCTCGTTGAAGTTGAGAGTGCTTATTTCGACAAGAATATTCAGCATCAATTACTCCCAAGATGGCGGTAAAGATGATGCCAGTATGATGACCCTTGTCATTCTCCTTAATTTTCTCATCCATACTAAGCAGCTGCATGATAAGCTTGTTGAAGGCATTAAGATGGTCAACGAACTATGTACCTTCCTCGATGTGCAACCTATACAGTTGTCACTTTAACACCCATCGATTTGTCAGGGACTTTGCCATATACAATTCTTCTAAGTCCTTCCATAATTTTTTTGGTGAATTCTTCTTGATCACCGAGTACTTTACTTTATTGGATAGACATAGACTTATTGTACTGATAACCATCTGCTCCATCACCTTTGAGTCTTCAGTGAATGCCTTTTCTAGTCTATCCCCTTCAAGAGCAGTGATTAACTCATGTTAGACAAGGACATCCTTCACCACACATTATCACACGCTGAAATTTCCTTCGTCGTCAAATTTTTCCACTTGATTCCACATCATCGACATCGATCTTAATTTTGTGCCACCCAAGGTTATTAAAGCGACAGGGTGAGGTGTGGTGACTCACCACCTTTTTACCGTCGAAGTGCTTAAGGCGCGTGATGAGGCGACACCATACACATATCTTAACCTAATATTGCAACAAACAAATAAACAATTTTATAGGTCATGCATACCTTGATATTGCAAGTTCTTGAGCCCATGTAGCACCCATCTTCCTTCCAATTTTATCTTCTTCTATGTAGCACACATCCCCCTGCAAGTTCCAACATGTAGCTTGTTACGAAATATTACAATAATTTATATTCGAAATTTCCAATTAATTAAGTAAATATGGATTAGTGACATAACTTGTTGATAATCTCTCCTTTCTTCTATTCTCCCAAGCCACAAACTACATGAAAATTGGACAACAATGAAATAAAGAATTGAGAATTAAATATATGATTACATAAACAATGAGCGACAACCAACATAAGTCCATAACAGTAACATAAGTTCACATTCCACAAACTTAGAGTCTAATGCCCAATGGCATAACATAAGTCCACAAAATAATATAAGTCCAACTCTCTCATCTTTCAAAAGTCTTCCATATCAAAATCATTTAAATTGTTAGTAGCATCCATGTTCTCTCCTTCACCATCTTCAATATCATCGCTTGGAGCTTCACCATAATCATCCACATCGTTGTCATCAAGCACGATCTTTTATTCATCTTCCTCCTCTTCATTTCTCGAATCAAAGTGTGGCTGCTCTTCTTCAACCACCCTTGGTGTAGATCTTACACGTCAAGTGTAGGTCATAGTCTCGCCATTACCTACCCTAGGAATATTCCAACCTCGAAACTCGCATGATGCACCAATAGCTTCATCAACATGGTCCCATGTAAGGTCACACCCACGACCACCTTGTGGTGGTTCGGCCGATGGGTCAACCCATTCATTGTCCTAATCATACTCTTCTATAACTAACTGGTTATAGCTTTTGCCCCCTTCCTTGCGTCGTTTTTGAAACCTACTTATCATCTTCCGATTGCATGCAACATAGATTAAATCATTCAATTTTTTGTGCTCTAACCGATTTTATTTCTTGGTATGAATCTACAAATGGTAAGGAAAACAAACAAAATGAATAAATGGCTTGTTAAAATTGAAATGAATGAACACAAAGAAGTTACAAAATGAGGAGTTAAAATTAAACACTTCATTAAGTTGACTTATAAATTCAAAGGTACTGCAATTTCGCTCATAACTGGATGATGAAGCACAAAGACTAATGATACGCTTCACAAACATTTGTTGCTCAATGGCTCGGCCACCATAAGCACGACACCAATCAACTAAAATTGCATATATTAGGATTTAGGAATAAAATTAACATGATGAAATTAGAAACACTTACTAGGACTCCATGAATCTATGTTTTGGCTTGCTAATTTACTAGTTCCTCATAGAAAATAGCTTGCCTATTGATCTTGTTTCGAAGATCGGCATCTTATACCATTCTTGCAAGCACATCAGTGAAACAACCCCTTAGCTCCCCAACATATGCATCGTAATTCTTATTTTGGATGGGAAAGAATTTCCCTAGATTCAAATAGAGAGCATCTCCATATAATGGGGTATCCATTAGCTTCATCCAACATTGGTTAACAATTTTCATGATAGTCTTGAGCAAAACTTACTTGTTTTGGGTAGAGAAGGCTGTCTTGATTTTTTCCTTTGCTTGAGTTATGAATGCTGCAACCTCTTGCATGGCAGGCTTCTCATCACTATCACCCACCCTTAGCACAACAAGATGTGGTTATGAAGCTCTAAGGCAATCCTCAATTGAGTTCCAAAACTCCTTAGAAAGAATAATTTCATACACTTTTTTCTAGCCTCTGTCTTTGCCTATTTGGACATAGTCCAATCGTCATTGATAAAAAGATATCTGAATGCAGCTTTGTGCATGTGCAAACTCCACAAAGTAAGGAATGTTATGGCAAATCGAGTAGCTGTGGGTTTCCATCCTACCAATCTTCTCCCTCATTGCACTAAGAAGCCTCCTATGTCTGTAAATGAATGTTGTGACTTGCCGGGCATATGCAATAGGCTTCTTAAATTCCTTCAACTTCCCTATGTCTTCCAACATAAGGTCCAAGTAGTGTGCAGTAGGGGACCAAGCAATGTAGGAATCCTCTCCATTAGAAGCTTTCCTGTTGCCTACTTAGTACCATTATTAGTGACAACTTGAACAACTTTGTCTTTTCCAATGTTCTCAATTTTCTTCTCTAGAGAGTTGGCAAGCATCATTGCATCATGTGCTTCACTTGATGCATCAACAGACTACAAGAAGGAAGTTCCCTCCGGACTGTTGATAAGGAAGTTAATCAAGTGGCATCCTCTCCTATCCATCCATCCGACATGAATGTGCAACCATATTGCTTCCACGTCTCCTTGTGCTTCACCCTTGAATTATATGTCTCCTTAACAATCTCCTCAAGTAATGGCTCCTTAAACTTGTAGTAACTAGGAGGCTTGTACCCAGAACCATACTGTGCAACAGTCTCTATAGTAATCTCAAACTGTCTTATGTTTGCGGCATTAAATGGTATGCCACACTCATAGAAGAACTTGGTTATCCCTAGGTTGACGACATGCCTTTTTTACTTGGTCCTCATGTAGGACCACTACTTAAAAAGGCTTATATTAGACCCCTCATCACTGATGGCTTTGAAAAACCGTCTGTGATAGTTGATCATCACTTACGCTTTTAGCAAAGAAAATCATCAGACATTACTATCATTGACAGTTTTTAGCTAAAATTGTAACAACTCAAAATTTCGCACAAAGTAATATAATAATGTTATTTGTGCATTTTGTGAATTTTTTGGGATTCATTTGGAATTTATTTTATATTTTGAATTATGTTTAAATTCGGATTTTATTTTATTTTGCAAAAAATTAATATAAAGTTTGGCTAAAAATATTTTATTTGTGTTCAAAATATCTCAAAGTATTTATGAGAATTTCCTTGCATTTTTCCTGATATTATAATTATTTAAAACAAATTAAATGAATTATTGGAATTGTTTCTAAAAGGAAAAACTGTAAAAATCGTTTAATAGTAACGGGCTGGAGCCCATTACTGTTTGCGTGCGGCCCGTGTCCGTGCAGCCCAACCGCTTCGTGCCACCGCCCCGTTTGGCCTAGTTTCTAGAAGCTTTAGTGTGGGCCGTCGGATTTTGATCTAGCGGTGGAGGAAGTGTCGGGACCCGAATTTGCAAATCCGGACCTTCTGTGTATACCGCACTAGTCCAGGATCACGCTAGTGCAAACAGGCTAACATAGATGCTATCATAGTCATACACAGCGGAATATAGCATAACTTTAATAATTAATAGTAACTGTTGTCTTACATGATTATTGCCACACAGGGCTTATAAAAGAAATAGCAAATAAGCAGCAATGGAAAAAATAAATAAATAAGCGGAGCAGCTCCCCAGTTCACCGCAGGCAACTGATGAGGCTCGGACCCTAAGCATTCACATCTATATAATCCTCCTCCATGAAGGGCGTAGATTTTTCCTCTTCTGAAGTTGTTGTTGTTGGGGTGAGTACATAAAGCACTCAACAAGTTGTGCACAGCAATGCAAGTCTAATATTCTATATGCTTGGCTTAATCTAAAGGAATGGCTAATATGGCTATTTTGCAGTAGAGCGGCATTTAACAAGAATACAATAAATAGATTGAAAAGCAGTAAAACAATAACAATAATTAATAGATTCAACATTTGTGAAGTAAACCAAATTTCCAATCCTAAATCAATTTCCACCTCCCATGGCACCCTGCCATCCCAACAAGTTTTTGTTTAACAAAAGTCTAACCCTTAACTGTAATTCCCGAGCATTGCCCAATACCGTGAGTACGGCTATTCGAATAGATTGTACACTCTGCAGAGGTTATGCACTTTACCCACAAGATACAACCAAACACCACCAAGGCGAGTGATCATAACAAAGCCTTTACAATGCTACACCTAGACCCAAGATCGCTCGCTAAGGTTTCAACATCAAGGGTTAAACCACCACAACAGGCCCCTTCTTGCGCCATATGAGTTAAAGCAGTAAACCCGGACTCACTGCTCACCACGACAGCATTCAAAATCTAGGCTTCACAAATTATTTAGCTAAATTGTCCCATTCCGGACATGTGGTTGCAAGAGAGACTCAGTCAAAAGCTTGCAAGGTTAAGTCCTTAAAGTGATTAAGGCAAGACTTCCACATACCCCGCCAATCCCGCCCACCTTGGCACACCGCCCTTGCCACTTGCCCCAATCTAAATCATTACCACCCCGGTTGATTACCAAGCACCACGTGCCCCCCACATTTCAATCTAGTTGTGTGACCTCCTCGCCACGACAACTTGATAGCACTGTGTGACAACACATGACACACAAATTCTTAAACATTGTTCCATATTCCATTAGTCAAGATTAAGTAACAACATTCGGACACATGTGATGACGTGGCATGGCTAAGCAATCTCGACGGCCTAACTAGTCCCATGTTGATTATTAATATTAACCAACTATAATTCCACATCCTAGGGTGACAATTAGATCATGGCATAAAATTGACAAGGTGTGATTTAATTCAATTAGGCATATCATCTAATTCCTAGATTAATTGAAATCATTTATACACATAAAATATCATGCATAATTTAAAAGACAAAATAGCAATTTGGTGAAATTGGGTGCAACATGATCAAAGCACAACTTACCTTGGAGTAGGTGCTGGTCTTGCTCTGAGCTTGGGTCTTGAAGCGATGAATCTTCCTCCGATCACCGAAAGCAGCCTCAACGTCTCACGCTAAACGATGCCAAAATAGCAAATAAACACCAAAACATAGAGCAACCAAACTCCAAAAATAAAATAAAATTTACCAATAAATAGATCTTGATTTTACAAATTTTTAGAAATTTGAATCACTCAAATCCGAGTTAAAATTCAAAAGATATAGCCTTTTGAAGTTTGAATAAATATTGAAAATATAGAAAATAGAATTTCTGATTTTTCAGAATTATTTTTCTACTGAAAAAGATTTTTATTGCGCAACGCTGACGTCAGCCCTTGCCCGAGCCAATCAGACGCTGACACTTCACCTCGGCACATGGACCCGGTCCACGGAACCGCCTCTGGTCCACCGTGGACGCGCTCACACAGCGCCACGCGCTACCGACACGCAAGACGCATGTATCGCCGCGACGCCGCGTCTTGCCGATGCTCGACCCGCGGCACGCATCTGGGCGATGATCCGACAGCTACCGCCCTAACGCACACGCGGCGCGATCTCAACCGAATAGATCTGATCCAACGGTCCATGCTTACCCGAGTTGATCACTGCAGACGAAGCGACGCGGCACGATCTGAGACGTCCCCGGAAGATCCAACGGTTGTCCGAGCTCCGAGACGAAGATGGCAAAACGGTGGCGGATTGGCACCGGAGCGGAGGAAGAAGACCACCCGAACGGCGTTTCGACGCGACTCCGGCGAGAAGAAGTAGCAGCTTCGGTGCGGCTCGACGCGACGAGTCTGGATCTGGAACCCGAGCGGCGGATGGAGGCTTGACGACGGCGAAACAGCGAGAAAAAGAGAGGTGGCGCTACAAAGAACTACGGCGATCTCTCAGGGTTAAACGGCAGCGACTCTGGCGAAGAGGCTAGTGCCATCGGGCGCGCAAGGACGAGGAACATCGGAGCGGGCGCGGCTTTATAGCCTCAAAGATGCGCGCAGGAAGGAAACCCTAAGCAATCCGCGGTGGAGACGGCGCGCGGCGGCGAACTCAGAAACCGAATCGGAGACGACAACCGAGAGCCGTCCGATTTGCGATCAACGGCCACGATTAGATCCGAAGCGATACGATCCGATCCGTTCTTTCCAAACCGACGGCGCGATCTTGGCCTTCCAAAACAACGCGAGGAATCCTCTCCGCCGATCTTGATCCAACGGTACCAAGGCGCTAGGGTTTCGGTGAGATGCAGATCGTCCGATGGAAATCCAACGGCCAAACGCGGGGTGGCGGGAAACGGGTGAATGGGCGCGACGCATTTGAGCCACTTGAACACAAGATCGGGCTTCGCCCAAGATCGTTTCACCAATTTTTCAAAAGCTTTTTGATTTAAAATAATTCCCGAAATTAGATTAATTCATTTAAGGTAATTAAAATATCAGGAAAAATCCAAGAAAATTCTCATAAATACTTCAAGACATTTTGAATCCAAATAAAATATTTTTGGCAAAACTTCATATTAGTTTTATCTATATATAATTAGTTTTCACCAAAGGTTCAATATACTTAATTAAAATAAATTCTATTAAATCCCAGAAAATCCAATAATTTCATAAAATCATTAAAATGCACATAAGTGAAACTATAGGCCAAATTTTGGGATGTTACAAACCTTCCCCTTAATGTAATCTAAACCGAGATTCAAGGTCGACTAGGAATAGGTTTGGGAATTCGACTTCAGATCCTCTTCACGCTCCCAGTTGCCTCATTCTCGTAATGGTTGCTCCATCAACTCGCAAAACGAATCGACTTGTTCACGGTTCTGCGGTCCATGACATCCAAAATTTTCATTGGTCGTTCCTTGTAGGTCAAATCCTTCGCAACTCAATCTCTTCCATAGGCGTCTGCTCTGCTGGCACCCGAAGACACTTCTTGAGTTGTGACACATGGAACACATCATGCACGCCGCCAATGATCGCGCAATTCCAACTGATAAGCAACCTCCCCTCGACGGCTCAAAATTTTGAACGGTCCAACGTATCTTGGAGCAAGCTTTCCTTTAGTGTGAAACCTCTTAACTCCTTTCAGAGGGGTAACTCTAAGATATACGAAATCGTCGGGCTCAAACTCGGATCACGACGCCGATTATCGCCAGAACTCTTTTGCCTTGATCGCGCGATTTTCAACCTCTCTCTTATCATAGCAACTTGCTCTTCAGCTTCCTTGAGAATATTAGGGCCAAATATCATACGCTCTCCTGTCTCATTCCAATTCAGTGGGGTACGACAGACACGACCATATAAAGCCTCAAATGGCGACATCTGCAAACTAGCGTGGTAACTGTTGTTATAGCTGAACTCTGCATACGGTAAGCATTTGTCCCATGAAGTGGTGTAGGCTAAAGCACAAGCTCTTAACATATCTTCCAAAATCTGATTTACTCTTTTCGTCTCGACCATCGATTCAGGAGTGATATGTCAGTACTAAAGTTCAATCGCGTTCCCATAGCTTCATGCAATTTATCCCAGAACCTCGAGGTGAATTGAGTACCTCTGTCTGACACTATTTTCCTAGGCACACCATGCAAACACACAATTCTGGCCATGTATAATTCTGCTAACCGGTCTCCTGACTACGTTGTCTTAACCGGAATGAAGTGAGCAACTTTGGTCAATCGATCCACAATGACCCATATAGAATCATACCCACTTTGGGTTCTTGGCAAACCGTGATGAAATCCATACCGATTTCTTCCCACTTCCATTCGGGACTTTTAGCGGTTGTAGCAAACCCTTTGGTCTCGTGTATTGCCTTAACTCTCTGGCATACATCGCACAAGGCAATGTGCTCGGCGACTTCACGCTTCATATTCGGCTACCAAAACCTCTCCTTTAAGTCCTGGTACATCTTAGCGCTTCCTGGATGAATTGAATACTTGGAATCATGAGCCTCTTCCAAAATCAATCGCTAAGTTCGTGCATTTGGCACACAAATGCGACCCTTGAACCACATGGTACCTTGGTCATCCACGGTAAAGTCCTTTGCTAATCCTTCATCCTTTTTAGCCTTGATTCGGTTGACTTTCTCATCATCTTTTTGTCCTTCTCGAATTTGATCTTCGAGCGTTGGCTTCACTTCTAAAGCAGCTAGGAATCCTTCTGAAACTATTTCTAGTTTTAAATTTTGCAATTCTCTGCACAGTTCTGACTGTCCTTCCTGCACCATCATATTCGCCACATAGCTCTTGCGACTTAAGGTATCAGCTACCACATTTGCTTTTCCCGGATGGTAATGAATTCCCATGTTATAATCCTAGATTAATTCCAACCATCTCCTTTGCCTCATATTGAGATCTGATTGAGTGAAAATATATTTCAAACTCTTATGGTCCGTATATATCTCACATCTATTTCCAATGAGATAATGACGCCACAATTTCAAGGCATGCACCACGGCAGCCAATTCCAAGTCATGCGTAGGATAATTTCCTTCATGCGGTCTTAACTGCCTTGACGCATATGCGACCACTTTACCCTCTTGCATCAATACGCATCCAAGACCCTGTCTTGATGCATCACAGTATATATCGAAGCTGTTCTGAACATTAGGCAAAACCAACACTGGGGCTATTGTCAAACGCTTCTTTAATTCCTCAAAACTCTTATCACAATCTAGCGTCCATGAAAATTTCTTTTCCTTTTTCAATAACTGCGTAAGAGGTCTCTCAATTGTCGAAAATCCTTCTATGAACCGGCGATAATATCCTGCCATTCCCAGAAAACTTCGGACTTGAGTGACAGACTTTGGTTGCTCCCAATGCAACATGCGCTCTACTTTGCTTGGGTCGACAAAGAACTCCTTCGCGATCATAACATGACCGAGAAATTCCACCTTTTCCTTCCAAAAGTCGCACTTATCAATTTAGCATACAATTTGTTGCTCACGCAGCTTTTCCAACACTAGCCTCAGATGATTTGCATGCTCTGCTTCGGTCTTTGAATACACCAAAATATCATCTATGAACACAACAACAAACTTGTCCATGTATTCCATGAAAATCTTATTCATCAAGTTCATGAAATATACCGGCGCATTGGTCAATCCAAAAGACATGACCGTGAACTCATAATGTCCATATCTTGAAGAGAATGCGGTCTTCGGAACATCTTCCGCTCAATCCTTGGTCGATGATATCACGAACGAAGGTCTATCTTGGAGAAAACTCCGGCTCCTCTCAACCGGTCGAATGATCATCAATCCTTGGCAACGGATACTTATTCTTAACCATCACTTCATTAAGTGCACGGTAATCAATACACATTCTAAGGCTTCCATCCTTTTTCCGACAAACAAAATGGCGCTCCCCATGGCGCATTTAACTTGGTCTTATAAAACCTTTCTCTAATAACACGTCGATCTGTTTCTTCATCTCCACCAACTCACCGGTAGGCATCCGATAAGGTCTTTTGCTATTGGTGCGGTTCGGTGCTAACTCAATGACGAACTCGATGTCACGGTCCGCGGCATTCGGCAGATCTTCCGAAATACGTCCGATATTCCCGACCATGGCACATCCTCTATGACGACGGTTCTCATGCTATTAACCATTAATTGACCACCACGACTGCATTGCCGCTTGAAATTTCACTTTCTCCTCTAGGGCTCTCAATGGATACAACCTTCGACCACAATCCAAAACTGTCTTATGCTTGGTTAACTACCCATTCCCGAATGACATCTAAAGCTTGGGCATCTAGAATAATCAAGTTCGCTAGGAACTCTACCCCATTAATTATTAGCTTCACCCCTAAACACCCAAGGTTAGATCTTAACTCGATCCCGGGCTTGACTAGCATCACACACTTAAGATTTCTCATGCTCAAACCATTTCCAGATGCAAAAGCTCGAGAGACAAATGAATGCGAAGCTCCTGAATCAAATAATATCATTGCAGTAATCGAGTTTACAAAAACTTACCCAAGACGACGCCCGATGCTTCTCGGCTCCATCGGCGGTGATGTGGTTGACTCGCCTCGAATAGTAGCTTGAGGCGCCGCTCCCGCTCGTCCAACTCCTCAATTCGCCACGCCATCGGTGCCTTAGCAGCGTCGTTCCAAGGTTGAAACGCATGGCGTGATACCTCTTTTCGGGACATCTATTAGCATAATGCCTGACTCATTGCAATCGTAGCACCTTCCGGCGCCGATCGCTGCACTCCTCCTTGAGCATTGTTACCCCGAACCGGCGTCGATAACTCGTCACGGTGGTCGCGGGCGCAGTGTTGCTGGTTTACCAAGCGACTTGCGGTTGGAACTGGCAAACTGTTGTGGGGTCATCCTCATTCGCAGGTGGTTAGGGCGTCCACCTTGGTTGGTCATCAAGCGCTTGCGATTTTCCCCCAGTTCTTTGCGCTTATCCTCCAGGATCAAAGCCTTGTTTACCAATTCTTGAAAATCCAGAAAAGTGTGGGTAATTAACCCCACCTGCAGCCTTGAGTTTAGTCCTTTCATGAAGCGGGATTGCCTGGCCTTGTCCGTCGCTACGTCCTCAGAAGCATAGCGAGCTAACTGCGTGAATTTGTTCAAGTAATCGACCACCGGTTGGCCTCCTTGCTTAAGCGCCCTGAACTCTTCCTTTTTCAGGTCCATCATCCCTTCCGGTACATGGTACTAGCGGAAGGCCGTTGCAAACTCTTCCCATGTGATTTCCATGGGTGTTTCATGAGCAGCACAATAGTTCTCCCACCATTCTGCAGCTGTTCCCTCTAACTGATGGGATGCGTAAAGAACCTTCTCATGGCCTTCACATTGAGTGATGTACAATTTCCTCTCAATGGTTCTCAGCCAATCATCCGCTTCCAAGGGATTGACATTTCCTGAGAATATTGGCGGTCGGGTCCTCATGAAGTCCGACAACTTGGAGTAAGGACGAGGCCCGCCATTGTTGTTCGAGAAAATGGGTTGTTGATCGCAGCCATATTGGTCATTTGTTGCATCATAGTCTCGCATCAACCGAGTTTGTGCAATGAGAAAAGCTCCCAAGTTCTCGTGATATCCATCTGGCGGTGCTTGCTACGATGGTGCTCCTTCATTGGGATTGTTGCTGAGCGCGACCACTTCTCAAGCTCCATTGTTCTTCGCGAGTGTTCACCATCCGCTTGATTGCTTCTTGGGTTAGGAAAGATAGATGTAGCATAGATAAGATGCAAGAATTTCTAAGGCGGGAAACACAGTTAAACCCAACTTAAATAATCTTTATTGATACTTAGTATGGTCTGCCATAATGCCTAAGGGCTTTGCAACGATAACGCACACTCAAGAAACAATTAAGAACCAACCTAAACATGCAACCTTAACGTCTACTAAAAGGTAAAGACTATCTTAAAGACGCGACTCAACACTCGAGTCTCAATACAACTCTAAGACCAACTCTCACTCATCCAGCCACCCTGGCTGGGACTGATCTGGCGCATACACCGGAGGGTGGGCTGGCATGGGTGCAAACCCATCCTGGTGACCCTCTGCTGGCTCCTCTGGCTCCCACTCACGCTCCTTTGGGTCTTCCTCTTCTTCTTCTTCTTCTTCGGCGACTCCATCTGGCTCCTGGACGACCTGGTCCGCCAACTCCTCGGCTACCTACAAGGCCTCCTCCACTCGCCGATGACCCCCGGCCGCGCGTCACGGTCTTCAAGCTCTCGCCGGACACCCTCGGTGTCTCAGACATCGCCTCTAGCTCTGAGCGGTGTCCTCGTGTGCCGCTCCCGGCAAGGGCGAACTCAAGAAGGTGTACCGCAGAGCACACCCCTCCACGATCCGCCGACGCCGCACGCTCGTTCGACCGTCGGGTGAAGCCGAAACACGGTGTCGCTGGCTCGAGGCGAGTCGTGGCGATCCGTCGTGAAGAGCAAGTCCGCAGCCTCCACGAATTCCCGCCTCGACGTGAACCTCCGGTGGTGATGTGGATCGGTCGGTGGTCTCGCCGCACTCTCGAGCGAAGATGGTCACTGCGTAAGAACCCCGATGCACACCGCTGACGCCCAGCTTGCTTCCTTGGTAGAGCGGACGATCAAGCCTCCAATCACTTGAAGAACTCTCCACGGCTCCATGGCATAGCCACCTGCCTTGACTCAAGGATCGAAGATCGCATCTATTCAAAACAAAATTTTGAATAAGATCTCCACTCAAACAAAGAACGAAAAGAAGGTAATTTAGCAAGGATGAGAGTAGAGGGATGAGATAAGCCAAGAGTTTCTTATTAGTCAATTTTACCTTTTTCTTTAGAAAATAATTTTGGACACTCCTAAGAGATACCAACTACCTAGGGCCAAGACCTATAGTCAATATGGCTCTGATACCACCTTTGTCGGGACCCGAATTTGCAAATCCGACCCTCTGTGTATACCGCACTAGTCCAGATCACGCTAGTGCACACAGCTCAACATAGATGCTATCATAGTCATACACAATGAATATAGCATAACTTTAATAATTAATAGTAACTGTTGTCTTACATGATTATTGCCACACAGGGCTTATAAAAGAAATAGCAAATAAGCAGCAGCGGAAAAAAATAAATAAATAAGCGTAGCAGCTCCCCAGTTCACCGTAGGCAACTGATGAGGCTCGGACCCTAAGCATTCGCATCTATATAATCCTCCTCCACGAAGGGTGTAGATTCTTCCTCTTCTGAAGTTGTTGTTGTTGGGGTGAGTACATAAAGCACTCAACAAGTTGTGCACAGCAATGCAAGTCTAATATTCTATATGCTTGGCTTAATCCAAAGGAATGGCTAATATGGCTATTTTGCAGTAGAGCGGCATTTAACAAGAATACAGTAAATAGATTGAAAAGCAGTAAAACAATAACAGTAATTAATAGATTCAGCATTTATGAAGTAAAACAAATTTCCAATCCTAAATCAATTTCCATCTCCCATGGCACCCAGCCATCCCAACAAGTTTTTGTTTAACAAAAGTCTAACCCTTAACCGTAATTCCCGAGCATTGCCCAATACCGTGAGCACGGCTATTCGAATAGATTGTACACTCTGCAGAGGTTATGCACTTTACCCACACGATACAACCAAACACCACCAAGGCGAGTGATCATAACAAAGCCTTTACAATGCTACACCTAGACCCAAGATCGTCGCTAAGGTTTCAACACTCAAGGGTTAAACCACCACAACAGGCCCCCTCTTGCGCCATATGAGTTAAACAGTAAACCCGGACTCACTGCTCACCACGACAGTACCAAAATCTAGGCTTCACAAATTATTCAACTAGGTTGTCCCATTCCGCACATGTGGTTGCAAGAGAGACTGTGTCAAAGGCTTGCAAGGTTAAGTCCTTAAAGTGATCAAGGCAAGACTTCCACATACCCCGCCAATCCCGCCCACCTTGGCACTTGCGCCTTGCCACTTGCCCCAATCTAAATCATTACCACCCTGGGTTGATTACCATGCACCACGTGCCCCACATTTCAATCTAGTTGTGTGACCTCCTCGCCACGACAACTTGATATAATGTGACAACACATGACACACAAATTCTTAAACATTGTTCCATATTCCATTAGTCAAGATTAAGTAACAACATTCGGACACATGTGATGACGTGGCATGGCTAAGCAATCTACGACGGTCTAACTAGTCCCATGTTGATTATTAATATTAACCAACTATAATTCCACATCCTTGGGTGACAATTAGATCATGGCATAAAATTGACAAGGTGTGATTTAATTCAATTAGGCATATCATCTAATTCCTAGATTAATTGAAATCATTTATACACATAAAATATCATGCATAATTTAAAAGACAAAATAGCAATTTGGTGAAATTGGGTGCAACATGATCAAAGCACAACTTGCCTTGGAGTAGGTGCTGGTCTTGCTCTGAGCTTGGGTCTTGAAGCGATGAATCTTCCTCCGGATCACAGAGCAGTTCAACGTCTACGCGAAACGATGCTAAAATAGTAAATAAACACCAAAATAGAGAGCAACCAAACTCCAAAAATAAAATAAAATTCACCAATAAATAGATCTTGATTTTACAAATTTTTAGAAATTTGAATCACTCAAATCCGAGTTAAAATGCAAAAGATATAGCCTTTTGAAGTTTGAATAAATATTGAAAATACAGAAAATAGAATTTTCGATTTTTCAGAATTATTTTTCTACTGAAAAAGATTTTTATTGCGCAACGCTGATGTCAGCCCTGGCCCGAGCCAATCAGACGCTGACACGTCACCTCGGCACATGGACCCGGTCCACGGAACCGCCTCTGGTCCACCGTGGACGCGGCTCACAGCGCCTCGCGTCACGCGCCTGACACGCGGCACGCATCTACTGGCTGCGACGCCGCCCGTGCTGATGATCGACACGCGGCGCGCATCCGGGCGACGATCCGACGGCTACCGCCCTAACGCACACGCGACGCGATCTCAACCGAACAGACCTGATCCAACGGTCCATGCTTACCCGAGTTGATCACTGCAGACGAAGCGACGCGGCACGATCCGAGACGTCCCCGGAAGATCCAACGGTTGTTCGAGCTCTGAGACGAAGATGGCAGCACGGCGGCGGACTGGCACCGGAGCGGAGGAAGAAGACCACCCGAACGGCGTTTCGGCGCGACTCCGGCGAGAAGAAGTAGCAGCTTCGGTGCGGCTCGACGCGACGAGTCTGGATCTGGAACCCGAGCGGCGGATGGAGGCTTGACGGCGGTGAAACGACGAGAAAAAGAGAGGCGGCGCTACAAAGAACTACGGCGAGCTCTCAGGGCTAAACGGCAGCGACTCTGGCGAAGAGGCTAGTACTACTGGCTGCGCAAGGGGACGAGGAACATCGGAGTGCGGGCTGCGGCTTTTATAGCCTCAGTATGCGAGTAGGGAAGGAAACCCTAAGCAATCAGCGGTGGAGACGGCGCGCGGCGGCGAACTCGATAACCGAATCGGAGGCGACAACCGAGAGCCGTCCGATTTGCGATCAACGGCCACGATTAGATCCGAAGCGATACGATCCGATCCGTTCTTTCCAAAACCGACGGGCACGATCTTGGCCTTCCAAAAACAACACGAGGAATCCTCTCCGCCCGATCTTGATCCAACTACCAAGGCGCTAGGGTTTCGGTGAGATGCGATCGTCCGATGGAAATCCTACGACCAAACGCGGGTGGCGGGAAACGGTTGAACGGGCGCGCACCTTATTTGAGACGCTGAACACAAGATCGGGCTTCGCCAAGATCATTCATCGATTTTTCAAAAGCTTTTTGATTTAAAATAATTCCCGAAATTAGATTAATTCATTTAAGGTAATTAAAATATCAGGAAAAATCAAAGAAAATTCTCATAAATACTTCGAGACATTTTGAATCCAAATAAAATATTTTTGGCAAAACTTCATATTAGTTTTATCTATATATAATTAGTTTTCACCAAAGGTTCCATATACTTAATTAAAATAAATTCTATTAAATCCCAAAAAATCCAATAATTTCATAAAATTATTAAAATGCACATAAGTGAAACTATAGGCCAAATTTTGGGATGTCACAGGAAGACTCCGGAAAACCTAGGGAGCATCGGCCGTTGGATTTCGTTGGCGATTCGGATCATTCCACGTCCGGGTGATCTCGCTCGTCCATCGCGCCACGCAGATGGTTGCGCGTTGTCGTCTCCGATTCGAGCTCTTCCGCTCTGCGCTCTGTGCCACCGCCGGATTTGGAGTTCGTGTCCGCCTTGTGCACCCTCACCGAGGGGGCTATTTAGGGCGCCGAGACCTATGCTGAGTTCCTCATCTTACGCCATGTCTTTTGGTCAGATTGGTTTCGTTGGAGCCGTCGTAGTTCGCTAGGGAGAACTCGCCATTGCAAGCCATGAGCGTCACCGCTCTTTTTCCGTCGTTCCGTCATCGTTGAGCTCTGCCTCGCCACACCGGTTCTGGATTCTTGGATTTGAACTCACCATTTTGTGGACCATCGCACCGTCGTTTGGACACCTTCGTCTTCAAGGCCGTCGAGAAGAGCGCCTGAAAGGACAGGGGATGTCGCCTAGAGGGGGGGGTGAATAGGCGGATTAAAAACTTTGTAACTTAAATGCAGCGGAATAAAATATGCAGCTAAATAAAATCTCCCGAGTTTCCCGAACAATCCGGAGTGTCCGGATATTCAATCCGGATACTCCGGATAGTCCGATCCCGAGGGTCCTAACCCGGAGTGTCCGGGGTATTCAATCCGGATACTCCGGATTATCCGGACTGTCCGGGTTCAGGGATTCGGATACTCGGATTGAGGATCTCAAGAGAGATTTTAAATCCTCGCAATTTTTCAACAATCTACTTGAACACAAAAGATCTTAGTGATGTCAGTACACGAGGGTATAGAAGATCTGGAGCCAAACACAACAAAAGAGTAGATCGGGCTCCCAAAGATTCAAAACCAAATACTAAAGCAAGAGTAAGAAGCAAACTTGGAGACAATGATTTTTCACGAAGTTCGGATCCTTGAGGGATCCTACGTCTCCGCTGAGGCGGCTCGGTCACACTTGAGCCGGGTCTCTTTCAACCCTCTTCCTCCGGTGTTGCACAAATGCACTCGCCGGTCTTCACTCCTTTGATTCCTTCCCTTACGGAGGCGGAACTGCCTTCACAAACTTCCCACTACCAACCACACAAAGCTCGGTGGCTCGTGGCGACCTCCTAGCCGTCTAGGAGTCCTCAACCTCCAAGAGTAACAAATGCTCACGAAGAACAAACTTAGAGATGAAATCAAGTGCTCAATCAACTCAAATCTCACTCCCCAAACTCTTCCCAACCCTTCTCACAAGGGGATCACTTAGATCTAAGGGTAAAAGCTCTCTCAAAGCCCCCCACACAACCCCTCAAAAATCCACTCCCAAAAGCCTCTTCAAAAAGAGGGAGGAAGGGCTATAAATAGACCTCCCCAAAAACTAGCCGTTGGGGGCAGACTGCGCACAATCCGGAGACTCCGGATTTCAATCCGGATACTCCGGATTGACTGAGAAAGGCTAACAGAGAGACTCAACCCGGAGAGTCCGGATAAATGTCCGGATACTCCGGATATCTAGATACTCCGGACTAACTCCGGATAGTCCGAATCAGCACTGAGCAGCTCGACGAAAACGAGCATAACTTTTGACTCCGGACTCCGATTTCAGAGATTTTGGACTCTCCCGAAAGCTAAGAACGAGGGCTACACAAATAACAAGGTCTCACTACCCAAAACTAAAAGGATAACCACAGATTTCACAAAGAAATCAAGAGAGACCTACAACCCTCACTTTCTAAGCACCAACACCACTCTCTTTCTAAGATTCACAAGGATGGATCACTTGAGCACTTGACACATCTAAAAGTCATTCGACATCGCATCCCTCTTAATAGTATGGCAATCCTTAGACTCAAATTAAATCAAAGATAATATAAGTCTAGACATAGTCACTTGCCGTCTTCTTTCTTGATGTCGATGCATGAAGACCTTCACCATATAATTGATGACATCTTCGCCTTGTCCAACTCGACTCGATTCACCTCATGAGACTCTCGTCCTATCAACCTTGACTTGATCATCCTCTCGACGATCTCCACGCCAAGTTGCTCTTGACTTAGTCCTCAGCTCTTGGTGACACCGCCGTCTTGTTGACCTCGGCTTAATGATCATCCTCCAAGATACCTTGGTCATCATACACAGACGGGACCTAATTCTTTCCAAACTACTCATGAAAGACATTAGTCCCAAAAGCTCAATAGATATGAATAAAGTTGATATTTGTGAGCGTTGATTACAACAAGTGTTTCATATAAAGAAGCACAATATAAATGGAAACACTTGACATAAGAAATGTTCTCTACTAAGTACATCATGATGAATATGTAATTGATCTATATGCACTAGAGAGATATATAATTGCCAATAGGATGAATCAATTAAATCATGGCAAGGATCACAGACTTTACTTAAATAAAGCACATGATAGAATATACACGAATTGTACATGTGCAAATAATATTTGGAGTAAGAGTAAATATGTGATCCAACACTAGATAAACTTCACTAAGAGAATTGCATGAGAAGATATACAAATAAAACATGCATGCACCAAGTCAATCTATAGCAATATGAAGTTTAACTCTAGTTAATACATGCATACTATAATGAACTCAAATGAATATATATGCACAAATAAATATGACATGAACCAATGTGCAATATGAAGTTTAACTCTAGTTAATACATGCATACCATAATGAACTCAAATGAATATATATGCACAAATAAATATGACATGAACCAATGTGCATATATATAATCAACATGCTACTTGGAGTTCACTATGCATTTGCACGAAAGGAATGCAATAACAAATATAGAATAGATACCAAAATTGCATACCTTATCTTTGCTTAACCTTCCTATTTGATTTTCCTCTAAAAGATGAGACTGATACTCAACTAGGCAATAACATGTTAGTCTCATAGCAATATAATCATATTAGAGGTTTGTCATTTGCTAAGCACTAAGTTAAGCATTTACTTAATTGCATAGATTGTCATTATGAGTGTTTGTCATTAATCACCAAAATAACATAAGTGCCTAGATGCACTTTCAATCTCCCCCTTTTTGGTGATTTATGACAAACCTATTATCAATTGCACCAAATGACAATATTAAGATATTTTAGCATTAAAACAAGCATAAAGATACAATAAGAGATCATACTTACAAAACATCCCTTTTGTCAATCGATTAGGGACAATTGATAATTCCATAAATTCTCCCCTTTTGTCATTAATCCCAAAAGGTGCTTAAAAGATTCTTATTGTTTATTCAATAAAATCTGTTCTCCCCCTTGATTGCACACTCAATAAAAAGATTAGGGAGAAAATAAAATAAAGATAAGGAGCTAGTAGTAGGACAATAATATTAAGCTCCCCCTAAATCTAGGCAAGATATGATACCAATTATTTCCAAGATTTAGGTAATAGATTTTTCTAGTTATTCCAAATTAAAGAAGTCATGATTCTTAGGATATAAGTGATGCTTAAACATGACACACGAATATGATTTCACATATCCTTTAAACATCAAGATCATATAGCAAATTTATATAATTTAAGCACATGCTCATGATCAAATTAAATTCTAACGATCAAGATCATATAAAGAAGATTATACAAGAAGGAATTGCTTATATGATCACAAGATGTATACAAGATCATGAATCAAGGTTGTATAAGTAAGATGCACTTTCATGATCAAGAATTTCATAAACTTATCAAGGGCATACCTCTTTGCAATGTGTCACCCATATGTACCTTTTAGTTCTTGATAACTCCAAATGCAAGTTAGATGACACTTCAAAACAATTTAGGATTAGAGGATACCTCTTGAAAGATACCAATTAATCATATCAATTGAAAAATACAACACCATTTAGAATAACACAATTTAGCATAATGGTGTGCAAAGACATTATTGAATATGGTCAGAAAAGAAATACGTCCCTTTGTCGATTCTTGTCCACCGCATGTTCGAATTGGTCATGATCACCGCGCCGGTCTTAGATCCTCGTACTATGGAGCTCCTCTCCATTTCCTTCATCCCACCGTCGAAGATGACCCCTTTTCCAATACCTTGAACATCAATAGACAAGCACACGATTTCCGGGAACAAATATCTTTTAATTTGACCCAAGTTAGTTTGATAATGTCTAACTACAACATGCATGATATATATGATATACAAGACAATACTCTTTGCATGCAATTTTAAAAACAACTTGAAGATATCAATTGAAGATTTTATTACACCACTTGACAATGAAAATATTTGAAACTCATTCAAATTTAATCTTGACATCCACTTGTAAGAGAGACAATGAGTAAAACACATTCAAACTCACTCTTGAGTTTACAAGGGAAATTTTCTCTTTTCCATAATAAACTCGAAGTTATGCAAGAGAGAAAACATTTTGAGGCTAAGTTACAATTAAATCCAATTTCCAGAATAACTTAGCCAAAAGATGCACTTTCATTGGAATGAAAACTTAAATAGATATGCTCCACTTAGAAGCTTGGAGCAATGAATAAGTTCACTTAGTTTTCATCTTGAAAGGCTTGCCAAGATTCCAATTTAAAACTCTTAAAGTCTCAACAGACGCAAATAGCAGCACAAAATCGATTATAACTTTTAAACCATTGCTCAAATACAAAAATCATCAACGCGGAACAGATCCGACTCGAAATCCTCTTCGAGGGCTATGAAGACTGAATATTGATTTGAGCAAAGGAGAAACCCCAAAAATAGGATGAACAAGATATTGCAAGAAAGTATAGATAGCAATTTAAGAATTTGGGCCGAGCAGTACAACCCGGATACTCCGGTGTTTTTGATCCGGAATGTCCGGATAATCCGGATACTCCGGATATATTACCCGGATACTCCGGGTTGTTCAGCTTCATCCCTAAAACTGAACATTTTGAATTTGGATCAAATCTTGATCAAATGAAGTCCAATAGCCATAAGATTTTGCAGAAATGATCCATGAACTTCCAAGAGACTTCTCCAAAAAGAATTTCTCAAATATCACCCTCCAATAAAAAATTAGATCAAAATGGGCATTGGAGGTTTAGTTTTGACACTAAGTCAAATAAAGTCAACAATCTTGCAAATGAGTTCAAATAAATTTGAGAATTTTTCAGATATGAACTCCATATGTGAGATAAGGTTTTCTAACAAAGATTTTCAATAAATAAATTTCATTTTGAGAAATATGATGAAATATGCATATGAAACACATAAAACATTAAGATTTTCACCAAATCCTCAAAATAGAACCAAATGAGTTTTGAATGGTAATATGCACTTATATGGCTTCATATGATTTAGAGAGATGTTTATAAGCCTATTTGCATAATCAAATCCATTCAAATCGTAAAATCCAACTTAATGCAAGAGTATGCCAAATAAGATCGAAAGAGAGAAAAAGGCATAACTATTTCAAATTAAGTTGAAATTATTTGTAATTAGGCATAACATTATTTAGACTCCCAAGAAACTTTTCCAAAAAGAATTTTCCAAAAAGGAGTCTCCAATCAAAAGATATGCCAAATTTTGCTTTGAAGGCATGATTTTTACTCAAAGAGAAGAAAAATCAAAACTTTTTCAAATTGAGTCCAAATGGTTTGAAACTTTCCAGAAATAAACATTGGACTATTTAGAAGGTTTCCAATAAGAATTTCATTAAAAGAAATTTTCGTTCAAAAGATATGACAAAATGCGCTTTGTAGGTTTGAAAAGAAACTGAATTTTCACCAAATGCTCAAAATGCATTCCGGATTGAAATTTATGGAGATTTGAACTTTCATAGCTTTGTATGAGTAAGAAATACTGTTTCAATCCAAGATATGCAAATAAATCCAATTCAAATAGCGAAATCCACAAAATGCAACAACGGATCATTTTGGGTCAATTGGATGATTTTGGCTAAATTCAAGTGGCTATAACTTTTGAACGGTTGGTCGTTTTGAAAAACTTTGAACTAAAGAAATGCTTAAAATGACCAACCCTATGAGTTTTGTATTGACCACTTTTTCAAACTCCAAATAGATTTTGCTTTAGAAAAATTTGAAGTTAAATGCAAAAGCAAGATCACAAAGATCTTTTTAAGCCAAAGTTTGACTTTTAGCTTCTAGCCAAGGGTTAGATACTTGAAAACATTTGAAATGCATTTGAAAACATTTTAGAAGACTATTTTCATAAGATTTTGCATTTCAAACAAATATTTTCTTTTAACCCTTTTGAAGCAAGTTAAATAGGAAATAGTTTTTCATAAAAGCCTCAAAATACAAATCAATTTGGATTTCATGCAATTTCAATTTCCATGGCTTAGAATTGATTATCAAGCTGGTTTCTAGCCAACATTTATAATGAAATCCAACTTGAATGCTAAGATTTGAGCAAAATGCTTGAATAAGCTATTTTAGTTCAAACCAAAAACTTTTCGGCCAAAATTGATTTCAATATAGAATTTTCATTTTGAAAGCTTGTAAAACATTTGAAATACATATTAGAATACTTTTACAAAGCTTTTCACAATTTTGGGCCTTTTAAACATAAGATTTGACTTTTGACCAAAATGGTCCTTTTGAAATAGCTATTTGTAAAACAAAGTCAAATATTTCAACACAAGATTCAAATGAAGAATAAGATGAGATATAGAGATTTGAATTTTGTGTATGAGTCTAAGATACCATTTTGAACCAAGATACTACACAAGATCCGGTCCAAACGGAGAAACTCACTAAGTGCAATAGTATGACAATTATGGGTCAAATATAGTTTTTCATGAGTTTCAAAATCAAATAACTTTCACTAGGTTGGTCTTTTGAAAGTCTTTTGAACACAAGAATTGTTAAGAATGACCAACTCTAGGATTTTCGTTTTGGAATTACTTTCAAATTCATTTTACATTTAATACTATGAAAATTATAAGTTTAAATCCAAAACAAGATACTACTATCTAGATTTTGATCATGAAACTCATTTTCTTTTCAAAATGGATTTTGTGAAGCCAAAACCTTTGAAAAACATTTCAAATATATTTGTATACATTTTGCAACTAGTTTTCACAAGAATACTAATGGTATACAAAATTTTGACTTTTGGCTAAATGGCTTGATTTTGAAAATATATATATATTTGCACTTATATAAATATGGGCACATGTAGGGATGTGATATACATGGTTATGATTTAGCACTCCCCCTTAATGTGCCACTATCCCAAACTTACTCAAGATTGCAATCAAAACAACTAATAAGCATGAGCAAACATATAATCAAGCAATCTAAATTGATTTTCATGAATAATGCAATATAACCTACACAAGGCTATAAGCTATAAGAATCAATTTAAATACTTGTTACCCGAGATGGCATTGGTTTATGATTGAAGTGAATGTCTTCAAGCTTGGCTTCCTTTTTCATATGATGAAATCATCCTCTTGATTGAGCCAAAGCTTCCAATGCATCTCCAAGCACCTACAATTCTTTTAGGCACTTGTTGGTACCCAATTTTGTTGGGTCCAAAAATGTTAGTCACAATAGATTTAGGAACCCAAATGGCCCTAACATTAATAGTCTTAGGTGAACTAACATGACTAGCAATGGATTTGCGATTGTTATTACTCCTAAGCGAATTATTGGAATTGAATTGAGGAGGCTTAGGAGTTTTAGCATTTTTAGCAAATCCATTTCTAGTTTGATCCTTTCTAAGCACATAATAATCATTACAATGCAAGGGCTTAGAAGATCTAGCAAATCTAGCAAATGGTTTGCTATTGTTATCTTTCCTAAGCACATGATCAACATGATTTTCTTGGTCTTAGGAAGTCTAGCATTTTGAGCAAACACATTTCTAGATTCATCTCTCCTAAGCAATTGAATATCATAATTTTGCAAATACTTGGGAGAATCGACAAACTTGGCAAACACATTGCCATTTTTGTCCTTCCTAAGCAAATAATGATCATTGACAATAATAGGCTTAGGGATGATACCTTTGGGACAATCCTTACCGATGTGTCCCTTTTTCCGACAGTTGTAGCAAGTAGGCTTTGAGCGTCTCTTCTTCTTCTTGACTTGCTCTTTGTCGGTTCGCCTCATTGTTGATGGTTGTGGCTTGATCTCCACTTTATTAGGGCACACGGAGGCGACGTGTCCCTTCTTGTTGCAAGCAAAGCACTTGATGATCTTCGAATATCTTTCGTTGTGCCTTGTCTTGCTAGTCTCCTTCTTGGAGATGTAGCCGAGTCCTCGCTTATCTTGAGGCGCCCTTGGCTTGCTCAAGATCTCATCGAGAACGGCTTTTCCCTTTACGCACTTCTTTAAGTCATTTTCTAATCTAATGACTTGGGCTTTGAGCTCATTGTTTTCCTCTACAAGATTAGTCTCAACATGTATAGAGGAAGTGGAAACATTTGAATTTGAGCAACAAGGTAAATCATTGCAAGAGGTGGATATGTCAAATTTTGATGAAACGTTAGGATTAACATTTAAGCAAGACATTTCATCAATTAGATCACATGAGATTCCTATATCCACCTTAGGCTTATGAATTTCTTTTGAAAGGAGGGATTCATGATTTTCTTGAAGCATATTATAATCATTTCGAAGTGATTCATGTTCAAGCTTCAAAATTTTATATTTCTTTTTCTCCTTTCCAAGACATTTATTGAGCTCCTCAAGCAAATTCATAAGTTCATTATAAGTGAGCTCATTATCATCGTCGTCGTCACTTACCTCATTCTTACCTTTCGCCATGAAGCAACGGATTTGTGATGGAAGAGCATCTTCATCGTCACTTGAGGCGGAGGTTGAGGTTGATGGAGATGTCGGTTCTTCATCACTTGAGCTTGAGGTGGAGCTTGATGTTTCATCTCCCGACATCTCTTCCTTAATGCAATCCTCAATAGAAGTGGATGATTCAAATAGTTCTTGAAGCTTTATCCACATTTCATGAGCGCTCTTGAGATTGCATATTCTATCAAAGATTTCATCGCTCACAACACAAAATAAAACATTAGTAGCTTGAGCGTCGAGATGTAGGCATTTCCTCTCTCCTTGGTTGGAGCAACTTCATTCAATGGAGAGGAAAAGCCGACATCTACGATCCACCATATTTGGGGCTCATGGATTTAAAATGAGAAGTCATAATTAATTTCCATGAAGCATAATTTGTGCCATCTAGCACAAGTGGATTATGTGAGTGTTCTAATCCTCTAGTCGACATCCTTTACTCTCTAGGCGGTTAAGTCTAATAAAGGAGAGACCTTGCTCGATACCAATTGAAAGGACAGGGATGTCGCCTAGAGGGGGTGAATAGGCGGATTAAAAACTTTGTAACTTAAATGCAATGAATAAAATATGCAGCTAAATAAAATCTCCGAGTTTCCCGAACAATCCGGAGTGTCCGGATATTCAATCCGGATACTCGGATAGTCCGATCGAGGGTCCTAACCCGAGTGTCCGGTATTCAATCCGGATACTCGGATTATCCGGACTGTCGGGTTCGAGGATTCGGATACTCGGATTGAGGATCTCAAGAGAGATTTTAAATCCTGCAATTTTTCAACAATCTACTTGAACACAAAAGATCTTAGTGATGTCGGCACTGAGGGTATAGAAGATCTGGAGCCAAACACAACAAAAGAGTAGATCGGGCTCCCAAAGATTCAAAACCAAATACTAAAGCAAGAGTAAGAAGCAAACTTGGAGACAATGATTTTTCACCAAGTTCGGATCCTTGAGGGGATCCTACGTCTCCGCTGAGGCGGCTCGGTCACACTTGAGCCGGGTCTCTTTCAACCCTCTTCCTCCGGTGTTGCACAAATGCACTCGCGGTCTTCACTCCTTTGATTCCTTCCCTTACGGAGGCGGAACTGCCTTCACAAACTTCCCACGGCCAACCACACAAAGCTCGGTGGCTCGTGGCGACCTCCTAGCCGTCTAGGAGTCCTCAACCTCCAAGAGTAACAAATGCTCACGAAGAACAAACTTAGAGATGAAATCAAGTGCTCAATCAACTCAAATCTCACTCCCCAAACTCTTCCCAACCCTTCTCACAAGGGGATCACTTAGATCTAAGGGTAAAAGCTCTCTCAAAGCCCCCCACATAGCCCCTCAAAAATCCACTCCCAAAAGCCTCTTCAAAAAGAGGGAGGAAGGGCTATAAATAGACCTCCCCAAAAACTAGCCGTTGGGGGCAGGTGCACAATCCGGAGACTCGGATTTCAATCCGGATACTCGGATTGGAGAAAGGCTAACAGAGAGACTCAACCCGGAGAGTCCGGATAAATGTCCGGATACTCCGGATATCCGGATCTCGGACTAACTCCGGATAGTCCGAATCAAGACGAGCAGCTCGACTAAAACGAGCATAACTTTTGACTCGGACTCCGATTTGAGATTTTGGACTCTCCCGAAAGCTAAGAACGAGGGCTACACAAATAACAAGGTCTCACTACCCAAAACTAAAAGGATAACCACAGATTTCACAAAGAAATCAAGAGAGACCTACAACCCTCACTTTCCGCAGTACCAACACCACTCTCTTTCTAAGATTCACAAGGATGGATCACTTGAGCACTTGACACATCTAAAAGTCATTCGACATCGCATCCCTCTAAATAGTACGGCAATCCTTAGACTCAAATTAAATCAAAGATAATATAAGTCTAGACATAGTCACTTGCCGTCTTCTTTCTTGATGTCGATGCATGAAGACCTTCACCATATAATTGATGACATCTTCGCCTTGTCCAACTCGACTCGATTCACCTCATGAGACTCTCGTCCTATCAACCTTGACTTGATCATCCTCTCTCGACGATCTCCACGCCAAGTTGCTCTTGACTTAGTCCTCGGCTCTTGGTGACACCGCCGTCTTGTTGACCTCGGCTTAATGATCATCCTCCAAGATACCTTGGTCATCATACAGACGGGACCTAATTCTTTCCAAACTACTCATGAAAGACATTAGTCCCAAAAGCTCAATAGATATGAATAAAGTTGATATTTGTGAGCAGTTGATTACAACAAGTGTTTCATATAAAGAAGCACAATATAAATGGAAACACTTGACATAAGAAATGTTCTCTACTAAGTACATCATGATGAATATGTAATTGATCTATATGCACTAGAGAGATATATAATTGCCAATAGGATGAATCAATTAAATCATGGCAAGGATCACAGACTTTACTTAAATAAAGCACATGATAGAATATACACGAATTGTACATGTGCAAATAATATTTGGAGTAAGAGTAAATATGTGATCCAACACTAGATAAACTTCACTAAGAGAATTGCATGAGAAGATATACAAATAAAACATGCATGCACCAAGTCAATCTATAGCAATATGAAGTTTAACTCTAGTTAATACATGCATACTATAATGAACTCAAATGAATATATATGCACAAATAAATATGACATGAACCAATGTGCAATATGAAGTTTAACTCTAGTTAATACATGCATACCATAATGAACTCAAATGAATATATATGCACAAATAAATATGACATGAACCAATGTGCATATATATAATCAACATGCTACTTGGAGTTCACTATGCATTTGCACGAAAGGAATGCAATAACAAATATAGAATAGATACCAAAATTGCATACCTTATCTTTGCTTAACCTTCCTATTTGATTTTCCTCTAAAAGATGAGACTGATACTCAACTAGGCAATAACATGTTAGTCTCATAGCAATATAATCATATTAGAGGTTTGTCATTTGCTAAGCACTAAGTTAAGCATTTACTTAATTGCATAGATTGTCATTATGAGTGTTTGTCATTAATCACCAAAATAACATAAGTGCCTAGATGCACTTTCAGCGCCGCCGTGCCGCCATCGTTGTTAGGAGAGGTAATGACCGTTCGATCTATAGCAGACGCTTAGGATAGTGCCACATAGGATCATCAATAGTAAACCACACCGGTTAGATTAGCTGTCAGATCCGAATCGAATGATCAATATGTTGCCGTGTATCTCTTAATCTGTGGCCGTCCGATCACGGGCGGGCAGATTGGATCGTGCTCCACGGGAGAGCTAGTACCGTGTCGACACATGGCGGTGTTGAGATCAAAGCGCCGTGCGCCAGGTTAACGGTGGACCAGAGGAGGTCCGTGGACCGGGTGCATGGACCGAAGCCACGTGTTGCATTATGGTTCATCCGATGGTTTTGACATCACGGTAACGTCATGCTGACATCATAATCGGGTTTCTTTGTTGAAAAATAATTAAACCGAAATACCTTCGGTGCTGACGTCATCATGAGGTCATGCTGACGTCATAAAAGGGATTTTTAAATATAAAAATAATTCGGTTTATTCTTTGTTTTTCAATTTTATGATTTTTGGATTTTTGAATCTTTCACGAGCCCATTCTCCCTCAAAGGAGTTCTATTTGAGGTGATTCAAATTTCTATTTTTTTTTAAAATTGAGAAAAATTAAAAACTTGAATTGCCTCAATTGGAGTTCGTATGAAAGAGAACGAACATCCGAAAGATTAAATTCAGAGAAAAAGAAAAAGGAAATTTTCTAAAGGAAAATCTGGTTTATTACATCACTGCTAACGCGCAGCTGATGCGCAGGTCCTTCGGTCCATGGACCAAGTCCACGGGGAGGCTCCGGTTTACGATGGACCAGGCTCACGGGAATAGATTTAAGGCTGACGCAAGCACTGGGCTCAGATGACATTATCGCTGACGTCATGGATGACGTCAGCATCGTCTTTGTCCGACGATGGCTTTTCGGCTCCAAGGGCTCTACGGCTTCACAGGGTGGCGTGGCAAAACGGTGGATGGACGACGGCGGGGAGCGACGTGGCAAGACAGCTGGCGGTGAAGGCTCACCGAGGCGCAAAATGGCGGCGGGGAAGATGAGCTTCGACTCCAATGGCGTGGTCGCGGATGCAAGCTTCGACGAGATCAATCTTGGCGACAACGGCTTCTCGGGCACGGAGAAAAAAGGTAGCGGGTGCGGCACATGGTGGGAAACGCAAAACGAGGCACCTAGGGAGCTTAAATAGCCTAGGAAGGTGTGTTCGACTTGGACTCTGAGAGCGGCGGCGTGCGGAGACCTGGTGGCGGCTAGGTTTTCAGCGGCGGTGTGCGGCTGCGCGAGCGCACGGGTTGGCTGGGCCGAGACGGCGAGCTGGTGAGGCAGGCCGGACCGGGCCAAGCGGAGGAAAGCAGAGCGAGCTGAGCGAGGAAAAAGGAATGGGCCCAACGGAGCGGGCTAAGGAAATTCGGCCCGAAAGACTTTAAGAAAATAAAAACATTTTTTGATTTATGAAATTTCCAGAAATTCGAATAAAAACAAATAAATTCAAATAAATAGCAAATAAATTCATAAAAATCTCAAAAAATACAGAAAATCTTTTGTTTGATGAATAGTTTAGTCAAATTAAATCCTTTCATTAATAGAAAATTCAAATTAAGATTTGATTAATTCAAGAAAAATGCAAATGGTTCATTTTTAAATTCAAACATTCCAAAACTCAAATTTTTGGGATGTTACAAATCATTGATCTAAAATTCCTCGATTGGCGTTAGCGCCAAAGTCTTGAATGGGATGGAGTTGAAATTGAAGTGAACCGGCATGGTCGCTTTCTTCTGAGGGATATTTCTAGCAAAATGCCCGGGCTTGTCGTAGGTATAACAGAGTTTAGGGCAAACTCTCTTCCTTCTTGAACATTTGCTGACTTGGGTAGTGTCTTCGCTCAGATGCCTTTTCTTCAAATGGTTCTCTAGGAAAACTTCTCTTGCGGCGTCACCACTCGCTCTTAGCGTTATGTACTTGACTGAGGTGACTTTTGGGATAACCACAGCTGCATGAGATGCTTGTCTTCTCTGTGAGCATTGATTAGAATAGTGACCTTTCTCGCGACATCTATAGCACATATGTATCCCTTGTTGTGCTTGGTTGGTTGCAATTGTATGCTCATTATTGTCCACCTTGTAATTCAGGGCTAGTTACTTCAGAGGGCATTCTCTAGACTAATGACCTTCTTCATCACACAAGAAACATGCTGTTGGTGATTGCCACTTACTGTTTTTCTGATGAAAGCTGACAGGATCAAGGTGCTGTGTCTTTAGCTCTTCAAATGGCATCACTTATGTAGCTAACATTCCACCTATTTCTAACAGTTCTTGAGCAACTGCGGCTCAAAGATTCTTTTGGTAATGCTGGGTCATGGCAGTAACTATCAGATCCAAGGGACATTGAGCTGTGCAATGATCTTGACCTTCACAAAGGTAACATGTGATGTTGCTCATAGGACACTCTCCAAGAGGATGACTTCCTTCACAACTGGAGCAATTGATCATGTGCTCATCAGAGGTATATCCTATTTCTCCACAGCGATTGCACACATGATCTTCTGACTTGTTTGGTTGACAACACTTCAAATAACATCGTCCAGATATCGAACAAGGTGCAGAGGTATCATTCTTGTTTGAATTCACTGTGACTATACTGTCCTCTAGTGAAGAAAAGAGATCACAAAAAGCAGCAACAAACTCCTCCCAAAAGATATTCTGCGGGGCTTCATGAACAGCATAATATTTCCTCCACCATTCAGTAGCAATTCCTTCCAACAGATAACAAGCATACAAGACCTTCTCATCACCCTTACACTGAGCAACGCATAACTTCCTCTCAATGGTCGTAAGCCAATCTTCTACTTCCAAAGGTGGTACATTTCCAGAAAAAGTCGGCGGACGAGTCCTTATGTGATGAAGACCCAACCTGCTGTTGAGCAAAGGTGGCCCAATTTTTCACGGTAAAACGAAGATAGCTTCGTAACGCTCGCACTCAAACGGCAAAAGAGCCAATTCAAAAGCGAGAAACTGGTCACACAAACCACGATCAACACAAGAACACAAATTGAGTGTATGAATCGCATAGATCCAGTGGACAATCACAAGAACATGTCGTTCTTGACTTGCACCAACACTAACAAACCCAAGAATGGGAAGAACTTATCAAGAAAACATGGTATTTGCGCCACAAACAACCATGGCTTATGCTGTCTATTTCTGATCATCCAAAAGTCCGTCCCACATGGAACTATACAAGGAACTAAAGGAGTCTTCTTGGGTAGATAAAAGGTTTAATGCCTTGGAAGTTGGATAACAAGATATGGTCTCGCGCAGCTTTTGACAGCCTGTGCAACTCCCACCAAAACAGTCATAACTCCCACCGTGGAAGTCCAAATATGCACGCTTTGAAATGCTAGAAACTAGACTTCAATATCTTTCCATCCATATAGCCCAAGGATATGTTACTTGTCGTGATTAGCAGCAGCATCATGATCAAATGGATGGATAGATTTGAGTGAACCACCTTGCTCATGTAACTCTTCTTTGCCTTCCATTCCAATGGATCATTTGTCAATAATTCTAACAAATATGGATCCAAATAGAATTCCTTTCTCAGGTGACATATTTTCAAAAGAAAGGGATATTACTCCTTGTGGATGCATGACCAAGTCACCTTTCTTCTCTCTAAGGTTTGCATTGCAATTCTCAGCCTGTAGCACATTATCAACACAACTTGCATCGGTCTTGTGACTCACTTGCACTTTAGCAGCAGCAAAACAAGTAATGTGATTATTTGTAGACTTAGAGTTATGAGAAGATACAACAAAAGAGGATATATCGCATCATCCCTCCCTTCAAGCTTAAACCGTCCTCGGTTTCGAGTTGTTCTTCAAAACACTCTTTAGCTTAGTGAGGATGTCACAATGAATATCATCCCCACTTTTGGGCAGCAAAGAAACAAACACCCCTCGATGCATAAATGTATAGTGGTTAGTCCTCCCTTGGTGTGTAGCATTCCGGTCAAATTGCCATGGATGCCCCAAAAGAATTTGACTAGCATGCATTGCAACGACATCGCACTCCACCTTGTCTTCATATCCATCGATGGAAAATGGTACATGCACCTTATGGGTCACCTTGAGCTTACCAACATTATGAAGTCACTTCATGTAATATGGCTTTGGGTGGCGCTGTGTGGTCAATTTCAAAGCATCAACCACATCCTTGCTAATCACATTGTTTTAGCTTCCTCCATCTATCACAAGCTTACACCGTTTTCCCTTGATCTTGCATTCGGTTTGGAAAATAGCACGTCGTTGTCCCTTCTCAACAATTGGGGCACTATCACGATCCACCTTCTGAGCCATCAAACATTGTCCATCTTCAGGGTCACAATGAACCACATCATCATGTTCTTCACCTCTCATATCTGATTTCTCACTTTCATCACTCTCTGAAACATACTTTCCATCGGTGGTAAGCATTACTGCCTTTAAATTTGGGCAATCTTTCATCATGTGCCCCATGCCCTTGCACTTGAAACACTCAATATTCCAAGTTCTAGCGATAGAGAAGGCACCAGAATCAGCTTTGGAATAATCCTTGCTTGCTGTCCCTACTGCTCTTGATGCTTCTTTCGGAGATGATCCACTTGGTTTTGTTGACGCAACCAGCATAGACGAAGAACCACCTTCTCTAACTTGCTGTGACGAGCGCCGCCAACCACTAGAAGTGACACATCCATGATGCACAATAGATTTGTGTGCGTCTTTCAACCATAGTTCCGCACGCTGCGCTTGATGAAGTAGCTCTTGTACGGTATTGAATTGCATCAAATCAACACGGTTTCACACATCCTCATTCAGCCCTTCAAAGAACCTTGTCATGGTGGCATCCGCGGACTCACGAATAGTTGTACGGATCATGAGTATTTGCATTTCTTGATAGTACTCATCAACAGATTTATCACCTTGATATAGCCGCCTCAACTTTGTGTGCAACGTTCGAGTGTAGTACGCTGGTACAAAGCGAGAACGCATGATTATCTTCATCTCCTCCCAAGTATATGGACGCTCCCCTGCACGATTCAATTGATCCCACCAAATAATAGCATATTTGGTGAACTCAATGGAAGCAACACGAACCTTCTTTTCTTTGGAGTAGCGATGGTTGTCAAAAATTTGATTGACTCGCATCTCCCACTCCAAATATTACTCCGGATCAGCACCCCCCTTGAACTCCGGTATGGTGATTCTTACACGACCAATATCATCCACCTCACGATCAATACCTCTCCTATGAATTCCTCCATGTCTAGCACCATGACGGTTATTGCGATTATGTCGATTACGACGAAAATCAGATCGAGCTTCAGATATGTTGTCCTCCAAATCAGTTCCAAAGTCCCGTTCATCACTGCCATGTGACCTAGCACGTCAACCGTGAACATGTGCTTGTTGCCTCGGTGCGTCATCTCCTTGTTGTGGCAGTAGCATCTCTTCTAAACGTCGAATATTGGCATTGACATCATTGAACCCATCTATGATGCGGGTGTGCATTACGTTCAGCTCACCATGAAGCTGATTCTCCCACTCATGGTAGAAGACCGACATGGCCTCAAACTGGGCACGTGTAGCAGTGGGAAGATTGGGGTTAATTGGCAGCTGCTCCTCAACAATTTCTTCATTTTCTCCAACGTGATGGTTTGCCCCCGACATTGTTGCAAGCAATCTGAAATCAGCCACAAGAATTCCTACGTACCGTGAGCAACGAAAGCTCTGATACCAGATGATGAAGACCCAACTTGCTGTTGAGCAAAGGTGGCCCAAATTTTCACGGTACAACGACGATAGCTTCGTGACGCTCGCACTAAAACGGCAAAAGAGCCAATTCAAAAGCGAGAAACTGGTCACACAAACCGCGATCAACACAAGAACGCGAATTGAGTGGAGGAATCATATAGATTCAGTGGACAATCACAAGAACATGCCGTTCTTGACTTGCGCCAACACTAACAAACCCAAGAACGGGAAGAACTTATCAAGAACACATGGTATTTGCGCCACAAACAACCATGGCTTATGCTGTCTATTTTTGATCATCCAAAAAGTCCGTCCCAGATGGAATACATAGGTATTTATACTAGGAACATTCCTCCTAGCTTAGGTGTGAAACTATACAAGAAACTAAAGGAGTTTTCTTGGGTAGATAAAAGGTTTAATGCCTTGGAAGTTGGACAGTAAGATATGGTCTCGCGCAGCTTTTGACAGCCTGTGTAGCTCCCACCAAAACAGTCATAACCCCCACCTTGGAAGTCCAAATGATGCACGGTTTGAAATGCTAGAAACTAGACTTCAATATCTTTCCATCCATATAGCCCAAGGATATGTTACTTGTCGTTATTAGCAGCAGCATCATGATCAAATGGATGGACAGATTTGAGTGAACCAGCCTTGCTTATGTAACTCTTCTTTGCCTTCCATTCCAATGGATCGCTGTCAATAATTCTAACAAATATGGATCCAAATAGAATTCCTTTCTCAGGTGACATATTTCCAAAACAAAGGGATATTACTCCTTGTGGATGCATGACCAATCACCTATTTATTGCACCGCTGCCACCTCTGTGTTGCGTACGTCGAGACGAATCCATAGCCCCATCGCGCGCATCCCGAGCTACCGCTGTTTGCCCGCAGGAGCTCACCGTTTGCCCGCGGTTTTTCGTCATTTGCTCGCCGTCCATTGAGGTTCCGCCATCGCCAAGATCACTGTCATGTTCGCCGTGTTAAGACGCGTCGATCCCGACATCCCTTATCGACAGAGTTGCCCCAAACGCCGTCGCGGTGGTCTTCGTCCTCAAGTCTGGTAAGAACCTCGTCACGCCACGCTGCCGTGCCATTGCTTCCCTCGTGAGCTTCGTCAACCATCCGATCGATCGTGCATGGTTCAGATCTCATAGCGTCTGTGCTGCTGCTCCGTCTGCCACAGCCATTAGATCTTGATCGTGTGGTTCAGATAGCACCGAGTAGAATCGCGTGGGGGTATGTCTCAGCAGTCGATCTGATCCGCGAGGGCCAGATCGCACCGGCGCTGTGGCCAACCGCAAGTCGTCGTGTGTCAGGTGCCGTAGACGAGGCCCATGCGCCGGGTCCACGATGGACCGAGGCCGAACCGTGGACCGAGTCCATGTGCCAGTGACATGTGTCCACTGACTCTAGCGTGACGTCATATATCGCTTTTTTGTAGAAAAATAATTCGATTGAAAATCATATTCGGTGTTGAAGTCAGCATGACATTATAAATGCTATTTTTCAGTATAAAAATAATTTGGTTAATTCGGTTTTTCTAATTTCCTAATTTATCTTTTATTTCAAATTTGAATAGCTATATCTTTTGTATCCGAGCTCCAATTGAGGTGATTCCAGTTTCTAAAATTTTTTAAAATCAAGATCTATTTAATGATGAATTTTACTTAATTTTTGGAGTTGATCTTGCTCTCTATTTTTGCTATTTATTGCTTTTTCTCTCGTTTTACGTAGACGTCGAGTTGCTTGGTGAGTTTGTTGTTGAGGAGCTAGCACCCAAGCAATGTCTAGAGTAGAAGTCGGAGTTATTTGAAGACAATTTATGCTTTGATCATGTTGAACCCATGTTTAAAATACTATATTGTTTCAACGTATTGCATAGTAATTCAATTATTACTTGTTTCAGTTATGTTGGGTATAGTTATCCATCCAATTGTGATATATCCACCTTGCCATATCGTATGTCGTATTTCATTTGTCACCCTAGAATGGTTTAATATTAATTGGTAGCTATAATTGCCAATGTGGATAGTTAGAACACAAGTAGTATGCTTAGCCGTGCAATGAGTCATCATTTTATGTGAAAATGGTTAATCTTACTTAATGATTTCGGAACATGTTTATTGACTTGTGTGTCGGGTGTTGTCACACAATGTTGTTGTTGTTGATGGCACGTGGTGAATGGTTAATCAACCGGGGTAGTAAAATTATTTAGACACAAGCAAGTGGCATGTATTTGTGGAGGGCCAATGTAACAACCCAAAAATTTGAGTTTTGGAATGTTTGAATTTGAAAATGAAACATTTGCATTTTCCCCAATTTAATCAAGCTTAATTTGAATTTTCTATTAATGAAAAGATTTAATTTGATTAATCTATGCATCAAACCAAAGATTTCTATTCAAAGTTGGGTTCCACATGTTTCGAGGAATGTTTCTGTATTTTTGGAGATTTTTATGAATTTATTTGTTATTTATTTGAAATTATTTATTTTTATTTGAATTTTTAGAAGTTTATAAAATCGTAAAATGTTTTTTATTTTTATTAAATCCTCTCGGGCCGAATCCTTCCGCAACCCCTTTCCTTTTCCCTGCTCAGCCCGTTTTCAACGCTGCTTCACTTCGGCCCACTCCGCGTCGCCTCGTCCCAGCTTCACCCGCCATGGCCCAGCCGGCCAGCCATCTCGCACGCTCTCGCTCTCCGCCGCTATCGAAAACCCTAACCCTAGTCGCGTTGAAACCGCGTCCATCGCCGTTCTCGGAGTCCGTACCCCGAACGCCTCCCAAGGCTATTTAAGAAGCCACCGCACCCTCTCCGAGGTTCCCCTCGCACAGCTGCTCATTTGGCCCGATCCCTCATTGCCCAAGACCCCATCGTCTTTGCTCACGAGCTCGCCGGAGTTCGCCGCCCTTGCCAAAGCCTTCCGCCGCCTTGTTCTCTGCCTCCGGTTGGTCTCCGCCGTCGCCGTTTGCTTCTTTGCATTGCCCGCGAAGCCCTCTTCCCGATCTGCTATAATCCACATCCGATCCGTCGTCTCTTCGCCGTTTTCCTCGTCGTCTTCTTCGCTGCCGGTGAGCCACATCGCCGCCTGTGCCGTCGACCTTCATTTTTTAAACGTGGTCATCCGATCGGCAACGTGAGCTCCCGATCGCGCCACGTCTTCATCACCACCTCCTTGTATCCCTGCCGCCTGATCTGATCGTAGCCGCTGCATGCGCGACACGCGACCAGTCCGCGTCAACGTCCACCTCAACCGCCACTTCAGCCGCTTCGCCTGCGTGTCGTCGACGCAAACACCATGTCATCCGTGCGTTGGGTGCATGGTGGACCGGTCGTAGTGCCATGGACCGAGTCCACCAAATTCCGGATGACGTCAGCATTGCGCAATGAATTTATTTTCCTTTAGAAAAATAAATTAAAAAATTCAGATTTTCTCTTTTTTAGTCTTTTTCTCCGATTTAATTTTCCAGGAGCTCGTTCTCATACGAACTCCGATTGAGGCGATTCAAGTTTCTAATTTTTTCTAAAATCGAGCTCTACCTTCCAGAGCCATTTATTTTTTGGTTTTGTGTTTGTTTGAGTCTTTGTTTGGTATTTATTTCCGAGGGAGCGAACGGAGACTTCGAAGACTAAGACTCAGCACTAGATCAGCAAGGCAAGTCGTTACCTTTGATCATATTGAACCTATGTTTGCAAAAGTACTTTGCTTTATACAATTGCATGCTATTTCTATACAATGATTATTTGCCGGGAGTAGCTATGTACCTAGTTGACATTATACCATCTTGAATATTGGGATGACATGTATCCATTGTTAACCTTAGGTTGGGACTTTACTAGTTGGACATAATCATACTACTAGCAATGGGTTATCGTAGCTATGCTTAGACATGCTTAGTTGTACGATGGGATTCATATCACATATTGAAAAATGTTAATCTTGACTTAATGAGATATTGAATTGTGGCCGATAACCACTGTTGTAAAATTTGTTGTACCATGGCAGGATTTGCCATTGGTCTTGGTTGAACAAAGTTGTTTTCCCTCAGACAAATGGTCGTGAAGTAAAGGGGGTGCTTTCTAGCACATTGGGATGTGGCTGTCTTGCCTGAGATAACTTAAGGACTTAATCTTGTGCGCCATTGAACTGGGCCTAACTGTACTACCACATGTCTGGTACAGGAGAGACCTAGCTGATTAATTTGCAATGTCTAGCCTTGAGTACTGCCAATTGGTGGTGTGGGTTCCGGGATGGATAGGTAGATTCGCAAGGCGCAAGAGGGGGCCCTAAGGGGTGAAACCTTAGCAAGCAGTACCGAGTTTAGATATGCATTGTAAAGGCTTTGTGATGATCTCTCTGCAGCACACCAAAGGAAGTGTGTTAATATCGATTGCACAAAGAGATGTTCAAGTCTTGTGAGTAAAGTTGTACAACCTCTGCAGAGTGTAAAACTATTCGAATAGCCGCGTCCGCGGTCTTAGACAAGCCCGAGAATTTCACACGGGGTATAGAGTGTTCCTGAAATGTGGAATGTGGAATTGTTGGGATGTGAACGGGGAGTTCACTGTTGTTTTGTTGTCTAAAGTAATACTGTTGAATTTATTTGTTGATACTTGTTTTAGATGGTGTAGGGTGATGCCTCGTCATTCTGTTCATGTTGTCTACCATTGATCTACCAGTTATTTATTTATCTTTTCATAAATATGCTTTCATTCTATTTACTGTATTTCAATTCAAGTTATTGCTTTCTGCAAATGAACCATATGGCTATCCTTGTCAAGCCGTGCATGAATATATTGCATTAATTCCCTACGGCTTGCTGAGTACGTTTTGTACTCACGGCTATACGCCTTTGTTGATCAGTTGCTGAGGAAGGATCAGGAAATGTTGAATATCATGAGGAGGAATATTATGAAGACTACGTGGATTACGAAGGCGTTTCCCTAAACTATTGCCTGTGGCATGTTGAATGGCCCAAGTTATCTTTTTTGCTGCAATAGTTATTTGTTTCTTAAGCCCTTAAGGCATAATGGTGTAAACATTGACCATAAGGTCTGATGCTTTATTTAATAGTAATTTGCCTCTTTCTTAGTTAATTCGTTGTATGGAATGATATTTCATCTATGTTTCCACTGTGTGCACTAGTGTGATCCTGGACTAGTGCAGTATACACAGAGGGTTTCGGATTTGCAAATCCGGGTGCCGACAGAGATGGTATCAGAGCCATATGGACTGTAGGTCGCTATCCTAGTTAGCATGGTCTTCAAAATTATTTTCTAAATCAAACCAACAAATTGGTACTTAATAGTTTTCATTTCCTCTCGTCTTATTCCTAGGTTTTTATTCCTCTCCTTTGCTGAAACATTGATTCAAAATTTAAAATTGATCTTATCTCTTGAAACTTCTCAAAGCCTCTGGTCTGCTGAAAGGATTCAAACCAAAGAAGGTGATAATCAAGCTGTCGAGATTATGCCGAAAAGACTACCATATAAGATAGGTTTTTGGTGCTTAGCGGTGTTTGAGCAGGTTCCCCTTTCAATTTAGTTACGTTTAGTCCGCGTATACTAGGATTTTCATTGCTTGTGTGCCTGGTATGTTATACACTTGCCCCAAGCACGGTGTTGCAACCATACTTTTAGTTGAAAGTTTTATTTGCCTCTTTAATTTATAGCCTTTTCGGCTGTGCCCTTTTGTCCCTGGGTATTACCTTCTCCCCTAGATGATCTTACCACTTGTCTATTGCTTTTCCCTCTTACCTATCAAACCCTTGTGCTGCATCACAGATGGTTGACACTTGTTCTGGAGCTAGTCGCAGTTCGCCAGTGGATGCCAGTGCCAGTGCTAGTGCTAGTGCCAACCCCAATCACAATGCACCACCACCACCGCCTGCAGTGACAGATCAGAACATGGGATATTTTCTGGCAGCTCAGACTCAGCTTATGAACACAATCATGCAGAACACGAACAACATGATGAATCAACAGAACCAGACTGCAGTTGCCCTGGCTAACCTGTTGAACCAGCAGAACCAAGCCGTAACCATTGGACGCAGATGATTGGATTCGTTCCACAGAGAAGAAGCTAGCAATTGCCCAATGCATAGATCGTGAGAAGGTTCTCTATGCCGCTCATCAGCTGGAGGGCACCACCGCTGAATGGTGGGAGAACTACAGTGCCACCCATGATGACCCCCAGACTATCACTTGGGCAGAGTTTTCCACTGCTTTCCGCCACTCCCATATCCCAGATGGAAAAGTGGAGATGAAGAAGAATGAGTTCCGAGAGCTCAAGCAAGAAGGGATGTCAATGAGTGAATACCACAATAAGTTCACTCAACTTGCCCGCTACGCTCCAAAGGATGTAGCCACAGATGACGCTCGCCAGAAAAAGTTCAAGCATGGGCTCAATCTCGGTTTAAAGGTGCAAGTCATTGGCAATGACTATGCAGATTTTCGGCATCTTGTGGACAAAGCTATGCTTATTGAGGAATCTCGCCGTGAGTTGGAGGAATCTCGTAAGAGAAAGATGATGCAGCATGGAGCCCATCAGAGTCATCAGCAGAGAGCCAGAACTAATGCACAACAACCTACTCATTTCACTCCTCCGAACGCATTCATGACCCCTGCACCAGCACCCTGCCTAGCTCCTTCGGGCAATCGCAACCTCAGCACCAACAACAATCCACCTCAGAGGAGCAATAATCCAGCTGCAGGAGTCACATGTTTCAATTGTCATGAATTGGGACATTATGCCAACAATTGCCCAAGAAAGCAAGTTGTGACGCCAGTCCGTTTCAACTTGGGATCTACACCAGCCAAGACCCCCGCACCAGGATCAGGACATGGAGCGCCCCAGACTCCCAACCAAGCCACCAGGACTCCACTGCCTGTTGGAAGAGGCCGTGTGAACCACGTCACCACTGAGGATGCCCAGTCTGCACCGAACGTCATACTAGGTAAGCTTCTAGTCAACTCAGCATCTGCCATGGTTTTGTTTGATTCTAGAGCTAAGCATAAGTTTGTTTCTCGGAGTTTTGCTGCAAACCATCAATTAAAGATAAAGCCTCTTAAAACTATTTTATTAGTGCAATCACCTGGTTCTGATTTGAGTAGAACCAAGGCTGCCCCGAAGTTAAGATATTAATTGAAGGGGTAGAATTTCTAGCCAACCTCATTGTCCTAGACACCAAGTCCCTAGATGTGATACTAGGAATGGATTGGCTCTCCAAGAACCAAGCAGTTTCGGATTGTGGGAATAGAATGATCACCTTAACTAGTCCAGATGGAGCTAAGATAAAGTTTCAAGCTGCCGTAAAACAATCTGAAGAAATAAAAGATTGTAGTGCCAAAGGAATAAGTTTGGAAGATGTGCCAGTCGCCAGCGAATTTCCTGATGTGTTTCCAGATGAGTTGCCTGGGATGCCACCAGACGAGATATAGAATTTCTGATCGAGCTAGTTTTTGGAACACCACCCATCTCCAAGAGACCTTATAGGATGCCTGCTAATGAGTTAGCTAAAGTGAAGAGACAGAATAAAGAGCTGCAAGATCAAGGTTTTGTTCGACCATGTTTTTTGCCATGGGGGGGCCAGTTCTTCTAGTTGAAAAGAAAGATGGAACTCAGAGAATATGTGTAGATTATCGTTCACTCAATGAAATCACCATCAAGAATAAGTACCCTTTGCTAAGGATCGATGATTCGTTTTACCAACTTCAAGGAGCTGGAGTGTTCTCCAAGATTGACTTGAGATCAAGATACCATCAGTTGAAGATTCGTAAAGAGGATATACCCAAAACAGCTTTTGTGACTCGGTATGGATAGTATGAGTATACTGTGATGTCCCTTGGATTGACCAATGCCCCTGCATACTTCATGAGCTTGATGAATAAGGTATTCATGGAATATTTGGATAAGTTTGTTGTTGTTTTCATTGATGACATTCTGATCTACTCCAAAAGTGAGGAAGAACATGAGGATCACTTGCGCCAAGTTTTAACGAAGCTAAGAGAAAACTAGCTTTATGCAAAGTTCAGTAAATGTGAGTTCTGGATGAAAGAAATTGCTTTCCTAGGATATGTCATATCGGCAGAAGGAGTCGCTGTTGACCCTGGTAAGGTACATGATGTGCTAAGTTGGGAGTCACCCAAGACGGTACCCCAAATCCGAAGTTTCCTTGGAATGGCGGGATATTATCGCCGTTTCATAGAAGGATTTTCTAGAAAAGCCAGACCTCTCACTCAGCTCTTAAAGAAGGAGAAGAAATTCGTTTGGACATCAGAGTGTGAGAAGAGTTTTCAAGAGTTAAAGAAGTGTTTGACAACTGCCCCAGTGCTTATCCTGCCGAATATCAGAAAGAATTTTGAGATATTTTGTGATGCATCCCGATAAGGACTCGGTTGTGTGCTAATGCAAGATAAGAAAGTTGTAGCGTAGGCTTCGCGACAACTAAGACCACATGAAGTTAACTATCCTACCCATGATTTAGAATTGGCAGGTGTAGTGCATGCCTTGAAGATTTGGCGTCATTACCTCATTGGCAATCGTTGTGAGGTTTATACTGATCATAAGAGTTTGAAATACATTTTTACCCAAGCCGACCTCAATATGAGACAAAGAAGTTGGCTGGAATTTATCAAGGACTATGACATTGGAATTCATTATCATTCAGGCAAAGCCAATGTCGTAGCCGATGCTTTGAGTAAAAAGAGCTATTGCAATACCCTAATGATTAAGGAAAGTCAGCCAGCACTCTATAAGGAATTTCATAAGCATAGTTTGGAATTGGTTCAGGAAGGTTATTAAGCTACTTTGGAAATACGTCCTAAGTTGGAAGATCAGATTCGAGAAGCACAGGTAGATGATGCTGATGTCAAGGAGATTAAGAGCAATATGAAGAAAGGAAAAGCCTTAGGTTTCACCGAAGATGAACAAGGTACCATTTGATATGAGAATCGTATCTGTGTACCAGATCAAAAAGAGCTTAAGGAGTTGTTATTTAAAGAAGCGCATGAGACTTTATACTCCATTCATCCTGGAAGTACCAAGATGTATCAAGACCTCAAGGAAAGGTATTGGTGGCCCAGCATGAAGCGTGAGATTGCAGAATATATTGCTCTTTGTGATGTCTGCCAGAAGGTCAAGGCAGAGCATCAGAGGCCAGCAGGATTGCTACAGCCATTGAAGATTCCAGAATGAAAGTGGGAAGAAATTGGTATGGATTTTATTATTGGATTTCCTAAGACCCAAGCAGGTTATGATTCGATTTGGGTAATAGTGGATCGATTGACTAAGGTAGCTCACTTCATTCCAGTTAAGACTACCTATGCAGGAGATAAATTGGTAGAATTATATATGTCAAGGATTGTCAGTCATCACGGAGTGCAAAGAAGATAGTGTCTGATAGAGGAACTCAATTTACCTCTCGTTTCTGGCAGAGTCTGCATGAAGCCATGGGAACCCATCTCAGATTCAGTACTAAGATGGACAGATTGAGCGTGTGAATCAGATTCTTGAGGACATGTTAAGAGCTTGTGCTTTAACTTATGGTGCCAAGTGGGACAAGTGTTTGCCCTATGCAGAGTTTTCCTACAACAACAGCTATCAAGCCAATCTGTAAATGTCACCTTTCGAAGCCTTATATGGAAAAAAAGTGCAGAACTCCTCTCAACTGGAAGGAGTCAGGAGAAAGACAATTGTTTGGCCCTGCCAAACTGCAAGAAGCCGAAGAGCAAGTTCAGCTAATTCGAGAAAGGTTGAAGATAGCTCAAAGCAGACAGAATAGTTATGCAGATAATCGTCGCCGAGATTTGAGTTTCGAACCAAATGATTATGTTTATCTCAAAGGAGTTAAGAGATTCCAAGTAAAAGGAAAGCTTGCCCTTAGATATGTTGGACCGTTCAAGGTATTGAACGAAGAGGAGGGGTTGCTTACAAGCGTGAGTTGCCTCAGTCTTTTGCTGGGATCCATGATGTGTTCCATGTACCACAGTTGAAGAAGTGCCTGCGTGTGTCAGAGGAACAGATGCCATTGGAAGCCATTGACTTGCAGGAGGATCTCACCTACAAGGAGCAACCAGTGAAAATTTTGGATGTAGCAGAACGTATCACAAGAAGCAAGATTATCCGTTTTTGCGAAGTCCAGTGGAGCAATCATTCAGAAGAGGAAGCTACTTGGGAGCGAGAAAAGGATCTGAATTCAGAGTTTCCCCACCTATTCTCTAGCTAGCCTGAATCTCGGGGTCAAGATTCCATTTAAGGGGGAGGTTTGGAACACCCCAAAATTTGAGTTTTGGAATGTTTGAAGTTGAAAATGAACCATTTGCAATTTCCTTGAATAAATCCAAGCTTAATTTGAATTTTCTATTAAAAAAATATAATTTGACTAAACTATTCATCAAACTAAAGATTTTCAGTTTTATTTAGGTTCATTGTGCTTCAAAGAATTTTCTGCATTTTTGGAGATTTTTCTGAATTTATTTGCTTTTATTTGAATTTCTGGATTTTTCTCTTAATTAGGAAATGTTTTTATTTTCTAAAATTCTCTTCAGGCCGAATTCTTCCGTCTGGCCTGCTTTTCCCTCCGGTCTGGCCCACCTCAGCCCATTCCTATTTTCTTTCGCAGCCCATTTTCCCCTGCCGTTTCGCCCGCTTGCCAGCCCGCACCCTCGTGCGTCGCCCAGCCCAGTTGCTTGCTCGGCCCAGCTAACCCGCACGCTCACGCCGCCGCTGCAAACCCTAGTTGCTGCTGGAGTCTGCGCACCGCACACCACCGTTCTCGGTCTCCGCACTTCGCACGCCTTTCTAGGCTATAAAAACCCGAGCTGCACCCTGCCTGAGGTTTCCCTCTCCACGCCGCCCCTTTTGCCCTCCTCATCGTCGCCCGAGACCCCGCTCGCCGAAGTTCGCCACCGCGCCCGACGCCTTCCGCCGCCTCTATCTCCGTCGTCAGTGCACCTCCACCGCTGTCGCTTGCTTCTTCGTGTTGCCCGCGTCACCCTTTTTCTGAACCCCAGCAAACCATGCCCGATCGGTGCTAATCCGCCGTAAAGCACATCTTCTTCCTCGCCTCCGGTAAGCCCGCGCCGCCACTCGCCGTCGTCCTCCTTCGCTAGCTTTCGGCCGTCCGATCGCCTGCGAGTGTTCCGGATTTGGCCACGTCGCAGCCAATCTTCCCTTGTCCTCCACCGTCCGATCCGATCGCAGCGGCCGGATGCGCTACGCGTGGCCTGCCTCGTTAGCGATTGCGTGGCCTCCTGCGTTAGTGCCTCGTCAGCGCCGCTTCAGCCCTATCACTGCGTGCCCCCCATCAGTGATGATGTCAGCGGTGACGTTAGGCCTAGATCTGTTCTCATGAGGCTGGTCCACTGTGGACCAAAGCCTCCCCATGGACTCGGTCCATAGACTGATGGTCCCACCTGTCAGCCTAATAGAGATTTTCTGATTTATTTTAATTCGGGAAATTGATTGCCGACGTCAGCGTTGCACAATAAATTGATTTTTCAATAGAAAAATAAATCGGGAAATTCGGATTTTTTTTGCCTTTTTCTCTGATTTAATTTTCCAGAAGCTCGTTCTCCCTCATACGAACTCCGATTGGGGCGATTCAAGTTTCTAAATTTTTATAAAATCAAGCTCTATCCTCCAGAGGCATTTATTTTTATTTTTGAGCTGTTTTGAGTCTCTATTTGGTATTTATTTATATTCGTTGCTTTCTTTTCCTGTAGACGCTAATTCGGAGGAGCAAACGGATTTGAGTTATGCAGATAATCGTCGCGGAGATTTAAGTTTTGAACCAATGATTATGTTTATCTCAGAGTCACCCCTCTTAAAGGAGTTAAGAGATTCCAAGTAAAAGGGAAGCTTGCCCCTAGATATGTTGGAACATTCAAAGTCTTAGAACGAAGAGGAGAGGTTGCCTAGAAGCTTGAGTTGCCTTAGTCTTTTGCTGGAATCCATGATGTGTTCCATGTGTCGCAATTGAAGAAGTGTCTGCGAGTGCCAGAGGAGCAGATGCCGTTGGAAGCCATTGATTTGCAAAATGATCTCACCAAAAAGGAGCAACCAGTGAAGATTTTGGATATAGCAGAGCGTATCACAAGAAGTAACATCATCCGTTTTTGCAAAGTCCAATGGAGCAATCATTCAGAAGAAGAAGCAACTTGGGAGCAAGAAGAGGATCTAAAGTTAGAGTTTCCCCACCTATTCTCTAGCCAGCCTGAATCTCGGGGTCGAGATTCTATTTAAGGGGGGGAGGTTTGTAACATCCCAAAACTTTGAGTTTTGGAATGTTTGAAATTGAAAATGAACCATTTGCATTTTCCCAATTTAATCAAGCTTAATTTGAATTTTCTATTAATGAAAACATTTAATTTGATTAATCTATGCATCAAACCAAAGATGTTGGGTTCCATATGTTCCAATGATTTTTTCTGTATTTTTGGAAATTTTTCTGAATTTATTTGAATTTATTTGTTTTTATTTGAATTTCTAGAAATTTACAAAATCGTAAAATGTTTTTATTTTTCTTAAATCCTCTCGTGCAAAATCCTTCCATCGGCCCATTCCTTTTCCCCGCTCGGCCCATTTTCTCAGCTGCTTCGCTTCGGCCCGCTCCGCGTCGCCTCAGCCCAACTCCGCTTGCCCGTTGCCCAGCCGGCCCAGCCAGTCCGCACACTCACAGCCGCCGCCGCCGCCGGAAACCCTAACCCTAGCCGCGTTGAAACCTCGTCCACCGTCGCTCTCGGAGTCCGTAACCCTCATGCCTCCCAAGGCTATTTAAGCAGCCACCGCACCCTCTCCGAGGTTCCCCTCGCGCCGCTGCTCATTTTGCCCCATCCCTCGTCGCCCGAGACCCCGTTGTCTTTGTGCACGAGCTCGCCGGAGTCCGCCGCCCTTGCCAAAGCCTTCCGCCGCCTTGTTCTCCGCCTCCGGTTGGTCTCCACCGTTGCCGTTTGCTTCTTTGCATTGCCCGCGAAGCCCTCTTCACGATCTGCTGTAAGCCATGTCCGATCTGTCGTCTCTTCGCCGTTCTCCTAATCGTCTTCTTCGCTGCCAGTGAGCCACGCCACCGCTCGTGCCGTCGACCTTCATTTTTGAAACGTGGTCATCCGATCGGCAACGTGCGATCCCGATCGCGCCACGTCTTCGCCGCCGCCTCCTTGTATCCCTACCGCCCGATCTGATTGCAGCCGCCGCCTCCTTGTGTCCCTACCCAACCCGATCAGAGAAAAATTCATTGGAACATCAGCATTGCGCAATAAATTTATTTTCCTTTAGAAAAATAAATCAAAAAATTCAGATGTTCTCTTTTTCAGTCTTTTTCTCTGATTTAATTTTCCAGGAGCTCGTTCTGTCTCATACGAACTCCGATTGAGGCAATTCAATTTTCTATTTTTTTTAAATCAAGCTCTACCTTTCAGAGCCATTTATTTTCAGTTTTGAGCTTGTTTGAGTCTCTGTTTGGTATTTATTTTGTTTCATTGCTTTCTTTTCCGGTAGACGCTAATTCCGAGGGAACGAACAGAGACTTCAAAGACCAAGACTCAGCACTAGATCAGCAAGGCAAGTCGTAACCTTTGATCATATTGAACCTATGTTTGCAAAAGTACTTTGCTTTATACAATTGCATGCTATTTCTGTACAATGATTATTTGCCGGGAGTAGCTATATACCTAGTTGACATTATACCATCTTGAATATTAGGATGACATGTATCCATTGTTAACCTTAGGTTGGGACATTACTAGTTGGACATAATCATACTACCAGCAATGCTTATCGTAGCTATGGTTAGACATGCTTAGTTGTACGATATGATTCATATCACATGTTGAAAAATGTTAATCCTGACTTAATGAGATATTGAATTGTGACCAATAGCCACTGTTGTAAAATTTGTTGTTCCATGGTAGGGTTTGCCATTGGTCTTGGTTGAACAAAGTTTTTTTCCCTCGGGCAAGTGATCGCGCAGTAAAGGGGGTGCTTTCTAGCACATTAGGATATGGCTGTCTTGCCTAAGACAACTTAATGACTTAATCTTGTGTGCCATTGAGTTGGGCCTAACCGTACTACCACATGTCTAGTATGAGACAGACCTAGCTGATTAATTTGCAATGTCTAGCCTTGAGTACTGTCAATTGGTGGTGTGGGTTCCGGGATGGACGGGTAGATTCGCAAGGTGCAAGAGGGGGCCCTATGGGGCGAAACCTTAGTGGGCAGTACCGAGTTTAAACATTGTTTTCTAAGGCTTTGTCATGATTTCTCTGCCGGCACACCAAAGGAAGTGTGCTAATGGCCACGCACAAGGAGAATATCATGTCTTTTGGGTAAAGTTGTACAACCTCTGCAGAGTGTAAAACTATTTGAATAGTTGCGTCCACGGTCATGGACATGCTAGGGAATTTCACATGAGGTATAGAGTGTTTCATGAAATGTTGGATGGTAGAATTGTTGGGATGTGAACGGGGAGTTTAGTGTTGATTTGTTGTCTAAAGTTATATTGTTGAATTCAGTTGTTTGATAATTGTTTTAGATGGTGTAGGGTGATTCCTTGCCATTTTATTCATGTTGTCTACCATTGTTTTACCAGTTATTTATTATCTTTTTTCATAAATGTGCTTTCAATCTAGTTACTGTATTTCAATTCAAGTTATTGCTTCCTGCAAAAGAACCATATGGCTATCCTTTGTCAAGCCTTACATGAATATTGCATCATTTCCCTACGGCTTGCTGAGTACTTTTTGTACTCACGGTTTTACGCCTTTGTTGATCAGTTGTTGAGGAAGGACAAGGAAATAATGAATATCATGAGGAGGATTATTATGAAGACTACATGGACTAGGAAGGCGTTTTATCCAGACGATTGCCTGTGGCACGTCGAATGGCCCAAGTTATTTTTTCGTTGCAACAGTTTATTTGTTTCTTAAGCCCTTAAGGCATAGTGGTGTAAACTTTGACCATAAGGTCTGATGCTTTATTTAATAATAATCTGCCTCTTTCTTAGTTAATTCATTGTACGGAATGATATTTCATCTATGTTTTCACTGTGTGCACTAGCGTGAACCTGGACTAGTGCAGTATACAAAGAGGGTTTCGGATTTGTAAATCCGGGTCCCGATAGCCAATGTGGCACTTGGGCGGTCGCATTGATTTTTATGATAATTGTTGGTTAATTGTTATGATGATTTTTAGTTAGTCTTGCCTTGGTCAATTAAAGACTTAACCTTGCAAGAACTTGAACTGAGTTATTCATACAACCACATGTCTATTATGGGACAGATCTAGCTGATTAATTTGTTATTTCTAGACTTTGGTACTGTCTTTGCAGTGTGGGTTCTAGGTGTATGGGTAGATTCACATGACTCAACAGGGTGCCCTGGATGTGGTAACCAGTCCCACCAGTGTTGAAACCTTAGTGGGCAGTACTGGGTTTAGATAGGCATTTGAAAGGCTTTGTTATAATCACTCGCCTTTGTGGTGTATGGTTGTATATTGTGGGTAAAGTGTATAATCTCTGTAGAGTGTAAAACCTATTCGAATAGCCGTACTCGCGGAATTGAGCATTGCTCGGTGATTACAGTCAAGGGTTAGATTTTATTAAAAGCAAATGTGGGTATGGATGTTGAAATATGGAGTAAGATTATGAGTTGGTTATGGGAAAACAAATGAGAAATGTATTATTGTTAGTATTTGTTTTACTATCTTTCAATCTATTTATGCTATTCCTTTACAAATATTGTTTATGCAAATTAACCATGTTAGCCTATCCTTTGTAACAAGCCATGCATGTAGTAGTATATTAGACTTGCATTCTGTGCACGACTTGTTGAGTGCTTTATGTACTCACCCCCTGCAACAAAACATCACCAGTTGGAGAAGAAGCAATGCCTGCTTTTGAGGAAGAGTATCTGGAAGAGGCGAATAATTAGGGTGCGAACCTTGTCAGTTGCCTGTTGTAGATTGAAGGGTTTTCTACGCTTATGTTTATTTTCGCTGCTATTTATTTACTTTTCAGTCTTAGCCCTGCGAGACATACTCATGTAAGGTATACCATAAGGTCGTCCAACAGTTATATTTGATATTTATGAAGTCTTTATTATGTTACCGTTGAGTATGATTGTGATATTCAACAATGTTGAGCCCATGTGCACTAGTGTGATCCTGGACTAGTGCGAAATACACAAAGAGTCCGGATTTTCATATTCGGGTCCCGACAGTTGATTACCACTTCCACTTACTTTGTTGTTTCCACAAGTCTGAACCATCTGCTTGATTGCTTCACAGGGTTAGGGGAGACAGAAAAGCATAGGTAAGAAGCAGGGATCCTAATGCAGGGAGATAGGTTTAACCCAATCAACTTAAGCAAGCAATATTAATAACTTGGTATGGCTGCTTACATAAGCTTAAGAGCTATGCAACACATACTGCACACTCAGCAATCAAGGAAGAACCAATTCAACCTAAACACACAAAACTACCGTCTACATGGGTGACACTCCTATCCTAGCAGACGAGACTCCCACACATGAGCCTCAACTGGCTACTCGAAGCACTAGGTCCTCTAGATTCTGGAACATTTCATTGATCCACTCTTCCTTGAGCTCGACCGAGTATGTTGCTGCAACCAGTTGCTATAGCCAGGTGCTCTGATGAGATCGACCTTGCGGGACTATGGGTTAGAGATAGAGAGTGTGCCACTTTTCTATGATAACACTTCTGCTATTTGCATTACTAAAAACCCAGTGCAACATTCCCGGACCAAGCACATTGATATTAGATATCACTTCCTTGGAGACCATGTGGAGAATGGAGATATCACGCTTCAGTTTGTAGAGAGTGACCTCCAGTTAGCCGATATCTTCACCAAGCCTTTGGATAGCTCTAGATTTGTTGCCTTGAGGAGTGAGCTTGGAGTCGTGAGCACTTACGGCCTTTCGTGAGGGGGAGCTGGTTTGTATATTATGTAAAATATTGTTCCCTTCTAGCTTTTCTTTTCTCTTTGTGTTTTCTTCTGGGTGATTTTTGGCTTATTTTTTCTTGAGTTGAGTTCACTCACTTAGACTTCTGGTATGCTTTGCATGGATCTCTTATCTTGTGTTTTAGGTTGCTATCATGCGTGATTAGTTGTTCTCTCTTCTCTCTAGGTTGAGTTCCCTCATAGTCTTATAATTCTAGCAGGTGTTGGGCCTCCTGGGTAGACAGGGTCTGTGTGCACTCTTTAGTTGGGATCTGAGTCGACTTCCTATGTCGATCCTTTGGAGAAGATAAGAGCGAGTCTGAGCCGTAGTGAGTCTCTTCTATCTTATCTATGCTCAATAGCCATCCAGTTTTGCAGTTTCTCGACTTCTTCTCCTTATTCTGTTTTTCTCGTTGTTATTGAGTTTATTTGGGTTTTCCTTATGCCTAATCTTGATAATAACTCAACTTTAACCAGATTTGAGCTTAAAATTGATTCATTTGTTGAGGGGGAGTTTGGGAATCTATTCATGCATTGAATTTAGACTGCATTTTCTGTTTTATGAGCTTTGTCTATTATGCAATTGACTCAATCTTCATGAAATACATCATGCTATATCTTTTGAAGAAAATCACTAGCTTAGATATGTCCAAGTCCATTTATCATGCTAAGCTTATTAAAATCTGAAAAATTTGAAAGCTTTAAATGAAAACTTGACGAAACATGTTGCTTTTACTTACTAAGTTTCTTCTCTAGGGGTTTTACCATGAATTATGAAATTTTGGATTTCTCTAGAGTCCCTATAACAACTTGGGTGAAATTTGTTTGATCCATATTTGAGTCCTTCAGAATTGCTCATATGTGCTAAATTGAAAATTAAAAAAAAATTAACTCTTTTGTGCAAAATTGATCTCAATACTTTATATTCACGAGATTGCTTCCCATTGCACTTGGGATGAACTTGGAATATATTGTGTATGACCAAGATCATTCTCTTAAGAGTTACTCTTGAGATGATCGAAAATAGCTTGAGTCAATTTAAAAAAATGCAAATATCAAACACATAAGTGGGTAAAGAATGCAAATAATGTCAAACATTTGCACCCCGCTATGTTTTTTAAAGTCTTAAAGAAAAATTGCATAAATTGAAAAATGAGCTTGAAGGACCATATATGCACTTCAAAATTCCCCAAAGTGTTGAGTAGGTTGAACTCTAGGTTTTCCATTTGATCCTTGACTGGTTTTGCTTCTAGCTTTGAAATTTTGCTAAGTTTTACACTTGTCAAATCATGCTAAAATGAAATATTGTAAAACTAAGCTTTTTCATAAAATGTATTGGTCTTGGACATGTCTTAGTTTAGTTATATTCTGAAATTGACAAGCTTGGTGTAATATCTTACCATTTTGATCAATCGGATAATCTTCAAAGCTCTTTCGATTGCATTTCATGCATACATAAAAAATTGATGCCTATATTGCCAAAAGGGGGAGAAAATGTAGAAAAGGCATCACTAAAAAGAAAAATGTGAATGCTTATTTGGTTATTAACCCCTCTTAAAGGTGTCAAAAGGTTTTACGCTAAAGGAAAGCTTGCGCCAAGATATGTTGGTCCGTTCAAGATCTTGAGCCGTCAAGGAGAGGTTGCTTATCAGTTAGAATTGACACAGTCGTTGGCAGGCGTGTATGATGTGTTTCATGTGTCACAGCTTAAGAAGTGCCTCAGAGTGCCAACAGAGTAGATGCCGTTGGAAGCGATTGAACTACCAAAAGATTTGACCTACAAAGAGCAACCGATCAAGATTTTGGATGTGATGGAGCGCAACACCAGGAACAAGTCGACTCGCTTCTGTTGAGTTCAGTGGAGTGATCATTCAGAGAGTGAAGCTACCTGGGAGTGTGAAGAGGATCTGAAGTCAGAATTCCCAAACTTATTCTGTAGTTAGCCCTAAATCTCGGGGTGGAGATTCTGTTAAGGGGAAAGGTTTGTAACAACCGAAAATTTGTCTCAAAGCAATATAATAATGTTATTTGTGCATTTTCTGAATTTTTAGAATTTTTAGGGATTTATTTGAAATTTATTTTATATTTTGAATTATGTACAAATTCGGATTTTATTTTATTCTATGAAAAATTAATATAAAGTTTGGCTAAAAATATTTTATTTGTGTTCAAAATGTCTCAAAGTATTTATGAGAAATTTCTTGGATTTTTCCTGATATTTTATTGCTAAAAACTAATTAAATGAATTATTGGAATTGTTTTAAAAAGGAAAAACCAGAAAAATCGTTTAATAGTAATGGGCCGGAGAACATTACTATTCGTGCATGACCCGTGTCCATGTGGCCCAGACTCTTCGCGCCGCTGGCTCGTTCGACCTAGTTTCTAGAAGCTTTAGCATGGGCCGACGGATTTTGATCTAGCGGTGGAGGAAGACTCCGGAAACCCTAGGGAGCATCGGCCGTTGGATTTCGTTGGCGGTTCGAATCATGCCACGTCCGAGTGATCTCAGCCGTCCATCATGCCACGCAGATGGCTGCGTGTTGTCATCTTCGATTCAAGCTCTTCAGCTCTGCGCTCCGTGCCGCCACCGGACTCGGAGTTCATGTCCTCCTTGTGCACCCTCGCTGAGGGGGCTATTTAGGGCGCCGAGACTTGTGCTGAGTTCCTCATCTTGTGCCACGTCTTTTGGTCGGATTGGTTTCGTTGGAGCCGTCGCAGTTCGCCACGGAGAGCTCGCCGTTGCAAGCCGTGAGCGTCGCAGCTCTTTTTCCATCGTTCCATCGTCGTTGAGCTCCACCTCGCCACTTGCCTTAGCCTCAGGCGACGGAATGGTGAGATGAGGAAGGCACTCCCGGGGTCACACCACCTGCAAACACGCATCAAACACTCAAAATGTACCCCCAAAACAGTACAAACTAGATCATCTATCCGACTACACAAACTACTCCCAAAATCCGAAAAACGGAGTCTGTCCCTCCCGTACAGCAGACTTCGATCTAGCATAACTTTGGCTAGGGGCTCCGAAATGATTAAACGAGTACATCGTCGCGAAGCTTAGGAAATTTCCTAATTTTTCCTAGGTATTGAGAAAAGCTGATTCGGCCTTTAAAGTTGTTTAATCTACAAAAATACTATGATCTGTTCCAACTGCGCCACAGATTTGAACACGTTCGATAAAACAGCCATAACTTTCAAACGGCTGATCGGAATTATGCGTTCTTTATGCCCAATTAAAGGTATTGAAATTACCTACAACTTCTTCAACATACGACTGACCAAAATCCAAATCTAAAATCGCTTAATCTCAAACCCTATGTCGGCCGCCCAATCTGCCCGAACTGCTACACATGCAAAACTCTTAAAATCTTCCAATCTAACCAATTACCGCACCACCAATTGTTCTAAAAACTTGAGATCTACCTTTAGCACAGATCCTAGCCCATCCCCATGGCTCACCCAAGACCATACCTCTTCCGAAGAACGGAGGACAACGAATTCTTCCTCCCGGCTTCCCGATCTGCCTTTCCCGCTACTGAACACACGAATCTCAGCGTCATGAACCTCCCGACGAACTGAGCAGCAAGGGGGGTGAGGTGGGGAGCCTTCCTAGGCCACCAAAGAGGGTGGAGAAGGGAGGAAGTGGAGGAGGAGGTGGCGCAAGGAAGGGAGGGGGCGGCTAGTTGGGGAAAAAAAGAGGAGAGGGGAGGGAATTAGGGCAGGGGAGGAGATATGGGGCGTCCCAACCAGGTCCCCAAGTGGGCTCCCACCCCCACACGGGCCCAAAATCGAACCCACTAATGCCCACACTCCTTTTCTTTTCGGCCCAAGCTTCCCGAACAAGCCCAACACCCAAAATCAGCCCTAGAACGCCACTCCTTGCACACCGAAAAATTTTAAACCCAAAAAAAAATTTCATATTTTAAAATATATATAAACCTTCCGAAGCATCACATTCTTCCCCCCTTCAACAGGATTCGACCTCGAATCCTTGGCATGCCACTAGGTGACCTAGCCAACAATAGATATATTTTTTTTAAAAAAAAGAATCACCACCCATACCTGAGGTGAAAAGTTCAGGGTACTTCTCGCGCATGCGAGACTCCAGCTCCCACGTTGCTTCCCTTTCAGTTTGGTGCGACCACAGGACCTTGAAAAATTTGAGTGTTCTATTCTTCAACACTCGCTCTGAAATCTCCAATATCCTCACAGGCCGGGACTCAAACGTGAGATTTTGGTCCACCACCAATGGCTCCAAGGGAACCACCAACTCTGGGTCATGCAAGTATTTCCTCTACATGGAGACATGGAAAACATCGTGGACTCCTTGCATTGACTCGAAAGATCCAAGTCAGAAGCCAATTTTCCAATGCGAGTGTGATAGGAAAGGCCCGACATACCTCGGACTCAACTTCCTTCGTGCCAAAATGAACCACTCCTTGGTAGGGGACACTCGCAACAAGACGTTGTCACCCATCGCAAACTCTAAATCTCGCCTTCTCACATCAAGATAGCTTTTCGTCTACTCGAGTGCGAGAAGGCTCACGAACCTCACCACACGATTGGTAGTCCGCTGAACCCAATCCGCCCAAGAATTGCCCTTTCACCCACGGCATCCCAACACGGTGGCGATCCGCACTTCCGCCATAAAGCACTTCATAAGGAGCAGCCGGACACTAGAATGATAGCTGTTATTGTAGGCAAACTCGCCAAGGGCAAGTGATCCTCCCAGCTACCTTTCCATGCCATCACACGTGCCCGAGCATGTCCTCCAAAGTCTGTGATAGTTCGCTCGATTGTCCATCCGTCTCGAGGGTGAAAAGCGGCATCGAGGCTAAGTGTGTACCCAAAGCACCTTGCAAACTCTCCCAAAATTTGGAGACGAACTCAGATCCCGATCGTAAATAATCGCCTTGGGAACGCCATGCAATCTCACAATCTCCCGCACATAGATGGGAGCCAAATCGTCACGAAAGGGTAAAGTGACAGAATGAAATGTGCCGACTTGCTAAGGCGGTCCACCACAACCCAAATAGCATCCTTTCCTCGTGGAGTACGAGGCAGCCCACCACAAAATCCATTGAGATGTCATCCCATGGCCACACAGAATCTCCAATGGTCGCAACAAACCAATGGGCGCTTGTGTTCACCTTGATCTTTTGGCAAATTCCGCAAGATGCCACATACTTGGCGACATCCACCTCATTCTTTTCCACGAAGTTCTTTTTCGATCCTCAGACATCTTAGTCTCCCTGTGGTGGACCGTGTACGGGTGCGATGAGCCTCCTCAAGATGTCATCCTTGACTTGACATTTCGAGGTACACAAAGGCGACCTCAAACCAGAGTACTCCCACATTATCCATGGAAAAGTCTCCAACCCTGCCATCCTCAATACGCTTCCTCACCTGCTGGAGCAATCGATCGTGCTGTTGTGCTTCCAGCACACGCTCGGGAATCGCTGACTCAAGAATCACTTGCGTTTCAGCTCGAACTGTCCCTACAAAGCAATAAGAGACTCCCAAACGCCCAAAATCAGCAACCAGACATTCAATAACAGGGGGCACTGACTTACGGCTGAGAGCATCGGCCACCACATTTGCCTTGCCCGGATGATACTGAATAGTAAGGTCATAATCTTTTATCAACTCCAACCACCTTCTCTGCCTCAAATTGAGATCTTTCTAAGTAAAGATGTACTTAAGGCTCTTATGATCCGTGAAGATATCACAAGACTCACCATATAGATAGTGCCTCCAAAGTTTCAACGCAAACACTACAGCGGCAAGCTCAAGATCATGAGTAGGATAGTTTTGCTCATGCTTTTTCAACTGCCTCGATGCATAAGCAATCACCTTGCCATCCTGCATGAGCACACATCCTAGACCCAGCTGAGATGCATCGGAATAGAGAAGTGAACCGCTTCCTGTGTTGGGTAGGGTAAGAACAGGAGCAATCCGCCTTCTCCTTCAAAGTGCGTAAACCGAGCTCACACTCACCGCCCACCGAAATGGCTTTCCTTCCGAGTCACCGTGATATCGGCTTGGCAATAATGGAGAAATCCCGCACAAAACGCCGATAATACCCAGCCTGCATCAAGGAAGCTACGCACCTCCTTAACATTGGAGGGTCTCTTCCAATCCACAACCGCCAAACCTTGCTAGGATCTACGTAAATGCCTTCGGATGATGATGTGGCCAAGGAAACCCACCTCTGAAATCCAGAACTCGCACTTTTTCAACTTAGCAAAGAATTGATTTTCCCTCAAAGTACTCAACACAAGCCTCAAATGCTGCTCATGTTCCTCTTCTGATTTTGAGTAAATCAGAATATCATCAATGAACACTACCACAAACTCATCAAGATACTTGTGTAGCTTGCTGTTCATCGCCTCCATAAAGACAGCAGGAGCATTAGTTAGCCCAAAGGACATAACTTTAAATTCATAATGCCCATACCTAGTGGAGAAAGTAGTCTTCTCAATGTCTTGCTCCCTTACACGAATCTGATTGTACCCAGACTGAAGATCAATCTTGGAGAACACTTTTGCCCCCTTTAGTTGATCAAACAGGTCCTCAATGCGAGGCAATGCATACTTGTTCTTGACTATCACTTGATTAAGAGCACGATAATCAATACACATTCGCCAACTCCCATCCTTCATCGAAACGAAGAGGACGGGTGCTCCCCAAGGTGACGCACTGCGCCGAATAAAACCTTTGGCCAACAGATCCTCCAATTGCTTTTTCAACTCGTCTTGAAAAGGACGAGCCAAACGATATGGAGAGATAGAAATAGGTCGAGTGCCTGGAACAAGATCAATAGAAACTCCACACTCCTCACAGGAGGCAAACCAGGCAACTCATCAGGGAACACATCAAGAAACTCCCTCACCACGTGGATCTCGCGATTGCTAATGACGAAGAAGACTTTTCGAATTGGCCATAAGAAAACCCAATCGCCTCAAGCGGCGACTCAAAGAACTGACTAGTCAAAACAAAAACAGAATCGAAGGTACACCACCTTGAAAGGTCAACTCTACCCAGACGGGCAAGCAAGGTAATCGTCTTCCAAAACAACAGATCTCGGCGCGCATGATCGATGCAACCAGTCCATGCCCAAAATGACATCAAAAGGAGACAATTTAATCACCAAAAGATTGGCAAAGAAAACCTCATCATCGATGGAAATGGTGCATCCTGATGCACCAAAGAACTGCAATCAAACCCCGTGAGAACGAACTATCACGGACTCGGATATCCGCCGAACTCCCAACATAGCTCTATCCGCAAAATCCGAGGACACAAAGGAATAGGAGGCGCGGAATCGAACAGACAAATGCATCAATCGAATCAACCAATAGAGTACCGATACCACCTCGTGGTGCCCACCGACTCGGTCGGTAAAGCGTACACTCTGGTGGTGCCAGGCGCAGGAGCCCGACCGCCCGATGCCCCAACGGTGGGCGGTGGAAGCACCGCGAGGAGCCAACGGTGTGGACACCGAGAGTGCCGCTGGCACCTGCTGCAGGGCGCTCAGGAACAGAGCCGCCATCATGTGCACCGACCCTCCGGATGACGCCATTGGAGTGGGAGAAGGCACCGCTTCCCACTTGATGATGCTACGGATTCGTCCGGCAGACGCGCCCATATGGCGGACTTGCCACGGTGGTTGCAATTCCCGGCCCAACCACACTCAAGCACGGTGCTCACCACCGCACTTGAAACACATCATGCCCCGCCCGCACGGGCCGAATCGCCGCCGCAAGAAGATGACCGAGACGGCCTCATCTTAGCCCCGAGGAGGCGCCTGTCCTCCCTTGAACTTCTTGAAAGTGGGTCGAGAAGACCCACCTCCTCCACCAAAGGTCCTCTTCGCCCACCGGCCACTGGAGTCCCCGAACCACTGTGGTTTTGCTTATCCTCGAGAGCTCCAACTCGAGCTCCATGCCCTTCGCCGCTTCCACCACGGAGCGAAGTCACGAGGGACATCGCCCCATGACAACTCAACTCCTGGTTGAGGCCTCTACGAACCTCCTCGCCTTCTCCCGGTCGTCACCGCAATACCGGCACGAACGCACCACGTTGTTAAATTCCGCCCATACTCCGCCACCGACTTCTTTCCTCGGGAAAGAGTCGCCGAGTATGCTCCATCCTCTCCAGGAAAGACTCTGGGTAGAACTTGGCTCGAAAGCTAGCCACAAAGTCCTCCCAGGCGACTGGTCCAAGAGCGGGGGCCCTAGCAGCAAGAACCCCCTCCCACCAGATATCCGCTTGGCCCTTCAGCTGGAAGGCCACAAAGCGAGCTCTCTGAACCGCCGACAACTCCAGCACCTCAAACTGCCATTCCATGTAACGCAGCCTAATCATGGATCGAATCGGGCGTGTCGCCTGGTCAAAAGTGTCGAGACGGAGGGACATCCACTCGGAGACTCATCCTTGGCTCCGCCCAACAGAGCAACCACCGGGCCGCTGCTGGGAGGCGCCACAGCCAGGCTGCCCGCAATCGCCGGGCGCAGCCTCAGACCTCCTCTCGCAAGGCTTGCACCAAGGCCACAGAATAACCGCACCTCGCTCCCGATCGGCTGGGGATCCTCCGCGCTTGCCCATGCGCATTGAGCGAAACGCCCTCCGCCATCGACCAAGAACTCCTTGGGAGCCTCGCCTGGGCCCCACGGCCACGGCGAGCACGACTCTACCCTTGCCATAATCAAGCATAAATCACACAACCAAACAATCACAAACATAAGCACATCATCATAAGAACACTAGAAAGTTCAAACATCAACATAAGCATGATCTTCATCATGTAATCAAATCGCAATGCAATGATGAACCAAAACCCCACCCTATTGTGCAACCAAGTGTGTCAAATTTTAAATTTAACCATTACGTTTAAGCAAATTTTAAGGTTGCTAACCTATGGCAAGTTTTAGTTCAACATAGGCAATGTTTCTAATTTATCCGATCAAATTTTAGTTAACCCTAAGGTATAACACTAAAATTACACATTCCAAGGACCTACAAACCCGCTCGATACTAATCAGAATAACCTAAGCATCTATCATGCCCGAATGCTACCAAACATAGAAACTCCAACAATTAAATATCCCAAAACAAGCTAAATTCCAGCAAGGTTACCAATTGCTAATATCGAAAATTCGCAAAGATAACATCTGCTTTTATCATGAATTTAGCAACGTTAATATCCTGGTAAGTAATATCAATATATAAAGCATCTAAAGAAGCAATGAACATAAATGTAACATCCACAAAATCTCATACTAACAGCCCAATCTCACTACAAAAAAAAACGAACCCAACGAGAGATTTAAGCACTCCAATTGACCATTTAACAAGTTTCATGGCCTTTACTTATTTCCAAGAATTCAAATCGTAACTTATAACATTGCCTAAAGTGAAATGCTACGTGAGGAGGTGTAGTTAATCCCTTATCCCGCATGCCGACTTTTTGGTACCTAAAAAAAACAACATTAAACACAAGAGTGAGTTTAAAACTCAGCAAGCATAATGAAATGAGTGAAAGAATCATTTAGCACCAACAACAACATATTCATCATTTTCATATTCATAATATCGTTAACAATTCGTACTCATCTCCTTGAATAAGATGCAATGCCATGCGATGCACATGTCCTCTCAAAGGCGATATGCAGATAGCTGAGTGCACACCGCCGGTGTGCACCTCTTCCCCTTCCATGCCGTAGATGGAGGGTGCCTACTCCTCGCTTCCATTCGCCACGGTGAATGAAATCACGATGTAGGACTTACTCTATGGCTCTCCGGATTAGTCATAACTTTCACCGCTTTACGGACTAGTAAGGACTTTCACCGCCTCGCCGATTTCATGCCATGAATGCAACATGTACTAGTAACCCAAAACAACATGTACAACAATTTTATCTCATCTTGGCATAGCATTACTATGAATCAAGTCCTCATATCCTGGTTAACATTAGACATAGCAAATTAATCTATCAGTTACTCGTTCATCACATAAGCATCAACATAACAAACCACTCATCAACTAGTCCATGGCACACACAACATCTCTAACAATTTCCTACCACGCACTACCCATTCCAAAACACTTGCCTTAGCCTCAGGCGACGGAATGGTGAGATGAGGAAGGCACTCCCGGGGTCACACCACCTGCAAACACGCATCAAACACGCAAAATGTACCCCCAAAACAGTACACACTAGATCATCTATCCGACTACACAAACTACTCCAAAAATCCGAAAAACGGAGAGTCTGTCCCTCCCGTACAGCAGACTTCGATCTAGCATAACTTTGGCTAGGGGCTCCGAAATGATTAAACGAGTACATCGTCGCGAAGCTTAGGAAATTTCCTAATTTTTCCTAGGTATTGAGAAAAGCTGATTCGGCCTTTAAAGTTGTTTAATCTACAAAAATACTATGATCTGTTCCAACTGCGCCACAGATTTGAACACGTTCGATAAAACAGCCATAACTTTCAAACGGCTGATCGGAATTACGCGTTATTTATGCCGAATTAAAGGTATTGAAATTACCTACAACTTCTTCAACAGACGACTGACCAAAATCCGACTCTAAAATCGCTTAATCTCAAACCCTAGGTCAGCCGCCCAATCTGCCCGAACTGCTACACATGCAAAACTCTTAAAATCTTCCAATCTAACCAATTACCGCACCACCAATTGTTCTAAAAACTTGAGATCTACCTTTAGCACAGATCCTAGCCCATCCCCATGGCTCACCCAAGACCATACCTCTTCCGAAGAACGGAGGACAACGAATTCTTCCTCCCGGCTTCCCGATCCGCCTTTCCACACTGAACACGCTGGATCTCGCTCATGGAGCCTCCCAACGAACTAAGCAGCAAGGGGGGTGAGGTGGGGAGCCTTCCTAGGCCACCAAAGAGGGTGGAGAAGGGAGGAAGTGGAGGAGGAGGTGGCGCAAGGAAGGGAGGGGGTGGCTGGTTGGGGGGAAAAAAGAGGAGAGGGGAGGGAATTAGGGCAGGGGAGGAGATATGGGGCGTCTCAACCAGGTCCCCAAGTGGGCTCCCACCCCCACACGGGCCCAAAATCGAACCCACTAAAGCCCACACTCCTTTTCTTTTCGTCCCAAGCTTCCCGAACAAGCCCAACACCCAAAATCAGCCCTAGAACGCCACTCCTTTCACACCGAAAAATTTTAAACCCAAAAAAAAAAATTTCATATTTCAAAATATATATAAACCTTCCGAAGCATCACAGATTATTTTTCACCCTAGGATGGTTCATTATTAGTTGGTTAATATTAGTAATCAACATAGGCTGGTTAGTCCGTGCTTAGTATGCTTAGTAATGCCACGTATACCACATGTCTTTTTGAATATCAAAAGTGAATCTTGACTAATGGAATATGGTACATGTTTATGAAAGGTGTCGGGTGCTGTCATACAATGATTTTGAGTTGCAGTGACGTATGTCACGAAACGATGTTGACTTTTTGATGGCACGTGATGCATGGTAGTCAACTGGGGTGGTAAATAATTTTGATTGAGGCAAGTGGCAAGGGGCAGTGTGCCAAGGTGGGCCAGGAATGGCAGAGGGTTAGTGGAAGTCTTGTCTCGGCCATTTTAAGGACTTAACCTTGCAAGCCTTTGAACTGAGTCAATCATGCATCCACATATTCTGGAATGTGACATGCCTAACTAAGTTGGATTGCCGATATCCTAACATATGATTCCTTAGGTGGATAATCACACAGAAGTGTGCATACATGGAAGAGTGGTTATAGCAGAGGATGTGGCGTCACACATCAATCTAACGGTATGTCGGTCCTAACCTTCACCTCCGATGAGGGAAGGGTTAGTGTACGGCATACGGGAGGGTCAGTGTTGGGATAAAGGTTTCTGAAAGGTTTTGTTATGATCACTCACCTTTGTGGTGTATGGTTGTATCATGTGGGTAAAGTGCATAACCTCTGCAGAGTGTAAAATCTATACGGATAGCCGTGCTCGCGGTTTTGAGCAATGCTCGGGGATTACAGTCAAGGGTTAAACTTTATAAAAAAAAATCTTGGATGGGAAAGCTGGATGTTAATGGAAAGCTTGGAATTTGATTTAGGGTTGATGCCTTGTTTACATGGAAAATGCTGAAAGTTATTAAATACTGTTATTTGTTTTATTGTCTTTAAAATCTACTTATTGTACTCGTTTATAAATGCTGCTTTACTGCAAAATAGCCATGTTAGTCATTCCTTTGAAATAAGCCTTGCATATAGTTATATAAAATTGCATTCTGTGCACAACTTGTTGAGTGCTTTAAGTACTCACCCTTTCCAACAACAACATCACTAGTGAGGAGTCTACACTAGCTTTGGAGGAGGTATTTCAGGAGAAGATGAATATTTAGGGGCGAGCCTTGTCAGTTATCTGTGGTACACTGAGGGGTTTATCAAAGTTTTCTTTCCGCTACAGTTTAATTTGTTATTCAGCCTTGTGAGGCTTAGTCATGTAAGTTGACCATAAGGTCATTCAATAGGTATTAATTAATATATGATGTCTTTTATTATTTACACTGTGTATGATTGTGATATTCATCTATGTTGAACCTGTGTGCACTAGCGTGATCCTGGACTAGTGCAGTATACACAGAGGGTCCGGATTTGCATATTCGGGTCCCGACAAAAACCGTCAGTGATGTGAGCATCATCACAAACGTTTTTAACCAAGAACCATTTGTAATAAGTCAAACATCACAGACGGTTCTAAGAGAGAACTATCTGTAAAACGTATAGATCATAGACGGTTCTATTATAGAACCGTCTATGATAACATTACTATAAATATAACCATGCGCATTGTCTCTCCAAACCCTAGCCTCCTGCACATGCCGTCTCGTTGCCTTCTCTCCAAACCCTAGCCTCCTCCTCCTCCCTACCACCGAATATGTCGTCCCCGCCACCAGATCGTCCATCCCCACAGCCGAATTCTCCTTCTCATTGTCGGGCGTCGCCTTCCCCGACGTTGATTCTTCCTCTGCTGGTTCGGAGCTGCCTTCTCCCGTTGTCATTTGGAGCCGCCTCCTCCCAGCGCTATTCGGCTTTGCCACCTCCCGCCGGCCCTGCTTTACCTCCTCCTCCCACCCCTCGATTCGGTACTGCATCATCGCCTAGTTCCCCGACTCCCCCAGGTCTATGTGCTATCTTATATGTGTATCTCTTATTCTTCCATGGATTGATGGGAAAATATTTGTGGTGGACAATTTAGGATCCACATGACATGTATTTAGGATCTACATGACATGTTTATACTTAATTTTAGAATGACATGTATTTACCGTAAAGTGCATGTTTATACTTAATTTTAGAATTTACCGTATGGTGCATGTTTATACTTCATTTTAGAATTTACCGTAAGTTGCTTTAGAGTCTGGTCATGTGGACTTTGATATTGTTTCTCAGAGAAAGGTCTAGGGTTTTTTTGTCAGTTTATATATTGATGGTTACACCAATTATAATCCCTTTATGTAGACAATTTGATATGCACATGTTTCTATGTTATCTACTATAGTGAAGGCACCTAGAGTGATTATAATTTAGGCTATTGTGAAACTTTCACTGTCATGTGCAACGCATGGGCACATGCCTAGTGTTCACTTAATGTTTGTATAAGACTCCAGCTGTCTTTGGTTGTTAGAAGCTTGCATGTCTCAGTGCGGTGTTTATTCCCTCATACTTATCCTCTTTACCACATCTCTCATACTTATCCTATCATTCTTAGCTCTTAATCTCTCTATAAGGTGCATGTTTATACTTAATTTTGTTATGCTGGCTTTAAATTTGATTTTTGGATCCCCATGAGCTAGCTACCCTCCACCTCGAGCCCTTGTGCTACATGGATGTTTTTCCCCTAGATGATTTGCTACTCAATGATGCTATGGGTCTATTGATGAACTAAAACAATTAAAGTAGCGAATGTGACCTTGAATTATATAGTTGTTTCCAGTTAATGGTAGAAAGTATTGCTTTTATTTTACTGTCTTTGAGCTTGATCATCATATTCAGTATTCAGTAATTCTTGGAATGTGACATGTAATTCTGATAATATGATTTGTTTAAGTAAGCAGATACCCTATTCTTAGAACTTCTATTCTTTCTATGATCATGTCATGTTTCGTTATATATGATCTATTTGAACATTACCTTCATTTGTATGGGTAATGGAAGTTGCCTATAGTGTTTTCCTTTTTGTATTTGTTGCTACACCCATACACTAGAAGAACACTTAGATACTATTCATAATCTGATTTTGATGGTGCATAATTTAGGAAGGTAAGAGTTCAAAGCCTTATTTGCTTAGTTAATTGTCTAGTTCAATTTTGACTACATGACCCTGGTGTAGTGGAGGTAAGAGATTGTCTCTAGTATCCCTACACCTAGTGGCGAGGAGGCTAAAGGTCTAACCTTTTGCAGCTCGACACCTGAGAGCACTATATCATACAATTACTGATTAATCTGTTAAGTAGACATAATTCAATGTCAAGTCAACAAAATAATTATGAATTGCTTTATCCTATCGATTATGTTGTTTTTGCAAGATTCTAATTGTGCACATTATATTCCAAAAACATCTAGATGTTTAACTTCTGTCGTGATTCATCGTATATACATTATATGTCACAGTGACTACAAATTGCACACATGTATAAAATGGAGTCTACAAACAAGATAATCGACATGGAAAAGTTGTTGGATACTAAACAAAAATTTGAGGTGGAGATAGAACAACCGAAGGGAAAATCTAAGTTAACAGAAAATATTTATGAGATGAAACAAAAACTGAAAGACATAGATGGAAAATCGCAAGATATTGATTCTCTTAATAAGGCACTCATCATTAAGGAGCGCAGGGCGAATGCAGAGCTGAAAGAAGCCAAATATGAACTTATAGAGGTAATATAAATGTTTCTAGTATGTAATTCGATGTGATTACTAATAATATACCAAGACATCCTTTTCACAACAATATGATCCCTTTTGTCAGGATTTAGAGATCTGACTGGAAGTCAACCAGTTATTAGTGTCAAACAAATATGCACTGTGCCGGAGCTGTGAAACTTCAGGGAGAACAGAAAAGCCTCTATTGTGGAAGCTGTGGCACAGATAATGGTAGACATGGAAAAGCCCTAAGGTGGCCTTGTCTTGATCTATCAAATAATTAATGTTGTTTCTCAAGGTATGCTTGTTAATATTGGTGGTATCATATCTTGTCAATGTATTGATTACTGAAATTATCCTTATTATTTGCTCATCTTGAATTAATCCAATTACTGAATAGTGTTGGGCTTGCTTGTTGGAACCAAAAGTTTTTCTACCGCTTTTGGTAGAACTTTCATGATTAGTATCTGTTGTTTGAAATTTTCTTCTCTTTAGATATTTCTACAACGACATTTACAAGACACAACTACTTATAGATTTTGTAATTGAATATCAAAACATCCTAAATACATTGAGGCAACAGGTTGTCTGATAAGGATGGTCTTAAAATATGAACATTTGTAGCACTTTCATCACCTTACTTATTATAATGTTGATGGATACCAAGGTAAAATCCAATTCCATCAACAGTTCGTCCTGAAAGTTGTCATGCTCTGATTTATCACTTTCACTTCATCTTTATCCCCAAATGAGAATACCATAGGCAACCTATTTTTACTTTGGTCTTGTGCAGGAACAAGATCACTCTGGTCCTGTTTCTGCACAAGACCAGAGTGAAAATAGGCTACATATAGTATTCTCATTCAGGGATGATGATGAAGTGGAAGATAAATCAGTGCATGACAACTTTCAGGATGAACTGTGGATAGAATTAGATTTTGCCTTGGAATCCATCAACATTAGAGTAAGAAAGGGGGATGAAAGTGCAACAAATATTTATATTTTAAGACCATCCTCATCAGATAAGCTATTGCCTTGATGCATCTAGGATGTTTTGATATTCAATTGCAAAATCAATAACTGGTTGTGTCTCGTAAATGTCGTTGTAGAAATATCTAAGGAGAATAAAATTTCAAACAACCGAAAGACCGTGTGGAGGTCTGCCCGTGTTGGTGATGAGTTATTGACATCATTTAAACATGTGGTGCTTGAGTTTGGGGTTTATTTCAAGCCCTTTTCAAATTATGAAGTAATGGGAGAAAGACCCAGCAATGTTGGTGCTACCGGCCATGGGGCGGTAGCACTGGCCCTCAGGCCAGTGTGAAAATTCCAAAGAGCACCTTAGCAGGGTTTCTAGGGGTGCGGTGCTACCGGCCCTAGGGGAATTTTGATTTTTGATGAGATTCATCGCATATGTTTTTGGGCAATGCTATGCGATTTGTTTCCTTGTTTTTGATGGTTGCAGGATGTCTGTACTCGACCATGGTGAGGCGAAGGAGGAACGGGACTAGGTGAGGTGCGTCGGAGGTTCAGACGGTCGAGGATCGCCGAAGATGATCGGAGATGGAGTCGGTGCAAACCTATAAGATAAGGAATGGATGAGATGCTAACTTGAAGCTACTCGGATCAAGGAGGGCTATTGGTCGTGGTCTAGGTGATAGAGTAGCGGGTCTAGTTAGTATGCATTGAAAGACGTGCAAAAACCCAGTATGGTTGTTGGGTTTCGGGTTAGCCCATGTATGGTTGTATGAGTGAGTCAATCCTAGCCCTTGTTATGTTCCTTTGGGTTGAAAGAACTCATCTAAGGGTGGAGGATGGCTCAAGAGTAGTATAAATAGAGGGGTAGGGGTAGCTCTCCCCTCTTTGAAGGTTTTAGAGGTTTTTGTGCTCCTTTGAGCTTTGCCCACTTTGTTATGTGGCTTTGTAAACCTCCCTTCCAGAAATGCAAGTTTAATCTCCTCAAGTATGAATTTATTTTATGCATTTCAATTATGCTTTAAATTTGTCTTTAAATTTCGCAATTTACATTCTTGCAATTTAATTTCCACACATTTGGATTTGCCTCCCCTCCTTCTAAATGCTTGCGGATTTTGTGCCGAGGATGTATGATTGACGGATGAGTCTTCATCAGACCATATCTCAATCATCTAAGCAAATCTTGTGCTCTTCTTTGAAAGAAACCAATATTTTGCTCTTTAGAAGATCATTCTTGGAAGATCGGGTTTCCGGTGTTCTAGACTTGTGTTCTTGCTTGCTTTGACATGTGAGAGGCTATCCAAGATCATCTTGATCATCAAAACCTCACGAGCAAGTTCAAGATCAAGTTTTTGGGTTTTTGCTCTTACTTGGTGCATTCTTCCTTCGATTCGAAAAAGGTCAGAACTTTGATGTCAATCTCTTGGATTGAAGGTTGAAATAGGTTCTTGACCTCTATACAAAGGTGCATACCATGTTTCATGAGTTTTGGATCAGCCAATCAAAAGTTGCCTCATTTTTGCTTTTGAAATCGTGATATGTTCTTTGCTAATTTTTGAGGCCCGGTGCTACCGCCCCCTGTGCAGTGCTACCGTCTCCCAGTGGTAGCACCGGCCCTAGAGGGTAAAATGCTCCCTCTTATTTGCTTCTTTTGATTGTTTCGTCTGATGGCTTGTTTGGATCATTTTGAATGGAGGAAAAATTTATTTGGGATCATTCACCCCCTCTGATCGCCATCTCGGTCCTTCAACAATAGATACGAATCATGGAAGTTTTGCCAAGAGAGTTAAGAAAAAAACATATGACAGACGGTTTTATCTAAAAACCATATGTGATCAACACATATCACAGATGGTTCTATATACAAACCGTCTGTGATTAACACATATCACATACGTTTCTAGATAAAAAATGTGTGTGAGATGTGTTTTCACAATCACTTCGGAAACCGTATGTGATATGTGTCATATTATCACTGACACATGCTTATAGATGGTTCAGAAAATCATATGTGATGACGTTTTCGAACCGTTTGTAATAGCCTTATCTTTAGTAGTGGACTTAATGCTAGTTTGAGCAGCCCCCTTGGAATGTCTTTGCTCTACAACCTCTATGGGGTTAGTCGGAGCATAGGACTAATAGACTTGGTCTCCTTTGCCTTCTTTGGTGCGGGAAACTTGAACTAAAGAGCAGATTGCATTCTCTTGGCGGTTATCCCAGAAATGGCAGTATAATAGAAGCTTGGGATTCCTTGCCGGTTGCTGTCACACTCACATCTTCATCTTCTCCTCCTTCTTCATCATCTAGGAAGAATAGTCTTCCCCTCTTATTCTTCAACAATGCCTCTCGTATCTATTTCATGATTGGTGTTGTAGTCTTGACACATTTTTGGACATCTCCAACCCACCCGCAAGATGCTCCTTCAACCTTTTGATTCCCCCTATCACCTTCCTGCTACAAAGGGAACATTGAACCAAATATCAGTTGCCAATAACTGGCCAAAAACCATACTTCCATCCCGAATCGTTAGATTTTGCCTTCCACTTTGGATCACCCATTGTATCATACGAGGCCTCAGAAGTTGTCACTACTACAGGAATGTACATCACAATCGGTTCTTTTTCGTCATCACAGTTGGTTTTAGTGGTGATACAAAGTCATTAGATAGTGATGAGGAGGCACTATCACAATCGGTTCTCGCCTGATTGTGATAAATTATCATCATAATCGGTTCTGAGCTAGAACCGATTGTAATGAGGGGCTTGGGGCTTTTGTACATTCTCCATAAACAGTACGGATTACACAATATACATAGAAAACAAACATTTTATAATATACATCACATTCATAATATATATCATAGATTACACACAATATGCATATCACAGTCACAATGTATGTATAACACAAACATTTTACAATATACATCATATTCGTTCACAATATAGAACACAAACATATATGCTTAACAATCAGTACACATATCACATTGTTTACATATGGACTAGTAGGAGCCTGTTGGGTCTCTAAACCTACCGTTCTCCGCTATAACTTCTATCCAGTACTACTGGCATAAGTGGTCTCGTAATTTGTTGAGTTATTTGCTTTGTAAGCTATTGAGGGGGATATCGATCTTTTGCAAAATAGAAATAAGTGCATCAATTTAATTTTTAAAATTTGTATGTAAAAGGCTAAGTGTATTATTATGCATGTACATATACCTTAAGGAAAAGGTCTGCACCGCCGACCACGACCAGCATGTGATGCATGACGTAGAAGCTGCATAGGTCATTGCTGCCCTATTAATGACACTGAGAACAAAGAAAATGAAATTAAGAGATGAAGAATAGACCTCAGAAAAAATTAATCCGATGCTAGGCACTTGTACCTTGAAGTGCTTTCACTCCAACTGGTCACCTCATTTGTCATCTTGTCACCCTCTTTCAGCGAAATAAGACGAATAACCACCCCAATTGGTATTTGATCCAATCATCAGCTTTCGATGGTGAAACATTTCCAGAAAACGTCGGTAGACGAGTCCTTATGAATTCTGATAACCTTGAGCAGGAAAAGGGATCACTTACAATGGCTCAAGATACTTTACCGACTTTAGCTTGGTTGGTCGTATTCTGCATTTGCTTCATCATTGTATGCATCAACTGAGTCTGAGCAGCCAAGAACTCTATGAAACCTTGCATATCCATCTTACCAACGGTTGAAGAACTGATCCATCATTAAGATTCTCACTGGGTTGATTATCACTTCCACTGACTCCGTTCTTTCCACAAGTCTGAACCATCTGCTTGATTGCTTCACAAGGTTACGGAAGAGGGAAATAGCATAGGTAAGAGGCAAGGATCCTAAGACAGGGGAGATAGGTTTAACCCAAAAACTTAAGCAAGCAATAATAAGAACTTGGTATGGTTGCTTATATAAGCCTAAAAGCTCTACAACACATACTACACACTCAGCAATCAAGAAAGAACCAAATCAGCTTAAGCACACAAAACTACCGCCTACATGGGCGACACTCCTATCTTAAGCAGACGCGACTCCCACACATGAATCTCAACTGGCTACTCTGAGCACTGGTTTTCTAGCTTCTGGAACGCTTCGTCGATCCACTCCTCGTCGAGCTCGACGATTCCTTCCTTCGTGATCTTCAGGGTTGGCAGCAGACACCCAATGCTTTCCCCTAAGGTGTGGTTTATCGTTACTATCAAGACAACTCAGGTAAGATTTTAACTTGATCCAGCAAGGGTAAGAGAGAGAATCCACAGCAAAGGAAAAGAATAGAAGAATGAGATAAGTTAAAAACATCTTATTCTTTCAGGTTAGGTCTTAATTAAGAAAATAATTTTGAAAATCCTAAAGAGACGACCAGACTATCTAAGGCCAAGACCTACAGCCAAGATGGCTCGATACCACCTCCGCTTGCACCCGAATATGCAAATCCGACCCTCTGTGTATCGCACTAGTCCCGGATCACGCTAGTGCACACAGCTCAACATCAATAAATATCACAATCATACACAATGAAACATTATGAAAGACATCATATATTAAATAATACTAGTTGAATGACCTTATGGTCAACTTATATGACTGTGCCTCGCAAGGCTGAGTAGCAAATTAAACTGCAATGAATGAAAACGTAGACAACCCTTCAAGATACCACGTGCAATGCATAAGGCTTGCACCCTAAACATTCATCTCTTCATGGTACTCCTCCTCCAAAGATGGATGCGGACTCTCACCGGTGATGTCGTTGTAGGCAAGGGTGAGTACTTAAAGCACTCAACAAGTTGTGCACAGAATGCAATTCTTTATAACTATATGCAAATTAAGCTTATTCCAAAGGAATGGCTAACATGGCTATTTTGCAGTAGAGCAGCATTTGTGAACAAGTACAATAAATAGATTGTAAAGACAGTAAAACAAATAACAGTAATAGGTAGGTTCAGCACTGGTCAAGTAAACCAAGTTTTTCAATCCTTACTCAAGTTCAACCTCCCATGGCAACCTGCCATTCATCTCAGGTTTTATTTTACAAAAGTCTAACCCTTAACTGTAATTCCCGAGCATTGCTCAATACCACGAGCACGGCTATTCGAATAGTTTTACACTCTACAGAGGTTATGCACTTTACCCACACGACATGATCGTCTCTTGGTGCCATGCAATTAACACACTTCCTTTGGTGTGTCCGCAGAGAGATCATGACAAAGCCTTTACAAAGCTCTGCCTTAACCCAGTACTACCCGCTGAGGTTTCAACACTGAAGGGTTAAACCACCACGACAGGGCCCCCCTCTTGCGCCATGTGAGTTAATCCGTACACCCGAGACTCACACCGCCAATGGTAGTACCAAGCTAAAACATTACTAATTAATCAGCTAGGTTGTCCCATTCCGCATATGTGGTTGCAAGAGAGACTCAGTCAAAGGCTTGCAAGGTTAAGTCCTTAAAATGACCAAGGCAAGACTTCCACATACCCCGCCAATCTCGCCCACCTTGGCACACCGCCTTGCCACTTGCCCCAATCTAAATCATTACCACCCAGCTTGATTACCAAGCACCACGTACACCAACATTTCAATCTAGATGTGTGACCTCCTCGCCACGACAACTTAATATCACTGTGTGACAACACATGACACACCAATTCACAAACATTATTCCATATTCCATTAGTCAAGATTAAGTATCAACATTCGGACACATGTGATGACGTGGCATGGCTAAGCAATCTACGACGGTCTAACTAGCCCATGTTGATTATCAATATTAACCAACTATTAATTGACCATCCTAGGGTGACAATAAGATCATGGCATATAATTGGCAAGGCGGTTTCAATTCAAATAGGTATGTTATCTAATTCCCAGATTAATTGAAATCATTTATAAACATAAAATATCATGCATAAATTTAAGAGACAAAATAGCAATTTGGTGAAATTAGTTGCAACATGATCAAAGCACAACTTGCCTTGGAGTAGGTGCTGGTCTTGCTCTGAGCTTGGGTCTTGGAGCGACGAATCTTCCCCCGGATCACCGAGCAGTTCAACGTCTACGCGAATCGAGACCAAATAGCAAATAAACACCAAAACAGAGATAAAACAAACTCAAAAAATAAAATAAAATTCACCAATAAATAGATCTTGATTTTACAAATTTTTAGAAATTTGAATCACTCAAATCTGAGTTAACATGCAAAAGATATAGCCTTTTGAAGTTTGAATAAATACTGAAAATACAGAAAATAGAATTTTTGATTTTCCTGAATTATTTTTCTACTGGAAAAGATCTTTATTGCATCATGCTGACGTCAGCCCTGACCCGAGCCAATCACGTAGTGACACGTCATCCTGGTTCATGGACTTGGTCCACGGGACCGCATCTGGTCCACCGTGGACGCGGTTCACGACGCCACGCGCCGACACGCGGCGCGCCCTGGTTGGCTGCGACGCCGCCTGTGCCGATGCTCGACACGCGATGTGCATCCGCGAGGGGATCCGACGGCTACCGATCTACACCTACGCGGCTCAATCCTAACCGATCAGACCGATCCAATGGCCGATGCTTACCCGAGTAGTTACCTGATCACTCTGCGACGTGGCATGATCTCCGCGGTCCGACGAAAATCCAACGGGCGACGAAGCTTCCCGACGAAGATGTCAGCACGGCGGCGGACTTGCACCGGAGTGGAGGAAGGCGACCACCCGAATGGCGTTTTGGCGCGACTCCGGCGAGATGAAGTGGCTGCTTCGGAGGAGCACGACGCGGCGACCTCAGAACTGGAACCGATTCAGCGAAAGGCGGCTTGACGGCGACGGAACACGGCAAAAAACGATCGGCGACGCGATCTGGATCTCCGGCGAGCACTAACGCACGAGCGATGGCAGCGCAGGCGAAAACTTACCAACGAAACGATGCAGAGCGAGCTGGCGAACCTCGGAGTGCGGGCTACGGCTTTTATAGCCTCGGCAGGCGCACTAAAAAGGCAACCCTAGCTCTCCGCGGCAGAGACGGCGTGCTGCGGCGAGTTTGGAAACCCGAATTGGAGACAAAGACGCCCAGCCATCCGATTCGCGATCAACGGCCACGATTAGATCTCGGGCGGTCCGATCCAATCCGCACTTCCCAAAATCAACGGATGCGATCAGCTCTTTCCAAAACAACGCCGCACGATCTTGATCCAACGGCCGACCGCGCTAGGGTTTCGCGAAGGGAACGGCCGTCCGATCTGGATCCAATGGTTGCCACGCGGGACGGCGGCAGAGGGGGCTGGCGGGTCGCGACAAAGATCGGTTGACGACGCGACAAGATCGGGCTACGCCCTGATCTTATTCTTTCGATTTTCTAGAGATTTGCAAAATAAAATAAATCCCAAAATTACTTTAATTTGTTTTGGGCAAATAAAATATCAATAAAATTCTCAGAAAATTCTCATAAATACTTTGAGGCATTTTGAACTTCAATAAAATATTTTTGGCAAAACTTTATTTTGACTTTGGCTTTAAATAAATACTTTTCACAAATAAGCCAATATAAATTGTTTTTGGAAATTCTAAATAAATCCAAAAAATTAGAAAAAGCACAAATAGCCATAAAATAATTTTATTTGCAAATTTTGGGGTGTTACAATTTCCCTCTGTTATTTTTTGATATCATGGTCCATCTCATTGTTCACCTTGTGAGGGAGATAAAGATGTGCGGGCCCATTTTCCTACGTAGCATGTACCCATTCGAGAGGTACATGGGAATTCTCAAGTCTTATGTATAGAATCGATCTCGACCAAAGGGTAGCACTGTCGAAGGTTATGCAATCGAAGAGGTCATCGAATTCTGCGTGTGGCTCAGGTCGAGCCGATAGGTGTGCATCAATCCCGCCATAAGGGGAGGCCCTAGGGTATCGGGACCATCGGAAGAAAAGCAATCACGCCTGATCCAGCTACGTGCGCTAAAGCCCATTTCAAGGTTTTACAACACATGGCAATTGTGGCCCCGTATATCGACGAGCACAAGAAGTGGCTACGGCAAGAGAATCCGTCGCGACAGGAGTCCTGGATCATTAGACAGCATAACTTTCAGTTCAACAGATGGTTGAAGGAGCGACAACCCATCACTGGAAGCTCCTCCGGTGATACGCTGAAATGGTTGGCAAAAGGGCCAGCATTTACGGTTGTAACATGGAAAGGATACTACTTAAATGGGAACACATTTACACAAGAGATCGGGACATGAAGAGCACAAACCAGAATAGCGGTGTTCGCATAGATGCGCTGAATACCGTTGGGTCGACGAGGAGCTCGTACTATGGGTTCATTGAGGAAATTTGGGAGCTCGACTACATACTTTTCAAGATCCCCTTATTTCGGTACCACTGGGTTCACCTACAGCACGTGAAGGTTGACAAGTACATCATCACTATTGTGGACCTCGAACGTGTCAAATACCAAGATGAACCAGTTGTACTCACTAACCAAGTTGTTCAAGTCTTCTATGTAACCGACCCGTCCAACAAGAAGCGCCACGTGGTTCTTCAAGGAAAAGGAGGTTTGTTGGAGTCGAGAATGTGGTAGATGAGGAGGAATACAATCATTTTGATGAGTTGTCTCCTATCGGTACTGGTATCACAGTCCAGGAAAACAATCTAAGGAAGCTAGCTACACCCGTGTCGATCATCGTGAAGGGCTCATTTTTATACAAAAGAATAAGCAAGTGGAGTTATGATGAGGTCATTATGTTTATTTCAAATGTACATGTATTATAATTAATGAGATGTATCTATGTGTTTAATTAATGAGATGTATGTCCATATTATAATTAATGAGATGTATGATCGTATTATAATTAATGAGATGTACGTACGTATTATAATTAATGAGATAAACATACGTGTTATAATTAATGAGATGCGCGTACATGTTATAATTAATGACATATATGTATTATATTTTATTATTAACTTGAGAAAAAAACTAACTTGGTTAAAAAAGTAACTTGAGAAAAATTATAAAAAGTAATTATGATTTGGGCCCTTAAGAAACAATCTTTTAAAAATAATGGAAAAAGGAACATCACAGACGGTTCTGGGCTGGAACCGTCTGTGATGATGTCATCACAGACGATTCCAGCCTAGAACAGTCTGTGATGTTGGCCCATATACAACAAGCCGTCTTCCTTCGAACCCTTGTGTGCCACTACTCCTCCAAACACTTGTGCTAATCACTTGTGCGCCTGCTCATCACTTGTGCGCCGCCTCTCCCCATGCAGTCTTCCTCCAAACCCTAGCATCGCCGCTACTCCCCGTGCAGTTTTCCACGCGTAGCCTTTACCCATGCAGCCTTTCTCCAAACCCTAGCGGTGCCACCTCTCCCTGTGGGGTCTTCCTCCAAACCCTAGCACCACCTCTCCCCGTGCGCCGTCCTATCCCTGTGCTGCCTCTCCCTGTGCGGCGTCCTCTCCCCATGCGGTCTCTCCCAGTGCGGCCTCTCCCCGTGCGGCGACGTCTCCCCGTGCGGTGACATCTCCCTGTGTGGCCTCTACCCGTGTGGCCTCTCCCCATGCGGCCTCTCCCCATGTGGCGATCTCTCCCCCGCACCGGCCTCCTGCCCTAGGTGAACTCCTCCCCCGCGCAAATTACTCCATATTTTGCCCCAGGTGAGGATTTGTATTTTTGCTTTCTCCTCCCCGTGTTATGCGATGATGTGCTTGATCAAAGTGGCAATGCTCTGATAAAGGTTTTGAAAATGTTGGACACACTGCTTCATCTCACCGGAGACAAAATTTGAAAAGTTTTGTGTTATCATTTTTGAACATGTATTTTAGTTGTTTTGCCCCGCACAGTTGTTGACTTGATTGAATTGCCTACATGATTCAAACAAAGAGATGACAAACTAAAGATATGAAAGATGATTGGATGGGGGCCTTATGTGAATTTTATTAATGCTCAAACCTTAAGACTATTCAACAGTTGGTGGTAGTTGTCTCACATGTTCACACCTCACCGGTTTGTCGCTTGTCACTTGCAAGTGTTGCGATTGAATATAGATGTTCAAGATTTTATCAACTTGTAATAATATTTAGCTATTAATCTCACTATGAGTAATTGAACATCTAGCTAGTCCATTTTGCACTGGTCATTGCTTTTACCTAACATGTGTCTGTGCTGTCTTTTCATTGCTTTTACCTAACATATTAACATAAACTACAAGTTAACAATTTCTGATTCAGTCTGTTTGCATTATTCTTAAGAAATCGTGTCGTATTATTAGTAAGTCATCTTGTTTTCATTGATCTTTATCTATTCTGTTGTTACTGTGAATTTGAGGTTATTGTAAATCATGCTCCTTTGTTTCTGTCCTCATGTATGCCGACTGATCAATCTATTTACCTCTGATTTTTCTTGATACTGATTTGCTGCCTTTTATTGCTCGATGATGCAAATTGGGTCAAATGATGAATTGGACAATTAAGGTTGTGAATTAGTCCTTGAACCAGTAGACTTGCATGCTATAAAGTATTGGTTCATTTCACTGTTGTAAAGCTTATTCATTATTCTTTACCTGCAGTTGTCCTCTTTTGATTATTGTTTGTGTTACTTTTTTTGCCTATGCAATACTATGTCGGTTCAGTTGATTAAATAACCTGATGTCCGAACTGGTATTATTCTGAATCCTGATCATAAGAATAGTGAAGTGCATTAAAGAATACCTTAAACTGCATCATTAGGAAGGTAAGGGTTTAAGGCCTTATTTACATAGTTAATTGTTTAGTTCAAATGAGATAAACTTGACCCAGGTGTAGATGAGGTAAGAGCTAGTCTCTAGCATTCCTACACCAAGTGCCTGAGAGCACTCTCAATCAAATATACATTAATTTTGTATTAGTATTATATTCTTGCTCTTATTCTCGCAATTTTTAAAACCATCCAGAAATCAATTTTTGTGTTTGTTCTGTTTCAATTTCAAGTATTGGATGGTTAGCTAGTTCCTTTAGAAGGCTTCTCTTAACTTTGCTTCTCTTGACTTACTTTCTCTTAACCTTGTATATACAAAACAACTCTTAACTTATCTTCTTTTAACCTTGTATATACAAAACAACTCTTAACTCAACTTCTCTTAACTTTGCTTCTCTTAACTTACCTTCTCTTAACCTTGCATCATACAATTACAATTGTACTAAACAATGCTTAAATTTACTTTCTTTCCTCTTCTATGACCCTCTATGAATTGTTTATTTACCAACTTGACTGATCTTTGAAGATCTAACACAACCTATATCATTACAAGATGGCATCCCCTCATTCCTCGTCGTCGAATGGATCTGATGAGGTGCCCAACATACGAAAGCCAAGGCGTGGTCCAAGAGGACTTAGTAAAAGGCCCCAGAGCCGATATACCATCACAGTGGTCGATCCGCAGGATAGGGCCTCTACCGCACCTCCTAAGACCGCAACAGTATTCCGGACATTGTGCAGGATCGTTAAGCATGAAAGGGTCCCCATCACGTATCCATCATGGAAGACACTGACAGATGAGGAGCACGACAACCTGGTGACAGAAATTTTCGCGTCGTTTGAGCTCCCACAAGACGCCATGCACGCACTGTGACGGTATGCGTTGCTAGTGGCGGGAAAAGCATGGAAGAACTTCAAGAGTGTCCTCGTCACTAATTACGTGAATAAGGAAATGACTCCGTTCCAAAAATACGGGTTCATCACTGAAGATGTGTGGGAACTATTTGTTGAGATGAAGACGACGGAAGAGTTCGTGCTTCAATGTGCGGCGCACAAGACCGTCCAGTCAAAAAACACCCACCCGCACAGACTTGGCTCCACTGGGAACGCGGGCAAGATCATGCAATGGACGAGGGAGGACCACGAGGCAATCTAGAAGGAGGTCGCACCGCCGTTTGCCTCAATCTTGGACCGATGCGCCCAAAACTGGGTAAGAGCGAGGTCACGTCCCACGTCTTCGAGTGACGTGTCCTTTGCCAACCCCGCTTACGAGGAAGTGACCCAACGCCTGATATCGTTGAGCACAGAATTATTCCAGGGCTCTTTCACTTCAGACAGAGAGAATGATGTACTCTCCACGGCCTTGGGAAACAAGGAGCATCTGGGTCATACCCGAGGCCTAGGTGTTTTCGTTCTCTAGAAAATGGGATTCCCACAAGACTTCGACACTTACCGGAGTAGGAAGAGAAGCAAAGCTGAGTGCGAGGAATGGCTAGTAGCCCTAATTGAGGAAAGGGTTAAGGAAAGGCTGAGAGCGCAATTCGATAGTCAGCTAAGAAGCTTTGAGGGAATGTTGGAGCAAAGGGTGGCTACGGAGAGGCAGGCATGGAATGTGCAAGCCCAAGAAGCACAAGCGTAGTTCAGCCCAATAAACCATCAGAGCAGCTGCGCGTCTGTCCCTGAGATAGACGTGGATGACGAAAGATTTCCTCCCGATGACATCCAGATAATATACATATCTGCAATGCTCCTTAGATAGACCTGTTGGACGTGTTAGCTAATTGATTGTGTACCCTTACAAGTGAGGCTTGCCAATGGCTCTATTCCCCTGTAGGATGCTTGGGGTGCACGTATCCATCCGGTGTAGGGGCGTTTGTGCACGGTCGTACTTTAGATCCGGGCTACGAGAAGGTGTGCATGAAATTTGCAAGGCTATCAAGCTGGAGATGCCCCCAAACGACGAGATCATCACACTAGAGGATGCCATCGGCACATTCAACTAGTGGCCCAAGAAGGACATCTCCTTCAACGCCTGCCCTACAGCACCAAAGCTACAAGCACTACCAGAGCCACTAGAGCCATGTGATGCACCAAAGGAGCCCACCAAATCGGCTACCATGTCCCATCAGGCATAGGCCGTTACTGCAGTTCGGGCCAAGTTGTCTCCCGTGAAGACGATATTTGGTAGACGACGAGGCAGCGACAAGGGCAAATCGAAAGGGATGACCACATCAGCCCATAACTTTTCATTTGCCCTGTTGACGCGTCAATTTGAGCTGGGATAACCGTTCGTACCAAAAGAGCGCTAGGAGACGCCTACATTAGTCTGCATTAGGTTGCAAGATTGGTGCATGGAACAAGCCAACAAGCCGGTGGCACAACGGACATCGAGTATCTCGGTCAGCTTAAAGGAGGAGCATTTCTTACACTGGTTTTTGGATGGCTTGTTCGTGGTCATCTTCAACTACTTGTTCGATCTGTACAACCTCAACGCCCTCGATGCATCACTCATGAGATGCTGGACATTGTAAGTGTGTGCAATCACGGTGTACATTCATGTCGTACCGATAAATGTTAGATATATATGATCCTTGATTTTGTATATGTAGAAACATGATCATGGAAAAAAAAGTAAGGGAACAACCGGTGGGTTTCCTCGACTCACACATGGTGTCCAAGCAAACCATGGACAAAAATTTACAAGTCATCCACGAGTACTTAGAAAAAGTATTACTCGCCCAATGGGACAAAAATTCATACTTTTACCCCACAACCTGGGGTAAGTGCTTCGTCCAGTTGCTATACTTGTTGATTTGTACTATGTAATGCAGCTCGAAGTTAGGTTGAATGACCATGGTGACATACCTGTGTAGGTTTCACTGGGTTTTACTCGTAATTATACCAAGATACAACCAGGTAATTTATCTTGATTCCAAAAAGGGTGGCACACACGACTTGCCGCCTATCAAAAATTTACTCGACATGTCGTTCGATGTCTACAAAGCTCGTGGAGGGCCACACAGGAAGGACCCAGTGAAGCTGAAGCATATTTATAAGTTTCTGGTATCCGCTAGTACACAATAATCCTTTACACTCCATAATAATACCTTCGGGACTAATTAACCTATTATATTTTGCCAGTGCCACCAGCAACCTAAGGGACTAACCTATGTACATTCTACGTTTGCTACAACATGGAACTCCTCATTAGTTCAAAGAAGACCAATGTCATAGAGGTTTGTCAATCTTGCAACAATTGTTTCCACCTACAAATTTATATATATGCAAGACTTTACTCTTCCCATCGATAGGCTTGGAAATTCGCTGAATCTGCGTTGGAACAGGCTGACCTACGAGGTATTTGAGGAAAACTCTATGCCTTCTTGATGCGTGAGGTCATTAATCCGAAAGGCGAATGTCACTCAAGCCTCGCTTGATGAGTTGTGAATTTGTTAGATACCATTTGGATTAATTTGTGAACTTTGTGATGTGAATTTGTGAGTTGTAGTTCTGAATTCAATTGGTTTTTATATATGTGAGTTGATTTCTGAAATGGATGCGCTATACATTGTAATGTGCGATCAAGTTGATTTCTAAAATGGATGCACTATATGTTGATATGTGATCCGAGCTCATTTCTAAAATGTATGTCATAATAATGCTGGTGATGCTCTGTACTGTCTTTTGCTTCAGAGGGCATGGCTAGCATTTCTTGAGGCTAGCCAATAAATTAAAATTTAGTAAAAAATGGAAAATCAACATCACAGACAGTTCTAAAGAAGAACGGTCTGTGATGAGGGGCTCATCCCAGACGGTTCCAAATTGGAACCGTCAGTGATTGTCTGGGATTATTCCACATCACTGACGGTTCCAATTTGGAACCGTCTAGGATATGTTTTTCACTGACGATTGGAAAACCGTCTATGATGACCTATTGTCATCACTGACACCTTTATACAAATGGTTCACAAAACCGTCTGTGATGTGGTTTGTGAACCGTCTGTGATGTGGGGTTGTGCAGTAGTGGGTCTTGGTTAAACAAAATAGTTTTCCCTCTAGCAAGTGATTGTGTAGTAAAGAAGGTGCGGTCAGTACATTTGGGATGTGGATGTCTCGCCTGAGACTATTTAAGGATTTATTATTGTGCACCATTGAACTGGTCTTAAGCATACAACCACATGTCTGGTATGGGACAGACCTAGTTGATTAATTTACAATGTCTCGAGTACTACCAGTTGGTGCTGTGGGTTTCGGGATAGACAGGTAGATTCATATGGCGCAAGAGGGGGCCCTGAGTATGGTGGATGTAACACATCAGTGGTGAAACCTTAATGCGCAGTAATGAGTTTAGACAGAGCATTGTAAAGGCTTTGTTATTATCACTCAAATTGCATACTTTTGTATGGCGAGACATTTAACATCCCAAAATTTTGCCCTAAATATTATTTTAATATCACTTGTGCATTTGGCAATTTTCTGGAATTTATTGGATTTTCCTAGAATTTATTTGAATTTATTTCAAATAATGTATATTGACCTTTTGTGAAAAACAAATTAAATATATATAAGGTTTATATAAAGTTTTGTCAAAAATATTTTATTTGAATCTAGAATGTCTCAAAGTATTTATGAGAATTTTCTTGGATTTTTCTTGATATTTTTATTGCCTAAAACTAATTTATATAATTATTTTAAATCCAAAACCCGAGAAAAATTGGCGGAACAGTACTGGGCCGGAGCCGAGCACTGTGCGCGTGCGGCCCAGCCCATGCAGCCCGTTTAGCCCTCTCCGCCGCTGCCGTCTCGCTCGACTGTTGGATCTTCATCAGGTGGTTTTCATCAAGCCGCGTCACCGGTGCTGAGTCGACCGTTGGATGGTGAAGGGACACGTGTGATTTAAAGATGAGGTCAGAAACCCTAACGCCTGCGAGCCGTTGGATCAAGATCATGCGGAAGAGATCGTGTCGCGTTAGTTTTGGAAAGGTTGGATCGTATCCATTGATTTTGGAAGGTGCAGATCGAATCAAATCGGCTGAGATGCAATCGTGGCCGTTCATCGCAGATCGGACTGTCCACGTTCATCGTCTCAAATTCGGTTTTCGAATCCGCCGCCGTTTAGCCGCCGCCGTGTGATTTAGGGTTGCCTTTTGGGAGCGCATGTCGAGGCTATTTAAAGCGCAGACCGCAACCCGAGGACCGCCGTTCAATGCGCATCCGTAGCTCCAGCCGCCGTCGTTGTGCCGTCGCCGTTTGTGCTTGAGAGCTCGCCGTAGTTTCCCAAGCGTCGCCACTTGATTTTCCGCCATCCCGCTGCCGTCAAGCCTCCATCCGCCGTGTGGGTTCCAGTTCTGGATTCTCCACGTCAAGCCGCACCGGAGCTGCTACCTCTTCATCGCCGGGGGACCTAGTCACCGTCGGACCCGTCATCGTCTTCGTCTCCGGGAACCCAGCGCTGCCGCAACTTCGCCGTGTCTCGAAGCTTTGGTCAACCGTTGGATCACCGATCGACGCCTCGAATCATGCCACGTCACTTCATCTGCAGTGTTCTGCTCGGGTAAGCTTTGGCCGTTAGATCTGAGATGAGCTGTCAGGATAGTGCCCCGTAGGAGTAGATCGGTAGCCGTCGGATCGTTGCGCGGATGTGCGACGCGTGTCGGCACAGAAGCTGAGGCGTCGTGCGCCGGGTGCACGTTGAGCAGGCACTGTGCCGTGGACACGATCCATAGACCGAGCAACGTGGCGCAATCCGATTGGTCCACATGTTGCGATGACGTCATGCCGACATCAGCCGGCCCACAGCACAGTACCTCCAGTCCATGGTGGACCATCGAAGTTTTGTGGACTGAGTCCATGCTCCGAAGACACGTGTCAGCCTCTGGTTGGTCCACGTGTCGCTTGCGCAATAATGCGGTTTTTCTTTATAGAAATAATTCGGGAAATTCGGAATTTCTATTTTCCAGTATTTTCCAGAATTTATTCAAACTTTGAATAGCTATAACTTTTGCATATGAACTCGGATTTGAGTGATTCAAATTTCTAAAAAAATTTAAAATCAAGATCTATTTATTGGTGAATTTTATTTTATTTTTGGAGTTCGTTTACTCTCTGTTTTGATGTTTACTTGCTATTCTTGCCTCGATTCGCGTAGACGTTGCTTTGTTCGATAACCCGGAGGAGAATTCGACGCTTCAAGACCCAAGTCAAGAGCAGGATCAAGACTTCTTCCAAGGCATGTTGGGATTTGATCATGTTGTACCTTGTTTTACAAATTTGCTATATTGTCTTTAAACTATTGCAGATTATTTTATATGAACATATAATTTCGATTACTTCGGGATCTAGCTATTATGCCTAAAGTTGAATTATTTACCCTACCTTGTTAATTGTATGCCATAATCTAATTGTCACCCTAGGATGGTTGTTGGTTAATATTAGCATTCAACATGGGTTGGTTAGACCATGTTAGTCTGCTTAGCCATGCCACGTACCTGTCACACATTTGAAATGAGTTAGTTTTGATTAATGGAATATGGAACAATGTTTTGAACTTGTGTGTCATGTGTGGTCACACAGTGATGTCGAGTTGTAGTGACGGGGAGGTCACACAACGAGATCGAATTGTTGATGGCATGTGGTGCTTCGTAATCAATAAATTAGGGCAAGTGGCAACGGGCAGTGTGCCAAGGTGGGCAAGGAATGGCAGGGGGTATGTGGAAGTCTTGCCTTAGTCACCCTAAAGACTTAACCTTGCAAGCCTTTGACTTGAGTCTTTCTTGCAACCACATGTCTAGAATGGGACAGCCTAGCTGACTAATTTGTGATGTTTAGATTTCGGTATTGTCGTGGTGATTAGTGAGTCCCGGGTGTACGAAATTAACTCACAAGAGGGGGGGCCTGTTGTGGTGGTTTAACCCTTCAGTGTTGAAACCTTAGCGAGCAGTACTGGGTCTAAATGGAGCATTGTAAAGGCTTTGTTACAATCACTCGCCTTGGTGGTGTTTGGTTGTATCGTGTGGGTAAAGTGCATAACCTTTGCAGATTGTATAATCTATTCGAATAGCCGTGTTCACGGTATTGAACAATGCTCGGGAATTACAGTCAAGGGTTAAACTTTTGATTAATAAAACCTGGAGGGGATGGCGGTTCGCCATTGGAAATTGAAAGAAAGAATAGGAGTTAAACCATGTTACTTGAGAAATGTTGCAAGTTATTTATATTGATAGTTGTTTTATCACTTTCAATCTAATTACTGTATTCTTTATTAAATATTGATTTGCTGCAAATTAGCCTTGTTAGTCATTCCTTTGGAACAAGCCTTGCATATAGTTATGGTAGAATTGCATAATGTGCACAACTTGTTGAGTGCTTTATGTACTCACCCCAACATCAATAACCTGAGAAGATGAAGAAGCCATCCTTGCTACGGAGGAGGAGTACCAAGATGATGCGAATGCTTAGGGTTCAAACCTTGTCAGTTGCCTATGGTAAACTGGGGAGCTGCTACGTTTATTTTTATTTCCGTTGCTGCATATTTCTATTTATTTGTCTAAGCCCTGCGTGGCAATAATCATGTAAAACACAACAGGTACTACTAAATACTGGAACTATTACCCTATTTCGCTGTGTATGATTGTGATAACATCTATATTGAGCCTGTGTGCACTAGCGTGACCCTGGACTAGTGTGGTATACACAGAGGGTCCGGATTTGCATATTCGGGTCTCGACAGAGCTGGTATCAGAGCCATACTAAACATAGGTCGTGGCCCTAGGTAGTCTGATTAGGAGAGTCCAAATACTATTTTCTAAAATGCAAAAATAAATGATCTACTAAGAAACTCTTGACTCATCCCGTTCTTTCACTCTCGCCTTGCTAAAATATTGTTTTCTCATTGCCATTCTGAGTGGGGGTCTCACTCAAGTTCTTTTTAAGCAGATGCCGATTCACCAGGCTTTTGGAGAGAGAGAAGGCGGCTATGCTATGGAGCTGTGGAGAGTTCTTCAGGTGTTTGGAGGTTTCTCTCGTCCACTTTACCAGAGGAGCAGTTGGATAGTCAACGGAGTGGAGCGAGGGTTCATCTGCAAGTTGATCATCAACGCACGGGAGAACGAGGAAGCCAGCAGACCGGTCTACATCACCGTAAGGAGGTCTTTGTACGAGGTTGGGGTCCAGGAGGCTGCTCGACTCGCTCTTCGCCGCGTCTGCCATGTCTACGCTGACGAGCTTTGTGTGTTCAGGCTTCACCCAGCTGTGCGAGCGTCCCGGCGTCAGCGGATCGTGGAGGAGGAGTGTGCTACCGCAGTGCACTTTGTTGAGTTCGCGCTCGCCCAGGAGGAGCACATGAGGGATACCGCTCAGGAGCTGGAGATGATGTATGAAGCGCTAAGGGTGGCAGAAAAGGAACTTTAGAAGACCCGTACTGCAACCGTCGAGGTGATCGGGGAACTAGAGGAGGCCTTACAAGAAGCTGAAGACCAAGTGGCTTATCCGACCCTGGAAGCTCAAGAGCCATTTGAGGAGGATCCAGAAAAGCGAGAGATGGAGACAGAGGAGCAGGATGTGCATGTTGTCGCAGAAGAGCCGGCAGCAGGTATCAGGATAGGTTTGCACCCATGCCAGGCCACCCGCCAGTGTATGCGCCGGGTCAGCCTCAGCCTGGGTGGTTGGATGAGTGAGAGAGTCTTAGAGTTGAGTTGAGACTCAAGTGTTGAGTCGCATCACTAAGTTAGTTTTTACCTTTTAGTAGACGTTAAGGTTGCATGTTTAGTTTGCTTCTTTATATTTGCTGAGTGTGCAGTATGTGTTGCGAAGCCCTTAGGCATTGTAAGCAACCATACCAAGTATTAATAAAGAATAAATAAGTTTGAGTTTAACCTGTTTCCCCGCTTTAGAAATTCTTGTATCTTATCTATGCTGTATCTATCTTTCCTAACCTAAGAAGCAATCAACAGATGGTGAACACTCATGGCAATAATGGAGCAGCGGGAAGTGGAACCCATCCTCAAAATGTTGGAGGCAGCCCTCAACCCTCACCGCCGGTGGACATGCAGAACATGGGAGCATTTCTCACCGCACAGACGCAGCAAATGCAGGCAATGATGCAACAAATGACTAACATGGCTGCAATCAACAATAATCATGGTACTAAGAATCAGAATGGTGGGCCCCGTCCTTACTCCAAGTTATCAGATTTTATGAGGACATGACCGCCAACATTCACAGGAAATGTTAATCCCTTGGAAGCCGACGATTGTCTAAGGACCATTGAGAGGAAGCTGCACATCACTCAATGCGAAGGGAGTGAGAAGGTCCTTTATGCTTCTCACCAATTAGAAGGCACTACATCGGAATGGTGGGAGAACTACTGCGCCGCTCACAAGGCACCAATGGAGATAACTTGGGAAGAATTCGCAACAGCCTTCCGTCAGTATCATGTCCCAGAGGGAATGATGGACCTAAAGAAGGAAGAGTTTAGGGCTTTGAAGCAAGGAGGTCAATCAGTGGCTGACTATCTGAATAAGTTCACTCAGTTATCTCGCTATGCCCCTGAAGATGTAGCGACAGATAAGGCAAGGCAGTCACACTTCATGAAAGGGCTGAACTCAGGACTGCAAGTTGGGCTGATCACCCACAATTTCCAGACTTTCAGGAGCTAGTTAACAAAGCTCTGTTTCTCGAGGACAAGCGCAAGGAGCTGGGAGAGAACCGTAAGCGCTTGTTAACTAATCAGGGTGGACGTCCTAACCACCTGCGCTTGAGGATAACACCGCAGCAGTTTGCTAGGTTTCAACCGCAACATGTGAATAAGACAACAACCCCTACGCCGTGGCCAACAGGACTAAGTTATCAGACGCCGGCCCAAGGAAACAATGCACCAAGAGGTAGTCAACAGCTAGCCGCCAGGAGGTGCTACAGTTGCAACGAGATGGGGCATTATGCTAACAGATGTCCGCAGAAGGGAGTCGTCACGCCAATTCGTTTCAATCTGGGAGCAATACCTGCCAGGGCACCTGCTTCAGGAGGCAACCGCGCCATGGGTCAAGCTGGAGGATCACCTCAGATGACAGTGCGTGGAAGAGTCAATCATATTATTGCAGATGGAGCTCAAGAGGCATCGGGCGTTGTGCTAGGTAAGTTTTTGGTTAACTCAGTACCTGCAACAGTTTTATTTGATTCTGGAGCTTCGCATTTGTTTGTTTCTCGAGTTTTCGCTATTAAAAATGATCTGGATGTGAAGAATCTTAAATGTGTGTTGTTAGTTCAAGCCCCAGGATCTGAGCTAAGATCTAACCTTGGGTGTTTGGGAGTTAGGCTGCTTATTGATGGGGTAGAGTTCCTAGCGAACTTAATCATCCTAGAAACCCAAACCTTGGATGTTATCCTCGGAATGGACTGGTTGTCCAAACATAAGACCGTATTGGATTGTGGTCGAAGGATCGTATCGATTGAGAGCCCCAAAGGAGAGAAAGTGAAATTCCAAGCAACATCGGTTCGGGATGGACAGCTAGTAGTCAACAGTATGAAGGCCACCAATATAAAAGGAGTCTCAATAGTCGGAGAATACCCGGATGTGTTTCCAGAAGATCTACCTGGTATGCCACCGGACCGTGATATTGAATTTATCATTGAGTTAGCACCAGGGACAGCACCGATAGCTAAAAGACCTTATCGGATGCCTACCGATGAATTAGTAGAAATGAAAAAGTAGATCGAGGAGCTGCTAGAAACAGGTTCCGTAAGACCAAGCTTGTCACCATGGGGAGCGGCAGTATTGTTTGTCAGGAAGAAGGATGGAAGTCTAAGGATGTGTATTGATTATCGTGCACTTAATGAAGTGACAATTAAGAACAAGTATCCGTTAGAAAGAATCGACGATTTATTTGATCAGTTAAGAGGAGCTAGAGTCTTCTCTAAGATAGATCTTCGTTCAGGATATCATCAGCTGAAGATTCGAGCGGAAGACATCCCAAAGACTGCATTCTCGACGAGGTATGGACATTATGAGTTTACAGTCATGTCATTCAGATTGACTAATGCACCGGCATATTTCATGAACATGATGAATAAGGTTTTATGGAATATCTGGATAAGTTTGTGGTGGTATTCATAGACGATATTCTGGTTTATTCCAAGACAGAAGAAGAGCATGAGAATCATTTGCGGCTAGTTCTTCAGAAGTTGCGAGAAGAACAGTCATATGCTAAGTTTAGCAAGTGTGATTTCTGGAAAGAAAAGGTAGAATTTCTGGGTCACGTGATGACTGCGAAAGGAGTGGCAGTAGACCCGAGCAAGGTGGAAGCAGTCTTGCAGTGGGAGCAGTCGAAGTCTGTTACCCAGGTGCGTAGTTTCTTCGGAATGGCAGGTTACTACCGACGGTTTATAGAAGGATTTTCGACGATTGCGAGACCTCTCACGCAACTGTTGAAAAAAGAAAAGAAGTTTGCATGAACACCAGAATGTGATAAAGGCTTTGAAGAATTAAAGAAGCGTTTGACGTCAGCACCAGTATTGGTATTACCTGATATTCAGAGTAGTTTTGATATTTACTACGATGCGTCAAGACAGGGTCTCGGATGCGTGTTGATGAAGAATGGTAAGGTGGTTGCATATGCGTCAAGACAGTTAAGGCCGCACGAAGGAAATTATCCTACTCATGACCTGAAGTTGGCTGCCGTAGTGCATGCCTTGAAACTATGGCGGCATTATCTCATTAGCAATCGATGTGAAATATATACGGATCATAAAAGTCTGAAATATATTTTCAGCCAGGCGGATCTCAATATGAGACAAAGGAGATGGTTGGAATTAATCAAAGATTATAACATGGGAATTCATTACCATCCGGGAAAAGCAAATGTGGTGGCTGATGCCCTGAGTCATAAGAGTCATGTTGCAAATATATCAGTTCAAGAAGATCAGTCTGTGTTGTGCAAGGAAATGCAGAGGTTAAGACTGGAAATAGTCCCGGGAGGATTCTTAGCTACACTAGAGGTCAAGCCGATGCTTGAAGATCAAATCCGGGAAGGACAAAAAGAGGATGAGAAAATCAATCGAATCAAGTCTAAAAAGGAAGAAGGATTAGCTAAAGATTTTATTGTGGATGACCAAGGGATCATGTGGTTCAAAGGACGAATTTGTGTGCCCAACAAGCCAGATCTCAAGTAGTTGATTTTAGAAGAGGCTCATGATTCTAAGTACTCGAATCAACCAGTAAGTGCTAAAATGTACCAGGACTTGAAGGAAAGGTTTTGGTGGCCCAAGATGAAGCGTGAAGTGGCTGAGCACATGGCATTGTGTGACATATGCCAGAAGGTTAAGGCAATACACCAAAGACCAGCAGGTTTGCTTCAACTGCTAAAAATTCTTGAATGGAAATAGGAAGAAATCGGTATGGATTTTAACACCGGGTTGCCGAAAACTCAAAGTGGATATGATTCTATATGGGTCATTGTAGATCGACTAACCAAGGTGGCTTACTTCATTCCGGTCAAGACAACATACTCCGGAGAACGATTAACCGAGCTGTACATGGCTAGGATTGTGTGTTTCCATGGGGTGCCTAAGAGGATAGTTTCTGATAGAGGTAGTCAATTTACCTCGAGGTTCTGGGATAAACTACATGAAGTTATGGGGACCCGCTTGAATTTTAGTATAGCATACCACCCACAAACCGATGGCCAGACAGAAAGAGTAAACCAGATTCTCGAAGATATGTTGAGAGCTTGTGCATTAGCTTATACTACTTCATGGGACAAATATTTGCCGTATGCAGAATTCAGTTACAATGATAGTTATCAAGCCAGCTTGCAGATATCACCATTTGAGGCTTTATATGGATGCGCATGTCGTACCCCGTTGAATTGGAATGAGACAGGAGATCGTATGGTATTTGGATCTAATATTCTCAAGAAAGCCGAAGAGCAGGTGGCTACGATCAGAGAGAGGTTGAGGATAGCTCAGTCAAGGTAGAAAAGCTACGGAGATAATCGTCGTCGTAATTTGAGTTTTAAGCTAGATGATTTTGTGTACCTGAGAGTTACCCCTCTCAAAGGTGTTAATAGGTTCCACGTGAAAGGGAAACTTGCTCCTAGATACGTGGGTCCATTCAAGATCTTGAGCCGTCGCGGGGAGGTAGCATATCAGTAGGAATTGCCGTAGTCGTTGGCAGATGTGCATGATGTGTTTCACGTGTCGCAGCTTAAGAAGTGTCTTCGAGTACCAACAGATCAGACCCCATTAGAGGCAATAGAGTTGCAGGAAGATTTGACCTATAAGGAGCAACCAATGAAAATTTTGGAGGTCATGCATCGCCGGACCAGAAATAAGTCAGTTCGCTTTTGTCGAGTTCAGTGGAGCAATCATTCCGAAAGTGAAGCAACTTGGGAGCATGAAGAGGATCTGAAGGCAGAACTCCCTAACATATTCTCTAGCTAGCCCTAAAAATCTCGGGGTCAAGATTCTGTTAAGGAGGAGGTTTGTAACATCCCAAAATTTTGCCCTAAATATTATTTTAATATCACTTGTGCATTTGGCATTTTTCTGGAATTTATTGGATTTTCCTAGAATTTATTTGAATTTATTTCAAATAATGTATATTGACCTTTTGTGTAAAACAAATTAAATATATATAAGGTTTATATAAAGTTTTGTCAAAAATATTTTATTTGAATCCAGAATGTCTCAAAGTATTTATGAGAATTTTCTTGGATTTTTCCTGATATTTTTATTGCCTAAAACTAATTAAACTAATTTATGTAATTATTTTAAATTGAAAACCCAAGAAAAATCATGAATAAGATCGGGCGAAGCCGAGCCTTGTCGCGCTTGATTGACCCGTTCAGCCCTCTCCGCCGCTGTCGTCTCGCTCGACCGTTGGATCTTCATCTGGTGGTTTTCATCAAGCCTTGTCACGGGTGCTGAGTCAACCGTTGGATGGTGAAGGGACGCGTGTGATTTAAAGATGAGGTCAGAAACCCTAACGCCTGCGAGCCGTTGGATCAATATCGTGCGGAAGAGATCGTGTCGCATTAGTTTTGGAAAGGTTGGATCGTATTCGTTGATTTTGGAAGGTGCGGATCGGATCAAATAAGCTGAGATGCAATTGTGGCCGTTCATCGCAGATCGGACGGTCCTCGTTCATCGTCTCCGATTCGGTTTCCGAATCCGCCGCCGCCGTGTGATTTAGGGTTGCCTTTTCTGGGTGCATGCCGAGGCTATTTAAAGCACGGACCGCACCCCGAGGACCGCCGTTCCCGTGCACATCCATAGCTCCAGCCGCCGTCATTGTGCTGTCGCCGTTTGTGCTTGAGAGCTCGCCGTAGTTTCCCAAGCGCTGCTACTTGTTTTTTCGTCGTCCCATCGCCGTCGAGCCTCCATCCGCCATGTGGGATCTAGTTCTGAATTCTCCGCGTCAAGCCGCACCGGAGCTGCTACCTCTTTATCGCCGGGGGGACTTAGTTCGCCGTCGGACCCGTCATCGTCTTCGTCAACAGGAACCCAGCGCCACCTCAACTTCACCGTGTCTCGGAGCTTCGGTCAACCGTTGGATCACCGATCGACGCCTCGGATCGTGCCACGCCGCCGCCTCTGATGTTCGCCGTAAGCTTTGGCCGTTAGATCTGAGATGAGCGGTCAGGATAGTGCCACGTAGGAGTAGATCGGTAGCCGTCGGATCATTGCGCGGATGTGCGACCCGTGTCGGCACAGAAGCTGAGGCGTCGTGCACCAGGTGCATGTTGAGTAGGCGTTATGCCGTGGACGCGATCTGTAGACCGAGCAACGTGGCACAATCCAATTGGTCCACGTGTTGCAATGACGTCATGCTAACATCAGCCGGTCCACAACACAGTACCTCGAGTCCACGGTGGACCAGCGAAGTTTCGTGGACTAAGTCCATGCGCCGAAGCCTCGTATCAGCCTCTAGTTGGTCCACGTGTCGCTTGCGCAATAATGCGGTTTTTCTTTATAAAAATAATTCGGGAAATTCGGAATTTCTATTTTCAAGTATTTCTAGAATTTATTCAAACTTTGAATAGCTATAACTTTTCCATATGAACTCGGATTTGAGTGATTCAAATTTCTAAAAATTTGTAAAATCAAGATATATTTATTGGTGAATTTTATTTTATTTTTGGTGTTTTTTTACTCTCTGTTTTGATGTTTAATTGCTATTCTTTCCTCGATTCGCGTAGACGTTGCTTTCTTCGATAACCCGGAGGAGAATTCGACGCTTCAAGACCCAAGTCCAGAGCAAGATCAAGACTTATTCCAAGTCAAGTTGGGCTTTGATCATGTTGTACCTAGTTTTACAAATTTGCTATATTGTCTTTAAACTATTGCAGATTATTTTATATGTACAAATAATTTCGATTACTTTGGGATCTACCTATTATGCCTAAAGATGAACTATTTACCCTACTTTGTCAATTGTATACCATAATCTAATTGTCACCCTAGGATGGTTAAATTACTAGTTGGTTAATATTATCAATCAACATGGGTTGGTTAGACCGTGTTAGTCTGCTTAGCATGCCACGTACCTGTCACGCATTTGAAATGAGTTAATTTTGACTAATGGAATATGGAACAATGTTTTGAACTTGTGTGTCATGTGTGGTCACACAGTGATGTCGAGTTGTAGTGACGGGGAGGTCACACAACGAGATCGAATTGTTGATGGCACGTGATGCTTGGTAATCAACTGGGGTGGGAATGATTTTAGATTGGGGCAAGTGGCAAGGGGCAATGTGCCAAGGTGGGCCAGGAATGGCAGGGGGTATGTGGAAGTCTTGCCTTAGTCACCCTAAGGACTTAACCTTGCAAGCCTTTGACCTGAGTCTTTTTTGCAACCACATATCTGGAATGGGACAGCCCAACAGACTAATTTGTGATGTTTAGATTTTGGTACTGTCATGGTGATTAGTGAGTCTCGGGTGTACGGATTAACTCACATGGCGCAAGAGGGGGGCCCTGTTGTGGTGGTTTAACCCTTCAGTGTTGAAACCTTAGCGAGCAGTACTGGGTCTAAATGGAGCATTGTAAAGGCTTTGTTACAATCACTCGCCTTGGTGGTGTTTGTTTGTATCGTGTGGGTAAAGTGCATAACCTCTGCAGAGTGTATAATCTATTCGAATAGCCGTGTTCACGGTATTGAGCAATGCTCGGGAATTACATTCAAGAGTTAAACTTTTGATTAATAAAACCTGGAGGGGATGGCGGTTCACCATTGGAAATTTAAAGGAAGAATAGGAGTTAAACCATGTTACTTGAGAAATGTTGCAAGTTATTTATATTGATAGTTGTTTTATCACTTTCAATCTAATTATTGTATTCTTTATTAAATACTGCTTTGCTGCAAATTAGCCTTGTTAGTCATTCCTTTGGAACAAGCCTTGCATATAGTTATGGTAGAATTGCATATTGTGCACAACTTGTTGAGTGCTTTATATACTCACCCCAACATCAATAACCTCAGAAGATGAAGAAGCTATCCTTGCTACGGAGGAGTACCAAGATGATGCGAATGCTTAGGGTTCGAACCTCATCAGTTGCCTGTGGTAAACTGGGGAGCTGCTACGCTTATTTTTATTTCCGCTGCTGCATATTTCTATTTATTTGTCTAATCCCTACGTGGCAATAATCATGTAAGACACAAGAGTTACTACTAAATAATGGAACTATTACCCTATTCCACTGTGTATGATTGTGATAACATCTATGTTGAGCCTGTGTGCACTAGCGTGATTCTGGACTAATGCGGTATACACAGAGGGTCTGGATTTGCATATTCATGTCCCGACAAGACACCAAAGACGTGGTGAGTTAATTGTATCTTGTGGATAAAGGATATAACCTCTATATTGTAAAACTATTCGAATAGCCGTGTCTATGGTCATAGACATGCCTGTGAATTTCACATGAGATATAGAGTTTTTCGTAAAATGTTGGAAGGTAGAATTGTTAGGAAGTGAACGGGGGAGTTCACTGTTAACTTTGAGGTCTAAAGTTAACGCTGATGAGTTCAATGGTTTGATGATGGTTTTAGATGATGTTGGGTGAAGCCTCACGAATCTGTTCATGTTTTCCACCATTGGTTTACCAATTATTTATTTTATTTGTTCAAATACGCTTTCAATCTATTTATTGTATTTAAATTCAAGTTATGGCTTTCTACAAAAGAACCATATGACTATTCCTTTGTCAAGCCTTGCATAAATATATTTGCATCATTTTTCTATGGCTTGCTGAGTACTTTTTGTACTCAGGGCTATACGCCTTTATTGATCAGTTGCTGATGAAGAACTAGTGAATTGGTACAGAATTCTATGGGGAGGAGTACTATGAAGACTATGTCAACTAGGAAGACGTTTTCTCAGATGATTGTCTATGGCATGTCGAATGACTTAAGTTATTTTATTTTCGCTGCAAGAGTTTAATTATTTCTTAAGTCCTTAAGGCATAGTTGTATAAATTTTGACCATAAGGGTCATTGCTTTTATTTAATAATAATTGCTATTTTCTTAGTTAATTCGTTGTATAGAATGATATTTCATCTATGTTGCCACCGTGTGCACTAGCTTAATTCTGGACTAGTGTAGAAAATACAGAGGGTTTCGGATTTTGGAAATCCGGGTCCCGATAGTTCTTGAATACATATCATTCTAGTTTTCAAATTTTGTTTCTAAATACATGTCATTCTACAATTTCGTTTCTAAATACATGTCATTCTACAATTTCGAAATAACTTTTAACTGTTTTTTTTCTTTGCATACCCCTACCATTCATTATTCCCATCCAAAAGCAATGAGTGAGTTAATGAAGGAGGATGATTTGATCATTTCTACACGTGTCTTGGTTGAACTGCAAAATCCTAAAACATCATCTATTCAGAAACGGGAAAGTATAATTTCGTCATGCTGTATAAGCCCAGATATATAGAACAGCTAAGTTGTCATTTGCACCAATGCGGCAACAAAATAGAGGTGAGAATAAGAATAATATAGTTTTGCTTCAGATTTGAATCTCCTTTCGAGATTGTTTTTTCAATCATTTGCAAAATTCTAAAACATCATCTATTCAAAAACAGGGAAGTATAATTTCCTCATGCTGTATAAGCCCAGATAGAACAGCAAGTTGTCATTTGCACCAATGCGGCAACAAAATAGAGGTGAGAATAATATAGTTTTGCTTCAGGTTTGAATCTCCTTTCGAGATTGTTTTTTCAATCATTTGCTTCCGTTCTGTTTTTTTCTTGATCGTTTGTTTCATCTGTCTGCTTTGCAGTGATTTGTGTATGCTTAATCAAGGGTAACTGATTCCTCAGGAAATTTGCCAAGGTAAGTATTCATCTAATCATAGATGGCATGCGTTGCTTTCAAAAAATCATACGGCATGTCATTGAATCTGTCTATTGTTTGTTCACTGGATGTTGCTCATCATCACCGCCTATACCAGTCTCGGTGGGGCCCAATTTACCTACGAGTAGCGCAAAGCAAGGACAAACATGCAAACCGGGCATGACTGTGAAAGGTTATCAGGGTTCACTTTATTGCGAAAACCGATTCAAAAATCATAAAAACCGATCGTATCGAGCCGGTTTGAAACCCTAAACTGATCAGTAAACCAGTGAAATTCAGAAAAATTTATATCATACAAACCGGTCTAAAATCGGTGAAAATTGAGCGATTTTTCGAGAAAGCCGACGAAAATTGCTAAAAAAATCAGCTGTGAAAAAAAATTGATTCGCCAATCGATTTTTGAATTTTTTTCCGAAAACATTTTATTTCAAAACTCTTCGGTTTTTGACGATTTTCACTCAATTTTTGCGGTAAACTGGTACCGTCGGAACTTTGATTTTCAACTCGAAAATGGTTTGGTTAATCCTGGGTTGCACTGCAAACCGATTAACCGATCGAGCACGGTAGCAGTGCTGAGTGCACTGTGTAGGCTCATCACAGTGGTGAAGGCATGAAACAGATTAGGGCGGAGCTAGGCCGGGCACAGCATCAGAACCAAGGGTGTCACATATGGTCCGGCGACGATAGCTCGAAGTAATACGACGATACAATTTTTTTTAAAATGTAAGCAAAACACGGGTATTTAACTAGTATTTTCAAGTCAACTCTTAAGCCGAGCATTTAATTCGTGGTTCATTTGAACCATCGTTCTTAATACGATTCGCAATTGGTTTGAGCTATCGAGATATTGTTACAAGATCTTTAAACACAAGGGCCCACTTGCTATGTATTTCAGATTTTTAGTTATTCTTCTTGTTTCGGTTGTTCTACCAATTCTTTTGATTTGTTCCACTTATAGCTTTAATTTGTTCCACTGGTAGATTTTTTGTTTTTGCTCCGCTGGTAGATTTTATTTGTTCCATACTATTTGTATGATCTACCAACACATTTCAATTTGTTCCAACATTATTTTGTTTTGATTTGTTTTGCGCTTCCACTACTAGATTATATTTTGTTCCACACGTTCTAGAAACACAAAAGCCAAACGTGTGGTCAATTCTCCTTGGCATCCTAGTAGAAAATCATCGATTAAATGTTGAAACATTTGAACCAAATGCATGGAATATTTCGTTTCATCCTATGAAACATCCGTCTCATACCTAGTCAATTATGATTTTGCTTCTCCTTGACTGGGGACATGGTTGATGAATTATCGAAACATTGAAACCTGGAGCATTATCATTTTACCCTACGGAACATCTCTCTCCCACCTTATCAATTCACCTCTCCTACCAATCTCTCTCTAGAACATCATCAACGAACTGAGAACATGGAAATCAAATGCATAGAAAATTCTATTTATCATATGGAACATTTATGTCACAATAAAGGTTTTCAGCACCACAAATAATTATTGAGCCGCGCACGATATAAAAATCCCAGAAAATCACGGGCCACATGAAACATATAACCATGATGGGATTTGTTGAGCTGTGAGGTCCCGACATAGCCCTCATGGCCGGTGAGGCAAATATAGGAGAAACAAACAAGACATGTCCAAAGACCAGGCTCCGGGCCTGCCCTAGAGAAGCCCGGCCTTGAAACGAGCCTGTCAGGACTCGCGCAAGGTAGAAGAAGAACAGGCGATAGTCGGCAGCTAAGAAGAAGACGCTTCACCGACTTCAATCAGTGGACATCAACGGATAAAAATGCATCTGTTCAGAGGCTTTACATCCAACGGTGGATATTGAGAACAGTCATTACCGAAAATGACAACAGCTGAAAGTCGTTTACTTTGTTTACTGGCTGTAATCTGAAATTACCAGAATCTTTCTGTTATGGCGCTGATCTGTACCCGGCTGGATGTATAAAACCGCAACACTCTGGAAATGGAAAAACAGAATGAATTCCCGCATATTCTAGAGTTTCTTTTAGTTAAAGTAGCGTAGAACCCTAACTCTAGCATATCTTCTCCTAGTTCGATCTGAATCCACGAAATCTGCTGTGAGGAATCACCAAATTCTAGTCGGATTCCATTGGGTTCCTGACAGAGCCTCGCCCGGTTGCAGAAACCCAGACTCAAAGCAGGAAAAAGCTCCAAAAAGTACTAGTCACTCCAAATAGAAAGAAAAAAAAAAGTCCAAGGAGGTGTTTGGTTGGACACCAAAATATTGCCACACTTGCCTTGGGCAATTTTTTACCAAAAGAGACTATTGTTTAGTTCGTAGCCAGAATTACGGCGTGTCATATTTTCTTAGTTATGTGCCTTACTCGTCATGCATTGCGATGTTTTGTGTAAACCAAATACGAAGAACAGTAATAGATAAACTAGGTATATGTGTTGCACTTCTTGCATTGATATTCTTTGTTCGTTACTTAAATGGTAATACACTAATAGTTCGCTGAATTATCAGAATAACTGTTATATATAAAAGTGTAAGAATCATGGCTAAAAACTATATTATCAAATAAAACAGAAATCACTCCCCACTCCCACTAAAATTACTTATGTACATCTTTAAACCTGCGCAATCTATCTTGTTCACATCTCTGCAATCGCCAGCCACCCATGCACGCCCCGCCCCAATCACGTGCACCGCCGCCGCTGCCACGGCTCCTCACTGACTACGGCGAGGTTCGCCAGACCTGCGCACCTACGCCACCTCCCTCTTTGCCTCAACTGCCTCCGATGCCGAAAACAAATGCAAAGAAAAAAGAAAAGAAAATCCAACGGTTGAGTGTTATATAGCATTACCATTGATTATAATTGTAATTTGAAAATTTGCTTAATCAACTGGCCGTCAAAAAGAAAAATGATCAGGCTCTTTTCTTTTTTTCTCTTTTCCAATTAACGAGCCACTTCTTTCAAATTCTCTAGCAACATAGGAATAGGATATACTAGTATATAACTCGAAGGATTTGGAAGAACCTGCCATCACGAAGATGAACATAGCTAGCGTGTAATATGTCCGGCCGATTGAAAGAAAGCTTCCGTGTTGTGGATTTGCCCAAGATATCAAGAAGGGAGCAGTAGCTTCGAACGGATAACCATCTGCTGCTGACAATAGATAGATAAATTAATTAATCTCCTGGCCTTGTCCATGACGACACATGCATAATCGAGTTGACCTGGAGCTCGTTCCACAGTCCACAAGCAAGGATATTAATATTACACAGTCTAAAATTGACTCGACCAACAGTAGACCATGCTAACCGCTGCCAGCAGATGATCGAGTTTAGTGATTTAGTCGGTTGTCATACTCAACTAATTCAGTTAATTGCTAGGTTCCTGGCTAACCAGTACGTACATGTATGTCTTACTCCCAGAAAAAAAAGAACTGACATGTCTTAATGAAAAGTTGGAAAATTGAGTAGTATATCCCAAATGATGTGGAATTTGATTAAACATGGTAATACCAATATCATGTAACGAAACAAAATACTTTATCATAGACTGATGATCAGAGTAATCTAAAAGGCACGGACCATAGGGCGACTTATACATATATAGAATCGGAGATAGACTTGATAGCTAGAGAGTGCTTGCGTTTACATCTCAATTAATTAATGGATTTTAGAGACTTACGTAGTTGTGGCCTCGTCTTAAGATTTGGTAAGATTGGAAACACCAGTTTGGCAAACCGCAGTTAAACTAACAGATGAGGGTGCACGCTACACATCCGCACCGATCGAGAGTGGCCGACACGGCAAGCAACTACAACATGGTCTCACTCAACTACTACTGGTTGTCAGCCTGTGCCGCTCAGGCATACATCGATCGAACAAAGTGACCAGTAGCACCTTCGGTCAGATGTATTTTTAGTTTTGGGCACAGATATAGTTAAATTATTAAAATTTTGATTATTAATATCTTTTTAAAATTTTAAATTAGATACATGAAAATCATATGCATAAATTTGTCTCGAAAAATATTTTCATAATATTATAATTTTATTGGATTTTATAAATATATTACAATAGACATGAGTGGTCAAAGTGGTATTTTGGAGATATGTCAATGTTCAAAATGCTAACTATTTGTGACCCGACAAAATACAAACAAGATAAATGAGAAGGATATACACCCCTCATCAACTTGTTTACGATACACCAAACCAATTAATGAAAGAATCATTCTACAGAATTTTAAATACACAAAACAAGCTATACCAATCGATGATCTACACTTCACCAGCAAAGTACGTACAACTAATCACCAATGCAACAATCCAACAGTAAAGCTAACATGGAGGCCAAGACTTGTAATTAACTAATGATTAGTTAACCGATTAAGCGGGGATCATGAGCCTCGGCTTCTTGAATGCCAGTGGGCTGAGCACCTCCTCCTCCTCGGCCGCCGGCATGCAACGATCGATGATGATGTCCGGCAGCGCCGGCAGGTTCAGGTCGAACCTGCGGCTCGCCAGTGGGGCGGCGCTGCTGCGGCCGCCGATGGGACCCTCGTAGTGGCAGCGCTTGTGCCCGCCCAGCGCCTGCCCGGTCGGGAACGTCTTCTTGCACACCGAGCACTCGTGCACCTTGCCGGCCGTGCCCGCGCCGCCGCCCGACGTGGACGAGGAAGCTGCCGACGACGTCGCAGCAGGCTCGTCTACGGCGTGGTTGGTCGCTGGCGGCGTCTTCGGTCTGTGGCTCGCCTTGTGGCCGCCGAGGGCCTGGTAGGACGGGAAGGCCTTGCCGCACACGGAGCAACGGTGCTCCTGCGGCGCGGGAGAGGGTTCGCGGTGACCGCGCGCCAGCATGAGGAGGCAGAGCGCGAGGTGCTCCTCCTCGGTAGGCGGGCGGTGGCCGTGGCGCCTGGAGCGCTTCCGCTTGGCCCACCCGGCCTCGCCGCAGTGCAGCTGCAGCTGCACCTCCCCCGAGCCCTCATCGTCGCTCGTCGCCGGCCACGGAATCGGCGCCGCGTCAAGGACTGCCTCCACGGCCATGCTTATCTTGGACACTGCTACAGGAGAAGAGAAGACAAGAGAAGAGTACTACTGTACTAGAGACTAGAGTAGTAGTTAGGTAGTGGTTTGGGAACTGAGGCAGCTGCGTGTGATAAGTTGAGAGAGTAGGCTAATTAGTGGTGGTTTTATACAAGGAAGACAAGCGAGTAGTAAGTAGCAGGGAAATTGGTGGTGTAGTAACTGTGGTTTGCTGGTGTACTGTGTGATTAATTAATTAGCGAGGAGGTAATTAGTAAGTGGTTCTTGGGGACTAAGCAACAAGGGAAGAAGAGGAGTTGTACTTGGTCAACTAGAGAGGAGGGGATGGGTGGACGGTTCCAAGTGGTGAGAAAAGAAGCGAGGACGCCGAGGAGACGATCACTTTGGATGGTCATGTCGAGGTCGAGAGGGGGTGTACGACGAACAAGCTAGCAGTGAATAATTTGTTGGCTTAGCGTGTGGACTTGTCCTCCAGTCCACACCATGGAAAATTATGCATGCTTGGACCAATAAAATGGGGTCGTGCGTAGAGAGGGCCAAACGGGCCGCCCGGCATCACACGGCCCGATTAAAAATCGGTATGACCTATTAAGACCCGATTTATAAACGGGCCGTGCCGTGCTGGTCCACTTGCCGAGGCGACGGCCCAGACACGGCCTGTTGGCCTCTCGGCCATGCCGTGCCGGTCCGGTCCTTCGCGGGTCAAATGAGCCGGGTCGGCCCGGTAGCCTATTTGCGCTAAAAAATTGAAAAAAAATCAGAAATAATTAGAAAAATTAAAAAATAGACAAAGTATGGCAAAAAAAATGCAAAAAAATATGAAAAAATTCAGAAAAATGGGAGAAATTTAGAATAATTAGGAAAACTCGAAGGATGTAGAAAAACTTTTTAAATATATATATAAATTAAGAAAAAGCTAAAATATGAGATAAATTCTAAAATGAGACATAATTTGAATTAAATAATGAGCTTTATTGATGTTTGGCTGCCTCGTTAAAAACTTTGCCAAATAAAAACTCAACACGAGAAAACCTTGGCAAAGAAAAAAGAGTACGGCCTATAGCTCAGTGATACAAGAAAAAAGTAAAAATTACAATTATTCTTCCTCATTATCTAGATAAAGATTTTTCGAACGTCTCCGCCAGCTCTGCAATTTCTGTAATATGTTGAGCTCGTTGATCAGCTTGTTCCCAATCTTTCACAGTGAGAAGTATTTCCACCATCTCACTTGTCAAATTTGTTCTTCTCTCCTCGATTATTCTTCCAGATAGACTGAAAGCAGACTCCAAAGAAACCGTAGAGACAGGAACTGTTAAAACATCCCGTGCTAATATGGAAAGCACTGGATATGTTATCTTGTGCTCGTGCCACCACTGCAAAATGCTGAAGTCCTGCTCTTGCTGCTCTTGGTAGTTGATAGTGTCGCTGTTGAGATAGGCAGCTAGCTCCCCACCACTTGATGTGTCCGCACTTGTCGCTGATGTAGTCGAACTCCTTGAGGAAGAGCCACTTGCACCCTATATCTTTCCCCACGCGGTTTTCTTCTTACGTGTGTGTGGGTGCTGGTGGAGGTCGCTGCATGCGAACTCCTGCAAACTTTCAATCGTACTTATCATAAACTTGAGATAAGTTAGCATGGACAGTTGAAAAATAACTAGAATAATCAGTACCTACCGCATCACTTAGAAGTGAGAGAACATTAGAGAAAACCCGAATTTTAGCTCTAGGATCTAAAATAAATGCAAATGCATATAACATAGGAATTTCTTGCCAATATTTTAAAATTTTAGTTTTCATAAACAACTTCACGCAAGACATTATCATTTTCGTGGCTCTTTAAGTGGGTAGCAATTTCTAAAATATGATGCACAATTAAAGGAGAGGTTGCGTAATAAACTCCAGATAAAGCAAACTACAAGAAATAATGACGCTATTAATACTAAAATATGATTTAAAATACTAACAAAATAAAAAAATAAATCACAATTATCACCTTGATTTCTTCACAGAAGCCAAACGCCAAATTTCGGATTTTTTGATTTTTGACAAAACTATTTTGAATTTTGCCAAATTACCACTAAGAGCAAAAGAATTTCCACAAGAGAATGAGTATAAGAGAATACAAGGTTGCTGGTGTGAAAATGGGGGGCAGCCACCTATTTATAGGAAAAAATTTGGGATTTTTTTTGAATTTTTTAAGACTCCAACGGCTATTTTTTTAAACGGGCTAAACGGGGCATGCCCGCGTGCGCGTCGGCCGGGCCGTTGTTGCCGTCGGGTCGTCTTTGTCTTTGTGCGTGCCGACCATCGTGCCGCACCGCCGCCCAAGCACGCAAGACGGCCGGCAGCGACATCGACGTCTTGGCGCCGCGGCTTTACTGCTTGGCCCGCCCGTTTGTCCATCACTAGTCATGCATGCCAAATGGATATGTGTGTCACTCCAGGGCATTCGTAACGGATCCGAGCGGTATGTAACAAAGCAAGCGACGGTACGATCAGGTGGTGTGTAAATCCGGATCTTTTATGTATATCACACTAATTTAGGATCATGCTATATAGTGTACACAATGTCAATATAGATGAATATCACAGCCATACATAGCGGAAATAAAATAAAAGACTCATTTATGAAATATAAAACATTTGACTGATCTTATGGTCGACTTACATAACTGCATCACACAGAGCTTTAAACTATAAGTATTAAAATGCAACGGAAAGAAAACGTAGATAACCCCTCAGTTTGCCACTTGCAACTGATAAGGCTCGCACCCTAGACATTCACCTTCTCCTGGTACTCCTCCTCAAGAGTTGGTGTAGACTCCTCTTCAACTGATGATGTTGTTGCGGTAAGGGTGGGTACTGAAAGCACTCAACAAGTTGTACATAGAATGCAATTTTGATATAATTATATGCAAGATTTATTTCAAATGAATGGCTGATAAGGTTGTTTTGCAATAAAGTAACATTTACAATTGAATACAGTAAATATATTGAAATAACAGTAAAACAAATAACAATAGTTAAATAACTTTCAGATGTTTCTCAAAGTAAACTTGGCACACAACAATAACTCATATTCCAACTTTCAATGGCACACAGCCTCCCTTCCCATGTTTTATGTCATAAATCTAACCCCTTGACTATAATTCTCGAGCATTGTCCATAATTGTAGATACAGTTATCCGAATAAATTCACACTCTAGAAAGATTATGCACTTTACCCACAAGACATGTCCAGTCTCTTTTTGCCTCTATTTTCACGCTTCCTTCGACGTTCGGCCAAGAGGCCATGACAAAACCTTTTAAAAACTCTATCTTAACATTGACCCTCATGATAAATCTGAACTCGTTATTTCTTCCCTCACTCAGAGCAGAAGAATAGGAGGGACATACCGTTAGACAAATGTGTGGCCACCGCATTACACATACAAATCCCCCATAACCTCACACTTAGTTTGGTTATCTTTCTGAGGCATCGAATGTCATAACTCGATAACTTACTTAGTTAGATCTGTCCCATTCCAGATATATGGTTGCATGTTTGACTCAGTTCAAAGGCTTCTAAGGTTAAGTCCTTAATTGACCGAGGCAAGACTTCTAACAATTCACTCATAAGAAAACCACCTCACATTCACTTATAAAACATCATGTCATCATACCAACCCAATGCCACACAGATTCACCACTTGCCCTGTCTAAATCATTTACCACCCTAGTTGATTATCATGCAGCATATTCCATCAACAAGTCAACTTCATTACGTGACAACACATGTCACTAACAACTTAACTTCATTGTGTGACAACCCATGACGCATCCTTTCATAAACATGCTCCATATTCTATTAATCAAGATTGATTTGATATTCCAAAAGATATGAGTTATATGTGGCATGGCTAAGCAACTTCATACGATCTAACTAACCACATTGGTACCTATTAGCAACCAACTAATAATGAACTATTCTAGCGTGACAAATAATCATGGCATAAAAATGGCAAGGTAGATATAATTTAATTGGGTAGAATATCTAGATTCTAAACTATTTGAAAACAGTTCTAAGCATAAAATATCATACAATAGTTTAAAATAATATAGCATTTGTAAATCAAAGTTCAACATGATCAAAGCATAACTTGCCTTGGAAAAGCTCATGTTCCTGCTTTGGATCTTACTCTTAAGTCAATACTTCACCCTCGAACGATCCTAGCACTTCGACTTCTACGTAAATCGTAATAAATTACAAAATAAATACAAAACCAGAGAGCAAAAAAATTCTAAAAAATTAAATAAAATTCGTCATTAAATATATCTCAATTTTACAAACTTTTAGAAACTTTAATCACCTCAATTGGAGCTCGTATGAGGAAGAATGAGCTCTCTAAAAATAGAAAAAAAATAGAAAAAGAGTAAAACCATATTTTTTTAATTATTTTTGTACTAGAAAATCTATTTATGACATCATTGTTGATGTCAGCACCGAATAAAATAACCAAAAAACCCTCTCTGGCTGACACGTGGGCCCTCGATCCATGGACTGAGTCCACCACCGAGACTGGTCCACCGTAAACTCGGTGCATATGACGCCCTTGACTGACATATGGGTCCCACGAGATGACGTGGCATTGCCAACGCAACCGCCAATGCATGCATCATGTGGACGATAGCAAAGCAGCATCATCGATGTGGCTGCCACTTGGCGATAACTCAGTGATGACTGGATGGCCACGTAGGCATAACCCTAAAGCTCAGTCCAGCGAACTCCGGTAATGTCCAACGGCAGGGCTCCATCAAAGGCGAAGAAGATGACTCACCCGACGATGCTCCGACGACTAAACGGTGCCTTAGAACTATAGATCTAGACCTTCTGAGCACGCTAATCTCGAAACTAAGTTTGTCTTCCCTGGAAACTCCTCGGTGACATGGATCTCAGTGAAACAAACTCGGTGGCACCCAAATCCTCTCTGACGAGCAAGGCCACCTCAACGACAGCACCTTAGGCGATGAGACTTGGGCCGAAAGCTTTGCAATGGTTTGATGATCCTCTAACAAGGTCCTGGTGGCCCTTAAATAGCCTTGAATTTTGTGCACAGGCCAGAGAACTCAAGCATTGCGGCAGCGAAGTCCGAATCCGAGATAGCGGCGGTGCGCAGAGATGAAGCATAGGAACCATACATGTGTCGTGATGAACAACCACGATGCATTCAGACACGGCTCGATCTAGACCGCACATGAGATCAACGACCATGATCCACTAGGGTTCCCAACGACCTCGATCAATCTCATCCATGCATCTAAATCCGATAGCAACGAAGCCTAGGGTTTCCAAGTCAATCTCAGCCATTCGATCCAAATCCGATGGCCAATATCTAAGGCTTACGGCTGGGCTGTGGTAGATCGGGCCAGCATAGGAGATTGGGTTGGGCCTGAATAGGGTTTCAATCTAAACACTATTTAAAGCATTTTCCAATAAATGGGCATACGAATTTTCCAATAAGCATAATTTGTGCCATCAAATAGAGGTGCCTTGCCTAAGGATATACCCTCACTAGCCATCCTTTTTATCTCTAGGCAGTAAAGCCTATCAATGAGTGACCAAGTTATGATACCACTTGTAGGATCAAGGATAACCGACTAGAGGAGGTGAATAGGAGGTTTTTAAAATTATTTTGGCTATAAACCGATTTTTGAACAAGTATGACAAGAAATTTATTTTCTACAATTAAGACCTAAATATTCTAGGTTTCACTAAGCGCACTAACAACCTAAATCTAATCAAGTCTTTTTAATCTAATGAGACAAACAAGCAATATGATCACTAAGCCTGTAAATATACAAAGTAATTAGCAAGAATGTAAATCGCAAGATGAACTCAAAGGAATTTTTCCTATGGTCATAGAGACTTGCCGGTCTCCCTTAATCCATGTTGAGGGAGCTTGAACAAAATAAGCCAGCTCCTTATGCAATTGAGCCTTCCTCAATCCACTAGAGGTAGCTCTTTCCCTCTCCGGGTAGGTGAGCTCCAACCTTCACACCGATATCGGGCCTCTTCACAATTCTTCTTGAAGAGATCACCGATTTTTCTCCTCCAAGCCGTCTAGGAGTCGGCAAACTCCAAGAGTAACAAACTAGTGACGCTTTCTTGAAGATCCTCAAGTGTCACAAAGGTTCAAAATGAATGCATAACACTTGAATGCTCTCAACCACCTCAAAATGTAAAAAATGAATGCTCTAAGGTGAAGAGAGAGTAGCAAAGGCTTGAGATGTATTCAATAAGGTTCCTAGAAGTCCCTTTGCAGCAGGAGACGGGGTATTTATAGCCCGCAACCACTCAATTAGCCGTTGGGACAAAATTCATAAGAAGCAACTGAATCTGGTACTAACGACATGCAAACTCCAGTAGTACCGGCCTTAGCTGTAACGGATAGTTCATTGCATTAAATGCACAGGTGATAGTCGTTACCATAGGCACTGGTACTACCACTGTACAAATCACGGTAGTGCCAACAATTTAATCCCCATAAGAAGACCCAAAGCACGTGCTTTGGAAAAGACTACCAGCTATGAGCAGTGGTATTACCACCTGTGGTAGTACCAGACTTTGAATAACGGTAGTGCCGGTATGTTAATCTCAGGGAAAGACCAAAAAACGCATAAAAGCACATGCTCTGGAATAAAACTATCGGTCCCAGAGGAGCGGTACTACCGACTGGCGACAGTACTGACTTCTTCTTTTTGGTAGTAATGGTTCCCTGAGAAAACAGTTATGTTCACAAAGAAATTTTTCAATACATCTAAGAGGAAGCATGTACACATATTGAGCCATGTGATCTTAAACAATTTCAAGCTATGAGCCATCGATCCCTCTTAATAGTACAGCACCTATTTCTAGCAATCCGATATTTACTCCAAATTTTGAGATCGGTAAAAGCTATGAAAAGGTCATTATATATTTATACCTTAGTGTTGAGCTTAATCATCCATAGTTGTTTCTGTTTCATGCTTTCACATACTCCTTTCAATGATGAGGACCAAACCATTATCATACACTTAGAGAGATGTGTTAGTCCTTTAAACCTGATTGTTATTAATTACCAAACAATTCAAATTAGGGGACTAGATGCTTCAACGCCATGCAAAGGCGCCAGGAATCAACGGACTACGCAATCTCCAGTCAGATATTCTCCTTAAGTAAAGATGCAGAAGACAAAAGATGAACTCCTGCGGGTGCATGTAATTTTTTATATTCAATACAGAATTAATGAAATACAGTGTTCCCCATGTGTCCGATCGTCTCTTTTATTTTCACAAACTATTATGTGTGTGACCCTGTAGGTTCATGATCATATTCAATCGCGATCTAGAAACTCGTTTTCAGTTCACAGGTCGGTAGTAGTCCTAACAGGACTAGTGACTCTTGAATATACACAAAGATCATATTGGACGAACTTATACAATGTTCATGCATCGATCCCTTTGCCTCATGATACTAGATCGAACTAAAGGTGAGAAGCGTGCTATCCTATGATAGCTCGATCCTACACTTGTTCCTATAGTAGTGTCGACGATCGGAACCGTCAACCGCAAAGAGGGAGGAAGGATCGTGTAAAAGGCGGTGAGTTCCCAAGTCGTGCTCGTCCGGGAAAGAGGGAGCGTCGGCAGGCACACAGCTCGAGGAAGAAGGGCAAACGAACAGGGGAGACACGGGGTTATACTGGTTTGAGCCCCCTAGGACGGGTAATAGCTCTACTCCAGTCTTGCCCGTAGGCAAAAGATGACTAATAGGCTCCTCGGGGGAGGATGAATAGGGAGCTCGACCTCGGGGCCACTCGGAAGTGGTGGCCGAGGGGGAGCCCGATGAGGTGGTCTGGTGTATGAGTGTGTCTACTGTTGTTATGTCTTGGCGTTGTCTTTGTACTCTCTTTTTGGTCTGTCTCCGCCCTCTCATCTGATCGGGGTAGTCCTGACGCTTTTATAGACCCCTGGGCTTTCATCTCGAGTGCTGACGTCGGGCGATGTCTGTGAGTTTGACAGGAGCAGTTAACTCTAGTTCCCACGCAGGGGGACTTGACAAGGGTCACTGGGCCCTAGTTCCCACGCAAGGGATCTGACAAGAGCGGTTGACCTTAGCTCCCACGCAGGGGATCTGATAGGAGTTGGTGGCCCCAACTCCCACGCAGGGGAGAGGCCACGCAAGGAAAGGGAATACTATGCTGGAGGCCAGACTGAAGGCGCCGAGATCGAGGAGGCTTACGGGGCCAGTACGGACTCGGGGACAGCCTTGCCTGAGCCCGGGAACAGTCCTTCGAGCTCGGGGATATCTTTTCCCGAGCTCGGGGATGGTCCTCCGAGCTCGGGGAGAACGTTCTAAAGCCCCCGGGGGGGGACCTGGACACGTGTCAGAATGACCGATCCCCAGAAACCAGCCTCCGAGGATCAAGAAATGGTCTGAGACTCTAGGCGTTCTTGAGTCTAAAATCTTCTTTGAGGAGGGATCGTCACCTCGGTCGAGCTCGGGGTCTGATGAAGGCCTTTTCTATGGGTGTTTTCGTCGTGGTCGTTCTTGGAGATACTCGAGCTCCAGCGCTTCGTCTTTGAGCAGGCTTGATGGCGTCCGGGACATTCGGGCTCTCAACCTTGTGGTCGTGGAGATCCTCGAGCCACGCGGGCGGAGAAGTCGGACGGTCTGGCTAGCGGGCGTTGAAGAGGCGCGTCCGTACAAGGGTTTTGAAAGGCCACGATGTCTCGGTTACCGCCCATTGGCCGCGGGCGTGTATTTTGAGGCGACAATAATGTCGACAGTCGAGGCGTCTTTAAAATCGGGACCCGGCATCCTTTGGAGCCTTTCTTCCCCATCTCCCACGTTCTCTGCTCTTTGCTTCCTGCTCCTTTGCGCTGTCGCGGCTGCCTTCCTCCTCCAATTCTCTCCCCTTGACTCCATGGTGAAGTTCGGGAAGAGCACCCTCACTGCGGACCGGATGAAGGACATGGAGACCTTAGGGCTGCTGGACCCGTTCACCTGGCGACTCCCAGCCGGGGAGAACGTGCCGCAGCCCCGAGATTCACCCTCATCCACATCTGCGCGATGCGCGGGCTGAAGGGGCAGGCAGTTGTTTACGACTACCTGCGCAACTGGGTGTTCCCTCTTCGGAAGAGGCTGCACCCCTTCTTCAAGATCACCGGGAAGCACGATGTCACCCGGGAAGGTCCCGAAGGTAAGCATTGCGTAGCCTCGAGCTTCCTCGGGCCCGATTGAAGCTTTCTTGTTCTCAACGATTTCTTTTGGCCTCCCGCAGCACCGAAGGCGGCTTGGATGGCCTCGAGGATGCAGGAGATCTTCGGGAAGGCCGCCACCGCCTACGACCTCGATGGCAACGTCCCCAAGAACATATTGGGGCGGAGCAGCGAGGTAACGTCTCTTGCTTTGACCCTTGGCCCTGAGGGCTCGGACTCAGGCGCTAATCGTGATGAGCTTATGCAGGAGACCAAGGAGCTCTGGAACATGGCCAAGCAGATGCTGCCGCTCCCCGAGCTAAGCAAGGGCAAGAAGGGGAGCAAGAGGCCGGCCCCTAATGCCCCGAAGCCGGTCGCCAAGAAGCCCCACGTCGAGTGGGGCGATTGGGCCGTGGTAAGCTGAATGCTCCGAGCTCGGGAACACTCGAGCCCGAGGTCCCTTTCTTTTATTGATTTTCGCTTTTCTGCCAGTAGCAAGAGGCGGCAGCTACCGCGCGAGCCTCAGACGCGCAGCCGGAGCAACGACCTCCGGCACTAAGCACCCGAGGAAGGAGTCTTCCCGTGGCCACCGTGGAGACGCCGCGCCAGGTGCAGTCCTCTTTCGTTTCCCGTCGTTCCGCTCCGCCACGGCATCCAAGTGAACGAGGGGCACCGACCTTTCCTGTGGTCCAGGGCGAGGCCGAGGAGCAGGAGGACGAGGATGACTTCCGCCTCGTGCCGCGGTCCAGGCGCGGCGAGTCCTACTTCGTCACGACGTCCGAGGAGGACGACACCGCCGAGGAGGGTCCCGCCAGGGGCGCGCCACTGGGCGGCGCGGCAGCCAGGGGCGCGGCGAGGCGCGCGCCGAGGGCCGGGCCGAAGGCAACGGCGAGCCCCGAGCCGACGCCACCTTTGGGGTTTCGCTATGGCGGTCGAGGGCGAGGCCGACCGGGTCGTCATTGAGGTACGGGCGATCCCGGCCGCCACCGTCCCGGCCGACGCGGACCGAACCAGGACGTCTGCGGACGCCGGTGCCACTGCGGTGACGGGGTTTGCCGAGGAGGAGGCTGCCACGGATCTGCCCCGAGGGCCCGACGATGCCATCGACCTGCAGGTGCTAGAGGACCGACTGGCGGTGGTTAGCGTGCCCGCCCTAAACTCTTCTCTCTTTCTTCTCCTTTTCTCTTCTCTTGTAGCAGTGTTGACATTTCCCTTGTTTTTGCAGGGCCTGCGCCTGATCTCTAGAGGGTACGGGGTCGTGCGCGGGCACATGCTCAGCTTTCGGGCCCTCTGGGATGTGATTGAGGCCAACCAGAGGGACGCTACCCGAGTCGAGGCTGATGCGGCCGCCGACGAGAGGAGGTCGAGCGGCTGAAAGAGTTCCAAGCCCTCGAGGTCGCGCGGGCCGTCGAGGCCGAGCGGGAGCGCGGGGCTCAGGAGGTCAAGCGAGAGCTCGACATCGAGAGGGATCTCCACACCGCAACCCTCTCGAAGGCCCTCGAGGAGGAGCAGAAGAAGGCGAAGGAGACCCTCGCTCGCGTTCGACAAAAGGCGCAGGAGGCCCTCGACGAGAATCGCGAGAGCTCGTCGGCGACCTTCCAGCGCCTCGAGCTCGAGCTCTCCGGCGCTCGCTCGAGGGCGGGGGCCACGTGGCAAGAGGTGCAGGAGCTCCAGGAGCACCTTGAGGTCTCGTCCATGGACTGCGAGGAGAGCCACGGGATCGCGGCGTCCGCGCTTGAGGACATTGCGGCCACACGGAAGGAGGTCTAAGAGCTCCTGGTGCGAGCGGCGGACCTGCCGACCCTGCGCACAGAGGCAGAGGCCGCACGTGAGGAGGCGGCCGGCCTTCAGGCGTGGCTTGATGAGCTTTCTGCCGCCCCGGGGAAGGCCTCCACTGAGCTCGAGGCCGAGGTGGCCGAGCTCAAGGCCAAGGCGATGGATGCCGAGGCAAAGGCGGCCGGGTTTGAGGAGACGGCGGCCGAGCTGGAGAGGAGGGCCACTGAGGCCGAGGCGAAGGTGATCAATGCCGGAGCGAGGGCTACTGAAGTCGAGGAGCGGGTGGCCGAGGAGGGCGCGAAGGTCGCGGCGTCCGAGGCGAAGGTCTCCGCGCTCGAGGAGAAGCTGGCCCGGGTGACCCAGGCGGGGAAGGGTGCCTTGGCTCAGCTCTAGAGCAACCGCGACCGGGTCAGTCAGGCCAAGGTTGAGGTGCTGGCGCTGCGGAGAAGAGTCTCCAACCTCGAGCAGGAAAAACTTGCTCGGGATATGTCTGTAGATTAGAAAAATAGGTTAAGACATAGATAGGGGCGAAATATTCGCACCCCTTGTAAAGACAATGTATCGTTTTCCCGTGATTTATAAAGCTGCCTTTTTAGAAGACTTAGCTTGTTTTTGTTTTGCTCTTTGTCGTCTCCGAAAGCTTGCTTGGTCTTCTTCGTAGGAGAGCATGAGCGACGTCGGATTGCGATGCGTAGAGCAAAACAGCCAGAGGTGTCCGCCGGGTGAGTTATTGATCTCAACTCGAACCATCCGGATTAGGTTGACCGAGTCTGGGGATACTCGAGGTCAGATTTAACCGAGGCCGAGCCTGAAACACTCGTGCTCGGGCACAACTTGACCGGGCGGCCCGAAATACATCGCTCGGCCAGTTTAGGCTTCGAGTCCAGCCCAGCGAGCTCGAAAATGCTTCGAGCTCATGGGCTCCCTCAGAGGGCGGTTTAGAAACTCGAACCTGGCCACTTGGCCACGGGGGAATGGTCGGCTTATTACGACTACCGGCTTATCGCGACCGGAGTCATCCCCCGTGGTGAATTTAGAAACTGCGACCTCCGAGACCGGGAATGCGTCAGGCTCGGGGCGCCCTCTGAGGATGTTCAATGGTTGGCAGCACGGGGGAATAGCCGACTTATTCCGATAAAGATCGTCTTACTGCGGCCTCCGAGCCCGGGAATGCATCGGGCTCGGGGTATCCCCGAGGCGAACCTAGTGAATATGACCTTCGGCGCTGCAAAACAAAACGCACAGAATGCATACACAGGCACCCCGAGGTCCGAGAGCTGCTCCACATGACCTCTAGTCCTGGCCTGCGACGGGAGGGAGTTCTGTGGAGATGAGAATCGGCTTACATCAGTAGTGTCGACCTCCCGGAGGCGGTCCTTATGGTCACGCAGTGAGATCATATTGCCCAAGGCGCAAGTATCAATGGTCAAGGGGACAGATCTCACCTGTGCTTTTTAGGCCGAGCTGGCTGCTTGGCCATGAGGGAGTGGTCTGCTTATTGCGTCTACTGGCTTATTGCGACCGGAGTGATCCCCATTGGTGAATTTAGAAACCGCGACCTCCGAGCCCGGGAATGCGTCATGCTTGGGGCGCTTAACTGAGGCCGAACCCGAAAATGCATCAGGCTTTGGGCACAACTCGGACTGGCCGGCCTGGAAGTACGTCAGGCTCAGACCAGGTTTAGGCCCCAGGTCCAGCCCGACAAGCTCGGAAATACTCAAGCTAAGAACGGGCTCCCCCAGGGGGCGGTTTAGAAATTCAAACCTGGCCACTTGGCCACGGGGGAATGGTCGGCTTATTGCGACTGCCGGCTTATCGCGATCGGACATCCCCAGCGGTGAATTTAGAAACTACAAACTCCGAGCCCGGGAATGCATCAGGCTCGGGGCACCCCCTGAGAACGTTCAATGGTTGGCAGCACGAGGGAAGGGCCGGCTTATCCCGATAACGATCGCCTTATTGCAACCTCCAAGCCCGAACCTGCATCAGGCTCGGTCATCCCCGAGGCGAACCTAGAGAACGCGACCCTTGGCGCTACAAAACAGAACACGCATGGGCGTCTCGAGGGGGAGCTCGCCGCATGATCTTATGGTTGCCCTTATGGTCACACCGCGGGGTCGCGCCACTCGAGACGTTCTATATGAAAAAAGACTTTCAGCTGAAAGAAAAGCAGAAGGAGCCCCGGGCCCGAGGTCTTAAAACGGCTCGATCTTCGGAGGAAGAACCTGCAACTTGGGGCCGTGACCTGACGTCATGTCCCTCGAGAGGCAAAAAGAGTTCAGTAACGGAAATGAAGGAGAATTTTTATCATAGGCCTAGACCCGGGCTGGTTAGGAGTATGGTGACATAAGATTTGAAGACCTGGGCACCCCTGTGGCGAGGACAATCTCGGGCTTGTCCCCTACGACGGGGGGAATGGTCGGCTTACTACGATGAGAATCGGCTTATTGTGCTTTTCATCCCTCGCAGGCGAGTTACGAGGCCGAGATCCTAGCTCGAGCGAGGGGTGTGCGGGCCGAGACTCCTGTGTCTCGAGGTCGAGGAAGTGCTCGGGCGTGAATGTTAGGATGGACTTTGCTGCAGGGGGAGATCGGCTTACTGCGATGAGAATCGGCTCACTACGCGCCCGGCCCCCTGATGTTGGTCCCTCGCATCACAACCTTCACACACATTCACTCGAGATAAGGAAAAGCATAAGAGGAAAAAGGAGATGATAAAGCAGCATAATTTAGCGTGAGGGAAAAACTAGGCCGAGGCCCTTAGCTCGAAGCCCTTACCATCGATGGTCCCGGGCACGGCCCCGCTCTGAGGGGATGGTCGGCCATCGCGATGAGGATCGGCTATCACAGATTCGACTTCGAAGGTGGACCACGGGACTGTTGTGCTAGCTTGAGTAAGGGGCCTGAGGGCCGAAACTTGAGTATCTCGAGGTCGGCGGGCCCACGGGCGTGATTGCCGGGACGGAACCCACGACGGGGGGATAGTCGGCTTACTGCGATGAAGATCGGCTTACCGTGTATTCGACCCCCGGAGGTAGGTGTCCGGGCCACGGCCCGGGTCACGTTTGCTCGAGATACGAGAGACAAGCATGATGATAAGGGAAAACGTCTTATCTTAAAACAGAAGGAGGGAGAGCACTAGGTATAAAACCTCTGGAGCTGGCCTACATTCCACGAGTTAGTGAGCTCCCTGCCATCGGGGGTCGCTAGACGGTAAGCCCCCACGCGACTTGCTGAAACGATCCTATAGGGACCTTCCCACAGCGGGGACAACTTGTTGGTGTTGGATCGATCCTGGATTCGTATTAAGACCAGGTCCCCGATGTGGAAGCCCCTAGGTCGTATTGCTCGAGCGGTGTGCCTGCGGAGAACTTGCAGGTAGGGCGCCGAGCGCAGCAGTGCGTGGCACCTTACTTCCTCCACCAGGGCGAGGTCGTGGGATCACTCCTGCTCGAGATCGACCTGGTCGATCGAGCTTGCCCTGACGGAGTCGAGCGCGACCTCTGGTGGTAGGACGGCCTCGGCCTCGAAGACAAGCTAGAAAGGGCTCGCCCCCGTTGCCTGGCTCGGAGAGGTGCAGACGGACCAAAGGACGATGGGAAGCTCGTCCACCCAGGCCCGGCCGTGCTGACCGAGCTCAGCAAAAACTTATTTCTTGATGCCTTGGACGAGCTGTCCGATGGCGTGCTCGACCGCCCTGTTGCTCTGAGGATGGCTCACCGAAGCATAGCAGACCTTGGTCCCCATGTCTGCGCAGAACTCTTGGAACAGCTCACTGGTGAACTGAGTCCCATTGTCGGTGATGATCCTGCAAGGGACCCCATACCTCGTGACCACGAAGGAACGGAAGAACCTTACCACGGCCTTGGCGGTGATAGCGGAGATCGGCTCAGCTTCGATCCACTTCGAGAAGGTGTCGATGGCGACTAACAGGAATTTCTTCCCCCCAACCGACCTCGGGAAGGGGCCGAGGATGTCGAGGCTCCACGTCGAGAATGGCCAGGAGAGGGGAATGGTCTGCAAGGCGTAGGCCGGTTGCCGAGCCTTTCGAGCATGGAACTGGTAGGCCTGGCAAGCGCGGACGATGTCTTGAGTGTCCTCGAGCGCTGTCGACCAGTAAAATCCCATCCGGAATGTCGGGACCCGGATTTGCAAATCCGAAACCCTCTGTGTATACTGCACTAGTCCAGGATCACGCTAGTGCACACAGTGGAAACATAGATGAAATACCATTCTATACAACGAATTAACTAAGAAGAAGCAATTTATTATTGAATAAAGCAAACGACCTTATGGTCAATGTTTACACCATTATGCCTTAAGGGCTTAAGAAACAAATACTATTGCAGCGGAAAAGATAACTTGAGCCATTCGACATGCCACGTGCAATCGTGCGGGAACGCCTTCCTAATCCACGTAGTCTTCACGAATTACTCCTCATGATATTCATTATCTCCTTCAAAGAATCGATCAACAAGGGCATAAAGCTGTGAGTACAAAGGTACTCAGCAAGCCGTAGGGAATTGATGCAATATATTCATGCACGGCTTGACAAGGATGGCTATATAGTTCATTTGCAGAAAGCAACAGCTTGAATTGAAATACAATAAATAGATTGAAAGCATATTTATGAAAAGATAAATAAATAACTGGTAGATCAATGATAGACAACAAAACGACAGTGAACTCCCCGTTCACATCCCAACAATTCCACATTCCACATTTTATGAAACACTCTATACCCCGTGTGAAATTCCCGGGCTTTGTCCATGACCGCGGACGCGGCTATTCGAATAGTTTTACACTCTGCAGAGGTTGTACAACTTTACCCACAGGACATGAACATCTCTTTGTGCAAACGTTACTAACACACTTCCTTTGGTGTGTCGCAGAGATATCATGACAAAGCCTTTACAATGCACTGTCTAAACTCGGTACTGCCCGCTAAGGTTTCGCCCATTAGGCCCCCTCTTGCGCCTTGCGAATCTACCCGTCCATCCCGGAATCCACACCACCAACTGGCAGTACTCAAGGCTAGACATTGCAAATTAATCAGCTAGGTCTGTCCCATTCCAGACATGTGGTAGTACGGTTAGGCCCAGTTCAATGGCGCACAAGATTAAGTCCTTAAGTTGTCTCAGGCAAGACATCCACATCCCAATGTGCTAGAAAGCACCCCCTTTACTTCACGATCACTTGCCCGAGGGAAAACAATTCGTTCAACTAAGACCAATGGCAAACCCCGCCATGATACAACAATTTTACAACAGTGGCTAACGGCCACGATTCAATATCTCATTAAGTCAATATTAACATTATTCACATGTGAGATGAATCCCAACGTATATGTAAGCATGTCTGAGCATAGCTACGATAACTCAATGTTGGTATAATGATTATGTCCAACTAGTAATGTCCCAACCTAGGTTTAACAATGGATACATGGCATGCAACTAATCAAGGTGGCATAATATCAACTAGGTATACATCTACTCCCATTAAATAAACATTGATACACAAAATAGCATGCAATTGTAATAAAGTAAATTACTTTTGCAAACATAGGATCAATATGATCAAAGGATTACGACTTGCCTTGCTGATCTAGTGCTGAATCTTGGTCTTCGAAGTCTTCGTTCGCTCCCTCGGAATTAGCGTCTATCGGAAAAGAAGCAACGAGACCAAATAAATACAAAACAGAGACTCAAACAAGCTCAAAACTGAAAATAAATGGCTCTGGAAGATAGATCTTGATTTTAGAAAAATTTAGAAACTTGAATCGCCTCAATCGGAGTTCGTATGAGCGAGAACGGGCCTCCGAAAGATTAAATTCAGAGAAAATACAGAAAATCAGAATTTCTGGATTTATTTTTATACGAAAAAAGGATTTATTGTGCAATCGCTGACGTCAGCGGGTTCACGTGGACTGGGTCCACGGCATTGCGCCGATTCACCGCGCACCCGGCGCACCGGCCGACGCTATCATCGGACGCGGCGGCTCGGCCGACGCGACGGCCGCATAGCGCACGCCACGCCAGCCGACGCATGTGCGCCACGCGTCGCGCATCTGGCGACTCAACCAGATCGGGCGGCCGAGAAGCGGGGCTACGGCGAAGGTGACGCGGCGCGATCGGGAGCATCCGTAGAAGATTGGACGGCTGGGGCTTCTCGATGCAACGCGACGGCGGGGCGGCGGCGCAACCCACCGGAGACGAAGAAGACGCAACGGCCGACGGCGGATACGTGACGGATCGGGCGCGAGACCAGACGCACCAGGGAGAGGATGACGCGGGGGACGCGGGGAGATCAACAACGGCGGCGAAGACGCACCGGCGGCGAAGAAAAAGGCGGCGGAAGGCTTCGGATGAGGGCGGCGAACTCCGGCGAGGTCGCACGACGCAACGGCGAGGCCTCGGGCAGTGAGAAAGAGGGCAAACGGGGCGGCTGAAAACGGCGAACCTCGGAGGGGGTGCGGTGGCTTAAATAGCAGCCTCGGAGGCCGTGTCCGACCCGGACTCCAAGGGCGGCGGCGGACGCGGTTTCCACGTGGTGGCGGCTAGGGTTAGGGAACGCGCGGTGGCGGGGCGACGTGGCCGCATCGTAGCCGTCCATGCGGCGCGGATCCGACGGCGGTGATGGCTTGCTGGTCGCCATTGGGCCAAGCGGGCCAAGGCGAGCGAAAGGGCGGGCGCGAGCAGCCAGCGGGCCAGAGGGAAAAAGAATTGGGCCGGAGAGAAGATTCGGCCCGAAGGGTCTTTTGAAAAACAAAACGTTTTCCGATTTAAGAAATTGCCAGAATTTCAAATAAAATCAAGTAAATTCAAATAAATATCAAATAAATTCAGAAAAATCCCCAAAATTACAGAAAAATTCCTTGGAGCACAATGAACCCAATTAAAACTGAAATTCTTGAGTTTGATGAATAGTTTAGTCAAATTAAATCCTTCCATTAATAGAAAATTCAAATTAAGCTAGACTTAATTCAAGAGAATGCAATTGGTTTATTTTTGATTTCAAACATTCCAAAACTTCAATTTTTGGGATGTTACACGGAATGCCTTTCCGACCATTGTCCTGAAAAAAGAGTGAGCACCGCATAGGCCAGAATGTATGTCGCTGAGCAAGTACTTACCCTCCTCGGGAGTGATGCATTTTGACAAAATGCCCAGGGCTCCTCGACGGTAAAGCTGCCCACCGATGAGCCTGTACGAGCTAGCACGGTGCCGGATCCTTCTCCACTCGATCGGAGTAGCAGGGAGCCCTCCGCGGTCGAGGAACTTGACGATCAGGTCCATCCACGAGGGGACACTATCGAGGAGGGCCACCGAGTCTTCCTTGTCGGCGATGGATGGCTTGGCCAAGGTCTCGAGGATGACGTCCGGCGGGAGCTCGTCGCCGGACGATCCGAGCCTGGACAGGAGGTCGGCAGTGGAGTTGTCCTTCCTTGGCACATGCTGGATCTTCAGGTTTAGGAACCATCTTTCCATATTGCGCACTTTGGTGAGGTACTTGGCCATTAGCGGGTCCGAACACTGATAGTCTTTGTTGTACTGATTGACAACGAGCTGGGAGTCCCCTTTAACAACCAGACGGCGGATGCCCAGGGACTTACAAGCTCGCAGGCCAGCCAAGAGGGCCTCATATTCCGCCGCGTTGTTGGTTGAGGGAAGCCAAAGCAGACCACATACCTCAGGTGGTCACCTTGAGGGGTGACGATGAGAACGCCAGCCCCCGAGCGCTCAAACGACCTCGACCCGTCGAAAAACATGGTCCAAGGGTCTTCAACTTCGACCTCAGGCTCGGGGGCGGGCTCGGTCGTTTGCTCGATCACAAAATTGGCCAACATCTGCGATTTGATGGCGGTGTGGGCCACGAAGCGGAGGTCGAACTCGGCCAGCTCCATGGCCCACTTGGCGATGCGACCTCCGGCCTCCGGGTTCCTGAGAATCTCCCCGAGCGGGAGCCCGCTCGGGACAACCACTGCATGCACCTAGAAGTAGTGCCGAAGCTTGCGTGAGGCCATGAAGAGGGCGTAGAGGAGCTTCTGGACCAGAGGGTAGTGCTCTTTTGGCCCGTGAAGCACCTCGCTGACATAGTAGATTGGGTGCTGTCACCCGGCCCGCTCGGCTATCAGAACCGTGCTAACAGCCTAGGTCATGGCCGCGAGGTAGAGCAACAGCAGCTCGTCCTGCCACGGAGTCGTCAGCAGAGGTGGACTCGAGAGGTATGTCTTGAGCTCGTCGAAGGACCGCTGGGCTTCGAGGGTCCACTCGAAGCCCCCGTGCCTGCGCAGGATCCTGAAGAAGGGTAGCCCTCATTTGCCGAGCCGGTAGATAAAGCGGCTGAGGGCGATGATGCGGCCGGTGAGACTCTAGACTTGCTTTACCGACGTCGGGGCGGCCATCTGCTCAATTGCCTCGATCTTCCCCGGGTTCGGGCCCACGCCCGAGCCCCCGATCATGTAGCCGAACACCTTTCCGGAGATCGTGCCGAAGATGCTGTGGAATATAAGAACCCGGGTACCCTCATGACAAGCCCAAGAGGGAGGCCCAGAAGATACTCCCCGCGTTAGGCCCGCTGCCGTGCGCAAGGGGATATATCCTAAAGGAAGTTGAACTTATATTTAGATATGATAGATACGTTGTAATCAAGTCGTTAATAGGTAGATAAAGATGTAAACTCTATCCTATTAATCGACTAGAATCTTGTAACCGATCGAATCTCAAACCGATCGAACTCTGAAGTCGCCCCACCCCGCTATATAAGGGAGAGGGCGGGCAACAACATAGGGATCCGATCATCCAAGCATAAGCGATCAAGCCATAGAGCATAGCACACCTCATATCGCCTGAGCATATTGCGCTTTGAGCAATCTTAGATCCAAGAGATCTGCATAATTCCAAAGACACAGATTAGGGTATTATCTCCTCCACGAGCACGAACTGTCTAAACCCCTTGTCTTGTGTGACCTTCGCTTGAGATCTAGCGCCTACCCCATAAATTTATTGCCGACTACAAAAGTCGACGGTTAGCGCGCCAAGTAGGGAAGCGCTATAATCTTTTCCCACAGCACTCGATGGCGCAATCGGTGGATTCGTCGCCACCTTCGTCTCCTACCGCCGACTTTTGTAGTCGGCAATGAATTTATGGGGTAGGCGCCGATCTCAAACTCAAGGTCACACAAGACAAGGGTTTATCGAGTTCGCACCTCGGCGATGGAGGTAATACCTAATCTCGTGCTAAGATTATATGGATCTCTTGGATTCGAGGATGCTCAAAGCGTAATGCGCCCGAGTAATATGTGGTGTGCTATGCTCTATGGCTTGATCGCCTATGCTTGGATGATTGATCCTTCGTTGTTGCCCGCCTCTCCTTATATAGCAGGTGAGGTGGCTTACATAATCCTCGATCGGTTAAGAGATTCCGATCGATTACAAGATTCTAATCGGTTACAGGATAGAGTTTACATCTTTATCTACCCTATTAACGACTCGGATTACAACCGTATCTATCATATCTAAATATAAGTTCAACTTCCTTTTGATATGTCCTTGCGCACGCACAATGAACCTCGACGCGAGGAGTATCTTTGGCCTCTCTTGGGCCCGCTATGAGGGTACTGGTTCTTATATTCCACACATGTTCTCGAGTGCTTCATGATCCGATCGCTTTGCCTCGAACTCTCGCACCAAATCCCAATGGTTTTCTTATCCAATCGAAAATCTTCTTTCTACCTCAGACGAATTATGAAGAACTCGATTATAGATCCTGACCCTTGCTTTTCTTAAGTTCAACCCTTTATCGGGCAGTCTTTACTGAAAACAGCTTCGCAAACTTCTTTTTGTGTCATAAAAATGTAGATTTGATATTTTTCCCGCCTGAAGCTTTTAATGATCATCACGACAATCATCGGGGCGGTCTTCGAGGTCGTCTTGTTTTCCTGCGCTAACTCGATCGCGAATGGAACCCTTCGTCTTCTGGAATCGCATTAATCTTTAAATCCCTTCAGCTCCCGACGCTTAATCTCTTGGCACTCATTCCAATTTTATCAAAATCGCCTATAAAAGCCGCACCAATGCTTCAAAACGTATTTCAACGCCTTTTACTCTCCATTTTTTTTACTTCTAGCTCCTGCCTCCATCATGCCTCAGTGGTACCATTACGCTGAGGTGGATCCTAGGCTGGTCAAGCGCTGGGAGGAGTTCGACCGAGCCTTTGATGAACAACTGGAGGAATCAGTGAAGAGGCGCGATCACGAGGCCATCAATGTTCTCATCAGGGGCGTCCCTGCCCTTAGCAGGGCTAGGATTCCTCTCGTTGAAGCGCTTGGCCGGGCGCGCCGCAGGGAGGTGTAATTTCTCTACTGTATACAGTTTTTCAGGCATAATGCCTGGAAAATTATTGTACATAATAAAGAAATACCTTTTGTAGGAAAGTCTTTCGTCTATCTTTTGATCATATATTAGCTCCGCTCTTGGGCGTTTTAGACCTTGTGCGTTACTTTATCCCGAAAGTAGGCGTCTATCTGCCGCAGACATAGCTTAGGCTCGACTTGGAGCACTTCATGGCCCTTGGCCAGCCGATTCAATATCAGAGTGTCACGAATTAAAGCTTTTAATCTTGTAACGTAACAAGGCCTTCCTGATTCGTAACCGATCAATACCTACGCCCTTAGGACGCGGCTCAGACTTTTCTTGGTGTGTTTCACTTGCATAGCTCTTGACCGAGTGATACCCTTTCCCGACTGATGTCGGACATGGTTTAGTGCTCTCATGGAGCGTATTACTTGTATGGCTCTTGGCCGAGTGATACTCTTTCCCGACTGATGTCGGATATGGCTTAGGCTCTCTTGGAGCGCATCACTTACGTGGCTCTTGGCCAAGTGATACCCTTTCCTGACTGATGTCGGATACGGCTTAGGCTCTCATGTAGCGTATCACTTACGTGGCTCTTGGCTGAGTGATACCCTTTCCCGACTGATGTCGGATATGGCTTAGGCTCTCTTGGAGCGTATCACTTTTAGATCCGAAAGGCGTCTGTACTCGTTCAAAACGATGTACGGCATTCCTAGCTCTCGTGGAGCACGCCCGTGGACCCATACCCGTTTGGGCTCACGTCTTGCGGTACATGATTCCGTCATGCGGTAACCACCCAAGGGCCCAACGTGGGGCGTACCGTAAGAAGGTAAGTTTTTATTCAAGTTGGAAGTCCATCCACATCCCGTTTATTACGGTAAGTGGGAAACGAGCCCTATCATGAGGGTGATGTGATTTCAACGTGATCCGATCAAATCCTGTCAACCCCGTAAGTCGAGGCGGCGCTGCGCAGATCATTTATGAGGAATCAAGGGTTGAGACGTTTTGCACCTTTTCCGCCGATTCGGCAGACCTTCATGTTCCTTTCTTTAAAAACGGGTCGCACGACGCCGATTCATCTTTCCGTCGTGCTTTTTCTCCTTTCGTCCTCTCGTCTCTCTGAGCTCTCCGCCACGAGGTTTAACCTTTGCCGTTCTTGTCTTCTCAATTCATCGTTATTCTTTCTGCGAGAATGTCTTCCTCTACTTCTTCTCCGCCTTCACCACAAGATTGGACGACCTCGACCACAACTGAGGAGAAGCTGATATCCATGGTAAACGATGGGGTCCTGCCCGATCTGGCCCTGATCTCCGCTCGCCCGACCGCCGGTGAATCCGTCCCGACTCCCCGCTCCGAGGAGGTGGTGGTTTTTGAATCCTTTTTCCACCGCGGCCTTGGTCTTCTGATCAGTTCTTTTCTTCGCGGCCTTCTTTTCTTTTATGACATCGAATTGGTGAATCTAAACCCAAATTCTATCCTTCAAATTTCCCTTTTTGTTCACCTTTGTGAAGCTTTTCTGGGCATTAGCCCCCATTTCGACCTCTTTCGTCATCTCTATCTCCTGAAGCCCTATCCCTCCAAAAACGACCCAAGGTTATTGGGGGCGCTGGATTCCAGCTGCGGGAGGGGCTGAAGAAGGACTACTTTGCCATCCCTGTCAAGACCTCCAACAAGGGCTGGCATCGGGAATGGTTCTACTGCGCCAACCTCGATTCATCTTTGCCTCCGTTCACTGGGCGCCTCCCCAATGTGTCTATTTCCTGGGGTTCTACCCCTGGTTCTTCTGACTTGGACCAAGTGTCCGAGCTCTTGGCCTTGATCGGAGAGCTGAAGGATAGCGGGCTTACAGGAGTGGGTTTGGCTCTCCACTTCCTCACCGCCGGTCCGACCCTCGAAGGAGCGAGTTCATCCGGGATTCGCATAGGGAGAAGATGACCCGACCGAACGCCCGACGCCTTGCCAAGGAGAAGTTACGCGCTAGGGTGGAGAATTCTTTATCCCGAAAGGCCGACATTTTATCTGTCAAGTGCCCGAAATCTTTCAACATATCACGCCCTCCTCCTGCGGTAAACGAATTCTGTTGGTAGTTTTATGTTTTCTCGTACTCTGAGGTTTTTCTGATTCTCGGTCTTCACTTCCAGGATCGCGTTGCGTTCTTTAGTGTTCCTCCTCTTTTGGAGATGCCTCCCAGCCTAGGCTGTTCTCCGAAGCGCCGGGCACGGTCCCCAGCAGGAAGCCCTGCTGCGAAGAAGGGAAAAAAGATACTATCCGATGACCCCGTGGCCCCCCGACGCCCGACCGGCGGACCCAAAATTCGAGATCCGTCTCCTCAAGCTCCGGCGCCTTTGGCTCCTATCGCCAGTGAGCCCGTGGCCCCGGTGCACCCTGGGCCGAAGTCCTCGGTTTGTCAAGATAAGATCGGGGCGTCGATCGGCGATGGACCGAGTGGTTCTTCCGGGGATGGTCCGACTATTAGGAGAAAACCCCCGATAAAAATGAGGAAGTCCAACAGGTATGCTACTCTGCTGACTCCTATTTATTTTGCAGATTTGTTGACGATTTTCTTTCACAGGGACCCTTCTCTTGATGTACCTGTCGGGACTCCTACTGATGGCCCTGCTAAGGTCAAAGCCCAGGAAGCTCGCGCCCCAGACGGGGAAACCGCTCCTAGGGGTCCCGAAACCCCTCTCAGCCCTCCGGCGCCATCTCCTACTCCCTCTGCTTCTGCGTCGTGTCCTGTTGCTCCTTGGCCAGCCTCCCACTCGCCCCTTGAGGTTGAAGAGATTCACCGGGTCCCGCCGGTCCCTGCTCGCCCCCGGCTGATAACAAATACCGCCTTCGCCGATGACGAGGGTTTGAAGCTCTTGGATGACCCGGAAGAGGAGTAAAAGGAAAGAGACGACTTTTACATCCATGCCAGGGCTTGTGCACATGCAACCAAGGTGAGCATTCCTCCAAGATCGTTACGTCCTTGCTACTGCCTTTTGCCACGCGTTTATCTTCTGCCATGATGATTGTAGAAAATCGGGGATCGCTTCGAGCGGAAATCCGAATACTTTCAAAGGATGCTCCCTGAAATCCGGACGCGACAAGAATATCTGGCCGACTTAGAACGCGTCAAAGCCGATCATGCGGCTGAGCTGCGATCACTTCGGTCCAAGCTTCAGGCGTCGTGGATGGAACAGAGCGCTCTGCGACAGGAAAGGCTGGATATCACCAGCACCCTCCGACGTAGCTATCTCCTGGGTTGTTTCGTGTTTCTTTTCACTTTAGTCGATCATCTTGCTGATCTCCTGCGTTTTGTGCCAGCCCGGGACTCGGCTTTCGCGGAGCTCGAGGGAAAACTTAGAGCCTCGGAACATTCCCAAGCGAAGGTGGAGAAGGAGTTTGAAGGTATACCTGCTAGTCTTGCTTGATCCTTTGTTACCCTTTCTAACGCTTTGTCTTGCAGGTTATAAAGTCAAGAATCAGGCGCAGTACACCGTCTTTGCCGAGAAAGTTAAAGCTCTCGAAGCTTCCTGCGCCGAGCTCCATGAAGCTTCTAGCCCCCTGCTGAGTTCGCTTCATCCAGGTGGCGAGAGGCCACTCAGCAGGAGCGAAGTCGTTGTCCGGCTGAAGGAAGCCCCGGGGGCACTCAAGAACCCTCTTGAAGAGACAAGAATGACGGTGCGGCCAGACTGGCAATCACCAAGTCCCTCTATCCCCGAGTGGATCTTGAGGCCCTTAGGGAAGGCTACGCTCGCAATGTTGACGAAGACCGGGCTGTCGAGCTCTGGGAGGAAGTCAGGGATACTTCTTTGTCAATTGTAGAGACTCTTGATCTTTAAAGGTGTAAAAGTTGTTCCCTGTTTTTCCTTTATGTCCGAGTGGTTTGACTGGTGATCTTTGTTCATCTGAATCCAGCCCCCAGGCTCTGGGATGTGATTCAAGAATCTTGTCCCTGAGTCTTAACATAAGAGCGAAGCACTCGAATTCACGATTATAAAGGGAATTATATGAAAACGACTTTTTCAATCGAACTTTTATTCATAAAGGATTAAATGAAGTACAAAACTTAAGCAAAAAAGCGACGTAGCTGTTCTATATTCCAAGTATTGCTGATTGATGATCCATCTTCTCGCTTAAGTTTATAAGCTCCGGGACGAATTATTTCATTGATGATGTAAGGGCCCTCCCAACTTGGGGAGAGTTTGTGTTCGCATCTTTGATTCCTCCTTAGGACTAGATCTCCTTTGGAGAAAGCGCGGCTTTTTACGTTGCGCCTATGATAACGTCGTAATCCTTGGAGGTATTTCACCGATCGGATTGTTGCGATGTCCCTTGATTCTTCCAATCTGTTGAGATCTTCTAGCCGGCTATCTTCCGACGCGACTTCTTCATAACTCCGAACCCGCGGGGATCCGAATTCTAACTTGGTTGGTAAGACCGCTTCTGTGCCATATACCAGAAAGAAAGGTGACTGCCCGGTTTCTCTGCTGGGGGTGGTTCGTAGCCCCAGTCATCAAGGCGTTCTTTGACCCACCGAGTAGCATATGGTTGGAGTCGATCGAAAACTCTTGCTTTTATGCCTTGGAGCACCATGCCATTGGCTCGCTCAACCTGTCCGTTACTTCGGGGGTGCGCGACTGACGCGAAGCAAATTTTTATGCCCAACTCCTCACACCAATCTTGAAACACTTCGTCTCTGAACTGAGTGCCATTATCCGTGATGATTCGATTAGGTACGCCAAATCTAACCACGATCTCGTGAAAGAATTCTTTTGCTTTTGCCGCCGTAATGGTGGCGACTGGTTTGGCCTCAATCCATTTGGTGAATTTATCAATGGCAACGAAGAGATGAGTATAGCCTCCTTGAGCTTTCTTCAAAGGTCCCACCATGTCGAGCCCCCAGACCGCAAATGGCCATGTAATCGGGATAGTCTATAATTCCTGTGCTGGCTTGTTCATTTGACGTGCGAAAAACTGACATCCTTGGCATGTCCAAACGATGTCCTCCACGTCTGTGACGGCAGTTGGCCAAAAGAACCCTTGACGATAGGCTTTTCCGACCAGGGTCGATGACGCCGCATGGTTCCCACAAATTCCTGAGTGGATTTCTTTGAGCAGGTCTTTCCCTTTCTGTTCCGATATGCATCGTCGCAGTATGCCAAAGGAGCTTTTACGATAGAGCTCCTTTCTAACGACTACATAATTCTTGCTTCGGCGCGTGACCCGCTCGGCTTGGACGCGGTCCTCGTGTAGCTTGTCTTCTGTCAGGTAGTCCAAATATGGAGCTGTCCAATCTGGGGTAATGATCAAGACCTCTGCCTCTTCCTCTTTTTCCACTGAACTGTCTGCTTTTGGCCGAGCGCTGATCGTGGGTTTATGAATTTCTTCTACGAATATTCCCACGGGTACCTTGGACCGGCAGGATCCCATCTTCGCCAATTCGTCGGCCGCCTCGTTGTCCCGTCGAAGCACGTGAACGAGCTCGAGCCCATCAAAGTTTCCTTCGAGCTTGCGCACTTCCTGGCAATATGCTACCATGTTGTCCTCGATGCAAGACCATTCCTTCTACACTTGATTGACCACGAGCATTGAATCTCCGCGAACCGCCAGTCGTCGGATGCCGAGAGATATGGCGATACGGAGTCCGTGAATGAGTGCCTCATACTCGGCGACGTTGTTGGATGCAGGAAAAAATATTTAGAGGACATACCTCAATGTTTCTCCACTTGGTGATATGAGCACTATACCAGCCCCCGCGCCGCTGAGCATGAGGGAACCGTCAAAGTACATCTTCCAATACTCGAGTTCTTTAGTAATCGCCGGGTGCTGCAATTCCGTCCACTCGGCAGTAAAGTCAGCGAGTGCTTGGGATTTGATGGCCAAGCGGGGCTTGAATTGAATGTCAAAGGCCCGGAGTTCAACTGCCCATTTGGCAATTCTCCCAGTGGCCTCCTGGTTGCGAAGTATGTCTCCGATCGGGAAGGAGGTGACCACCGAAATAACTTGCTCTTGGAAGTAGTGTTTAAGCTTGCGAGATGTAAGGAGTACGGCATATAATAGCTTCTGTACTTGTGGATACCGTACCTTGGATTCACTTAGGAGTTCGCTGATGAAGTATACCGGGTGTTGGATTTTGTGCACATGAGCCGCTTCCTCCCTATCCATGACGATCGCAGCACTGACTACATGAGTTGTTGCCGCGATATAGAGTAATAAGGGTTCTTCTGGCATCGGCGAGACTAATACGGGAGATGTCATCAGGAAGGTCTTCAGATCTTCGAATGCTTGTTGCGCTTCCGGCGTCCACTGGAACTTATCTTGTTTCTTGAGTTGTTTGAAGAAAGGCATGCCTCGCATACCCAGTCGGGAGATGAACCTGCTTAGAGTGGCCATACACCCTGTAAGCTTCTGAACGTCCCTTTGACAAGTCGGTGGTTCCATATCTGATATGGCCTTGACCTTCTCCGGGTTTGCTTCAATGCCTCGCTGTGATACGATGAATCCGAGCAGTTTTCCCGAAGAAACTCTGAAAACACACTTCTCAGGATTCAGCTTCATGCTGAAAGCCCTTAGACTTTCGAAAGTCTCGATTAGGTTGACGATAAGATCTTTCTTTTCCCGAGTTTTTACAACAACATCGTCCACATACGCCTCCACGTTGCGCCCAAGCTGGGCATGAAAACACCGTTGTATCGCGCGCTGATAAGTTGCGCCAGCATTCTTTAGCCCGAACGCCATCGTGATGTAGCAGTAAGCTCCGAAAGGCGTGATGAACGAGGTCTTGATGTGGTCTTCTTCTTTTAGGCGAATCTGATGATAGCCCGAATATGCGTCCAGAAAGCTCAAAATTTCGCAACCTGCGGTCGAGTCAACCACCTGATTGATTCGGGGCAGCCCAAAGGGATCCTTCGGGCACGCCTTGTTGAGATCGGTATAATCAACGCACATGTACCAAGTTTCATTCTTCTTTTGAACTAATACAGGATTCGCTAACCAATCAGGATGATACACTTCTTTAATAAAACCTGCGGCTAGGAGTTTCATGATTTCCTGTTTTATGGCGTTCCGACGATCCGGAGCAAACCGCCGAAGCCTTTGTTTGACGGGTTTTGACTTTTCATTAACATGGAGAGAGTGCTCGACCACCTCCCTTGGTACACCTGGCATATCTGACGGCTTCCAGGCGAAAATGTCCTTGTTTGCTTGGAGGAAGGTGACGAGCGCTTTTTCCTATTTGTCCTCGAGCCCTGTCCCGATCGTGGTCGTTTTAGACGTGTCAGATGGATCAAGGATGATCCTTTTGGTTCCTTCGCCAGGCTTGATTCCTGAGGTGGCCTGCTTCTTTGACAGGACTTCTCCTTCATCTTAGAGCGTGGCAGCCTCGGCCTGGATGTTTTTTGCCTGGAAATTTGCTTCTTGTAGTTCGGCAAGCTCATGGTTCTCCCTGTCGCATTGAGAGGATTGCTTGATGTCCCCCCGGAGCGAGATGACTCCTTTGGGCCCTGGCATCTTCAATACTGAGTAGGTGTAATGAGGTATGGCCATGAATCTGGCTAACCCAGGCCTTCCCAAGATGACGTGATAAGCCGTCTCGAAATTAGCTACCTCGAAATTGATGTATTCGGTCCGGAAGTTATCCTTGGTACCGAACGTAACGGGAAGAGAAATCTGTCCGAGGGGAAATGAGGACGCCCCGGGGATCACTCCATGGAAGGGCTGAGTGCTTGGCTTCAGCTCCGAACGGAGGATGTTCATGTCATCGAATGTCCTGGCGAATAGGACGTTGAGCCCGCTTCCGCCGTCGATCAGGACCCTCTTGAGCTTCAAGCTGCGCACGACCGGGTCAAGTACAAGAGGAAATTTACCCGGATGTGGGACCCGACCGGGGTGATCCCTTCGATCAAAGGTGATCGGGACCTCCGACCACTTCAGATATTGAGGAGTCGCTGGTTCTACCGCGTTAATCTCCCGAGCAGTAAGTTTTTGCTTTCGTTTGGACTCATATCCTGTTGAGCCCCCGTAGATGTAGTACAGCTCCTGCTCGGGTTCCTGGAAGTCTTCTTCGTCCGGGAGATCCTTCTTTTTCGCAGGAGCGGCTTCGCCCTTGGCTGGGGCTGGTTGTCGTTGACTTTCGCGCGCAAAACGCTTCAGAGTGAAGCAGTCCTTGGCTGCGTGTTTTCCCTTTGGGTGGAAAGGACAGATCGCTTCCATGACTGTGCTGTAGTCGGGTGCCTCTCTCCGAGTGGTTCGGGGCCGGTTATGCTCGGCTACCGCGACCAGCTCCTCGCCCTTGCGCTTCCTATCCTTGTGTTTAGAGGACTCGGGCTTATCACCCTTGCTCTTTTGTCGGGGATGATCTTCTTGCCGCCGGCGAGCATCCGCCGTGGCGTAGTGGTCGCTAATGCAAACATTTCTTTTACGAGGTCGGGGCTTCGACATTTTTAATAAGATCGGGATCGCTACCCTTTTGGAAGGCCGCCACCACCACCGCCTCTGACACGTCTCTGACGGTGTTCTTCTTCTGCATGAAGCGCCGGATGAAGTCTCTCAGCGTTTCATCCTTCTTCTGGTGCAGTTGATACAGATCCCACGGAGTACCGGGCCTCTCATAGGTCCCCTGAAAGTTGGCGATGAATTGCTCGCACAGTCACCTGTGAGTTTACCGAATTGGCGTGGAGGCCCGTGAGCCATGCTTGTGTCGAGGGCTGAGATTGACCGCAAATAGTTCGCCATGACGGTCGATTTCCACTGCTTTGCCTTGACCACTGGGCGTAGACACGCAACCAAGCTTCGGGTCTCTGCTCTCAAACTTTACAATGCCTTTGGGGTTGAACCCTCGGGCCAAACCACTCGGGCGGCCGGGAGTGAACGCTCGGATCCCGTCGATAGATCTTTCATCTTGCTGGGGGGGCTCCGGCGTGGCGATCTTCTAGCTCGGTGATGACCGTCAATATGTCGGGGTGAGGTTCGGCGCGGCAAGTCATTGACTCGGTGTTCGTCGTCACTCCCTCCCCGGCGGTGATGAATTCTGTGATCGTCGCGGTCGTCATACCTTCAGTCGTTCCGCCGATCGTAGCTGACGCCGAAACGCTCGTAGTCGTCGTGGCGTCCGTGTCTTTCCTCCTCGTCCCGTTCTCGTCGCCTGGCCGTGATGTCCTGACGAAGGTTGCGGTCAAGGATCTATCGAGCGTCTCCAGTAGGCGGTGCATGGCGCCGACTGTCAATGCTCCGACTGGTCGCAGACCGACTGCTGGCGACATGAGTGGCCGCGCGGGAGTGCGAGTGCACTTATCCAACTGGTTTCTCCTGATTTTGCTGGATAGCTGCCGCCGTCACCATGGCCTTGATATGAGCCACGATCGGGGCCGCCGGACTGTCCGATGCAATCATCGGGTCCAGTGCGTCGAGTAGCGTCTTCGAAGCGACGACGTTTTGCATCGGCGTGCGGAAGACGGTCTGATCTCCCAATTTAGATTACAGGATGTCCTCCCGGACATTGCGACCCAAAGATCGGAGAGACCGCGCTTGGATCTCCTTACCCTTACGCCGGCGATCTTCTTCCGCGGAGTCACGATCTTCTTGATGGAGATCGGTCTTCTGTCCTTCAATTGAGAAGATGCCGCGAAATTTGCAGCCGTTCCTAATGGAGCCGACTGGTTTTCCAGTTAAGTCAGAGTAATGTACCTGGGATGGTTCGCCTTGGATTGTACCAGATTGGATCTGGTTTTGGTCCAGGCGGACTAGCTCTCCGTGCATGTCGACGATGAAGTCTAGGCTTCCGAAGTGAAAAGCTTGGTCGGAGACAAAGGTGGCGATGAATCTGCCGGTTGATGCCATCGAGTCTGTAGGAACAGATTGAAGCGCACCCCCTACCTGGCGCGCCAACTGTCGACTTTTGTAGTTGACAATGAATTTATGGGGTAGGCGCTCGATCTCAAACTCGAAGGTCACACAAGACAAGGGTTTATCTGAGTTCAGTGCCCTCGCGATGGAGGTAATACCTAATCACGTGTGCTAAGATTATATGGATCTCTTGGATCTGAGGATGCTCAAAGCGTAATGCGCTCCGAGTAATATGTGGTGTGCTATGCTCTATGGCTTGATCGCTCTATGCTTGGATGATTGGATCCTTCTGTTGTTGCCCGCCCTCTCCCTTATATAGCAGGGGTGAGGTGGCTTACATAATCCTGATCGGTTAAGAGATTCCGATCGGTTACAAGATTCTAGTCGGTTACAGGATAGAGTTTACATCTTTATCTACCTTATTAACGACTCGGATTACAACCGTATCTATCATATCTAAATATAAGTTCAACTTCCTTTCGGATATGTCCCCTTGCGCATGGCAGCGGAACCTGACGCGGGAAGTATCTTCTGGGCCTCTCTCTTGGGCCTGTCATGAGGGTACCTGGGTTCTTATATTCCACACCGGCCAGGCCTTTCGCTTTGGAAACCTAGACTTCATCGCAGATATGCGCAGAGAGCTCGTCTGTCTGGTCCAAAACCAAATTCGATCTGGTAAAGATCAGGCCAACCCATCTCAGGTATGTCACTTTGACTTGGCCGGCAAACCAGTCGGCGTCACGAGGAATTGCTGCTATCTTCGTGGCATCTTCGTGATAGAAGAGCAGAAGACCGATCTCCAACGCCAACAAGAAGAACAGGAAGCTGCGGGGGAAGATCGTCTTCGTAAGGGTAAGGAGGTGCAGGTGCGATCGCTTCGATCTCGTGGCCGCAATGTCCGCGAGGACCTCCTGCAATCCAGGTTGAGAGATCAAGCCGTTTTCCGCACACCAATGCAGAACGTTGTCGCCTCCAAGACGCTTCTCGACAAACTGAACCCGATGATTGCATCGGATAGCCCGGCGGCCCCGATCGTGGCCCAGATCAAGGCCATGGTGACGGCGGCCGCAATTTAGCGAAATCAGGAAAAGCCGGGAGGTGAAGCGCACTTGCGCTCCCACGCGACTTTCGGCACGGCCACGAGCCTACGCCGCGCTCGAGCGCCACTTTTCGCACGCCATGAGCCACGCTGTGCCCCGAAGCGCCACCTTCGCACGGCCACGAGCCTACGCTGCGCCCGAAGCGCCACCTTCGCAGACGGCCACGAGCCTACGCTGCGCCGAAGCGCCACTTTCGGCATGGCCATGAGCCACGCCTGCGCCCCGAGCGCCACTTTCGGCACGGCCAGGAGCCACGCTTGCGCCCCGAGAGCCACTTTCGGCACGGCCAGGAGCCACGCCGCACCGAGCGCCACTTTCGCACGACCACGAGCCTACGCCGCACTCGAAGCGCCACCTTCAAGACGGCCATGAGCCTACGCCGCGCCCGAAGCGCCACTTTCGCGACGGCCATGAGCCACGCCGCGCTTCGAACGCCACTTTCGGACGGCCAGAGCAACGCCGGGCCCCGAAGCGCCACCTTCGCGACGGCCACGAGCCTACGCTGCTTCGAAGCGCCACCTTTAAGACGGCCACGAGCCACGCCGCGCCCGAGCGCCGTCTACAGCTCATCTACAAGCCTCGCTGCGCCCGAGCAAAGATGGCACGATCGTCGACAACATATGGAGCATAAAGCGGCTAAGTCGCTTTTACTCAATTATGTCATTATAAATAAAATTGTTGACTTTCTCGACTTGCTACTTAGTTGACCCACAACTAAGCAAGAAGTCGGGGCTACACCTAATAGTGTGCATGCGCACATCTTTTCTCGAGTTGTATTTTTCTTCTTTTGTTTAACGATTGCAAGTGAATCCGAAAAGCGATAACTCCAAGTTGTGAAGCTCGACCCCATGAGCAATGAACTTTAGTCACCCAAAACACGTGCTCGAAAAGAGCCATGAGCCGACTCCCAACGCCGGGGCTAGACTAGTCGGGCATAGTGCTTAAACAAAAGAGTCAAACCACTCGGATGAATTCAAAATCAATAAGGAAAAGAGTAAGAAACTCTAAAATTATATATACACCATCGGACATCACATCCGAGTGAATTGTTTTACATTGCCTAAGTTCTCGCATATACATGATTTCGGGCTACTAAATTTAGATACGACGTGTGAGCCAACGCTTCAACGATTTACATCAAGCAACTTCGGCGATGAAAGAATTTAAAGGAGCGGCGCTGAATTTTGCCTTGAGCGGAAAAACGTTTTGACTTCGCATATTGTTTGGGATACAAGATGTCCCAAGATGAGCCGATCGCCATAATTCCAATAATGGGGCTAGGAACCACTCGTAAAGTTTAACGCGTGGAACTCTATTGAGTCCTTCACGATCTTTTGCCTACAACAGGCACAACACTCGTAAAGGAAAACTAGTTCTAAGTCGCATCAAGAATCGAAGCACTCGGCGTGAAGCATGACTCGGTTGGGCTGCAACCAGAAGAAGGCAACTCGATCGCAAAGGACTCGGGGCTCTTGTGGAATATAAGAACCCGGTACCCTCATGACAAGCCCAAGAGGGAGGCCTGAAGATACTCCTCGTCAGCCCATTGCGTGCGCAAGGGATATATCTTAAAGGAAGTTGAACTTATATTTAGATATGATAGATACGGTTGTAATCCGAAGTCGTTAATAGGGTAGATAAAGATGTAAACTCTATCCTATTAATCGACTAGAATCTTGTAACCGATCGGAATCTCCAAACCGATCCGACTCAAGTCGCCCCACCCCGCTATATAAGGGAGAGGGTGGGCAACAACATAGGGATCCGATCATCCAAGCATAGAGCGATCAAGCCATAGAGCATAGCACACCTCATATCGCCCAGAGCATATTGCGCTTTGAGCAATCTTAGATCCAAGAGATCTGCATAATTCCAGCACACAGGATTAGGGTATTATCTCCTCCGCGAGAGCTTGAACCTGTCTAAACCCCTTGTCTTGTGTAACCTTCGAGTTTGAGATCTAGCGCCTACCCCATAAATTTATTGCCGACTACAAAAGTCGACAGATGCACTTCTCAGGATTAAGCTTGATGCCGAACTTGTTTAGACTGGTGAAGGTCTCAGCTAAGTCGTTGACATGGTCGGCTTCGGAGGAGCTTTTGACGATGATGTTGTCGACATAGACCTCAAGGTTTCGGCCGATCTGCAGGTCGAAGGTCTTGACCATCAGCCGCTGGAACGTTGCGCCCGCGTTGCGGAGACCGAACGACATGGTCGTGTAGCAGAAGGTTCCAAACAGCATGATGAAGGCGGTCTTGTCCTCGTCTTCCACGGCGAGCTTGATCTGGTGGTAACCGGGGTAGGCGTCGAGAAAACTCAATATCTTGGTGTTGGCAGTGGAGTCCACAATCTGGTCTATACGCGGAAGAGGGAAGTTGTCTTTAGGACATGCGGCGTTTAAGCCCGTGTGATCGATGCACATCCTCCATTTCCCGCCTTTCTTTTATACAATTACAGGGTTGGCCAGCCATTCGGAGTAATTGACCTCACGAATGAAGCCAGCCTTTAGGAGCTTATCAAGGTGCTCCCTGATTATGGCCGCCTTCTCAGGGGAGAAGCGCCGCAGTTTCTGGCGCACGGGCCTGCAATCAAGCTTTGTTTGCAGTTTGTGCTCGACCACCTCCTGCGGGATCCCCAGCATGTCCGCGGGTTCCTATGCAAAAATGCTTTTATTATCTCAGAGGAAGGTGACGAGCTCGTCTTCCTATTTTGGGTCGAGCTGAGCGGAAACGCAGGCGCACTTGCCCGAGCTCCCCGCCTCGAGTTGCACGGTCTTTGGTAGGGCCACTGGGCTGAATGGCCGCCTTCCGGCGGGCGCTCTTTGGAGTCACCTCGGGGCCCTGCTGAGGCAGCATGTCGGCGAGCGCCAGGGCCTTTTGCTCACAGTCGTGCGCCGCCTTGAGGTCGCCGCGGACCGCTATGATGCCGCCGGGCCCCGGGAGCTTCATACACCGGTGCCCGTAGTGATTTGCGGCCATGAACTTGATCAGGGCCGGCCGCCCGAGAATGGCGTTGTAGGGGAGGTCACCATCTACGATCTCGAAGATGATCAGCTCGGTGCGGAAGTTCGCCGAGTCACCAAAGGTGACGGGCAGAACCACCTGCCCGAGCGGAGTGGTCGAGCTTCCTGGCACGATGCTGAAGAAGGGGACCGCTATATTCTTGATTTTCGCCTGAGGTATCTGCATCCGGTCCAGCACGCTTGCCAAGGTTGAGGGAGCTTCCCCCGTCAACCATGACTCGGCCGACGACGGTGTTGCTTATGGTCGGGGCGACGACCAGGGCGGTCTTGAAGTCTCGGGACATCCCTGGGGTAGCATCGTCCCGGGAGAAGGTGATGGGAACACCGTCCCACCTGCAGGGTTGGTCGGTGGGCTTCCCGGTGGTGGCTTGGAATACGGTGCGCGCGGCGTCCTTCAGCTCGCGCCGGGACCGATATGCCGAAGAGCCACCAAAGATGACATCCACACGGCGGTCGCCCTGATGGAACTCCAGGCCGGGGCCTGCTTGGTCCTCTACGGCGTCTCTTCCGCCAGGCCGCTTGTCGCCCCTCGGGAGCGTGGGCATCTCTCCGTGCCCTCTATAAAAGGCGTCCAGCTTGTACAGCCACGCTCTGCAACTTCGCAGGTCGTGGCAGTGTATTTGATGGAACGGGCAGAATTTGTCGACGTCGAGGCGGAGCTGTTCCTCGTCGCCCCAAGGTCGGTCGTTGTTCGAGGGGCCCACCGACCGCCCTCGCTGGGCCGCCGCGGTGCTTGCCGAGGCCGTGGCGGTCTCGCTGGGCCGAGGCCCTCGGCGGTCGGGCTGGCGCGCTTGGGCCCCTTCGCGCCTGTTGTCGATTGCGGCGACCACACGGAGTTGGTCGCCTCCAGCGCCGCGGTCTTTCCCTTCCTTGTCGCGCGGGGCTGGACCTCCTTCTTTGACGCCAGAGGGCCCCGCCTCGCCAAAGGCGAGGCTGAGCTTGCCCTGGTCGTAGTCGTGCTTCTAGCGAACAGCGTCGTCCGCGTCTGCGTAGCGCTCCGCCATGCGGAATAGCTTGTTGACGGTAAGCTTTGTAGCGATCTCGAGGTCCTCCGTGAGACGTCTGTCGCAGACGCCGAACTTGAAGGCCTTGATGACAGTCTCATCGGAGACGTTGGGGATCGAGTTCCGTGCGCGGGTAAATCGGCGCACGAAGTCTCGGAGGGGCTCGCCCTTCCCCTGGATGACACGGTCCAGGTCCCTTTCTCGTCTAGGCCGCTCGTAGCAACTCTGGAAGTTGGAGTGGAGGGCGCTCCGCAACTGGCGCCATGACCGGAAGGCGTCGGGTGCTTGGTTGAAGAGCCAGGTGCGGGCGGCTCCGTCTAGGACGGTGGGGAGATAGTTGGCCATTGCGTCCTCGTCCCCGCTGGCCGCCAAGATGGCGGTGGAGTATATGGAGAGGAACTCCGCGAGGTTCTTGGTCCCATCAAACCGCTCCATTATTGCTGGCTTAAACCGGGCCGGCCAGCGCACTCAACGGAGGTCGTTTGAGTACGCCGGATAGCCGTAGGCCGGGAGGCCACTGCCGCCGCTGCTGGCGTTGGAATCGTCGTCCGTCGGCAGGGGAAACTCGAGCCGGTGGCGCACCCCACGCCGGCTGCGTCGGTCAGCGAAAAGGTCATTGGGACGGTGGTGCGGGCGGTCTCGAACCTTTTGGCGCCTGGGCGGAATGTCCGGGGAAAGGCCTCCGGAAGCGTTACTGCTCAAGCGAGCATTACTGTTGCTTTGCTGCCGGCGGGCGTGCCCGCGCGCCACGTCCTCCCCCTGGCGAGGCGGAAGGGACAGTGACGGGGTGTGCGCCCGCAGGTAAGGAGTCTGCTGGTGGAACGGCCGGCGATCGCGCGGCGAATCTCCACCGCTCGCAAAGGGGCGAGACTCGAAATCCGGGCGCCGCACTGGCCGCAAAGGCGCAACGTCGTCGGTTGCCCTGTTGAGTTCTTCGGCGAGGGACCGTCAGAAGAGGGCCGAGCCGGTCCAGGCGGGGTTAGTCACGACCCGGGCGATGGCCTGCAGGCGCTCCCGGCCAGGCTCGTCTGGGCGGGAGGGACTGAGCTGTCCGGATGGAGAGCGGGCCATCGCGTGCTCCTCTCGCCGAATGGCGGTGATGGCTTGGTTGATGGCAACCTGGGCGAGGCGACGCGCCTCCTGCGAAGTCTCCAGGACGCCGTTATCCGCCCCCGGAGTCGCCTCGCGGCTGCCGGCCATGAAGACCCGGCTGTTATATAGGAGGGGCAAATTACATCTTTATCGCTCACATTCCTTTGCATGTTTCAAGTAAACTCAAAAGCTACCTTTATGATCACCTAATTACGGAGTAGTGTTTGGCAATCCCTAAGTAAACTATTACACATAGGAAACTATGATGATCTTAGGTCTAAGGATCCCATATACACTATGTATGAGACTAACTGATAACACTTAAGAATATAACAATTCTCGCAGTGTGTCATGGTGAGTCAATCCAATGTCATGTTCTCTAACATGTGTCCACATTATTGATTTGATATCCTCATATCCATGATCTGTGAAATATGATCATCAATCAATACATGTGTTGATCTATAAATCATAGTTGTCTCACATAATGATATAAGGTCAGGGATAATTTAGAATAACATCAAAACATGAATAAAGAGTTCCACGAACAAGTCACACACTTGTTGATCAATACAAATGACATTTATTCAAGGGACAAAGTAACATATTATTCAAAAGATCATAAACATAGAAGCATTGTTCTAAATAAAAGCCGTTAAGGCCTTGTAAACGGCCGTTAAAATGGTAAAGGTACCTTGCCAATTATGTTTATGGACATTTCAAGTTTTGCCTATTTTATCAGGCCATTTATTCGGTTTAACGGCTATTAACATTTAATAGGCTCGTTTATTTGGGTAAAGTTGCAAGATTGCCATATGACATGAAATATTATGGCATACATGAGATGAATAATAGCTTTGTTTTTTATTGCCACTTGAGCTGTTCATTCATTCAATTATGATTCTTTAATTACATTCATATCATGTCATCTTTTTTTCATGTTACCACTGTGGACAATTATTGATATCTTGGTAGTTTTATTCTATATACATGAAAGAAGATGAATTAGATGCTTATTTTGTTACTGCAAATATATGTATATATTTTTTGAATTTTAAATTGTAAAACTGTTTAAAAGACCGTTTATAAGGCCACTTACCGTATAAACACTAAAAGGTGGGGTGATTGTTCATGCACTATTTACCGTTATTTAAAACATTCATAGAAGTGATACAATCATCTCCATCATTGCCTTTAAAGCATATCACTAACAATACGTCGTAAGTAATGATGTATGTTCTCTTAGCCCAGGCTGCTGAAGTTGCTGGTCAAGTGAACTCATGGGTAGAGAGAGTCACATCAGGTCTTATCAAAGAACTCCTCCCTCGAGGGTCTGTTGACCATGCCACCAAGCTAGTTCTTGGTAAGGCACTCTATTTCAAAGGAGTTTGGACTGAGAAGTTTGATGCATCTAAGACCAAAGACGGCGAGTTCCACCCGCTTGATCGGAGCTCAGTTCAAGTACCATTCATGTCCAGTACAAAGAAGCAATATCTTTCGTCATATGAAAACTTGAAGGTACTTAAGCTTCCTTACCAGCAAAGGTGGGGACAAGAGGCAGTTGTCCATGTACATACTTCTTCCAGAAGCAAAAGATGGTCTCTGGAGCTTGGCTGGAAAGCGGAGCTCTGAACCAGAGTTCCTGAGGAAGCATATCCCAAGGCAGAAGTTGGCAGTTGGGCAATTCAAGCTCCCAAAGTTCAAGATATCATTTGGATTTGAAGCATCCGATCTGCTCAAAGGTTTGGGGCTTCAGCTGCCATTCAGAGCAGAAGCAAACCTTTCAGAGATGGCCGATTCACCGGTGGGACAGAGCCTGTACGTTTCATCAATTTTCCACAAGTCGTTTGTCGAAGTGAACGAGGAAGGAACCGAGGCTGCCGCGGCATCTGCTGCAGTGTTCACACCTCTTTCACTGCCAGTAGGGCTCTTGGATTTCGTCGCGGATCACGCTTTCCTTTTCCTGATCCGAGAAGACATGACGGGTGTGGTGCTTTTCATCGGTCATGTGTTCAATCCCCTACTTGCTCCATAGTTTGTTTGTGCTGAATAGTTTTCTTGGTGTGACTGCGTCTGTCACATACAAGTGCCAGGGTTTCAACATTTGATCATGCTGCCCGTGCAATAAATATGATAAATGTTTCGATTTTCAAATTATGGTTTGCGTTATGTATGTAAGGTTTTGGAATGACTAGAGTCCAGGATTGCTATGGAGTAGTGTGCTTCCAGACTGGATACATGTGGATGTGGAGACATGCTGGTAAAATGCTTCTTGATGAAGTATGAGCTGTTTGGTTTTTTAAAAAAGGTGAAGTATGACCACTAATTTGGGTGATTAATCTGTTTACTTTTTTTAATACTGATTGTGTTGTTTCGGTTGGGTTGACGAGGTGCTGAGAGCAAAATTATCAATATCATATCGGTACTAGGCAGTATGGCCGGTATATATTATTTTGGCGTCTAAAACGGTGCAGAGCAGCTCTACGTTCCATACTGCCCTTTCATAGCGGTCAATACCGGTCTAATACCAGACAATATTGGTCATACCGGTGCAAATAGATAATACTGTCTATTGAACTCATTGAACAATATGTTATATTTGATCACAACTGAAATATATATATATATAGATATATACACATATATATGCATATATGTATATATATGTGTATATATATATATGCATGCATATATATATATACACATATATATATATATATATATATAGAATAGCCTATTCTACTCCCCAGTCATTTAATCCAGTCCGATCGAGTCAATCTGCGCAACAAAATGGTCTGTAGCAACCAACCAGCAAATAACTAATAAATGCTACTTCTAGTTTGTATATGAATCTTTCTTTCTTTGATTTAGCTATAACTTTCAAATGAGATTGAATTTTGATTTCAAATTTTACACGACTGTAGAATCTCACCTCCCCTATGTATGGTATTATTTTGAGAATTTTTCAAAGCTTATGCGTATGATTTACGTAGACTTTATACTATTTGGCTGCTGTGTATAGCATGTAGTAACAGATTGAGTAGGAGGCAGTAAAATGCAGCTTTCTTGATAGTAAACTGTAGTATATGCTGTTGTTCGGTATTTTGTTATTTTCATATCTCTCAAATCCCATTGATTTTGGTTTTGAAATTTTCCAGGGTTCTAGACTATTACCTTCCCTACGTGTGGTAATTTTTTGAAATTTTTTTACAGTAAAGTGTTATTTTTTTATAGTAAAAGATAGTATACGCTCTTGTTTGTCACTTTGTTATTTTCATATCTCCCAAAACCTATTGAGTTTGGTCTTCAAATTTTGCAGGATTGTAGAAGCTCAACTCCTCTACGTGTGGTAATTTTTTGAGAATTTTCTAAATATTTTACTGCGGACCTAACAAACAGAACTAAATTTTTATTTATGAAAATCAATGGTACACATTTTGAAAAATTCTAAAAATATTACTATAGATATGGTAGGTGAGATTATACAACCCTGAAAAATTTGAAATTCAAAATAAATACCAACTAAAAGATATGAAAAGGATAAATTCGATTGACTAGTGATTTTTCACTATCTATTGCTTTGTCAATTTTATATCTTTTAAATGCGATTTAGTTTGGTCTTCAAATTTTGTAGAGTTGTAGAAGCTCACGTATCCTACGTATGGTATATTTTTTGAGATTTTTTGAAAAATTATACATATAATTTTCGTAGGCTTTATATTATTTGACTGTTATGTACAGCATGTGGTAACAAATTGAGTAGGAGGCAGTAAAATGCAGCTTTATTGATAGTAAAATGTAGTATATGCTACTGTACGGTATCTTTTTATTTTCATATCTCTCAAATCCCAATGAGTTTGGTTTTGAAATTTTCCAGGGTTGTAGAATATTACCTCCCCTACGATTGGTAATTTTTTGAGAATTTTCACAGTAAAGTGTTTTTTTATAGTAAAAGATAGTATACGCTGCTATTTGGCACTTTGTTATTTTCATATCTCTCAAATCCTATTGGGTTTGATCTTCAAATTTTTCAGCATTGTAGAAGCTCAACTCCTCTACATGTGGTAATTTTTTGAGAATTTTCCAAATATTTTACTGCTGGTCCGACAAACATAACTAAATTTTTATTTATGAAAATCAATGGTACACATTTTCAAAAATTCTAAACACATTACTATAGATATGGTAGGTGAGATTATACAAGCCTGAAAAATTTGAAATTCAAAATCAATACCAGCTGAAAGATATGAAAAGGACAAATTCAGTGGACTAGTGATTTTTCACTGTCTAGTGCTTTGTCAATTTCATATCTTTTAAATGCGATTTAGTTTGGTCTTTAAATTTTGTAGAGTTGTAGAAGCTCACGTATCCTACGTAAGGTAATTTTTTTCAAATTTTTTGAAAAATTATACATATAATTTTCGTAGACTTTATATCATTTGGCTGTTGTGTACAGCATGTAGTAACAGATTGAGTAGGAGGCAGTAACATGCAGCTTTATTGATAGTAAAATGTAGTATATGCTACTATACGGTATTTTTTTATTTTCATATCTCTCAAATCCCAATGAATTTGGTTTTGAAATTTTCTAGGGTTGTAGAATATTACCTCCCCTACGTGTGATAATTTTTTGAGAATTTTTCACATTAAAGTGTTATTTTTTTATAGTAAAAGACAGTATACGCTTCTGTTTGGCACTTTGTTATTTTCATGTCTCAAATCCTATTGAGTTTGGTTTTCAAATTTTGCAAGATTGTAGAAACTCAACTCCTCTACGCGTGGTAATTGTTTGAGAATTTTCCAAATATTTTACTACGGGTCCGACAAACAGAATTAAATTTTTATTTATGAAAACCAATGGTACATATTTTCAAAAATTCTAAAAAAGTACTATAGATATGGTAGGTGGGATTATACAACCCTGAAAAATTTGAAAATCAAAATCAATACCAGCTGAAAGATATGAAAAAGACAAATTCGGTTGACTAGTGATTTTTTATTGTCTTGTGCTTTGTCAATTTCATATCTTTCAAATGCCATTGAGTTTGGTCTTCAAATTTTGTAGAGTTGTAGAAGCTCACGTATCCTACGTATGGTAATTTGTTTGAGATTTTTTGAAAACTTATACATATGATTTTCATAGACTTTATACCATTTGGCTGCTGTGTACAGCATGTAGTAACAGATTGAATAGGAGGCAGTAAAATACACCTTTCTTGATAGTAAAATGTAGTATATGCTGTTGTTCAGTATTTTGTTATTTTCATATCTCTGAAATCCCAATCATTTTAGTTTTGAAATTTTCCAGGGTTGTAGAATATTACCTCCCCTACGTGTGGTAAGTTTTTGAGAATTTTTTACAGTAAAGTGTTATTTTTTTGATAGTAAAAGATAGTATACGCTGCTATTTTGCACTTTGTTATTTTCATATCTCTTAATTCCCATTAAGTTTGGTCTTGAAATTTTGCAGGATTATAGAAGCTCAACTGCCCTACGTGTGGTAATCTTTTTGAGAAATTTTCAAATATTTTACTGCAGATGTAGCAAACAGAACTTTATTCTTATTCATGAAAACCATAAGTACACATTTTCAAAAATTCTCAAAAACTTACTATAGATAGGGGAGGAGAGATTATACAACACTGTAAAATTTTAAGACCAAAATAAATATCAGCTGAAAGATATGAAAAAACAAAGAAGTGACAGATTCATGTACAAACTACAATACGCATTAACTAGGTGGGTTGACCAATGCATGAACTAGTAACTGATTCGGTAGTAATTCAATCTATTGTTCTATAGTAAAATGTATTTGTGATTTACTACTGAATTAGATTCAGGTGTGTTTTTCATGCGCTTCGGCAGTAAATCCATCAATTATTTTGTAGTAAACTATTTCATGATTTACTAGTAGGCTGCATTTACTAGTGTTGTTTGCAATGCATTAACTCACTACGTTTTGGCCAGCGCGTGAAATTTACTTCTTCGGTCAGAGCGCAGAATAGCTATTCTACGCTCGAGAGTAGAATAGCGCCACCGTATATATATATATATATATATATATATGTGTGTGTGTGTATGTATATATATATGCATATATGAATACATATATATATATGCATATTTGCATATATGAATACATATATGTATATATATATATATATATAAATGATATTCTACAGCTGCGTGTAGAATAGTCTATTCTACTCTCTAGCCATTTAACACGTACCGACTGAGCCACTTATCACAGCATTCAACGCAAGGAACTGTCCCAGTGACTATCTGCTACGTGGCAAAACACAAACCGTATTCCAACTAGTAAATGACTAATAAATGCTATTTCTTGTTTGTACATAAATCTTTCTTTTTTTAATTTAGCCATAACTTTCAAATGAGAATGATTTTGGTCTTCAAATTTTTGAGGATTGTAGAATCTCACATCCTCTATGTATGGTAATTTGTTGAGAATTTTTAAAAATATGTACATGTATTTTTCATAAATTTTAGAAAACAATGGATATGTTGCCTTTTACTATTCAAACAAATAACATGGTACGAGTTATTACAACATATGTTACCATATTAAAACAAAGTGTTACACAATAGCTTTACACAGGATATAGTAACACATTGAGTAATAGACAGTAAAATATTATTTTCTTGACAGTAAAAGACAACATACCTTACTGTTTAGCACTTTGTCAATTTTATATCTTTCAAATGCGATTGAGTTTGGTCTTGAAATTTTATAGGGTTGTATAAGCTCACCTCCCCTACTTGTGGTAATTTTTTTTGAGAATTTTCAAATATTTTACTGTAGGTCCGACAAAGAGAGCTAAATTCTTATTTATGAAAACTATATGTACATGTTTTTCAAAAATTCTCAAAATGTTACCATAAATAGGGGACGTGAGATTATACAACCCTGTAAAATTTTAAGACCAAAATCAATAACAGCTGAAAGATATGAAAAAGACAAATTCGACTGACTAGTTATTTTTTACTGTTTGGTGCTTTGTCAATTTCATATCTTTCAAATGCGATTGGGTTTGATCTTTAAATTTTGCAAGGTTGTACAAGCTCACCTCCCCTATATATGATAATTTTTTGAGATTTTTTTAAAAACTTGTACATATGATTTTCATAGATTTTACACTATAAGTCTACTTTATACATCATATAGTAACACATTGAGTAATATGCAGTAAAATGTTGTTTTCTTGAGAGGAAAAGATAGTATATATTGCTTTTTGGCACTTTGTCATTTTTATATCTTTCAAATGCGATTAAGTTTGGTTTTAAAAAATTCTCAAAAAATTTCCATACATAGGGGGTTAGATTATATAACCCTGTAAAATTTGAATACCAAAATCAATATCATCTGAAAGATATGAAAAAGACAAATTCGGTTGACTAGTGATTTTCACTATTTAGTATTTTGTCAATTTCATCTCTTTCAAATGCTACTGAATTTTGTCTTCAAATTTTGCAGGGTTGTAGAAGCTCACCTCCCCTACATATGAATTTTTTGTCATATTTTTTGAAAACATGGAAATATGAGTTTCATACATTTTACACTGTAAGGCTCCTTAATAGAGATATAGTAACACATTGAGTAATCGGCAATAAAATGTTGTTTTCTTGACGATAAAAAACAATATATCCTATTGTTTGGTATTTTTTCATTTTCATATCTTTCAAATGTGATTGAATTTGGTCTTCAAATTTTACAAGGTTGTAGAAGCTCACCTCCCCTGCGTGTCGTAATTTTTTTGAGATTTTTTTATAGTAAAATGCTATTTTCTTGATAGTAAAAGACAACATATCCTACGGTTTAGCACTTTGTCAAATTCATATCTTTCAAATGCAATTGATTTTGGTCTAAAAATATTATAGGATTATAGAAGCTCACCTCCCCTACGTGTGGTAATACTTTGAGAATTTTTCAAATATTTTATTGTAGGTCCTATAAATAGAACGAAATTCTTATTCATGAAAACCATTGGTAAATGTTTTCAAAATTTCTTAAAAAACTACCGTACATAGAGGAGGTGAGATTATATAACCCTGTAAAATTTGAAGACTAAAATCAATATCAATTAAAAGATATGAAAAAGATAAATTTTACTGACTAGTGATTTTTCACTGTTTAATGCTATGTCAATTTCATATCTTTCAAATGCGATTGAATTTGGTATTCAAATTTTTTAGGGTGGTAGAAGCTAACCTCCCCTACATATGGTAATTTTTTGAAAACTTGTACATATGGTTTTCATACATTTTACACTGTAAGACTGCTTTATATAGAATATAGTAACACATTGAGTAATAGAGAGTAAAATGTTGTTTTCTTGATAGTAAAATATAGTATATTCTACTGTTTAGCACTATATCGTTTTTGTATCTTTCAAATGAAATTGAGTTTGGTCTACAAATTTTATAGGGTTGTAGAATCTCACCTCTCCTATGTGTGGTAATGTTTTGAGAATTTTTCACAGCAAAATGTTATTTTCTTGATAGTAAAAGACAACATATCCTGTTGTTTATCACTTTATCAATTTCATATCTTTGAAATGCGATTTATTCTTGTCTTCAAATTTTACAGGGTTGTAGAAGCTCACCTCCCCTCTGTGTGGTAATTTGTGAGAATTTTTCAAATAATTTACTGCAGGTCCGACAAACAGAACTAAATTCTTATTTATGAAAATCATATGTAAATGTTTTCAAAAATTCTCAAAACATTACCATAGATAGGGGAGGTGAGATTTTACAGCCCCGTAAAATATGATGACAAAAATCAATATCAACTGAAAGATATGAAAAAGAAAAATTCGGCTGATTAGTGATTTTTCACTGTTTAGTGCTTTGTCAATTTCGTATCTTTCAAATTCGATTGAATTTGGTTTTCAAATTTTGCGAAGTTGTAGAATCTCATCTCTCCTACATATGATTTTTGTTTGAGATTTTTTGAAAACTTGTATATATGATTTTCAAATATTTTACATTATAAGGCTGCTTTATAAAGGATACAGTAACACATTGTGTAATAGGTAGTAAAATGTTATTTTCGTGATAGTATATCCTAGTGTTTGGAATTTTGTTATTTTCATATCTGTCAAATGCATTTGAGTTTGGTCTTTAAATTTTACAGGCTTGTAGAATCTCAACTCCCCTACGTGTGGTAATTTTTTTGAGAATTTTTCATAGTAAACTGTTATTTTCTTAATAATAAAAGACAGTATATCCTGCTGTTTAGCACTTTATCATTTTCATATATTTCAAATGCGATTGAGTTTGGTCTTCAAATTTTACAGTGTTGTAGAAGCTCACCTTCCCTACGTGTGGTAGTTTTTTGAGAATTTTTCAAATATTTTACTGCAGGTTCGACAAACAAAACTAAATTCTTATTCATGAACACCATATGTACATGTTTTCAAAAATTCTCAAAAAATTATCATACATAGGGGAGATGAGATTGTACAACCCTGTAAAATTTGAAGACCAAAATCATCTTCATTTGAATGTTATGAGCAAATAAAAAAAAGAAAGATTAATGTACAAACAAAAAGTAGTATTTATTAATCATTTACGTTGTTGCGGAGACATTACTGATTGGCTTGCATGAATGGTATGAATGCGTTTAAGCCTTGGTTTTGCAGGATATCGAGTTACAATCAATGTGAGAAGGTTTATGGCTTGCGTGTAGAATAGGTGACGCTACGCGTTGGCATATAGAATATATATATATATATATATATATATATATATATATATATATATATATATATATATATATATATATATATATATATACACTAAAGTCCATAATAGTACACGGGTATAACTCGGTACCAAAATGTACGATTTTAAGAGCCAAAACAGTATGATCACCGGGATGTTATCGACAAGTATGGCTGAGACTCAGAGCGACGTCCTGCTTTGCGTGCTCCTATCATTATCGTTCATGTGTGCCTTGACTCTGGGGAGAGAGAATAGAGTTCACTGTGTCATGTGGTTCATAGTCTTTTTTTTTTCCTGAACTTTTCTGTTATTCAAATGCCGCGTAAGATACGTTGAAATCAAATATTAATATACACTATACAAAATTGCAAAATAAGGTAGTGTCAGTTAATTGCGGAATCATTTAGCCTTCGATCAGTATAGTGCAATTGCAAGCTGTTTGTAAGCATGTCACAGCGTTCTTGGGATTTTTACAAGAAACTTGCAACATAACACCTTATGGCATATTCTTGTGCAAGTCTAATGCAATTGCAGCAAGCTGGTCGATTCCAGAACAGATTGCATATCTTCACACTTGGAACCTAATGGTATACCTCTGTACACTGAATATCAGCAACAGGCCAACACTCAAGTTCATCTGAACCAGAAGGTAGAAATTCACTCAAGTCTCACATAAATCACTGGCACAAGAAGCTATAAATAGAAGACAGCTCAGAGAACAGAGCGAATTGGAGTCTCTTATTTGCCTACAAGGGTACAACACATACATGATACAAACACAATGGATTAATAAAACTACATTGCTGTCCCTTAGTTAAGGGGAGCAGAGACATGGTTCCAGACAATCTACCAGTTCTAAATGCAGGAGATTCTAGCACAGCAACATGGTTACATCCAAAGGGCCAACTGTTGTACAACATTGAGAGTACACAAATCATCAACAATAACAAGTAACAATTGGGGGTTATCAAGCCCTTTTGAGCCTCTTGACCATCTTGGTGATCTGTAACACAAGAAACCATATTCGTGGGCAACTGAGAGCAAACACTGCTTCGAGAGTATTCACACCATCACATAGCATATACTATCTCCCCACTGCTTTCCACGTCAAGATCAGGGTCTGAATCAAGATCCTCCATGTCATCGTCAAGATCAAGACCATCATTCAAGAATTGGTTGATTCCACGAGAACCAGCCGCTGGTATGGTTGCTTCTGCTAGGATCTGCATGATCTCATCCATGCTCTGCATTGGCTGTTCAGGCTCCTCATACTGGTTGCTCATTGTGCTACCATCCATTAGGTCAGCTGGGAGATTCTTCAAGAACCATGGATGATTTCTTATCTCGGGGATTGAGATTCTCTGTACATCCAGACGATAGTCATTTTATCTCAAAGGACATAATATGCAACATCTAGTGACTCGAACACTACACAGGCACAGCCAAATAAGTACTCACAGTAGCTGGGTTGGCAACAAAAATCCTAGAAATAAGATCTCGGCACTCTGGAGATATGTGGACATAATCTGGGATTGAGTACTGCACACCCAATATTCTCTGCCAAATAAAGCTTGTCAGTTTCTGATCACAATAGACATGCAACTTTGAGACTGCGGTGCAAGATGGATGGAATGGAAACCTGAATTGTCTTCCTAAAATTCTTAGGCTCGTCAGGATCCTCAAAAGGATATGCACCAACCAGCATCACATAAAGCGTTACTCCACACGACCAGACATCAGCAATCTTCCTTGAGGAACAAAGAATTTGTGATTGATCTAATACGTAACATAGCCCACTATCCACATGTCAAAAATGTAAATGTTTTGTAAAGCAAATATGGTTGCTCAAGTGGAGAAAAATGGCATGAACATTAAACAGCACCATATGCATGAGAGCATGGGAAGTAATGAGGAACAAGGAATTTCAATATATACCTTGCCATCATATTCCTTCTTCAGCAGAACCTCAGGAGCAATGTATGCCGGAGTTCCGACAGTTGATTTCGGCTGTGAATGAAGAACTGAAGACTGCAAATGCAGAAAAGATTAATGAGCATAATGAAGTAGCAGTTTCAGGGAGACAAGCTCCCCACACAAAAACTACGTTGACAAGCAAAGTTTGATTTCCCAATTTACATATGAACAGAGTGAAGTTGTGGGCTGTTGACGGCAATTAGGCAATAGCACACAGGATATCGGTAGTACCTTTGAATAGCCAAAGTCGCATATCTTGAGGCGAGGAGCAGTGCTCCCATCCAAGAGGGTGTTCTCCAGCTTCAAGTCACGATGACATACTTGCTTGACAAAAAGGAAACCAGAAAGCAGAACAATTTTAACTCTCCTACCAAATAAGCTGAACAAGCTGTAATTGGCAGAGGCGAAGAAAGAAAAAGGAAGGATACCATGGAATGGCAATAGCTGACTCCCGATATCAGCTGCTGGAAAAAGAAACGCGCCTAAAAGGCAGAAAACTTTGGCAGTTAAATTATTAGTCCACATACATAGAAATGGCAAAGAAAGACAGCATCGTCAGTAATTCGTTCAGTATGTTCGCTACTAGCTATTGAGGAGGCAAGCAAATAGGACCAAGGAAGATGGAGACCTCGTCCTCGCTGAATCTGCCGGCGTTGCAGATGCGCTCGAAAAGCTCCCCGCCGGAGGCGTACTCCATGACGATGGCGAGGTGCGTCGGGGTGAGGATGACCTCCTTGAAGCGGATGATGTTGGGGTGGCGCAGCGAGCGGTGGTTGATGATCTCCCGCTGCACGTTCTCGTCAATCTGCAAGCAGCAAAACACATAGGCAGAGCAAGTCAGCCAGCCCCTGCAAGGGCAAGAAACAAACACAACGGCAGTGATATACCTTCTCCCCTCGCTCGATGTACTTGACGGCGACGAGCTGGCCGTCGGCGCGGTTGCGCATGAGGCGGGCGACGCCGAAGTTGCCGGAGCCGATGTCGCGCACGAGCTCGTAGCGGTCGCCGTCGTGCATTATCGGCATGTCCATCCCCGGCCCCACGGTCACCGCCGCCCGGTCCATCCCTCCCTTCCTTCCCCTTCCCCCGCCTCGCCGCCGCGCGACCCCCCCAAAAAGCAAGTTCCCGAGCTGGAGCTCGAGCTCGATCCGCCCGCGCGCCTCCCGTGACCTCGCGATCCAATCCTTCCCCCTTTTAGCTCCGAGTCACAGGGGAAGGCGGATTTGGTTTGGGCGGAGGAGCAAGCCCACCTCGTGATCTCTCGCTCTCTCTCTCACCTCGCCTTTTTCCCCACCTCGCTCGCTGCCTTTATTTATTACTACTTATTACTATTATAATTTCTTTTCTGTTGTTTTCTCCTCCTCCTCCGCTGCGTGATGCTGTTTAATTGTTCTCTCTCTTGCAGCTAGCGGAGCGAACTATCCAGTGGGGAAGACGAGGAGGGGAGGTGGGCGTTGCTATCCTCGTAGCCCCCCGCGCCCACCGGATTCCTACCTACGCGAAACCGACATGTCGGCCCAGCCACCTCGGGTCCCACGTATCGGTCAAATACCGAGGGAGAATATCGGTGACGAAAGTCAGAGGCACACGGGGAACGGTTTCTCTACTGGAGTTGGTCTCCATCTTTCCTGGCTGACGTGTGGGCCCCAGATGTGGATCTTTCGATGGGGCCGGAGTGTCAGTGGGGGTAGGGCGGTGGTGCAGCGTAGGGCGGTGGGAGGGGAGGCGGGAAAATATCTAGCGGTCCGGTCAAAAAGCGCACCTCGTGGAATTACCGGGATGGGCTTCAGGTCGGTAAGGCTGGGCCAGCCGCTTGATGGGGATCGGGCAGTGATCGGGTGGTCCACTGTGCGCGTTGGACTTTTGGACGGTTGGGATCGATCTGTCCGCTTTTCCCAACGGGTGAGGGCTGTTTTGGTCATTTCGTCCTTAGGCGTTGGGTTAATCGTACGCCTCTAGTTAAGTGAGTGATTAATTGGGTTAGGTCTGTTCGGTTTGCCGCTTTGGGTTGGGTGGCGTATTCATAGGCCCACAAGACAGTGACAGTGCTGGTGCTTATTGCATGTTGCAACACAAAAAATGGAAATGGATGAGTTATTAAATCAGCAAGTGCATCTAGGCTAACCTTGTTGTCGAAGAGCTAAAAAGTGTCGCGGCAGTGTTGCAAAACCAACTTAGTCCAACGTGGAAAGAGCGCTGGATACGTCAGTTAATCAATGCATCATGCATCTTCCTGAGCATATGTTTGGTACTAATTTCTTTATACGGTTATCCTGTTCTTGACACGTTAATTAGCAGATGCAAAAAGTAGTTAACAACTTGACATACTGTAACATTAATCCATTTTTTTCCTTCAGATTTTCTATTTAGACAACCTAGAATTTGATAAGAACAATCCTCCACATAACGAATTTCCAGAATTTGGCGGATACATGTATGTAACGAGCAACCCAGTGGTGGCAGATTTCATCCAGAGGGTTGAATCCCATTTCACACACATAGTAGTCTTCGTTTCTGTTTGTACCAGATTTTGGCAAGGCATGATGAAAATGTCAGGCTAAAAATCAGGAGGATTTTAGCCAATATCGGATATAGAAAAAAGGTTTAAATTTAGATTATGACCGATATTTATTTAAAAATGGAAGAAATTGTCTGAGTTAAGGCCGATATGTATCACGGCAACTAGCGTATTGGAGATAGACACGGTCGCAAGATAGCTATAAAAGATAGCCATGGGCAAGCGAGGAAACAACCCAATCAATCCAACAAATCGCATTTACTCTTTTATTTTCTCGTTGACTAGGAGTAGCTTTGTAATTTAGAATATTTGTAATTCGATCTTGATCAATAAAGTTGCGCATCGCCGATTATTGATCTTTATCAATTACGCTATCAGGTTGATTCTTATTCTATTTTGTTGCGTATCGCCTTCTTCAGAAAGATCTACCTTTATCGTCTGATTAACCCTAATCGGTTATTTAGACCTATCATTACCCTTTGATTTAATCGGCTCTTTATCTGTTTAGATTTAAGCCGATTGTCTAGTGATAGATCGGCTCTGAGTATATCATATATTCATCTTACCGATTGCAGGATCAAATCGGTTGGCATGCCTTAATCGACTGAACCCAGTATTCGTCAGGTTTGTTGTGGCTGATTAACCCTCTTCACGTTTTTTGGCGCCAACACACTCTTGGCACGCCCAGTGGAACAGAAAAAATGTCTTCATCTGGCAAGTCGATTCTACTGTCCGACCTTAACACCGAAGCTATAATCATCCCAACATTGGACGATTTAACGCCGGAACAGCGTAAAGAAATTGAAGATCGGAAAGCTACTCTAGAGGAGATGATGCTGGGATACTATCAGAAGACCTAACACGGTGTCACTCAAAAGGCTGCATTGCAAATGGTTAATGCCCTCGGCGACGCGAGAATTGCTGACACCTCGGTAAGCTGATACATGCCTGTGCAAGCCGAATTATCCGATATGATTAATCCATCTATACATCAAGTTTTGGTTAATCAGTCATCGGCTATAGTCACAACACTTAAGCCGATGATAACTAATAGCGTAAAGAGCATAGCTCAAGAGTTGGCATTAACCGGAAGCCTACTCGACCTAATGCAGGCTTTACCAAATTACCTTATTTACTCGGTGCCACAAAACACTCAAGGAGTAGTAGCTGATCCTAAACCATCGGCTGTAAGCTTGCATTTAACTATGATGCCAACCCAACCCACTGTCATACTACTGAGAGATCCTCGCTCGAGTGGAGTTGCGCATTATCATGCGTATACCGATGCCGCTAAGTTAGATGCATCGGCTAAATTGCCACCATCAGCTCCGTTCTACGCGTTTCCACAATCGGTTCCACAGCCGATTGAAACTAACAGGTATTCACAATATGCTGAGCCGACCGTTAGGAGGAACAATGGATATGAGCAATTTCCCCAATGTCCATCGACTCACCATAATCGTCAACCCGAGCTTGCGCTCGGGGGGTAGAAAGCTAATCAAGAACATAATTGGCAGAACCCTAACATTATGCCGGCTAATAGTGTTAATTGGGCCGACAAAATTTCTACCATGTTGAGAGATCAATTCGACATACAACCAAAGGGTAAGGTTATCGGCTATAGAAAGCCGTATCCTGATTATATAGATCGTATGCCTTACCCAAATAATTTTAAAGTTCCTGATTTCGCTAAGTTTTCTGGGGATGATTCTGTTACTACATTAGAACACGTCGAACGCTTCATCGCGCAATGTGGCGAAGCTGCTCAGTTTGACGGGCACAAAATCAGATTATTCCCATTGTCGTTATGAGGGGCTACTTTTACTTGGTTCATTAGTTTACCTCCAAATTCGGTTCACTTCTGGAATGATTTGGAAAGCCGATTCCATGAGTACTTTTTTTGTGGCAGTCTGGAACTCAGGATTTCTAATCTAAGCTCCGTCCGCCAGAAATTTGGGAAATCGATAACAAATTATATAAAAAGGTTTAGGGAAGTTAGGAATCAGTGTTTGAGTGTCACTTTATCAGATAATCAATTAGCCGATTTAGCCTTTCAAGGATTCATTCCCCCTCTTAGGGAAAAGTTTGGCAGGCAGGAATTCAATGATTTAAGTCATCTGCTTCATAGGGTGTTGGCTCAGGAAAGATGATTTACTGATAACAGAGGATTCAAGGATAAGTTTAGGATTGACAATAACAAGGATAAAGATAAAGCTAAGGTTAACCTTGTCGAATATTGTTCGAGTGAGTCCTCTGAAGATGAGGAGGTAGAAGTAAACATAACCGAATGGGTTAAGGGGTCTAAAAGATCCTTGGTCTATACATGGCTTAAGCCGACGAAGGGTAAGTCGGAAGTAAAATATGCATTTGATGTCTCAAAATATGATCGTATGTTCGATCCATTATTACAAGAAAAGATTATACGATTACCTGAGTGACATGTTATATCGTTAGCCGACGAGATAAAAAAGCGAAGGTATTGCAAATGGCACCATTCTTTTTCTCATAATACTAATGATTGCAATATTTTTCGGCAACAGATAAAATCGGCTATAGAAGATGGTCGGCTCAAATTTGCAGAAGAGCCAACGATGCAGGCGGATGTCAACCCATTTCCAATAAAACATGGTACAGTGCTCGGAAAAGGGAAAAGAACTGATGCAAGATGAGCAACCAAAAAGGACTCGACATGTTGATATCCAGTCAACTTCCAGCGGTAAAGAGACCCTAAAGATTACGGTTGGTTCATTGCAAATAGAAACCGACTGTGAGGGTAAAAAAATCCAAGACTACTAAGCACAAGGAAGATCTGGAAATAGGTAAGTGGTACAAGGTGGAGAAGTCGCCACCACGACAGCCAATAAACAGGTCCAAGCCAACTTTTTCTCAGCTACTTAAGAAATATGAAAGGAGAAACAACAGGCCACACTATCCTACGCGTCAGCCGGATAACCTCTATTGGCCAAAGAATTTGGAGAGGGCTCACCAAAGATGCCCCTTTTGGCAGTTCTGTTGAGAGAGGAGGATAGCTTTGCCATCACCATATACTTGCCCGATGGAGCATTACCCTCAGGACGATTGGCCAAGGCAATCGGCTAAAGACAGATTATTTGGGCCAGTGCGAGATTACCACGATAGAAGTTATAAAAGGCCGATGCATGAAAGAATCTCTGTGCCAAATCAGGTCAAGGCAGAAGTAGAAGGTTCAAGTTCTGCGACCCAGGAAAATTTGGCTGGTAAAATACAAAAGCTGATTGAGCCCAAGCAAAGGTGGTGCCCTCCTGGTCTTAGCCGATCACAATGTAGACAGCTACAGAGATTTAGAACACAAGAGATCAGAGAGGCCGAACAAGAAAAACAAAGAGATCAAGCTTTAAATGAGCTTCAGCCGATTAAAACCATTAAAAAAGAATGGAGGAAGAAAGAGCTGGTTGAAGAAGAGTTTGATTCAGTCGATGATCTAGACTCCCCAATGATCTGGGATGACACTCCTCTGATGGACATCAATATGGTGTTCACCCTACCAGCCGAGTTCAAAATAAAAACTGAATCGGCTAAGGAGACCTTCGCTCAGCTATGTTTGGGGGCTCAGATGCAGTATTCGAAAAACCTTAAGATGCTCATCAGCATCTTAAGCCGTTATACTTGAAAAGGCATATTAACAGCAAGCCGATTTCTAGGATGCTTGTTGATGGTAGGGCAACAGTCAACTTGATGCCATACACTACCTGTAAAAAACTAGGTAAGTCCGATGAGGATCTCATTAAGACTAACATGGTTCTAAATTGAAGGACCATGTGGAGGTCCATCCATGTTTGTGATGAGTATTTGACTTTATTTGAGCAAGGTGTGCTCAAGTTTGAGTTTGATTAGGATTGATTTTCAAAATGAAGCAATTTGAGTTGTTTCTGCCAGGAGTGGCAGTACCGATCGTATGGACGCGGTAGTGATGAGTTGCATGGTTTATTGCACATCTTTGTGGGCATTGCTATGTGAGGAGTTTCCTTGTTTTTGATGGTTGCAGGACGACGGTGCTAGGTCATGGTGAGGCGAAGGATGACCGGGACTAGGCGAGGAGCGTCGGAGGTCCAGACGGTTGGGAGATCGCGGAAGATGATCGGAGACGAGTCCGCAAGTCAAGAAGACAAGGAAAGGAGATGATGCTAGCTAGATGCCGCGTGGATTAATGAGGGCCGTCGGATTGAGGTCTAGTTGATAGGTTAGCGGGTCTAGGTAGTATGCTTTGAAACTGCAAGAAAACCCGGATGTGTGTGGGTTTTGGGTTAGCCCTTGCATGGCTGTGTGTGTGGGTTAATCCTAGCCCTTAGATGAGTGCTCTAGGGTTGAGGGACTCATCCAAGGGTGGTAGGTGGCCCAAGAGTAGTATAAATAGGGTGGAGGGTAGCCTCCTTCCTTGAAGGGGTTGAGGTTTTGATGCTCATTTGAGCTTTGCCCACATGAATGTGAGGCTTTGTAACCTCCCTTCCAGAAATGAAAGTTTTATTCATCCACCTCTGAATTTATTTTATGATTTACATTATGTCTTTACTTTACGCAATTTAAATTCAGATTTACTTTCCCGCAATTACATTCCCGCAATTTACTTTCAAGTAATTTGGATTTGCCTCCTCCTTCTAAATGCTGCTGTTCTTGGATGTTTTGAGTGTGTTCATATGGTTTTACATCTCTTTGCACTCTTGGATTGAGTAGAGAATATCTTTTCTTTCAAGTTCCAACTTTGTTCAACTTGTTCTTCGCAGCAGCAGTCAGTGTTTGATTATTGTAAAAATATAGAAAATCCTTTTGAGTGATTCTTGTTGGAGGAGGTGCGGGACTCTGATATCCGCTTGCAGAAAAATTTGGAGTTCACTTGTTGTACCGTTTGGGCGCCATGAGGTGAAAACTGAGCCCCAAACGTTCTGCTCAAGTTCTTGACCAGACTGTGTTGTTCGATTTTTCGTGTTTTTTCTATAAGGCTTTTTGAGGAGAAATTTGGTGGAGTTCTTCAAGACTCTGATGCTCACAGGAGAAAAAGTCTCAAAATTTTGTGAGCTACAGAAACCCACCAACCTCCTGTGCAAATTGAGGACAAGTTCTGAAATTCTGCTTTTGCTTTTCTCAAAGTGACTTTTGTGATTTGAATTGATGTCCTTTCTAAAAGCAAGAGTTTGAATTGATTCCTCTTTATCTTGGACACTAGACAACCAGGATTGTGACTCAAAAATCCCCACATATTTTATGGTACTTATCCATGCAAGCTTGGGGTACACATAGTTGTCTAGTTTTTCGGGTTTTTCACAATTCCTTTTGAGCGATCTTGTCGAGGTTTTTGTTGGAGTATTTTGGGGGAATTTTTATTTGCGACCATTCACCCCCCCTCTGTTCGCCATTTCGGTCCTTCATAAATGATTTCACAGACGATCCTACTGAGGCCAGGGGTGTCATGGTGACAGAATTAACTATCGGCAGCAAAACATTGCCGACTGCCTTCTTTGTAGTCGACGCCAAAGGCAATTATAGTGTCTTGCTTGGGCGAGACTAGATTCATGGCAATTGTTGCATTCCGTCAACTATGCATCAATTACTCGTTCAATGGAACGGAGATGAGGTTGAGGTCGTCCAAGCTGATACATCGGCTCACATTGCTATGGCCAGTTCAGATGCGAATTGGCAACATGAGAAAGCCGAGTGCATATTGGGAAAAGCCTTGGATGTTTGTGATTTCATCTGCATCAGTAGGACGGGGCTTATGCTGATCAATATGAGGCCTAACACCTTTGATCGGACAAGTGAAGTTTTACGCCGATGGAGTCCAAGCGAGCAGTGAAGAATTTACAAGACAATGCAAAGCTATCGGCAAGTAACGGATAGCTATGAGGCCATCAAAGATTTTCAAGAAATCGAGAAATTAGGCCAAGGGTTTACATCGACTGACTTACTCGAATAAGTCGACATAGGTGATGGTGATAGGAAGATACCAACTTTTATTAGTGCAAAATTAGATGTAGATTATAAGGATAAGTTGGTCAAAATTCTTAGAAATTATAAAGATTATTTCGCTTGGGAATACCATTAAATGCCTAGATTAAGCCGACAGCTTGTAGAACATCGACTGCCCACAAAACTAGGCTATCGACCGTTCAAACAATACTCTTGAAGATTTAATCTAGCCTTGTACAATGTTATAAAAGAAGAGATTGAACGTTGCTAGAGGCCAAGTTTATCAGGCCTTACCGATATGCTGAGTGGGTCTCTAACAACGTTCCTGTAATGAAGAAAAATGGCAAATTGAGGGTATGAGTCGACTTTAGGGATTTAAACAAGGCACGCCAAAAGATGAATATCCGATGCCAATAGCCGATATGCTCATCGATGCTACATCAGGGAATAAGATTATTAGCTTTCTTGATGGTAATGCCGGATATAATCAGATATTTATGGCAGAAGCCGATATACCTAAAACAACTTTCAGGTGCCCTGGTGTCTTAGGGTTATTCAAGTGGACTGTAATGACCTTCGGTTTGAAAAATGCTGGTGCTACATATCAGAGAGACATGAATTTAATTTTTCATGATTTAATCGGCTCGTTTGTGGAGATTTACATCGACGATGTCGTTGTGAAATTTACAAGAGATTTGCAGTATCTAGCCGATTTAGAAGCAGTCTTCAAGAATATAAGAGTGCACGGTTTGAAGATGAATCCTTACAAGTGTGATTTTGGTGTATCGACTAGGCAATTTTTAGGCTTTATGGTTCATGAGAGAGGAATTGAAGTCAATCAAGAAAGGGTGAAAGCCATAGCCAAAACAAAGCTATCGACGTGCAAAAATGAACTGCAGAAGTTGATCAGCAGGTTTATTTCAAACCTTTATGGTCAAATTCGTGCATTTACGCCGTTGCTAAAATTGAAGGACAATCAGGAGTTTGTGTGGGGAGCCGATCAACAAAAGCTTTTGATAATATCAAGGACTACTTGATTAATCCTCCGGTTTTGGCCACGTTGCAAAAAGGTATACCTTTTAAATTTTATCTGTCGGCTGCGGAGGAAACTATCAGAGCTATTTTGGCACAAGAAGTTGATGGTAAAGAAAGGGTAATTTTCTACTTAAGCCGACACTTGCTCGATGCTGAAACCAGGTACCCCTTTGTAGAGAAACTTTGCTTATCTTTATTTTGCTTATACAAAACTAAGGCATTATATTTTAGCATCGACTTGTAAGGTTATCTGTAAAACCGATATTACAAAGTATATGCTGTCTGCTCCAATTTTGCGTGGTTGACTTGGTAAATGGGCCTATGCGCTCATCGAGTTCGACCTGACATATGAATTGGCTAAGGCAGTTAAAGGACATGCGATAACCAATTTTATAGCAGGTCATGAGACTACTACTGATTTGGTATATGTAGCCCCTTGGCACCTATATTTTGATGGATTGGTATGTCGGGAGGGTGATGGTATTGGAATAGTAGTTGTTTCACCCAAAGGGCATAGTTTTGAATTTGCATTTCGACTAAATTACCGATGCTCAAATAATCAAGCAGAGTACGAGGCATTGCTTAGAGGCCTACAGTTGCCCAAGAATATCAGAGTAGACACTGTTGAAGCCTATGGTGACTCTCTGTTAGTTGTGCAGCAAATTAAGGGATACTATAATTGCTATGATGAAGTTTTGATTAAATACTTAGAGCAATGCCTTGCTCTAATCGGCTCATTTACAGGATTCACTATTAGTCATATTCCTCAAGAAATGAATAACAGAGAAAACTTGTTAGCTCAGCAAGCGTCGGGCTATAAAAATTTTGGCCGACTAGAAGAGTGTGAGCCGATTGAGAAAACAGTAATGTGTGTCAACATCACCGATTGGAGGGCAAAGATAATAGAATACTTGATTGATCCTTCTAAACTGACGGAGCGAAAAATTAGGCGGCAAGCTTTGAAGTATATAGTTCTGGATAACGTACTATATTATCGAACAATGGAAGGTTTATTGCTAAGATGTGTTGAAGCCGATGAAGCTAAAGTAGCGATGGGTGAGGTGCATGAAGGTATCTGTGGGTCCCGTCAATTAGCTTATAAGATGAAATGGATGTTAAGGCGTATAGGGTACTTTTGGTTGACTATGTTGGAGGACTGCTTCCGATATTATAAGGGATGCCAGACTTGTCAGAAATTTGGTAACGTACAATTGGCTTAAACATCGGTTTTGCACCCTATTATCAAGCCTTGGCCATTTAGAGGATGGGTATAGATGTAATCGGACAAATCTTTCTTGCTTCAAGTAAAGACCACAAGTTCATTTTGGCTACGACCGATTACTTTTCTAAATGGGTCAAAGCTATACCACTCAAAAGGGTTACAAGTGTTGAATATATCGGATTTGTTAATGAGCATATTATCCATCGGTTTGGAATCCTACAAACCATAATGACCGATCAAGGAACTGTGTTTATATTCGATAACTTTCAGGATTTTGCTAAAAGCTTGGGTATTAAGCTATTGAATTCATCACCTTATTATGCTCAAGCCAACGGTCAAGCTGAGTCGTCTAACAAGACTTTGATTAAGCTGATTAAGAGGAAAATTGATGAAAAGGCAAGGAATTGGCACTCAACGTTGTCGGAGTCGTTATGGGTTTATCGGCTTGCATATCATGGAGCAACGAAGCTTTCACCCTATCAGTTAGTCTATGGTTAGGAAGCCATTTTGCTTGTAGAAATTAATATCGACTCTATACGGGTAGCCAAACAAAATGGTTAGTCGGCTCAAGATTACAAAGATTTAATGATTGACAACTTAGACAATTTGGTAGAATTGCGTTTGTGTACGTTGGATCGGCTTAAGAGGAACAATGAGAAGGTTGCTAAGGCTTACAACAAAAAAGTCTTGCCTAAGTCTTTTTTTGAAGCCGATTTGGTTTGGAAAACTATACTTCCTATCGATTCTAAAGATAATCGATTTGGGAAATGGTCTCCTTCGTGGGAAGGGCCGTATAGGATAAATCGGCTTGTTGATGGAAATTCCTACATCTTGGAAACTTTGAACGGTGTAGTTTTTCCCAAGGCAACTAATGAAAAGTACTTAAAAAAATACTACCATAGCGTTCAAATTGGTTCCTAATCGGCTATAAACGTTTGTCGTTTGAAGGGCCCAATTAACTCGATGCAGTTAATTTTGGCTGAATAAAGCAAGTTACATGAAGACGAAGATTTAAATAAATAATCGGTTAAACAGTCGATTCGGAGTTGCAAGAGTTTCAGTTAAAATCTCAACCAAAGCCGACCAAAGTATTTCATTGCAAGTCAAGAGTTAAAATTGAAAGCCAGAGCCATGAAGTCTTGCGCCCAAAGCCGACAAAGCCCCAGCAGCCTTGGCGATTGTAAACTGGACATCATCAAGGATCTTCTCGTCCTCCTTAACATTTCTAGGGATAGAGATGATCTTGGCTGATTGCTTCTTGACTTGAGAAATGGCCAAGCCAATCTCAAGTTTCTGATCCTTGATAGATGAGGCCAATTTCGAAATCATTTGCTGACCATCGGCTATCTGTTCTGTAAGCTTGGCCAGCTCCTCCTCCATCAATTCTTTGGCTGACTCGAGCTTTTGAATGGCATCCTTATTTGCCTTGAGGGCCAAGACATCCGCATCAAACTTTTTCTTCTTTGCCTTGGTCTCTACCACGATTTGCTCAAGCAACTTTTGGTCGGCCTCTTGTCGGGACCCAGATTTGCAAATTCGAAACCCTCTGTGTATACTGCACTAGTCCAGGATCACAATAGTACACACAGTGGAAACATAGATGAAATATCATTCCATATAATGAATTAACTAAGAAAGAGGCAAATTGTTATTAAGTAAAGCATCAGACCTTATAGTCAAAGTTACACCACTATGCCTTAAGGGCTTAAGAAAAAATAAACTGTTGTAGCAGAAATAAAATAACTTAGGCCATTTGACATGACACAAGCAATTATCTGGGAAATGCCTTCCTAATCCACGTAGTCTTCATAATATTCCTCCTCATGATATTCAATATTTCCTGGTCCTTCCTCAGCAACTGATCAACAAAGGCATAAAGCCGTGAATACAAAAAGTACTTAACAAGCCGTAGGGAAACGATGCAATATATTCATGTAGGCTTGACAAAGGGTAGACATATGGTTCATTTGCGGAAAGCAATAACTTGAATTAAAATACAGTAAATAGTTTGAAAGCACATTTACGAAAAGATAATAAATAACTGGAAAATCAATAGTAGACAACATGAACAGAATAGTGAGGTATCACCCTACACCATCTAAAACAATGATCAACCACCAAATTCAACTGCATAACTTTAGACAACAAAGCAACAGTGAACTCCCTGTTCACATCCCAACAAATCTACCATCCAACATTGTATGAAACACTCTATACCTCATCTGAAATTCCCGGGCATGTCCATGACCGCGAACACGGCTATTCGAATAGTTTTACACTCTGCAAAGGTTGTACAGCTTTACCCACAAGATATAATCATCTATTTGTGCATCGTCATTAGCACACTTCCTTTGGTGTGCCGCAGAGAGATCATGACAAAGATTTTACAATGCACTGTCTAAACTCGGTACTACCCGCTAAGGTTTCACCCTCAGGGTTCCCTCTTGCGCCTTGCGAATCTACCCATTGGCAGTACTCAAGGTTAGATATTACAAATTAATCAGCTAAGTTTGTCCCATACCAGACTTGTGGTAGTACGGTTAGGCCTAATTCAATGGCGCACAAGATTAAGTTCTTAAGTTGTCTCAGGTAAGACATCCATATCCCAATATGCTAAAAGCACCCCCTTTACCGCATGATCACTTGTCCGAGGGAAAACAAATTCGTTCAACCAGTACCAATGGTAACCCTGCTATGGTCCAACAAATTTTACAACAGTGGCTATCAGCCACAATTCAATATCCCATTAAGTCAAGATTAACATTATTCAACATGTGATATGAATCCCATCGTACAACTAAGCAAGTCTAAGCATAGCTATGATAACCTAGTGTTGGTAGTATCATCATGTCCAACTAATAATGTCCCATATCGTGGCTAACAATGGATACATGGCATTCCAAAGATGAAGGTGGCATAATGTCAACTAGGTACATAGCTATTCCCATGAAATAATCATTGATACACAAGTAGCATGCAATTGTATGAAAGCAAAGTACTTTTGTAAACATAGGATCAATATGATCAAAGGTTACAATTTGCCTTGCTGATCTAGTGCTGACTCTTGGTCCTCGAATTCTCCGTTTGCTCTTTCAGAATTAGCGTCTACCGGAAAAGAAAGCAACGAATACAAATAAATACAAAACAGAGACTCAAACAAGCTCAAAATTGAAAATAAATGGCTATAGAAGGTAGAGCTTGATTTTGAAAAAATTTAGAAATTAGAATCGCCTGAATCGGAGCTCGAACGAAGGAGAACGGCTCCTGGAAGATTTAAATCACATAAAAAGGAGAAATGGTACTGTAGTTGAGTCACTATAGCATCATGCTACTGTTCATGCAAAAAATCAGAATGCTGTTCTCAGCTGTGTGTACTGGAATTTGGCAAATCCCGGTGATTGAGAGTTCCATGGTGCAAATTGATTGAGGAAAAATGCTCATCGCGTTCTTGCGCACCTTGTGACGTGGTTGGCAACGAGGGAGGAGCTCTGGTGTGGCGGCGGTGGCTGAAGAAAGGGGCGGTGGTTTGAGCTCACTTTTTTGCGAAATCCAGCGAAATGACGACGAATTAGCTCGGGGAAAGTGGCAAAATGGGTTGCTCTCTCAATGCCGCACCTTATGGTCCCTTTTATAGGGCGAGAGGAGGACCGAAGGGACGCATTTGAAGCGAGAACAGTGGTGGCCAGAATGAAGAACATTTAATTTTTGAGAACAAACCGTGGGGATTAATTTGGGAAAATGGCTATGAGAATATGGGGAATGAATAGAGGATTTGATTGCGCATTTATTTGGGAAGAAATGGTGAAGAAATCGCGGAGGAATGAAGCTTTTATTTTCGGTATCAATGGAGGATAGAGAGAACAGAAGTTCTCTGGCTATTCGGCTGGATGTTGAAGACAGCTGACAGTGGGACCCCACTGTCAGGAGAGGGGACTTTTTCTCTCTTTTTTTTGAATTGTTTTGAGCTGAGAGAAAAACACGTTTGGTAAAAATAGTAAAAAGACTCTAAAAATATTGGAAAAATTCTCAAAAATACTTTGGAATATTAGAAACCAAATAATATTATTTTCGAAATTTTTAATCTTTTAAATTTTCTGTAGAAATTCATTTTGTAAAACTGAGAATTGCGGAAAGAGTTTTAATAAAATCCGTAAAATTCCAAATAAATTCCAAATTGAATAAAATAAATAAAACAAATCAAAATAAAATTTTTAGGATGTTACACCTCTTGTGCCTCCCTCTGAGCCATTCTAGCTCTAGCAGCATCCACCTTTGCCTTCTTGTCATCTAAATGGCAGACGTTTAGAAATGCTGCCATGGCTTCCAAAGGTAGGTTGGCTTCCACAGCCGCCATAGCGTCTCGGAGAGGCTGGGCATTGTTGAGGAGATTGACTTCAGGCTTCATGACTTGATCAAAAAGCCTGTCCAGCTGCTCCTACATCCCAGGTGCAGAAGTCACCGCAGCCGACGCTTTCTTTGATACTTCAAGGATTTTTCTTATGTCGGCAGGGTAGTCATCTGTAGCCATCACCTCTGAGTTGCTGAGATTGGCCAAGGAAAATCTGAGTAAGTTCGTTAGGTCGGATGACGTCGGAGCAGCGACGGTAGGAGCCGGTGGTGTCGGCTGTGAAGATGGTGTCGGAGGCTCAAAGGAGGCCACGGGTAGGTCGGCTAGAATGCTTGCCGCCTACACTGATGAAGTTGGTTGAAAATGAAACATCAATGTGAGTTAAGCTGATATATGAGTATACTTGGTTGAAATTTAGGAAAGAAACTTACCCCTCCCGTAGCCAACGCATGAGGAGAATGTGGGACGCTTTCGCCACACTGCTCCTGAGGCTTGGTGCCTTCGTTGGCGGGAACTTTGACAGACTTCCCACGTTTCTTCTCTGAAAATTAGTCAGCTACGAGTTTTAGTTGTTGGGAGATACTCTAGATGAAAGGATGAAGGATCGAGATGGAGAACAGAGGGGGGGGGGGGTGAATGGTCGCAAATAAATTTTCCCCCAAAATACTCCAACAAAAACCTCGATAAGATCGCTCAAAGGAAATCGTGAAAAACCCGAAAAACTAGACAACTATGTGTACCCCTAGCTTGCATGGATAAGTACCATAAAATATGTGGGGAGTTTTGAGTCACAATCCTGGTTGTCTAGTGTCCAAGATAAAGAGGAATCAATCCAACTCTTGCTTTTAGAAAGGAGATCAATTCAAATCACAAAAGTCACTTTCAGAAAAGCAAAAGCAGAATTTCAAGAAATTGTCCTCAAATTGAACAGGAGGTTGGTGGGTTTCTGCAGCTTAAAATTTTTTGAGAATTTTTCTCCCTATGAGAAGAAGAGTCATGAACAACTCCACCAAATTTCTCCTAAAAATCCTCACAGAAAAAACAGGAAAAATTGAAGAACACAGTCAGTCAAGAACTTAGAGCAAAAAGTTTGGGGCTCGGTTTTCACCTCATGGCGCCCAAACAGTGCAACAAGTGAACTCCAAAATGTTTCAGCAGGTGGATATCAGAGTCCCTCACCTCCTCCAACAAGAATCACTTAAAAATGAGTTTTCTATATTTTTATAAAAATCAAATACTAAATGCTGCGCAAAGAACAAGTTCTGAACAAAGTTGGAACTTGAAAGAAAAGATGTTCTCTAGTCAATCCAAGAGTGCAAAAGAGATGTAAAATCATATGAACACACTCAAAACATCCAAGATCAACAGCATTTAGAAGGAGGGGAGGCAAATCCAAATTGCGTGAAAGTAAATTGCGAGAATGTAATTGCGGGAAAGTAAATGCTGAATTTAAATTGCGTAAAGTAAAGACATAATGTAAATGCGCAAAATAAATTCAGAGGTGGATGAATAAAACTTTCATTTCTGGAAGGGGAGGTTACAAAGCCTCACATTCATGTGGGCAAAGCTCAAATGAGCATCAAAAACCTCAACCCCTTCAAGGGAAGGAGGCTACCCCTCCACCCCTATTTATACTACTCTTGGGCCACCTACCACCCTTAGATGAGTCCCTCAACCCTAGAGCACTCATCTAAGGGCTAGGATTAACCCACACACACAGCCATGCAAGGGCTAACCCAAAACCCACACACATACCGGGTTTTCTTGCACGGATTTCAAAGCATACTACCTAGACCCGCTAACCTATCAACTAGACCTCAATCCGACGGTCCTCATTGATCCACGTGGTATCTAGCTAGCATCATCTCCTTTCCTTGTCTTCTTGACTTGCCCGGACTCCGTCTCCGATCATCTTCCGGCGATCTCCCAACCGTCTGGACCTCCGACGCTCTTCGCTTAGTCCCAGTCATCCTCCGCCTCACCATGACCTAGCACCGTCGCCCTGCAACCATCAAAGACAAGGAAACACATCACATAGCAATGCCCACTATGATATGCAATAAACCATCCCAACCGCTCGAGGTCTGACCACTGGTCTCCTACCCGCCAAGGCCCAGACTACTCGGGGTCTGACCACTGGTCTCCGACCAGCCAAGGCCCCGACCACTCGGGGTCGGACGACTGGTCTCCGACCAGCCAAGGCCCCGACCACTCGGGGTCTGACCACTGGTCTTCGACCAGCCAAGGCCCCGACCACTCGGGGTCGGACGACTGGTCTCCGACCAGCCAATGCCCCGACCACTCGGGGTCGGACGACTGGTCTCCGACCAGCAATTCAAATTGCTCTAATTTGAAAATCCACACAGCAATACAAACTCAAATTCAAGCACAACATGCTAAACCACAGTCAATTACTCATCACCATCAAGGATAGACTTCCATATGGTCTTTCAATCTCCCCCTTGATGAGTATATTGACAAACACATGAAAAGGCATAAGTTTTGAGTTTGAATAAGAGAGAAGAAAGCAATTTGAATGCAAAGCCAAACTTGGTCCAGAATAAGGAAATAAGATCATGACCAAGTTGGCAGAAAAGGGATTTTAGAGCTAAACTTTAGAGAGAGCAAGTTTTCAACAAAAGCTCTAAAAGATCCAATAAAACTCTTAAGGAACACTCGAATATGCTTACGATCAAAAAAATTTGCAATTGTCACAAAGATCATAAGAACCAAAGTGGATTAATATTTTTCCTTTGAATATGCCTTTCTTACATTTTCTCCCCCTTTTGGCAATATAGGCATCAATTTTTTTGTATTTTCTCCCCCTTTATATATGTATGCATGAAATGTATCCTAAGTGAGCTTTGAGAATTATCCAAGTGATCATAAATGCAAGATATGACACCAAGCTAGTCAATTTAGAAAATGACTGAACTAGGATGTCTCCAAGAACAAATTCATTTTGCTCATAAGCTTTGTTTACAAGATTTGATTTTAGCAAGATTTGAACAAGTGCAAAACTTAGCAAAAGTTTCAAAGCTAGAAGCAAACGCCACTCATAGGATCAAATGGAAAACCTAGAGTTCAACCTACTCAACACTTTGGGGAATCTTGAAGTGCATATAGAGTCCTTCGAGCTCATTTTTCAATTCATGCAAATTCTTCTTCTTTGATATTTTGAAAGACATAGCGGGGTGCAAATGTTTGACATTATTTGCATTCTTTACCCACTTATGTTTTTGTTATTTGCATTTCTTAATGATTGACTCAAGCCATGTTCGATCACCCCAAGAGTAACTATTAAGAGAATGATCTTGGTCATACACGATATATTCCAAGTTCATCCCAAGTGCAATGGGAGGCAGTCTCGAGAATATATAGTGTTGAGTTCAATTTTGCACAAAAGAGAGTCAATTTTTTCTTAATTTAGCACATGAGCAATTTTGAAGGACTAAAATATGGATCAAGCAAGTTTCACCCAAGTTGCTATCGGGACTCTAGAGAACTCCATAAATTCACAATTCATGGTAAAAACCTCTAGATAAGAAACTTAACAAGAAAAAGCAACATGTTTTTCATTTAAGATTTTCAATTTTCAGATTTTAGCAAGCTTAGTATGATAGATGAACTTGGATAGACCTAAACTAGTGATTTTCTTCAAAGATGTAGCAAGGTGCATTACATGAAGATTGAATCAATTGCATAATAGACAAAGCTCATAAAACAAAAGAAAATACAGCCTATATGCAATGCATGAACAGATTTTCAAACTCTCCCTCAACATGTGAGTCAATTTTAAGCACAAATTGAGTTATTAGCAGAGTTAGGCATAGAAAAAACCAAATGAACTCAATTAAAGCCAAAAACTCAAAAAAGAGGAGAGAAAGATTGAAAAACTGCAAACTGAATGGCTATAGAGTTTAGAAAAGATAGCAGAGAACACTAGGCACAATACTCGCTCTCATCTTCCCCAATGACTGACAAAGGACAGCTAACTCTTGAACTCCAACACAGGAGCAAACATGCACTGTCTACCTGGAGGCCTAACACCTGCTAGACCTATAAGTCTGTGAGTGAGCTCAACCAAGAAGAAGAAAAGAATAGCATCCTGAAGCATAAGATGAGAGGTCCATGCCGAAGCATGCCAGAAGTCTAGTTGAAGTGAACTTAGAACTCTAAAGAGAAAAACCCATAGCACCTAGAACAAAACAAAAGAAAGAAGAACCGAAAGAAAAAATAACATAATACATAATATACAAGCCAGCTCCCCCTCACAGAAGGCCGTAAGGGCACACGACCCCAAGCTCACTCCTCAGGGCAACAAACCTGGAGCTATCCAAAGGCTTGGTGAAGATATCAGCTAACTGAAGGTCACTCTCTACAAACTGAAGCATGATATCCCCCTTCTCTACATGGTCTCTAAGGAAGTGATATCTAATATCAATGTGTTTGGTCCGAAAATGATGCACTGGGTTTTTAGCAATGCAAATAGCAGAAGTGTTGTCACAGAAAAGTGGCACACTCTGTATATCTAACCCAAAGTCCCGCAAGGTCGATCTCATCCAAAGAACACAGCTACAAAGAATCAATGTTGCTGACAACATACTCGACCTCGTGGATCAGTGCAACCTAGACTGCTTCCTAGATGACCAAGAAACAAGAGAAGTGCCAATGAATTGGCAAGTGCTAGAAGTGCTCTTCCTATCTATCCTACAGCCAGCAAAGTCTGCATTGGAAAAAGCTCGAAGGTGTAGATAAGAAGAAGAAGAGTACCAAATACCATAATCAATGGTAGCATGAAGGTACCTGAAGATGCGCTTGACCGCCTGGCGGTGAGAGGTGTGAAGAGAAGCTTGAAATCGAGCGCACAGACACACAGCGAAATGTATGTCCGGCCTCGAAGCGGTGAGGTACAAGAGAGCCGATCATGTTCAAACTCCTTTTGATCAAGAGCTCACCATCCTCATCGGGCTCGAGGACAGCAGTGGTGGCCATAGGAGTTATCACTGGCTTCCCATCAGACATATCGAAGCGCCTCAGGAGGTCACGGGTATACTTGCCTTGATGCAAGAAAGTACCCTCCCGAGTCTGCTTGATTTGGAAGCCAAGAAAGTAGCTCAACTCGCCCATCATACTCATCTCAAACTCTGTGCTCATCACCTCAGAAAACTGAGACACAAGCGAATGAGATGAGCCACCAAAAATGATATCGTTCACATAAATCTGGATGAGAAGAAAATGAGACTCATGGTGTCTGATGAACAGAGTTTTGTCTACTATGCCCATTTTAAAGTCATGGCTGAGAAGATAAGACTTGAGCCTCTTATACCATGCTCTGGGGGCCTGCTTGAGTCCATACAGAGCTTTGGAAAGCTTGTATACATGACTTGGAAACTTGGGGTTCTCGAATCCTAGAGGTTGCTTGACATAAACTTCTTCCTCAATGTAGTCATTGAGGAATGCACTATTGACATCCATTTGATAAAGCTTGAAGCCTTTGGATGCAGAAAATGCAAGCAGGATTCGGATAACCTCTAGCCTAGCTACAGGGGCAAAGGTCTCCTCAAAGTCAAGACCCTCAACCTAAGAAAAGCCCTGTGCAACTAGTCTAGCCTTGTTTCTAACTACAACCCTATCCTCACTCTGCTTGTTTTTGAACACCCACTTAGTCCCAATGACATTATAACCAGATGGGGGCTCGACAAGCTGCCATACCTTGTTCCTCTTGAAGTTTTCAAGTTCCTCATACATAGCATTAATCCAAGACTCGTCAGATAATGCATGAGTTACATTCTTCGGCTCAAACGAGGCAACAAAGGCAGAATGAAGGTAGAAACTGGACAAACCTGACTTTGAGCGTGTGACTCGCTCAAACAGATCGCCGATGATCTGATCAGGTGGATGAGAATGCTGAAAATGACGGGGAGGTCCAGAAGTAGAAGTGGCCTCTGCCTCATGCACAGAAGAGGTAGGAGCAGAGCCACTAGCTGAAGGAGAGTCGAAAGGCAAGGGCTGGCTTTCCTGAGGTGCAGAAAAGGAAACAGGATGCACCACAGGTATAGAGGGGACTGGATCAGGTGGAACACCATCATCTCCACCATCCTCATCCTCTACAAAGATGGTCTCGGAGGAAGAAGAAGAGCCTGAAATATCGGGTCTAGCTCTTGGGCTAGCCTCATCAAAGGTCACTTTACAGGTCTCTATGATCCTATGCGCATCGCAACTCCAGACCCTATAGCTACGAGAAGAAGACGAATAACCCAGAAAGATACCATCAGAAGAACGAGACCCAAACTTATCCAGATTACCAGACTTCAAAATAAAACACTTGGAACCAAACACACGAAAATGAGAAACACTGGGCTTTCTCCAATACCTCAACTCGTAAGAAGTGCGGTGCAAATGTGCTCACAAGAATACACGATTAGAAACATGGCAAGCAGTAGCTATAGCCTCAGCCCAAAACTTCCTAGGAGTACTATACTCATCTAGCATCGTTCTGGCCATCTCAACCAGGGTCCTGTTCTTCCTTTCCACTACGCCATTTTGCTGAGGGACGTAGGGAGAGGAGAACTGATGCTCTAAACCAGACTCCACACAAAAACTCTCAAAATAGGAGTTCTTGAACTCCGTGCCATTGTCACTGCGTATAGCTCGTAGGGCACCAGGGAGCTCAAAAGACAACCTATGAACCAAACCCCTAAAATGGGTAAAAGTCTCATCCTTCGAGGACAAGAAAAACACCCAAGAATACCTCGAAAAATCATCAACAATGACAAGAACATACCACTTCCCACCCATCGATCGCACTCTAGCCGACCAACGGTGTCCATATGTAAAAGCTGTCTGGTGCATCACCATCACAATGATGGATCGGGGATGAGAAGCAGCAACCATCTTGCCATGTCGGCAAGGAGAGCAAACTAAGTCTTTGACCATCTTGAGTTTGGGCAAACGCCGAATGAGATCGTGGCTGCTAACTCGGGTCAAATGATCAAAACCAATGTGACCAAGTCTCCTATGCCAAAAGGAGGGATCACGGGACTCAGAAGCAATCAAACATCAAAGAGAGTCTCCAGAAGAAGCAGAAAAATTAGCATGAAAGACTCTCCCAAATCTAGAAATCCCGCAAACTAACCCTCCTGATGAATCAAGGATTCTACAGGCATTACTCCTGAAGCTTACATCGAAAGAGTCATCGATAAGCTGAGAAACAGAGAGCAGATTGTATTGCAGCTTACTTACTAAGGCAACATCTTTAAGAATGAAATTTTGGTTAATGAAGATGGTACCTTTAGCAATGACTCTACCTGAAGAAGCATCCCCGAAAGTGATCAACTCATCACCGGGGGCTCGGACTAGGGAAGAGAACCATCGAGAATCTCCGGTCATATGACGAGAACAACCGGAGTTGACAATCCAAACATCTCCCTTCCCCATCCGACGATTCTGATCAAGACACAAGAGAGAAAGATGACTCAGTACTGGGATAGAGTGAAGACTTGGGAACCCAATATGAACCACACGATGCCTCAGTACGATCCACGTAAGAAGATCGACTCGAGTGTCTCTCCGACGCTTAACCCTAACAAGATCAAGAGTAACTCTAGTAGATGATCTACGAGTAAATCGGGTTGGCATGCCGTGGTGCAAAAGCCGAACCACCCGGTGAGGCTTCCTAAATCTCCTACCGAGAAAACACCTCACGCCGCGATATCTACCTCGATGGGAAAACGAGGAATATCAAAAGGGCGGCGGAAAGATCGACTACGAACAGCTCCAAGACTAAAACTCAAGAACCAAAGATGAAAACCGAGTCACTCGACGCTGCCCAAAAACAGCGACTCTCTAACTCGTCTAGAAGCGGTGTGTACCTTAGAGCACTCAAGTCCGGGATGACCACGAATACCCCTAAGAGCAGCAACACGCTTACGCCGAGTGATCTTGGCGCGCTGAGCGTAAATCTACTAGGTGACCATCCTTCTTACGGAAGGTGCATGTGTGCCGCCTTGCTAGAGACAGGTTTACAGAGTAACACCTTCAGTCAAGTCCTATGGACAACCCAACAGACCTAAACACGGTGGTGCTCACTCTGGGAGCTACCACAATCTCACCACTCTTGGAGCCGCGTACAATGGTGGGAGGATGCGCCCGAGCGTGCTCCAAGGGATCAAATCCTAGACCTTGATTGAATTTACTAATCTTGGATTGGTTTAGAATAAGATTGAGCTTCTTCTTGCCTCCAACAAACTTCTCGAGAGTGCTCATAAGATACTGGTAATCTCGAAAGAAAGAAGCACAAGAAGAACAGGGGGAAGGAGAGGAAGAAAAAGAACCAGAAAGAGAAGATCTCTCAGCACGTGCTTTTTGTTCCCTTAGCACGGCTGCCTCAATCTTGAGGGCCTCACAATAAACGCAAGGATCATCTCTAATCCTAAGGGTTTGGTCTTTTAACTTCTTCCTAAGCTCGACATGTATTTGATCCACATCATCCTTAACCCCAACACACAGCAGGCAACCAGTTTTTGACTTATCTAGTAAGTCCTTAGCAAGTTGATCACACTTGACATTCAAAGCATCATTGTCAAGTTTTAGTTGCCTACAGCCCTCACATGAGCTGACTTGGTCCTTAGAAGCATGCAATTCAAGTTCATCATTTCTAGCAGAAAGCTTTCTAAGGTGTTCGCTCATGGCATCAATTTCGGCAAGCAATTTAGGGCAATTAGCACAAGAAGGAGTAGAGTGAGCATGAAGAAAACTAGCATCTATAGAAAGAGTATCAACAGATTCATTGCTAGCATTCTTCAACCTAAGACTATCTAGTTCAGATAACACACTATCATGCATAGTCCTTAGGTTCTCTAACTCCACAAGCAAAGCATCACACAAAGTACAGTTATCAGTGACTCGGGAGGGAGAAGATCTAAGTGAAGCTAACTCCCGAGTCAAGGTACCTATTTCCTTCTCAAGCTCCGTACACCTAGCTCTAGCTCTAGAATGAAATTTTCCTAATTTGCAGAAAGCTTCATTGAGCTGGTCATAGGAGGGTACTCGTCCGAGTCATTTGTAGAGCTCTGAGTCGCCGATGCCGCTGGCGTCGGCCATGAAGCACATGCCGGAGAAGTCGTCACTGCCTTTCTTCTCTTGCGGATCATCCTCGCCCTCGTCACTCCATGTCTCCGTGTCGGAGAGGTTGATGTCGTCAAGCGCGGTGAGGACGCGGTGGAAGAGCTTCTTGTTCTTGGAGAAGTTGCGGTACTTCTTCTCACGCGCCGGCTCGCGAACTAGAGGCTTCTTGTTGCGGTTCTTGTCGATGTAGTCGTTCTTGCCCGAACCGCCTTGTTCGTTTTTGCCCTTCTCCAGCTTGGGACAGTTTGCTCGAATGTGGTTGGGGCCACCACACTCGAAACAGGTGATCATCCCACCTCTCTTCCTCTCTCTCTCACTCTCTTGTATGCATATGAAAATTTGCGAGCAAGAAGAGCAAGCCCATTTTCTGGAAATTTTTCCAATTGGTCATCGCTTAGCTCGCAAAGGGCGGAGGGAGAGAAACCAACTGAAGAATCAGAAAGAGAGGATCCAATGGGATCGGTGACCAAAGCCATCGATCGAGACTTCGTCTTCCGCGAGACGACGCCGATCTCATGAGTCTTGAGGCGGAATAAAGCCCGTCAAGAGTCAAGGTCGACAGGTCGGTGGTGTCCTCGATGGTGGTCACCTTCATCTCCCAAACGCGTAAATCGAGTGCGGTCAAGAAATGTCGAGCATTATCCGAGTCGAGTATATACAACCAACCGCTCAAGATCGCCAAGATCTTGGTAAACGATCAAGCACTCATCAAGACTCTCACCAGCGTGTTGTTCAAACTTGTTGAACTCACGCTTGAATCTGATCGCCTCACGGCCTTGATTTGAGTAGTGCCCTCATGGTAAGCATCGAGGGTCACCCAAATATCGTGAGCGGAACGGAGGTGAGAAATCCTATCATACTCACTGCGGCTAAGACCCTGTATGAGGATGTTCCTTGCCTTAGCGTTCGCCTCAACGTCAGCCATATTTCCAATCGTGACGTTTTCATCAGCAGGAACCTCATACGGGAGTTTCACCTTCTGCCATATCAGGAAGCCCTAGGCAGTGATGTATGACTCCATCCGCGATTTCCAAAACGGAAAATCAACTCCAGCAAAAATGGGAGGCTTGGTGGAATATTTGTCCGTCGCCATGGCTCTTGAGACCGGTCAAGATCTAGAAAGAGCAGAACCGGCTCTGATACCAATTGAAGGATCGAGATGGCGAACAGAGGGGGGGGTGAATGGTCGCAAATAAATTTTCCCCCAAAATACTCCAACAAAAACCTCGATAAGATCGCTCAAAGGAAATCGTGAAAAACCCGAAAAACTAGACAACTATGTGTACACCTAGCTTGCATGGATAAGTACCATAAAATATGTGGGGATTTTTGAGTCACAATCCTAGTTGTCTAGTGTCCAAGATAAAGAGGAATCAATCCAACTCTTGCTTTTAGAAAGGAGATCAATTCAAATAACAAAAGTCACTTTCAGAAAAGCAAAAGCAGAATTTCCAGAAATTGTCCTCAATTTGAACAGGAGGTTGGTGGGTTTCTGCAGCTTACAAAATTTTGAGAATTTTTCTCCCTATGAGAAGAAGAGTCGTGAACAACTCCACCAGATTTCTCCTAAAAAATCCTTACATAAAAAATAAGAAAAATCGAAGAACACAGTCAGTCAAGAACTTCGAGCAGAAAGTTTGGGGCTCAGTTTTCACCTCATGGCGCTCAAACGGTGCAACAAGTGAACTCCAAAATGTTTCAGCAGGTGGATATAAGAGTCCCTCACCTCCTCCAATAAGAATCACTTAAAAATGAGTTTTCTATATTTTTATAAAAATCAAATACTAAATGCTACGCAAAGAACAAGTTCTGAACAAAGTTGGAACTTGAAAGAATAGATGTTCTCTAGTCAATCCAAGAGTGCAAAAGAGATGTAAAACCATATGAACACACTCAAAACATTCAAGATCAACAGCATTTAGAAGGAGGGGAGGCAAATCCAAATTGCGTGATGAAATTGCGTGATGAAATTGGCAAATCCAAATTGCGTGAAAGTAAATTGTAGGAGATTTAGGAAGCCTCACTGGGATGGTCTGGCTTTTGCACCACGGCGGGCTAACCCAGTTCCAGCTCCTAGATCATCTACTAGAGTTGCTACTGATCATGTTAAGGTTAAACGGCAGAGAGACACTCGAGTCCAGTCTTCTTCTGTGGCTGGTACTCTGAGGCGTCGTGCGGTTCAGTATTGGGTTCCCAAGTCTTCACTCTATCCCAGTACTGAGTCATCTTTCTCTCTTGTGTCTTGATCAGGTTCGTTGGATAGGGAAGGGAGATGTTTGGATTGTCGACTCCGGTTGTTCTCGTCATATGACCGGAGATTCTCGATGGTTCTCTTCCCTAGTCCGAGCCCCCGGTGATGAGTTGATCACTTTCGTGGATGCATCTTCTGGTAGAGTCATTGCTAAAGGTACCATCTACATTAAACAAAATTTCATTCTTAAAGATGTTGCCTTAGTAAGTAAGCTGCAATACAATCTGCTCTCTGTTTCTCATCTTATCGATGACTCTTTCGAGGTAAGCTTCAAGAGTAATGCCTATAGAATCCTTGATTCATCAGGAGGGTTAGTTTGCGGGATTTCTAGATTTGGGAGAGTCTTTCGTGCTGATATTTCTGCTTCTTCTGGACACTCTCTTCGATGTTTGATTGCTTCTGAGTCCCGTGATCTCTCCTTCTGCCATAGGAGACTTGGTCACATTGGTTTTGATCATTTGACCCGAGTTAATAGCCACGATCTCATTCGGGGTTTGCCCAAACTCAAGATGGTCAAAGACTTAGTTTGCTCTCCTTGCTGACATGGCAATATGGTTACTGCTTCTCATCCTCCAGTCACCGTAGTGATGACTGATGCAGTCAGCAGGAGGGAAGTGGTATGTTCTTGTCATCGTTGATGATTTTTCTAGATGTTCTTGGGTATTCTTCATGGCCTCGAAGGATGAGACTTTTTCTCACTTTAGGGGTTTGGTCAGTAGGTTGTCTATTGAGTTCCCAGGTGCATTACGAGCTATACGCAGTGATAATGGCACGGAGTTCAAGAATTCCTACTTTGAGAGTTTTTGTGTGGAGTCTGGTTTAGAGCATCAGTTCTCTTCTCCCTACGCCCCTTAGCGTAATGGGGTAGTGGAAAGGAAGAACAGACCTCGGTTGAGATGGCCAGACGATGCTAGATGAGTACAAGACTCTAGGAAGTTTTTTAATGAGGCTATAGCTCTTGCTTGCCATGTTTCTAATCGCGTGTTTTTGAGAGCACATTTGCATCACACTTCTTATGAGTTGAGGTATGGGCGAAAGCCCTGTGTGTCTCATTTTCGCGTTTTTGGTTGCAAGTGTTTTATCTTGAAGTCTGGTAACCTAGATAAGTTTGAGTCTCGCTCTTCTGATGGTATCTTTCTAGGTTACTCGACTTCTTCTCGTAGCTATAAGGTCTGGAGTGTTGATGCACATAAGATCATAGAGACTTGTGATGTGACCTTTGATGAGGCTAGCCTAGGAGCTAGACCTGATGTTTCAGGCTCTTCTTATCCCTCCGAGACCATCTTTGTAGAAGATGAGGATGATGGAGATGATGGTGTTCCACCGGATCCAGTCCCCTCTACACCTGAGGTCTCTCCTGTTTCCATTTCTGCACCTCAGGGAGACCCGGCCCTCATGCTCCGACTCTCCTTCAAATGAGTGGCTCTGTTCCTACCTCTTCTGTTCAAGAGGTAGATGCCACTTCTGCTTCTGGTCCTCCCCGACATATCCAGAAAGCTCACCCACCTGATCAGATCATTGGTGATCTGTTTGAGTGGGTCACTCGCTCAAAATCAGGTTTGTCCAGTTTCTGCCTCCACTCTACCTTCGTTGCCTCCTTTGAGCCGAAGGATGTTTCTCATGCATTATCCGATGAGTCGTGGATTAATGCTATGCATGAGGAACTTGAGAACTTTGAGAGGAACAAGGTATGGCAGCTTGTCGAGCCCCCATCTGGTCATAATGTCATTGGGACCAAGTGGGTGTTCAAAAACAAACAGAGTGAGGATGGGGTTGTAGTTGGAAACAAGGCTAGACCAGTTGCACAGGGCTTTTCTCAGGTTGAGGGTCTTGACTTTGAGGAGACCTTTGCCCCTGTAGCTAGGCTAAAGGCTATTCGAATCCTACTTGCATTTTCTGTATCCAAAGGCTTCAAGCTTTATCAAATGGATGTCAAGAGTGCATTCCTCAATGGCTATATTGAGGAAGAGGTTTACGTCAAGCAACCTCCAGGATTCGAGAACCCTAAGTTTCCGAGTTATGTATACAAGCTTTCCAAAGCTCTGTATGGACTCAAGCAGGCCCCCAGAGCATGGTATGAGAGGCTCAAGTCTTATCTTCTCAGCCATGACTTTAAAATGGGCATAGTAGACAAAACTCTGTTCATCAGACACCATGAGTCTCATTTTCTTCTTGTTCAGATTTATGTGGACGATATCATTTTTGGTGGCTCCTCTCATTATCTTGTCTCTCAGTTTTCTGATGTGATGAGTACAGAGTTTGAGATGAGTATGATGTGCGAGTTGAGCTACTTCCTTGGCTTCCAGATCAAGCAAACTCGAGAGGGCACTTTCTTGCATCAAGGCAAGTACACCCGGGACCTCCTGAGGTGCTTCGACATGTCTGACGGGAAGCCGATGTTAACTCCTAAGGCCACCATTGCAGTCCTCGAGCCTGATGAGGATGGTGAGCTCACGATCAAAAGGAGTTTCAGAGCATGATTGGCTCCTCTTGTATCTCATCTGCGCCGAGGCCGACATACACTTTGTCGTGTGTATGTGCGCCCGATTTTAGACTTCTCCTCGTGCCTCTCACTGTCAGGCGGTGAAGCGCATTTTCCGGTACCTTCGCGCGACCATTGATTATGGTATTTGGTACTCTTCCTCCTCTTGTCTATCTCTTAGAGCCTTTTCCAATGCCGACTTTCTTTGGGTCAGAGGATAGATAGGAAGAGCACTTCGACACTTGCCAATTCATTGGCACTTCTCTTGTTTCTTGGTCATCTAGGAAGCGATGGGTTGCATACCCACCGTTGAGGCCGAGTATGTTGTCGCTGACGATTCTGTTGAGCTGTGTTCTCTGGATGAGATCGACCTTGTGGGACTTTGGGTTAGGTATACAGAGTGTGCCACTTTTCTCGTGACAACACTTACGCTATTTGCATTGCTAAAAACCAAAGGCAAAGATTCGGACCAAACACATTGATATTAGATATCACTTCCTTAGAGACCATGTAGAGAAGGGGGATATCGTGCTTCAGTTTGTCGAGAGTGACCTTCAGTTAGCCGATATCTTCACCAAGCCTTTGGATAGCTCCAGGTTTGTTGCCCTGAGGAGTGAGCTTGGGGTCGTGTGCCCTTACGGCTTTCTGTTTGGGGGAGCTGGCTTGTATATTATGTATTATATTATTTTTCTTCCGGTTTTTCTTTCTTTTGTTTTGTTCTGGGTGCTATGGTTTTTTCTCTTTAGAGTTCTGAGTTCACTTCACGTAGACTTCTGGCATGCTTCGGCATAGACCTCTCATCTTATGCTTGAAGATGCTATTCTTTTCTTCTTCTTGGTTGAGCTCACTCACAGACTTATAGGTCTAGCAGGTGTTGGGCCTCCTGGGTAGATAGGGTCTGTGTTTGCTCCTGTGTTGGAGTTCAAGAGTTAGCTGTCCTTTGTCAGTCATTGGGGAAGATGAGAGCGAGTTTGAGCCTAGTGTTCTCTGCTATCTTTTCTAAACTCTATAGCCATTCAGTTTGCAGTTTTTCAATCTTTCTCTCCTCTTTTTTTGAGTTTTTGGCTTCAATTGAGTTCATTTGGTTTTTTCTATGCTTAACTTTGCTAATAACTCAATTTGTGCTTAAAATTGACTCACACGTTTAGGGGGAGTTTGAAAATCTGTTCATGCATTGCATATAGGCTGCATTTTCTTTTGTTCTATGAGCTTTGTCTATTATGCAATTGATTCAATCTTCATGTAATGCACCTTGCTACATCTTTGAAGAAAATCACTAGCTTAGGTCTATCCAAGTTCATCTATCATACTAATCTTGTTAAAATCTGAAAATTGAAAATCTTAAATGAAAAACATGTTGCTTTTTCTTGTTAAGTTTCTTCTCTAGAGGTTTTTATCATGAATTGTGAATTTATGGAGTTCTCTAGAGTCCCTATAGCAACTTGGGTGAAACTTGCTTGATCCATATTTTCGTCCTTCAAAATTGCACATATGTGCTAAATTAAGAGAAATTTGACTCTCTTTTGTGCAAAATTGAACTCAACACTATATATTCTCGAGACTGCCTCCCATTGCACTTGGGATGAACTTGGAATATATCGTGTATGACCAAGATCATTCTCTTAAGAGTTACTCTTGGGGTGATCGAACATGGCTTGAGTCAATCATTAAGAAATACAAATAACAAAAACATAAGTGGGCAAAGAATGCAAATAATGTCAAACATTTGCACCCCGCTATGTCTTTCAAAATATCAAAGAAGAAGAATTTGCATGAATTGAAAAATGAGCTCGAAGGACTCTATATGCACTTCAAGATTCCCCAAAGTGTTGAGTAGGTTGAACTCTAGGTTTTCCATTTGATCCTATGAGTGGTGTTTGCTTCTAGCTTTGAAACTTTTGCTAAGTTTTGCACTTTTTCAAATCTTGCTAAAATAAAATCTTGTAAACAAAGCTTGTGAGCAAAATGAATTTGTTCTTGGAGACATCCTAGTTCAGTCATTTTCTAAATTGACTAGCTTGGTGTCATATCTTGCATTTATGATCACTTGGATAATTCTCAAAGCTCACTTAGGATGCATTTCATGCATACATATTTAAAGGGGGAGAAAATAAAAAGAAATTTGATGCCTATATTGCCAAAAGGGGGAGAAAATGTAGAAAAGGCATCTTCAAAGGAAAAATGTTAATCCACTTTGGTTCTTATGATCTTTGTGACAATTGCAAATTTTTATGATCATAAGCATATTCGAGTGTTCCTTGTGAGTTTTATTGGATCTTTTAGAGCTTTTGTTGAAAACTTGCTCTCTCTAGAGTTTAGCTCTAAAATCCCTTTTTTGCCAACTTGGTCATGATCTTATTTCCTTATTCTGGACCAAGTTTAGCTTTGCATTCAAATTGCTTTCTTCTCTCTCATTCAAACTCAAAACTTATGCCTTTTCATGTGTTTGTCATCAAGGGGGAGATTGAAAGACCATGTGGAGGTCTATTCTTGTGTGTGATGAGTAACTGACGAGTTTTGATCTTGGTTTGATTTGAATTGAATTGGATTTGAAGCAATTTGAGTGTTGGGTGCTCTTCTTAGTACTACCGGCCAAGGGGTAGTAGCACCGGACCATTGAGAGCAATTATGATCGATTAATGATTTTGGGATAATCATTGAATATCTTTGTGGGCATTGCTATGTAAAAGGTTTTTCCTTGTCTTTGACGGTTGCAGGGTGACTATGCTAGGTCATGGTGAGGCGGAGGATGACCGGGACTAGGCGAGGAGCGTCGGAGGTCTAGACGGTTGGGAGATCGCCGGAAGATGATCGGAGACGGAGTCCGGGCAAGTCAAGAAGACAAGGAAAGGAGATGATGCTAGCTAGATGCCGTGTGGATCAATGAGGGCCGTCGGATTGAGGTCTAGTTGATAGGTTAGCGGGTCTAGGTAGTATGCTTTGAAAACCGTGCAAGAAAACCCGGTATGAGTGTGGGTTTTGGGTTAGCCCTTGCATGGCTGTGTGTGTGGGTTAATCCTAGCCCTTAGATGAGTGCTCTAGGGTTGAGAGACTCATCCAAGGGTGGTAGGTGGCCCAAGAGTAGTATAAAAAGGGGTGGAGGGGTAGCCTCCTCCCCTTGAAGGTTTTTGAATGCTCCTTTGAGCTTTGCCCACATGAAAGTGAGGCTTTGTAACCTCTCCTTCCAGAAATGAAAGTTTTATCCATCCAACTCTGAATTTATTTTGCGCATTTACATTATGTCTTTACTTTACGCAATTTAAATTCAGCATTTACTTTCCCGCAATTACATTCTCACAATTTACTTTCACGTAATTTGGATTTGCCTCCCCTCCTTCTAAATGCTGTTGATCTTGGATGTTTTGAGTGTGTTCATATGGTTTTACATCTCTTTTGCACTCTTGGATTGAGTAGAGAACATCTTTTCTTTCAAGTTCCAACTTTGTTCAGAACTTGTTCTTTGTGCAGTATTAAGTATTTGATTTTTATAAAAATCTAAAATATCATTTTTAAGTGATTCTTGTTGGAGGCGGTGCGGGACTCTTATATCCACCTGCAGAAAAATGTTGGAGTTCACTTGTTGCACCGTTTGGGCGCCATGAGGTGAAAACCGACCCCCAAACTTTCTGCTCGAAGTTCTTGACTGACTGTGTTCTTCGATGTTTCCTATTTTTTATGTAAGTCCTTTTGAGGAGAAATTTGGTGGAGTTCTTCATGACTCTTCTGCTCATAGGGAGAAAAATTCTCAAAATTTTGTGAGCTGCAGAAACCCACCAACCTCCTGTTCAAATTGAGGACAATTTCTGGAAATTCTGCTTTTGCTTTTCTGAAAGTGACTTTTGTGATTTGAATTGATGTCCTTTCTAAAAGCAAGAGTTGGATTGATTCCTCTTTATCTTGGATACTAGACAACCAGGATTGTGACTCAAAAATCCCCACATATTTTATGGTACTTATCTATGCAAGCTAGGGGTACACATAGTTGTCTAGTTTTTCGGGTTTTTCACGATTTCCTTTGAGCGATCTTGTCGAGGTTTTTGTTGGAGTATTTTGGGGGAAAATTTATTTGCGAACATTCACCCCCCTCTATTCGGCATCTCGATCCTTCAACCGTTGATATCGTCTCGCCGCGTTCTACGTGGTGCTCACTTCCCTTTTGCTGTTCCATCAACCGAAAATTTTAATATTCGTTAGCCGCCACCTTTCGTCATTGCCGCGTGCCGTCTTTTGCCGTCAACCATCTTAGTTCGCCTTGGTCGTGTCATCATGTCCAGTAGGGCCATCATTATCTGGTTTGCTCATCTTTAGAGTTCATTTGATCTTCAGTTGCCATCAATGCCATATTCTAGAATCTACCCGTCGTCTTCGATCTAGCCCATTTCATTATCAGATCTTGTTTCGGTTAGCCACCCTTGGTAACCTTTTATCGCAGAGCCAACCCTACCTATCCTATCCCTATGCCAAGTGGATCTATCCGCGATTTATTCCTCTCAAACCCTAACTTAACCTTGGGTCCAATCTATCGTTGACGATGCATCATGTCATATAAACCTCGCAACTCGCAGATCAATCCTGAGCCATATCATAACCTTGCTACCATATCATTGTACCGACAATCGACATCTTATCTTTGCATGAGTGTCCTATCGTTGCTTCGCTATCTTCACATGTGTGCATGCTCGCAAAAGCCCTAGTATAATATCATCATCCTCTCTATCGCCTTATTGTAATCCAACCCCATCACCTATGAGTTTAGCCTTGTCTTCATTTCCTCGCCGCCTTGTCATCGTCAAGCCTCTTGATCGACGTATGACTAATCTCAGATCGAATCGCATGAATGTCGACCCCGCTTGTCCATGTCCTATTCTTGAAAATATAATCTGCCATTGACCTAGAAGTCATTCGTGGACTTGGTTGATAGACCATTGGCCATATGTCATATCCTTGTGCCATATCTAATCTATTAGTCTATCTTTCTTTTGTTTGACTATGTATCTGTTTGGTCAGCAAAAGTCAGCATTGAGCATCAGTTTAGTTCATCGCAAACTAACGTATCTTTATGGACCCGGTTTATAGATCGAGAGCCCATATGTCATTGTCTATCCAATCAAGATAATAACTTCAGAAGAAATATTCTTTGGAATATTATTCTTTCTTTCTCAGTTAACAGTCTTTTCCTTTTCGGTGTATTCCGAAAGCTCGTTCTCTTTTGTCTAATCTCTAATCTAATCCATTCAACTTCCTAAATTCATCTAAGCCTTTGTGATCTAATACTATCCGTTCTCAATTTGGATTTTATTTGATTTATCTTTTGAGTTGGTTTGTATTTGCTTCATCTTTAATCGTTAGACGTATCGTCCGGAAGTTGTTCTAAGGAGCTGAAGATCAAGAAGGTAAAGATTGAAGATCGAAGATCAAGAATCAAAGATAAAGAGTAAAGAACAGTAAAAATCGCAAGGGCCAGGCAAGTTGTGCTTTGATCATGTTGAACCCATGTTTATAAAGATACTATATTGTTTTACCTATTGCATATTATTTCAAGTATATACTGTTTCACATTAAATTGGGATCTAGTTAATCTACCAAATTGATCTATACCCTACCTTGCCATTGTATGCCATGATCTAATTGTCACCCTAGGATGGTTAATTAATAGTTGGTTAATATTGATAATCAACATGGGTTGGTTAGACCGTCGTAGATTGCTTAGCCATGCCATGTCATCACATGTGTTGAATCATCACTGATTAATCTTGACTAATGGAATATGGAACAATGTTATGAACTTGTGTGTCATGTGTGGTCACACAATGACATTGCGTTGTGGTGACGAGTGGATGTCACGCAACGAGGTTGACTTGTTGATAGCATGTGGTGCTTGGTAATCAACTGGGGTGGTAATGATTTAGATTGGGGCAAGTGGCGAGGGACAGTGTGCCACGGTGGGCCAGATTTGGCAGAGGGTATGTGGAAGTCTTGCCCTAGTCACCCTAAGGACTTAACCTTGCAATCCTTTGATCTGAGTCTTACTTGCAACCACATGTTTGGAATGGGACAGCCTAGCCGCTAATTTGTGATGTCTAGATTTCGGTACTGCTGTGGTGTATATTGAGTTCCGGGTGTACGGGTAGACTCACATGGCGCAAGAGGGGGGCCCGGAGTGTGGTAACCAGTCTCTTCCGTGTTGAAACCTCAGCGAGCAGTACAGGGTCTAGATAGAGCATTGTAAAGGATTTGTCATGATTACCCTGCCGGCACACCAAAGGGAGTGTGCTAATAGCTTGGCAACAAGGGACGATCATGTCGTGTGGGTAAAGTGCATAACTCTGCAGAGTGTAAAATCTATTCGAATAGCCGTGCTCGCGGTATTAAGCAATGCTCGGGAATTACAGTCAAGGGTTAAACTTTTGTTAAACAAAACTTATTAGGATGGCGGGATGCCATGGAAAGTGGAAATTGACTTAGGATTGGAAACTTGGTTTACTTGTCAAATGTTGAATCTACCTATTATTATTATTTGTTTTACTGCAATTTCAATCTATTTATTGTATTCTTTTATAAATGCTGCTTTACTGCAAAATAGCCATGATAGCCATACCTTTGTACTAAGCCATGCATATAGAATACTAGACTTGCATTCCGTGCACAACTTGTTGAGTGTTTTATGTACTCACCCCCTTGCAACTCACAAAATCATCAGTTGAGGAGAAGACTACAACTTCGAAGGAGGAGAAGTTCCACGAGGAGGCAAATATCTAGGAGTTGAACCTTGTCAGTTGCCTATGGCATATTGATGGGATTTGTCGATGTTCTTCATTCCGCTGCTGTTTATTTATTTTGAGTTGAAGCCACCAAGGCCTCACAAGTGTAAGTTTGACCTTAAGGTCGTTCAATAGTTCTATATTAATAGATGAAGTCTTTATTTATTATCCCGCTGTGTATGATTGTGATATTTCATCTATGTTGAGACTGTGTGTACTAGCGTGATCCTAGACTAGTGCTGAATACACAGAGGGTCCGGATTTGCATATTCGGGTCCTGACAAACAACTTATGAGCAATAGAATTACGACCCCTCTCAGCATCAATTTCTTGCCTAGCCCCTTTTTTCACGGTAGACAACTAAAACGGAATAATTTTGGGTGAAATGCATGATATGCAAGACAATCAGAGAACTTTTTTAAAATATATAAGGTTTCAAGCTTTAACAAATTCTCACTCCAAAGAACTGATTGAGAAATCATGTAACACTTCATAGCAGCAACTACTACCTAGTAATGGATGTCCTCGGTGGGGGTGAAGGATTCAGAACACGACACATCGTAAGACAAATTTGGATCTAACTACCATTGGATCTAAATTCTATGATCACACATGATAAATTAATCATCCAATGACATTTTGACAGAGAATCGACTTCTAGGAGCGCAAAGGACATTTAAGATAATGGACAAGACGTAATACACTAACATGCTGTCAAGAATATGTTGAACTGGTTATACATTCATAAACAATGCTAGCACCTGGATTCGGTCTCCCTGCTCTGCTGCGGCGGCACACAGAGGGGTCAGTGCGCTAGGAAGAATGGCAGACGGCGACGACGGCGGCGGGGTTGGTGAGGGGCACGACCAACACTACACCACAATTGTCGAAGGCCAGAATTCGACAATAAAATTATGATCACGGGTACCTTCGATGTCAGAGTCAAGCTTGAAGACAGTGGCACACGATGTATACAGATTCAGGCCCCCAGATGGGGTAATACCCTACGTTCTGTGCAGATGATGTATGTATTTGATGTATCGAGTACAGAGAAAGTTGTCTAGCCTCAGTTACAATGAAGATTGGATCTAAGCAATGGCTAACGTAGGGCTGGAGATTGACGAAGCGTGGTCCGTCGGCTCCTGGTTGCTCTGCGTCTTGTAAAAGCTCTCTCTTAAAAGTATTCGCTCCTTCCTCCTTTTCTTGAGGATACCTACCCCCGGCCTTATATAGTCAGGGTAGCCCTTTCTCAAGCTAATTTGTAGTCGGTTTAGGATACTAGATCGTAGCTGATGGGAGTCCATCATCGCATGATCTTACAGCATATCCAAACTTCCCTGGATACCAGTCGTACTCGAGTTGGTTTCCTCGTAATGTGAAAATGATTGAGTCCTTCCTAGTACGGAGATATCCCCTCCGCGTATATCTTATCCCATAGAATTGGGCCTGTGATATCCGGAGTTTTTAGATGCTTGCTTGAGCATATATGATAGTCTTCGTATTTCCGGTACGTACTTCTACCCCATATTTAGATATTTGACAGTAGCCCCCGAACTCTGCCCAGCGGTGGGTCCGTTCAAGCGCTTGGTCGATTACTGCCAAGTTCTGGCTTGGTCGAGTAATGCCTCACTGGCTTGTGGTCGAACAATTCGAGTAGATTGGGAAGCGCTAAGTATCGAGTAGGGATGTTGCCAGGTCGAGCGCCCTGCCATCAGCCCGTTTCGAGTCCTTAGGTTAGCCACAAGTTACTCGATGTCGTCTTATCGACTCGACTCTGAGCAGAGTTAGAAAAAATCCAAAAATTCTAAATGTTGGGCATTTGAGCATTTATTGCTCTCGTTTGTAATGTCAAGATTGGTGTAGTGCCATCATTCCGCTTTTCTCGCCGATCGAGGTGTTGCACCGCGGGGGAGTGAACTGTTCGCCTCAAGAGAAGATTTTAGCTTATAAATTCCTAGATCCAAAATTGTAGCCGTTCCTCCCTTTTTTTGCCTGTGGTCTTATTCTCGAAATCTCCGTTGCGCTCCTTAAACCCTAGCGCTGTCACCTTCGAAGAATCCATCCCACATCTCTTTCAATGGCGTCCAACTCTTTAGCCAGTGCTGGAGAGGAATCTTGAGATGGTCGCATCCGCTTCCCCCATCGGCGAAGTGGTGTTCAAAGACAATACCCTACAAAGGGTGTGCAAAAAGTCGATGATGACGGAGAAGCGCCTTGCTGCATTAGTGAAGGATGGCTTCGTTTCTCCTCAGGAGTTCTTCCATTGGAGGCCGTCACAAGGTGAGCTGTATCCCACCCCCAAAGATGATGATGAGACCGCTGTATTTGAGGCCTTCTTCTGTTGCAGACTCAATTTTCCTCCTCCATTCTTGCTCTCAGTTCTTGATTTCTACAAGATCCAGCTTTTCCAGTTGAGCCCCAATTCGATTACTATGCTTAGCGTATTTGTCCATATTTGTGAAGCCTATATGGGTATTAAACCCAGCCTCAATCTATTCCACCATTTCTATAATCTAAAACGGGCGACGAATAACGATGCTGTTGGGGGTGCCGGTTTCCACCTCCACATGGAGCGTCAAATTTGTATATTCCTGTCCCGTAACTTCTTCCTGGAAGTCGAACTAGAAGAAACGGTGGGTTTGCATCACCTCTCTGGACACCGTGAACTGCCCTCTAGCTTATTGACCACTCCTCCCCAATTCGATTGACCTCTGGATGAAAATCCCTCCTTCAACCGCCCGCAACGCTTATTACATCCGGAAGATCGAGGAGTTGAGGAAGATTGGGTTAACTGGGTGGCATGTAGCTAAAGATTTCGTCCTGCGCCAATTGAGTCCGCTGAAATGCTGGGATAACTTAGCCTGGGACTAATCCGGAGTCGACGATGCCACCAGGGACAATCCTAGAAGTAAGCACTTGTAATACTATTGCTCTTTTTTGCTTTAGTCGATGAGTGGTGAATTGAATCATATCTTGCTAGATTTGTTGGACTCAGACATCTCCTCCAGGCGAAGCAAGATGTTCTAGGGCTCAGAACCTGGCGCTTGTGGCATCGAGGCATACTCGGTCACCAGTCCTCAGCCAGAGGTGAGTATTGTGTCGTGGTTCTTAATGCATCGTTCGTGCATCTGCTTTCCACTTTAACCCAGTATTTCCTCAGGAAGCCAAGTTCGACGATGAAAATGGGATGATCACGGGAGCCAACAGCTTGGAGGACGATGAGTCAACCCGAGATGATGATCAAGCATCGGGCTCTATCCCTGTTGATGCCGTCTCTCCCCTGAATGATCCGACGCCTACCATTGTCGCCAGCGATGGCGAGGCGGCTCTGGAGCAAGAGGCGGTCGAGTCCTCTCGAGTGAGGAGGTCTGTGTCTCCAGTGCCCCGTCGAATAGCGAAGCATCCTTGCACCTCGTCGTTGAGACCAGCCAACCAGGTCATATTTAATCGCTTGCTTGGATGTTATGATGTTCCTTTTGACTTGATCCAAAAGATTTTGGACGACCAGTGGGCCGCCTGGGGGCTGATGTGCTGAAGTCGGTGGCTAGCATGCAGATGCCTCCTTGTGTGGGCTCTCCATCGACCAGGATGGTCGAACAGGTAACACCACTATCAGGCAATGCTTGATGAATTCATTCTCGGCGAACTTTTGTTCATTGTAACCACTTGTTTGCAGGGTTCATCGTCAGTCGCTGACCCATCGGCACCATCTCCTCCACCGGTCGGACCGATTGAGAAGCCAGCTGCCAGGACCAGACCAGTCCTGACGAAGACAACTGCGTAGAGGAGAAATGTGCAGGTGAAGGTTTATTTGGTGAAGCAAGTCTCCTCTCCCTTCTTTTAATGATTCTCTTTTTTCCTTTCGAAGGTGTTAAGTAGAGAATTTCTTGCAAGAAGGGTGCACCCAGAGGTGCTGTCGATAACATCACCGTCGCAAAAATTGGGATGTTACAAACCTCCCCCCTAACAGAATCTCGACCCCGAGATTTAGGGCTGACTAAAGAATAGGTTTGGAAATTCTGACTCTAGGTCTTCCTCACGCTCCCAGGTAGCTCCACTTTCTACATGATTACTCCACTGAACTCTGCAAAAGTGAATTGAATTATTCTAGTCCTATGCTCCATCACATCCAAAATCCTAATCGACTGCTCCTTGTAAGTAAAATTTTTGTGCAGCTCAATTGCTTCTAATGGTGTATGCTCTGTTGGCACTTTGAGACACTTCTTAAGCCGAGAGACATGAAACACATCATGCACACCTTACATTGACTGTAGCAACTCTAACCGATATGCAACCTCTCCTCGACAGCTCAAGATCTTTAACGGACCAATATATCTTGGCGCAAACTTTCATTTTGCGTGAAACCTTTTAACACCTTTAATAGGGGTAACTCTAAGATACACAAAATCATCTGGCTCAAAACTCAACTCTCGTCGACGATTATCAGCATAACTCTTCTGTCTCGACTGAGCTAATTTCAACCTCTCTTTGATCATAGTAATATGCTCTTTGGCTTCCTTAAGAATATCAGGCTCAAACACCAAACGCTCTCCTGTCTCATTCCAGTTTAACGGAGTACGACAGGCACGACCATACAAAGCTTCAAATGGTGACAACTACAAACTTGCTTGATAATTGCCATTATAACTGAATTCTGCATACAGCAAAAATTTGTCTCATGAGGTAGCATTAGCTAATACACAAGCTGTCAGCATATCCTCTAAAATATGATTAACTCTCTCAGTCTGACCATTTGTCTGCGGATGATACGCTGTATAGATATTCAAATGAGTCCCCATTGCTTCATGTAGCTTACTCAAAAATCTTGAGGTAAATTGGGTACCTCTGTCTGACACTATCTTCTTGGGCACTCCATATAGACACACAATCATTGCAATATACAACTCTGCCAAACGATCCCCTGAATAAGTAGTTTTTACTAGTATAAAATGGGTAACTTTGGTCAAACGATCAACTATGACCCATATGGAATCATAACCATTCTGGGTTCTAGGTAAACCAGTAATAAAATCCATACCTATTTCCTCTCACTTCCATTCAGGAATCTTCAACAGCTGTAACAAATCACCAGGTCTCTGATGCATTTCCTTTACTCTCTAACACACATCACATAGAGCGACATGCTCAACAACTTTACGTTTCATATTAGGCCACCAAAACCTTTCTTTTATATCTTTGTACATCTTGGCACTTTCTGGATGAATCGAATACTTTGAATCATGAGCTTCCTCAAGAATCAACTGCTTAAACTCGTTCTTATTATGTACACAAATTCGACCCTTACACCACATAGTACTTTGATTATCCAAAGTATAATCCTCGGCTAAGCCTTCATCATTCTTAGACTTGATTTTATTGATCTTATCATCTTTCTAACCTTGTCTGATCTGATTCTCTAATGTCGGCTTTACTTCCAAAGTAGCTAGAAATCCTTTTGGAACAAATTCCAGTTTCAACTTCTAAAATTCCTTGCATAATTTCGACTGATCGTCCAGCACTAGCATACTAGCACTATGACCCTTACAACTCAAGGCATCAGCTACCTCATTGTCCTTACCTGAATTATAATGTATTCCAACATTATAATCCTTTATTAACTCCAGCCATCTCCTCTACCTCATGTTAAAATCTGACTGAGTAAATATATACTTTAAAATTTTGTGGTCTATATATATCTCACATCTATTCCAATGAGATAATGACGCCACAACTTCAAAGCATGCACTACGGTAGCTAACTCCAAATCATGTGTTGGGTAATTCTCATCATGCGGCCTCAATGGCCTTGATGCATATGTAACCACCATGCCATTCTGTATCAATACGCATCCAAGTCCTTGCCTAGAAGTATCACAATAAATATCAAAACTATTCTGAATATATGGCAACACTAACACTGGTGCTATCATCAGACGCTTCTTTAATTCCTAAAAACTTTTCTCGCACTCAAGCGTCTATGCAAACTTCTTTTTCTTCTTCAACAACTGCATAAGAGGTCTAGCAATTGTCAAAAATCTTTTGATAAATCGATGATAATATCTTACCATCCCAAGAAAAATATGGATCTGGGTAAACTGACTTTGGTTGCTCACAATGTAGCACTGCTTCCACTTTGCTTGGATCAACATCAACTCCCTTAGCAGTCATCACATATCCAAGGAATTCAACTCTTCCTTTCCAAAAATCACACTTACTGAACCTAGCATATAGCTGTTGCTCTCGTAGCTTTTCAAAGACTAATCTCAAATGTTCTGCATGCTCTACTTCAGACTTGGAGTAAACAAGTATATCACCTATGAAAACGACAACATACTTGTCTAAATATTCCATAAAAACTTTATTCATCATGTTCATGAAATATGCATGAGCTTTGGTCAAATCCAAAAGATATAACCATAAACTCATAATGTCCATATCACTTAGAGAACGTAGTCTTAGGAACATCCTCTGCATGAATCTTCAATTGGTGATATCCTGATCGAAGTTCTATCTTGAAGAAAACTCCAGCTCCTCTTAACTGATCAAACAATCGATCCTGTGTAGCAGATACTTATTCTTTATCATCACTTCATTAAGGGCATGGTAATCAATACACATCCTTAAGCTTTCATCTCTCTTTGTGACGAACAGAATACGCACTCCCCATGGAGACGAACTAGGTCTCACAAAACCTTTCTCTAGCAACTCCTCGATCTTCCTTTTCATCTCTACCAACTCATCGATAGGCATTCGATACGGTCTTTTTGCTATTGGTGCTGTACCAGGCACTAACTCAATAACAAACTCGATCTCCCGATCTGGTGGCATACTAGGCAAATTCTTAGGAAGATCATCCAGGTATTCCTTAACTACTAGCATATCCTCTAAATTGGCAACCTTCACACTGTTAACCATTAACTGACCATCACGAACTACTATCACCTGAAATTCCACCTTCTCTCCTTTCGGGCTTTCAACTAACACTACTCTTCGACCATAATCCAAAACAGCCTTATATTTGGATAACCAATCCATTCCTAGGATAACATCTAAGGTCTGGGTATCCAATATAATAAGGTTCGCTAGGAACTTTACTCCATCAATGAGTAACTTAATTCCCAAACACCCAAGGTTTAGATCAAAGTTCTGATCCTAGGGCTTGGACTAATAACATACACTTAAGATTCATAACCTTCAACCCATTTCTAATGGCAAAAGCTTGAGAAACAAATGAATGCGAAGATCCAGAATGAAACAAAACTGTTGCAGGTACTGAGTTAACCAGGAACTTACCCCGTATGACGTCCGATGCATCTTGAGCTCCATCAGCTGTGATGTGGTTGACTCAACCTTTCGCCATTGCCTGTGGAGTAGCTCCAGCTTGATTTCCTTCACGATTAGCTCCAAGTGCGGGGCCTTCGCAGGTGTTGATCCTAGGTTGAAGTGGATAGGAGTAATGCCTCCTCTTTTAGGACATTGATTAGCAAAATGCCTAGGTTCACAGCAAATGTAGCAGCGTCTTCCTGACAACTATTAATCTCCTCCCGACGCATTGCTTCCTTGAGCAGGTGTTTGAAAACCCTGATTACCTAAATGCGGTGCAAATGTTGTTGTCTTGGTTGCAGCCTGCGGTTGAAATCTGGCAAACTGTTGCAGAGTCATCCTTAATCTCAACTGGTTTGGGCGACTTCCTTGATAAGCCATTCTGCGCTTGCGATCCTCACCAACTTCTTTGCGCTTGTCCTCCAAGATCAAAACCTTGTTGACTAACTCCTGGAAAACTGGAAAGTTATGGGTAATCAACCCAACTTGCAACCCAGAATTCAGTCCCTTCATGAAGCGAGACTATCTTGCTTTGTCTGTTGCAACATCTTCAGGGGCGTAGCGAGCAAGCTGTGTAAATTTATTTAGGTATTCAGCCACTAGCTGGCTTCCCCGCTTAAGTGCCCTGAATTCATCCTTCTTCAGGTCAATCATTCCTTCAGGCACATGATACTGATGAAATACAGTAGTAAACTCCTCCCAGGTGATCTCTTGTGGGGCTTCATGAGCAACACAATTGTTCTCCCACCTTCAGCAGTAGTCCCTTCCAACTGATGGAAGCAAAGAGAACCTTCTCATTACCTTCACATTGCGTTATGTGCATCTTCCTATCTATTGTTCTGAGCCAGTCATCAGCTTCCAAACGATTAACACTCCCAGAGAATGTTGGTGGACGAGTCCTCACAAAATCAGACAACTTTGAATAAGGATGATGTTCATTGTTGTTGACTTGAGTAGCATTGTTGGCTACAGCTTGAGTTGTCATGTTCTACATTTGGTGCATCATTATCTGCATCAACTGAGTTTGAGCTGCGAAAAAAGCTCCCAAGTTCTGCATATCCACTAGAGGTGACAGTTGAGGAAATGCTCCATCATTGGGATTGTCATTGGATCGAGCTCCACTCCCAGAAGCTCTATTGTTTTCATGAGTGTTAACCATCTGTTGATTGCTTCACAGGTTAAGGGAAAGGAGAAATAGCATACATAAGATATAAGAATCCTAGTGCGGGGAAAACAGGTTTAACCCAACAACCTAAGCAAGAGCTTTATTAATAACATAGTATGGTTGCTTACAAAAGCCTAAAAGTTATGCAACTCATACTACACACTTAGTAATCATAAAAGAACAAAACAACACTAAACACAACAACTAACAACTATAGGTGACACAGTCTAACTTAAGAGACGCGACTCAAAACAAGAGTCTCAACTCCTAACTAACTTTCTCACTTATCCAACCACCCAGGCTGAGGCACTCCTGGTGCATACACTGGTGGGTGGGCTGGCATGGGTACAAAATGATCCTGATATCCAGTAGCTAGCACCTCGAAGTCCACATGCACATCATGCTCCATTGGCTCCATCTCAAGCTCCTTAGGGTCTTCTTCCTCCTCATCTTGCTCTTGCTCAACTTGGTCACCATCACCATATAGGGCTTCCTCTAACTCCATGATCCTCTCAGTCGCCACTATGCATGCCTCCTGAAGTTCTTCTTCGTCAACCCTCAAGGCTTTATATACTTGCTTCAATTCTTGAGTTGTATCCTTCATATGATCTTCTTGAGCAGCAGCAAATTTTGCCAAGTGCACCACAGTGGCATCTTCTTCCTGTAACGACCTGAAAATTGGAACAGTGAAAAATAAACAGTTTAAGCTTTAATATAAATGGTTCTGAAATTCTAGGTATTATTTGCTCCAATTAGAATTTCTTAGACTTTGTGTTATGGGAAAAGATTTAATAAAAAGGGAAAAACAAAGAAAAAGGTAAAAAGATGAAAATAAAATTTAGAAAATTTTATCATGAGTCCTGTTTGAGCTGGTCATAATGTTTGACCAGTAAGTAGAATTTTTATAAACTTAGGGGTAAGTTAAATAAAATATGTATCTACTTTTTGACTAAAAACAGTGAATCAAAAAGTGGAAAGAAAAATAATTAATGTAAAGAAAAGCCAAAAAAATTTACATAAATCCTTGGAGATATGATGCATCACTGGTAAAATTTTAATAATTAAATGAATTGATATAAGCCTCTTAAAAATTCAAATACAGTGGGTCCAGAATGTAAGGAAAACGATTGTCAGAATTTTTATAAAATAATGGATTATGTTTTTTATTTCAAAATTTTACAGTGATCCAATTATAAGGATTTGAACCTCTCCAAAAAGTCTCAAAAATAAATCCTAGAGATTGAACCTGTAATTAAATCAAAAACCGAAAACGAAATTTAGAACCAGGATACAGTGTCAGAATTTTAATAAATTTCCAAAAAGGAGTTTTTGTCTTAAAATTTTGCAGTAGACGTGTGACTCTCAGTGAGACTTAGTCAAAAAGTTTGAGAGAATCTGGAATTAGTTTAGAGCTTAAACTAATGCGAAATCTAGAGAATTCCCGTTCTCTCTTATCGCATTAAAATCGGTTATCTCGACAGTGGGCCCGGCCTGTCGAGCGTTGATCGCTGGTCACGGAGGCGAGGCTGTCTCGCTGCCGGTGGGCCCCGGTCCCACACGTCGACCTCGATTCGCGATTTCCTTTTCCTCTCTTCTCCCTGGTCGAGCCGAGTCGGCGACACCGCGAATCCAGCGTCGAATCCTCACTGCTCCCGTCCCGGCCGGGCTCAGCCTTCCACGTCGTGAGTAGAGCTTCACCTCCTCGCTGTGCCCACTTGATTCGGTCGAGTCGCTTTGGAGGTGAGGCTAGCTTCATGCGCTTCGGTGCGGGGAAGGCGATCAAGCAATTCACTCCGACTCGAGCCAAAACCGAGACTTAAACCTTTTACTCACTTCGCATAGCCTTCTTGCTCCTCTCCTTTGCCATTTCACCGAGTGGAAGCCTTGCAAGCGTCATTTTCCCGTTCGTCGCAAGAACCCGAAAAGGGGGAAATCGTCAAATCGGGTGAGTTCTCCTCAATCCATCGAATCGATTCCACCGAAGCATCCCGAGTGCCCTGTTTCATCGATCACACGCTATTTTGGTTCCTTTTTGCTCGTAGCGCCGCCGCACCGCCATTCTTCTTCCTCACGGCCGGCGCACGGTGGCAGCTCGGTGCAAGCTTTCTCCGACCCAGCCATCCGGTGAGTTCGAATCCCCTAGGGTCACTGTAGCTCGCCTAGCCCTAGTTCACCGGAATGGTAGTCGTTAGTCGAGGTTTCGCCGTCGCAGCCATGGCGCCGCCGCACCCTCACGGTGGCGGCCACCCTCCCGGCCACCTCCCGGCGAATGGATACCACCCATGGGTGCGCACGGGTGTGCTGGTGCCCATAGTGCTGGCCATTTCGCCGCGGCGGAGCTAGTTCGCCGGCGGCGAGTAAGAGTCCCCGGTGCCCTGCTCTGGGTCACTGGCCGATGGGACCCGGATGTCAGCGAGGCCACGGGTTTGAACTCAATTTTGGCGCGCGGGGCGAAAGCCGTTTTCTGTGAGCGAAAGCGTATTTTGCGATTTCAGTTGATTTTCAGAAACCGGCCAAAATTCAAATGCTTGTAACTTTTGAATCATCTGGCCAAATTGAGTGAAACAAATTTCTAAATTTGTATAAAATTCTGTAGTTTCTGGATATACAAAAATTTCTGTAGATGAGTAAAATGTGATTTTAGGAAAAATTAAAGAGAAGCTTAAGTGTAAATAGGGTGTTATGAATAAAATATTTTTGGGATGATCCAATTAAGGAAAAGTAAATTTTTGTTGAGTCTCTGAGTTATGAGTATTCCAAATAAACAAAATGTTTCCATGATACCTTATTATATATCATGTTTGCTTAAAAATGAATATTAAGCATGAAAAATGAAATTGAGTAAATGAAAGATAGGACTAAAGTTTGAATGTTTAAGAGTTCATTCTATTTAGGTATGTATCATGGGGAGTTGCTCATGTGAAAATACTTAGGGAAAAGTAGTTGTGATAGTTGTTCAATCAAGAAAAACAACGCTAGTTATAACCAAAATAGATATAATTGCTATGAACAAGTTCAAAATAACTCAAATTCACTTTTAAAATGTTTTTAAGATCATGCCCTGATTTCAGGAAGAAAATGGATGAAAGATGTTGAATAGTTTAGTAATGAATGAAAATGAAAAATTGAAAGGTTGTAAGTTAGTTTTTATGTTCATATAGCCCTTTTCAACATATGATAAAACGGATTATATGAATAAGGAAGAATGTAAAAATGGTATAGAAGCACTTCACAAAGTATATTCTAGTAGATTCTGGAAAAATAATGATATTTTGTTAAGGTTTGTATGTAAAACAGGTTAAGGGAATGAGTCTATTTTTTATGTTTTGCTGAATGATTGAAGTAATCAAGCTTTTTCAACCATGTGTAAAATAACTCATTCAAGTAATAAATTTTGGAAGAATAGTGTAGAAATGATAACCAAAGTTTGTTCTACCATATTCCAGAAAAATATTCTGTTTTAGAGCTTTGGTTCACTTAGTTTCCATAAGTGTAATAACCTTATGTGATATGGTTTAATCCTTCTTAGCCAGTTTTGTAGCTAAGTCTAGAATTCAGCCAAGCCTTTTTATCAATAGTTTTCAAGTTTCATCCAAACCCTAAAAGTTAAAAGAAGTTGTTAGATTTGATAATTAAAGTATGCTCTAGCTAATTCAAGGCTTAAACTCTAATTTCTGTAGTTAATGGACATCAATCTTGTTAGGTTTATAACCCTAGATGATATAGTTTTTCAAGTGCTATCTTCTTGGAAATTTTGAGAAAAACCAGAGAAGCTCTGTTTTCTTTGAGTGTAGCATCCTCCAAAGAATCAAATGATCAATCAATTCTTTCAGATAATTTTAGCATCTATAATTCGATGTTTAAATTCGAATATTTCATGAGTAGCAGTTGCCTGTTTGATTCGAATTGTGTTTACCTGTTTATCTGTCTGTTTTCTTTTTGCCATTTGGAGTTTGCTGATATTCTCTTTTTCTTCTTGTTCTTAGCAGTAGAGACCGACATCATCGAAGAAGAAGAAGACTGCTCTGCAGATCCAGATTTTATTCTGACGGTGATTTGCAAGGCAAGCAACTCCTTGATCACGTTGAGCCTGATAATTCACCTACTATATGTTGTTTTTGCTTATGTACAGTGCATCCGGATAATTCCCCCTAAAAGTGCTATTTTGGGGTAGAACTGTAGTTAATCCTGTAAATTATGGTTTGTCTCAATCTGTATGGGCTTGTGAACCTTGTAAACCTTAGATTGAGCTAGACATACTTAATGTCATGTTTGGGTATAACCGCTAGCATAATAATATTCCTGCTTAAGTCTCTCGTTGGTATTTTCAGTCTTTTCAGCTGTCATATGATCTTTTGGGAACTGGTTGATGATAATTTGCTAAAAACCCTCAAACAAAACTATGTTTTGACGTGGGTGGTTATTTGGCGCTAGCCGGTTGTGCAAAAGGATTTGCACGTAGCTAGGGTGGAGTATCGCGCGTGTCAGATTAAGGACCGAGCAAATGGGATGTTGTAGAACCATGTTTCGTGCAACCACAAGGGCTTGTATGGGCGGGTCTTAGCTTAATAAGTTATTTAGATTTGGCTTTGCATCTATGGAAGGCGGAGATTGCCAGCAGTCCGGTCGGTCAGAATGCATGCTGCAGGGGTTTCTACATACCAATGCAACGGTGTACGCCTTGCCCTGGACAGAGATGTGGTGTGTGTGTGATAAATATGGATCCACGGCTTGGGTGAGTGTCTCTGTCTTCAGGGCGAGGGTTAACGTCCCGGGCTGGTGTAAAGCCATATCTAAATAATGTAACAGCTTTGTATGATCTCCTTGCCGACACACTGAAGGAAGTGTGTTAACTGGCCTGGCAAAAGAGGTTGATCATTCCTTGTGGGTAAAGTGTACACCTCTGCAGAGTGAAAAATCTGATCGATTAGCCGCGCCCGCGGTAATGGGCACTTGGGGAAAATCCTCCCAATGCTAGAGTTTTGATGATTCCAAAATGGGTTGGGCTTTTGGAAACGGTTTTTCAACTATCTTTTGTGTCAAAGGGCCGACACCGACGTTTATATGCAGTCGGGTAGACTGGGTTGAAAATCTGGAATATTTGCTTATCATTCTGTCTTTCAATTGCTTTTATTAAAATGCGATGTTGAAATCTATTATGCTTACTCTTTTTAATGTTTCATGCAAATGCAAAATAACCATAGCCTGTCCATTGCTCAGCCTGCATAATTATTTATTTGCATCTGTGAACCAATATAAGTCTTGCTGAGTACCAATGTACTCAATCTTGCATCTGCTGTCTCAGAGGAAGAAGACTGCGATCTGCCAGACGACGCTTTCTTTCAGGCAGGTCTCGGGGGTTTTGATGATAGCCTCTTCTAGGTTGCCTAGTCAGTGCCTGAGGGTTAGTGGGCATCCACAAGGCTGTTTGGAGTTTTAGTTCCTTTTGGTTTCTGTTTTAATTTCCGCTGTTAAAATGGTTTAAATTTGGACTGAACTTTGTATAATTATTTCAGTTATGTAAGATCTTCTATATGTTTGCATGTATGATTTTGATACGAATGTTGTAAACATGTGAGTGCTTGCTACTGATCCAGGGAATAGCACAGTAATCACATGGAGTTCCTGTTCATCAGAACGGGGTCTCACACTTCCTCTTCAATCTTCTGGTGTTGAGAAGCACGTCTAGATGTTTGCAGCCTGAACACAGTGTCCTGCAACTCATGGGCATAGTCCTAACAAATCCGTCATAGGGCAAGACTTGAAGACTCTTGGATCCCAATCTCAAATGTAGCTCTTCTGACCATAATGTTGATTGGTTTGCTGGCCTTTTCATCCTCTCGAGTATAGATAAGGATCTTGCAAATGAAGCCTCACTCCACACCATTAACAACCTAGCAATTTCCTTTGTAAAGCGGTCTAACAAAGCCTCCAAGGACCTGTAGAACCTTACACAGTTCAGCAGCATAGCCTCCTTCGCGCTCACCATAGGTCTGAGCCACCCTAATCTGATAAAGAAACTTCCGTGAGACCTCCATTTAATCGGTAGAAAATTCCCGCAAAGAGAATCAGTAGAAAGTTCCAACAAAGAGGTAAGAATAGAAGAATGTGAAGAGTCAAAGCTTCTTATTAATCAATTTAGGTTTTTCTTTAGAAAATAATTTTGGACACACCTAAGAGACAACCAGACTATTTAGGGCCAAGACCTACGGTGGCTCTGATACCACCACTGTCGGGACCCGAATATGCAAATTCGGACCCTCTGTGTATATCGCACTAGTCTAGGATCACGCTAGTGCACACAGGCTCAACATAGATTAATATCACAGTCATATACAACAGAAACATAATAAAAGATGTCATATATTAAGTATTAACTTGTTGACTAACCTTATGATTGACCTTACATCAATATGCCACGCAAGGCTAAACTTCTAGATAACAAATTAAATTGCAGCGGAATGAAAATGTAGATAAACTTCTCAGTGTACCACAGGCAACTGACACGCTCGCACCATAAACATTTTTCTCTTCTGGAAACCCCTCCTCCAAAACTGGTGTAGACTCCTCCTCAATTGGTGATGTCGGTGTTGGCAAAGGTGAGTACATAAAGCACTCAATAAGTTGTGCACAGAATGCAAGTCTAACATACTATATGCATGGCTTGTTCCAAAGGAAGGGCTAATATGGCTATTTTGCAGTAAAGTAGTATTTATTAAATAATACAATAAGTAGATTGAATGACTATAAAATAAATAATAATATGTAACTTTCAATATTTCTCAAGTAAACCTGACACCTAGCCCTAACATATTTCAACTTTGACCATCACCCAGCTTTCCCATCCAAGTTTTCATTTTACGAAATTCTATTCCATGACTATAATTCTAGAGCATTGCTCAATACCGTGAGCACGACTATTTGAATAGTTTATACACTCTGCAGAGGTTATGCACTTTACCCACAAGATAAAATTCATCTCACCATACAGGCGAGTGGTCATAACAAAGTCTTTACAATGTTCTATCTTAACCCAGTACTACCCGCTAAGGTTTCAACACTGAAGGGACTGGTTACCACAGTCAAGGCCCCCCTCTTGTGCCATGTGAGTTTCATCGTTTGGTCGGACCTCACACCACCACTAGTAGTATCAAAGCTAAGATATTGCAAATTAATCAGCTAGGTCTATCCCATTCCAGACATGTGGTTGCATGTTTGACTCAGTTCAAATGCTTGCAAGGTTAAGTCCTTAGATTGATCGAGGAAAAACTTCCACAACCCATACCGCCACATAGACCTACCTTGGCATACTGCCCCTTGTCACTTGCCCCAATCTAAATCATTACCACCCCAGTTGATTACCATGCAACACATGCCATCAACAATTCAACTTCGTTACAGAACAACACATGTTACTATAACTCAACATCATCGTATGACAACACATGACACACCAATTCCATAAACGTATTCCATATTCCATTAATCAAGATTAACTTTGAAATTTCAAAAGACATGTGTCATACGTGGCATGGCTAAGCAAACTATACACAGTCTAACCAACCCATGTTGATCTCTATTAGCAACCAACTATTAATGATCCATCCTACAGTGATAATAATCATGGCATAGAAATGACAAGTTAAGGTATAACTCAATTGGGATGAGTAACTAAATCCCAAACTAAATTTGGAAACACATGTAGATGTTAAATAATATGCATAATTTAAATCAACATAGCAATTTAATAAAACTGAGTTCAACATGATCAAAGCACAACTTGTCTTGGAAAAGTTCTTGATCTTGCTCTGGACCATGCTCTTGGTTCAACAATTCCTCCTCGGATGCTCCGAGCACTTCAATGTCTACGCGTAACGAGAGAAAACACCAAATAAATACCAAAATAGATAGCAAACAAACTCCAAAAATCAAATAAGATTTAACATTAATTAGACCTCAATTTTACAAATTTTTAAAAATTTGAATCACCTCAATCGAAGCTCGTGTGAGGGAGAACGGGCTCACGAAAGATTTTATAAATAAAAAATACAGAAAATAGAAAATACTGAATTAATTCATCCAACGGCGATGCCTTTAGGGTTCCGATGGAATTGGGCCAAGTCGGGTCAGACCGGGCTACACAGGACCAGGCCGTGGAAGAATTCGGCCCAAGACTATTCAAACCATTTTAAAAGCCTTTTCCAATTTAAATAATTTTGATAAATAAAATAATTCGGTTAAGGCAATAAAAATTTCAGGAAAATTACAGAAAAATTATAAAAAATATTGTAAGACATTTGCGACTCAAATAAAATATTCTTGACAAAAGTTTATTTAAACTTTCTCAAACTTTTAAATACTTTTCACAATAGGCCATATTAATAGAAATAAATAAATCCAAATAAATTCAACAAAAATCCAATAAATTCAAAAAATCCAAAAAAACCATAAATAACAATAAAATATTATTTTAGACCAAAAATTGGGATGTTACAAGACACATGAATAGACTAGCATATGTATTGGTCGATGATCATGTTTCACAGGTCATAGATATGGAAATATCAAAGCAATAATATGGACACATATTAAAGAACATGGAGTTGGATCAACCCACCATGAGACACTACAAGAATGTTGTATTCTTACTTGTCATCAGTTGGTCTCATATATAATGTGTATGCTATATCCTTAGACTTGAGATTGACACATGTACTCGAGATGTGTAATGACTTACTTAAGGGTTGTCAAACGCTACTCTGTAAGTGGGTAGTTATAAAGGTGACTTTCGAGTTTATCATGAAGCATGCTGCGAGGCATAGTCGATCAAGATGGGATTAGTCCCTCCATACAACGGGAGAGATATCTGTAGGCCTCTCGAGTGGTCAGATTCTAGAAATGCATGGCCATTCTACTCACGGTTAAAGAGTTAACCTAGTCAGGGATTCTGAGTCACGTAATCGAAAAAGAGTGGTCGAGCTATCTAAACAAGGGTAGCACGTTCTCGCCTTGAGTTTGACCGATATCATGAGGCAAAGGGAAATGCGTATAACTAAGCATTGTTAAGGTTCATCCAATGTGATCTTTACATATACTCGGGAGTCGACACGCCTTGCTAGGGATCGCTACCGATTAATTGTCGAGTAAGAGTACTCGGGCCATATCCAAGTATACGTAAACCTATAGGGCGCACGTTTAAGGGGTTGGGACTTAATTCGGATGGTGATCCGAGTTCTGATGGGCTTCGAGTTCCTAATGGGCCTCTAATGTAGAGGCCCATCATGGGGTATCTATATAAAGGGAGGGGTGGTGGCTTTAGGGTTAATAAACGCCATAGGAATTCAGAATTCCTGAAACTCTAGCCGCCACACCTCCTTCGCCCAAAACCACACAACCGGCGTGTGCACTTCGGTGCTTAGCATCGTTGCCCCGTACCCATGCATACCTTGGAGGCATTGCTGCGAAGCTTCAACGCTAGGGTGATCCACAACCTATGATGGTGACGAGGACGGTCTGCAACTTGTGACGGTAACGAGGAGTTGTTGGAGGAGGTGCGAGGCTAGTACAACTACAACCGCACTAACGCGCTACATCGACGCTACTTTTGCTACGGGTTTGCGCGTCTAGTGGTAATTCTGTGATCTATAACTTGCAGTGATTTCTTGGTTACACGGTAGAAAATTTTGATTTTATGCTAGAGTAGTCTACCTGTTCCCCTTTACTACCTTTGCTCTTCCTCCCGCAACCTCTGATTTTGGTTTGGTCGAGGAGGGTAAAATGGAAGGTTTGGGTGGTTTGAGGCTTCGATTCAAACAGTTTCAAAATTTAGTTTTGAAAAACGAACGAGGAGAGTGTTTAAGGTTGAAAACTGAAATTTTTCTTCTTATTTTTAGATATGTCTAGATAGTGATCTGGTCAGGCAAAAAAATGGCACATCCATGACAAGAAAGAAAAGGGAACCAAAGATTGGCTTAGGGTGTAGAGCGACCTACGAAATTAGGAGATTGGATAGGCTCCACTCGGATGTAGGACCCATCACCAAGAAAGAGAGCATCGCCCTGGTCGCCAAACAGTAGAAGGTCCAATAGAGAAGGAGCAATGTTCTGAGGTTGATGATGGGCTATAGAAGGAAGGAGCAGTGTTTTTTGTTGGTTGGGTGCAACAAACTCTCTGAGGAAATCTTTGAACTTCGAATATACTCCTCAAATAGAGAGATAATGGGATTTACAAATTAAGTTTTAAAATGACTTAAATCCGCATAAACCAGGTATTTTATCCTATTGATTGGATTGGGTATCTCTCTTTGACACATGATTTTCAGCCCCGTTAAGCTCGGATGATACACGCAAGGGCATGTACAATGTAAAATGCTTATACATAAGTGTTTAAAGAGAGAATATACCTACGACAACAAGCACCCATGTAAAATTTATTTCCTCCAATGCAAGAATCATTTTTTAGCATATTTAAATGTTATATTTGTTGTACAAAATGCGGTATTAGCAATTTTCTCATTACTTTAATTCCAAACTTAATTATTAAATAAAGAATATTATTGCCATATAAAGTCAATACTATCAGGAACATAACATGGACTAAAACCATAGCATAAAAACTACTCATGTATACTAAACTTTCAACCATGACAATTGACAATAACGGTGAATCAAAACTAGCAATATAGCTGAAGTTGTTAAGATTTTGTTCTCATATGTCAGGCTGCCAGGATTAACAGGTCTCCTATGATTACCGACTAATTTGTGATAATCCTGCTAACACTATTAATGTTTTAGAATTCAAACTACCATTAATTAATTTACTTCAATATCAGTATAATTTAGCATACTAACAGTTCATATGTACTGTAGACATCACTGAAGATAGCATACCAGATCTACTGATAAAGAATATTCCAATTAACAGAACATCAGAAGCACTAAATAGAAGTAGCTACACTGAACCGAACAAATAAATTAACTAGGAAAGTAATCAATTCGAATGAATTAATCTGAATTTTCTAAACATTAAAATGCTAGATTGTAACAAATAGTCTCACAAAGCCCAATCCTCACTGAGCAAACAACCACTGTAGCATACAATTTCCCCAAGAAAGTGTTATGTCTAGCCCCTTTCACAATGTAAATAAACAACAGAAGAACAAGAATACTCGTAGAACACCATCACAAAGCCAGTGAAAACAAGCAAAGCTCGTCAAAGACAATGTCACAGAAAACAATATCACTGTTGTACTGCCATAGTGCACAGACAAAGCTTTCAGAGATACAATGCCACTAACCACCAAGTGTGACAATTCACCAAGTAGTCCTGAGATGCAACCAAAGCCGCATAGAGCCACATACTCGTCTTCCTGGTTGAGAAAGCTACCACGTCAACCAAGAATAGCAAGCCACGGATGGCTCACTCCATAGAAAGAGGCAACAAGTCACCCAGCACCACAACCACCACACGGCTGGACCAACTGCACAAATATGCATAGCCAACACAAGAATTCGGGCACTGAGAGCACTGAGAGTACCTCACCATCCATAGAACACCCCGAATCACTGGCCACCATCACTATCCTCGGGTCACCATGGGTTACACATGAAGCGGCAGCAGTAGGGTGAAGGATGGCGGATCAATGCCAAGGACCTCACGAGGGCGTTGGGTAGCCAAAGCACCACCAAAAATGAGGAGGCTACAAGTGGATTGGAGATCATGAAAAATAGGGGAAATCATGTTGTTCTTCTATCTATGCAGAAGGAACACAGACTTGGGATTTATAGAGCATGGGAGTAGGCGGAGAGGGAGCAATGACTTTTGGAGGGCCCAATTTCCACCGTAGCATGTGCAGGATCAGCACCCCGTGATGCGGCTACTGCTGCTGCTGTCTCCCTCTCTCTATCTAGCACAATTGGGACTAGGGCATGTAGTGTTGATTGCGTCGCCTTTTAGCCCCACCGATTGGGCCAACTGGGTTGGTTTTGCCCGATGGGCCTTGTACATCTCAATAGTACCATCAAGTCTCATCTTTGTCTTAAAAATCCATTTTTATCCCACTAGTTTATAGCTAGCTGGAAAATCAGTGACCCCCATGTTTCATTAGGGATGATGGAATCCATGTCACAATAGAATGCTTCCTTTTAGTGCTCCGCATATGGGGATGGGGATGTGTATGCCTCTAAAAGGGCTCATGGTTCATCATCCACGAGATAGGTGAAATAGTCATCGCCTATGAACTTTTCAATCCTTTGCCTCTTACTCATCCATAACTCCAATTCAGGAGCGGTGTTATCCATACTAGGAAGAAAAGAGTGTTGACAAGAAGTAGGGGCAATGATTTCATTTGCTCTCATAGGAAACACATTCTCACACAAAGTCGCATCACGAGATTCTATCATGACATTTATAGCAATATCACTCACCTCGAATTTGACCATTAGAAACCTATAAGTTGTGCTATGTTGCGCATACCCTATAAAGACACAATCAACCGTCTTCGGACCAAGCTTTCTTTTCTTCGGCAACGACACATGCACTTTTGCAAGGCAACCCCAAGTCTAAAGTGAAAAGTTAGGTTTTCTCCCCTTCTATCCTTCATAAAGCATTTCTCATTACTTTAATTCCAAACTTAATTATTAAATAGATAATATTATTGCTATATAAAGTAAATAGTATCAAGAGCACAACATGGACTAAAACCATAGCATATAAACTACTCATGTGTACTAAACTTTCAACCGTGGCAATAGAAAATAAACAGTGAATCACAACTAGCAACATAGCGCAAGTTGTTAAGAGTTTGCTCTCAGATATCAAGCTGCCTAAATTAACAGGTCTCCTCACCTCTAGGGACATGATCATCGACTAATTTGTAACAATCCTAATAATAGTATTATTATTTTAGAATTCAAACTTACCATTAATTAATTTACTTGAATATCAATATAATTTAGCATACTAACAGTTCATAATTACTGTAGACATCACGAAAGATAGCATACATGTCTATTGATCAAGAATATTGCAACTACAGAACATGAGAAGCACTAAAAAGAAGCAGCTACACTAAACTAAAGAAATTAATTAACTAGGCAAGTAATCAATTTGAATGAATTAATCTCAATTTTCTAAATAGTAAAGTGCTAGATTGTCACAAATACTTGCAAAGCTCAATCTTCACTAACAAACAACCACTATAGCAAAGAAGGTCCCCAAGGCAATGCTCTGTCTAGGCCCTTCCACAATGTAAATAAACAACAGAGGAATCAACATACTCACATAGCACCAATGCAAAGTAACTAAAAACAAGCAAGGCTCATCGGTGAAGCTTTTGGAGATACAATTCCGCTAGCCACCAAGTGAGGCAATTCACAAAGTAGTCCCAAGGTGCAACCAAAGCCGCATAGAGCCATAGACTCATCTTCTTAGCCGAGAAAGTGACCTCAACCAAGAACAGCAAGTCACGATCGGCTCACTCCACATAAGAGGCAGCAATTCACGAGCACCACAACCACCATATGGCCGAACCAATTGCACAAATATGCATGGCCAACATAATAATCTGATCACTGAGAGCACCGAGAGTACCTCGTCACCAACAGAGCACCTCTAATTGCCAGCTACTGTCACCATCCTCGGGTCACCACGGGTCACATGCGAAGTGGTAGCCACAGGTTAAAGGAAGATTGATCGGTGTCAAGGACTTCACGAGGGGTGTTGGGTAGTTAAGCATCTCACCAGAGAACCACCAGAAATGAGGACACAGGAGCTAGATTAGAGATCGGGAAAAAGAGGGGAAAATCATGTTGTTCTTCCTTGTACGAAGAAGGAATACGAACCTGGGATTTATAGAACACGGGAGGAGGTGGATAGGGATCAACGGTTGCCGGAGGGTCCGATCACCATTGCCGCACATGCGCGATCTGTGTCCCATGACCTAGTCATCGCCACCACTGTCTCCCCTCTTTGTCGCGTGCAACTGGTACTAGGGCATGTTGTGACTACTGCATCACCTTTTAGCCCCGCCTACTAAGCTGGCTAGGCTGGCTCAGCCTAATGGGTCTTGCTGACCTGGTTGGCCTAGTAAACCCCATTGTTTTTCTTCTTTTTTAGAAATTTGGGTCAAAACCTAGTTTCTACAATAATATTATCTATTAATTAGATATAGTTATGCAGATAAGCACCAGTGCTTACTTAAGCATCGATGCTATAAAATAAGCACCTTATCAGTATGTGGCAAGAAAAATCAATTAGTACCCAAAAATAAGTCATGTAACATAAGATACATCAAGGCACATCTCATACATGGCTCAACAAAAGGAAACTTACACCTCTCTAAACCTCTCTCCTAACCATATAAAACTCTATCCCCCATTGGCATCAAGCATAGAAAAGCAGAGCTACTCCGCTGCATCCGATGAAGGAGAAGGATCGCTTGGTGTAGTTCAAGATCAAGCTCGAACTGCAAACCATCGCCCGGTGTGACTGAAGGCGACTGGAGAGCTCAGTGGCAGCTAAGTCAACCAAAGTGTCTATGTCATCCTCAGGAGCTAGAGCTGGAGCTCGAGAGGTGGTCATCAGAGTGTAGCCTCTAAAGTAGAAGCATGAAGTGAAGACTATAGACGTGTAGCCTCGGTAAACGTCTTAGCAATTGAATGAGAGTCGAAAGTGGGAACTCATACCATTAATCTAAAACTATCCCTGGGGAATTTGCTTGGTCTTTGACTGGCGTGCTGGAGCTGTAGCATGTGCAGTTGGAGGTATTGAAGGGAAGCAGGCACATTTGCATGATGGAGAATACGCTGAAGCTCACTATCTCTGTCAATAGCCCGATGACTGAGCTTCCTTTTCTCTGATGGCTAGTCTCACATCTTTCCAAATTCCATCCAGCTGATCATGTAGATACCATACTGTGCGAGATACCCTCTCAAAATGAAGACAAGTATAAGTACTATAGAAAAAGTTATCACAGACGGTTCTAAAACGTCATCATAGACGGTTTTGTGAATCGTCTATAAACATGTGTTAGTGATGACAACAGTGTATCACAGATGGTTCTTGAACCGTCTGTGAAATCCACATCATAGACGGTTGTTTACTAGAATAGTCTGTGATGTGAGCCACATCACAAACGGTTCCTTATATAGAACTGTCTATGATATTATGTTTTACTACTGAATATTTTTTTTGGTTTATTGGCTAGCCTCAGAAAATGCGAGGCACGTCCTCTAAAACAAGCAGATTACACACATCACAAGCTGATTATATCACAGATTACATAACCACTTTAGAAATCAACTCAAATGTTATATTAACCGATAGATCTGAAGCTGATTAATATATCACAGATTACACAACCATTTTAGAAATCAACTCAAATGTTATATTAACCAATAGACCAGAAGCTGATTACATCATAGATTACACAACGATTTCAGAAATCAACTCAAATATTATATTAACCAATGGAATGCGCAATTACAATTCACAAATTCAAACAAGTTTCACAAATTAACCAATATAATGTTCAAGTTTCACAAATTAGGTAGCGTGGAATATTCCTTTTGGATGTATGACCTCACGCATCAAGAAGTCAGAGAGGTGTTCTCGAATTGCCTCCAGAAGGGCCTTATTCAACATAGTTGCATCGCTGATCTTCTTTGTACCGACAAGGGTTCGATGTTATGGCTAACGTGGAAGGCACATAGGTTATTTCCCTGTCCCTGCTAGGCACAGTGCAAAAATAGAATTAGTTAGTTCCAAGGGCATTATTACAGAGTGATATAGGATTATTGTGTACTAGCGGCTACAGGAAAGGCAAAATCATGTTTCAGCTTCGACGCGTCGTTGTGTGGCCCTCCACGAAGTCTATACTCTTTGAACGCCCTATGTGATTCCAAAAAAGTTAGCCTCAGCCATTCAATGAGCTACAAGAGAGTTATCTATGGAGGAAACATGATTACCTGTTGAGTAGTCTTCTGATAGGCCTCAAGTCGTGGCTGCCCTTATGTAAGGAATCAACGTAGCTAACCCAGTTTTTTCTTAGTTCAAATACAATTAGAACCCAGTGAAACCTACACAGGAATGTCGTCATGGTTACTGAACCTAACTTTGAGTTACATGTAAAGTACAAATCAAAGTATAGCAGGTAGTGTAACATTTACGATGGGTTGTAGGGTAGAAGTATGTCATCTGCATCGTGTTGTGCCAGCGATGCATCTATCACATAATCCTCGATGTAACGAGAATTTTCGTTCATTGTTTACCTCGAGACTATTTGTAGGTCGAGGAAACCGACCGGTTCTTTGTTCCTTCTCACTTGAAGCATCATGTATCTATATACACAAAAGCAAGGAGTTATATGACATTTATCGGTATTACACGAATGTATAGACCATGATTGCACACACTTACAATGTTCAGCATCTCATGAGCGCAGCGTTGATGGCATCGAGGTTGAAGAGATTGAAAAAGTCGTTGAACTCAATCGTGAAGAAGCCCCCTGATGATTGGTTGAAAAGATGCTCGTGCTTGAAGCTGATCGAGATACTCGTTATGTGTGTTACCGCCAGATTTTTTGCTTGTTCCATGTACCAATTAGGCAATCTAATGGATTCCGTTGAAAATTCTTGTAGGCCCTCTTCCATTACTAAGGGCTCTCATAGTTTGAATTTCTGAGCCAACGGAGCATATTCATATTCCAGGTCCTTCGTGATCTACTTAGATTTTCCCTTGTCTCCCTTTCCACTTTTGGTCACCTTCATGGGAGAGGAGTGGGCACGAAGTGTTGTATTAGCCTTCACTGATGCTCTAGGCACGATAGCCGATGTGGTGGGCCGCTTCGGTGCAGCTGGTGGCTTCAGTAGCGCTAGTAGCTCCGCCGCAGCAGGTGGATCATGTTCTACATGTCACTCTAGTGCTGGAGGATGGTCGTCGATGAAGATGTCCCTCTTGCGCCACTAGATGAATGTGTCAACGGCATCCCCTAGTGTCACAATCTCGTTGTTTGGGGGCATCTCCAGCGGGACGGGCTTGAAAGATTCATTCATGTAGTCTACAGTGACCTTCATGTAACCCGACGCTACCGGTCGACCGTGAACAATTGTCCCTTCATTGTTAGGATACACACGCCCTCAACCAGCCTGCAGGGTAAGAGAGCTACCGGTAAATCTCACTTGGAGCTTTCACAGCGTGGCCTCCTACATAACGGTACACAGTTAGCTAAGACGTCCAACAGATTCTATCTACGGAGCATTCTAGACATATGTATTACCTGTATGTCATCGACGGCAAATGTGCCATCTTGTACATTTGTCTTAGGGGTGGAAACGCAGCTGCTCCATTGGTTAGTGGGGCTAACCTGGTCGGTGCTTCTAGGGCTTGCGCGGTCTGTGTGGGATTGTTCGCAGCCACCCTTAGCTCCCACCTTTCCTCAAAGCTTCTTAGCTTTTCATCAAATTGCACTTTTCGCCCTGCCTCAATCTGTTCCTTAAGATCTTTCTTAATGGAAGCTACTAGCCATTCCTTGCGATCAGCTTTGGCTCTTTTCCTACTCCGGTATGTGTCGGAGTCCTGTGGGAATCCTGTTTTCTGGGGGACGAAAACACCCAAGCCTTGCGTGTGACCAGGGTGCTCCTTGCTTCCCAAGGCCTTTGATAGTACATCTTTCTCCCTGTCCGGTAGAAAAGAGGCTTGCGATGATTCTGAACTCAACGCGACCTACAAGAGTACGGCATGTTATGTCACTTATAATTATGAAGCAATTACAAACTATGTAGTTCCATATCTTACCAGGCGTTGGAACACACTACTACAGAATGGTACATCACTATCGCTTCATCTGTGTCTGTTCTTAAGTTTTTAGGAAAAAACGATTGTGATAGATGACTTAGGGGAGGCATTAGTAATAATCACTATCGGTTCTCAGGTTAGAAGTGATTGTGATGTGCACTGGGAACATCACAATCGGTTCTTATGTGTGAAATGATAGTGACGTGCATTATCATCACTATCGGTTCCCACATAAGAAGCGATAGAGATGAGCACGTTGACATCACTATCGGTTCTTATGTGAGAAGCGATAGTGATGAGCATGCTCATCACTATCGCTTCTCACATAAGAACCGATAGTGATGATACATTCTCATCACTATCGCTTCTTTCGTGAGAAGCGATAGTGATGTGCATGCTCATCACTATCGCTTCTCACATAAGAACCGATAGTGATGTCGACGTGCTCATCTTTATCGCTTCTTATGTGGGAACCGATTGTGATGACAAAGATCATCACTATCACTTCTCTTATAAGAACCGACTGTGATGTGTTTCGTTAGGTTATTTATACCACTCGAGCTGAACTCTTCTCTATTATTGTTCCAGAGGAGATTTCCCCGCCGCCACACGAAAAAATAGCTCATATTCTGTGGTTGGAAGCAATACTTGGGTGAAAAAATTTGAAATCCTCAATGGTGGGTGTTAAAAGGGTAAATTTGAAGCCCTAACTTGAGGAGATTTCCCCTCATTTTGCATAATTTGTGGTTTTCTTCAAAATATGAGCATTCCTTCAAACCCCTTTAATTTTGCACTATGTAATTTTGATTTGTCATGAAGAAAGTTTAGATTGCTTTGGTATTGTCTATGTCCTATCAGTTGCACACCCTTTATTTGACAAGCACACATGTATTTAATTATCTTAATTTGTAGTGCTTTGATGTTAATATGGAATTATTATTATTGTCACAAGATGAATTTTAGAGTTTAGGTCATGGAACCTCGTCTCCGTTCGAGGATGCTTGTTTATAAATATGTTGAGCGAAATGGCATATTTATAAGCGGCGATCTCGAATTGTCCACGTTCTTGGATAGATTCGAGGATATGTTGTTCGGGAAGGTCTGGTGTGTTGTACAAGCGCAGAGTAGATTTGGTAGCGTCTCTCGGTATTCTCGGATACACACCCTCTTGACTTGTTGTCGAGGCGTGTATATGGAGAATAGCGGGGAGATACTGCCAAAATTTTCTCTGGAGTTGTACAACGGCTTAGGAACTTGTCTGAACCACATATCCTCGAATGAGATTAGGACCAAACCTATTTAGAGATTAGGAGTCATCGTTGGTACCCTTGTTTAATTTGTTTCGTTGTAGTCAAAAGATTTGTAAGCTACTGCACTATATAATTAGATTGTTTGATATCATTGTTGATGTTAAAAATGCATGTCTCCTATCTAAGGAATTGTAAGCTCTAAACCAGGGAAGAATCTAGGTATCGATCGGGAGAACACATTTCATATATCTTGCATGAAATTGTTCTTTATTTTGCGAAGGTAATATTAACTGAAATGATGTCTCAATATTTCAAATAGCTAGCTTCTTTGTCGCTCCAGCTTTTTCCTTAATTTATTGTGTGAATTTTAATTGCGAGATGGCTATGCGGAATGGATGTATGACAAAAGTCGTGTGAGTCTTGAATTTGGAGGGTGTTAAGGAGTTCAAAAAATTGCGAGCAGGACATGGTGAGGAGGTGTAAACTTCATATATTGTCCTTGCATTGATTGCACCAATCGAGAAGATTTAACAACTCACTCAAATTGAGGACCACGATTCGGCGTGGCCGTGAGGAATTACGTGTTGGATCCATCACGGGAGGCGGTGGTACCACCAAGATGCAATGAAGACACGGTGGAACCGGATGATGAGTTGCAGCCTGATATGTTTGAGGAGGAGAATTTGGAGCAAATGTTGCGGGATGTGGAGGGTAATTACACGGAAAGAGAGTTTGAAAATTTTAAAAGCTTGATGGAAGACGATGCCAAACCACTGTTCACAGGATGCAAAGTAGAATACACGAAGTTGGGTTCAGTCCTTGCATTGTTCGAACTGAAGGCAAAACACCGTTGGACAGATACAAGTTTCAATGCACTTCTAGTTCTTCTATCGGATCTGCTTCTCGAGGGAAACGAGTTGCCAACAAGTATTTATGAAGCGAAGAAGCTACTATGTCCCATGGGAATGGAAATAGAAAGGATACATGCATGTCCGAATGATTGCATCTTGTACCGTAACGCACATCAGGAGCTACACGTTTGTCCAGTTTGTGGTGTGCCCTGGTACAAACAAAAGGAGAAGCGTAATGACAAGAAGCGTAAGAGCCGGGGAAACGACGGTGAAGAGGTCACTAAAGGTGCACCGGCCAAGGTATTGTGGTACTTGCCCATCATTCCCCGTCTGGAGTGGTTGTTTGCAAATCCTAGAGAGGCAGAATTGTTGTGTTGGCATTATGAGTCTCGAAAGGAAGATGGAAAGCTGAGACACCCTGCTGATTCGGCTCAATAGAGAAACATCGATTGGAAACATGAGGAGTTTGGTGCCGAAATGAGGAACATAAGATTTGGGTTGAGTACCGATGGAATGAATCCGTTTGGTAACATGAGCGATCCACAAAGACGCGTGGCGGTTCATTGTGCATCTACAACCTCCCTCCTTGGTTGTGCATGAAGCGGAAGTATATCATGATGTCGTTGCTAATCTCGGGACCCAAGCAGTAGGAAATGATATTGATGTGTACCTCGCTCCACCGATCGAGGATTTGGTAAAATTGTGGAATGACGGGTCATTGTGTGGGATGCGTCTGAGAAGAGAGCATTTCACCCTACGGGCTATGGTATTTTGCATAAATGATTTCCGGCTCTTGGAAATTTGGCGAGACTCTGATCGAAAGGAGCAAAAGCGTGTCCTATTTGTGAGAGGAGACCGAGAGCCTATGGCTGCCAAATTCCAAGAAAACTGTGTATATGGGTCACCGTAGGTTTCTACCTCGAAGTCATCGATACCGTAAGATGGATGACAAATTTGATGGGAAGAGGGAAGTTCATTCGGCACCGCAGCCTATGAGTGGTAGGCAAGTATAGTCACGTGTAGAAGATATCGATGTTCAGTACGGAAAGAGCCGTAAATCTGTTCTTTCTAGGACCATTTGGAAGAAGAGGTCAATATTTTGGGACTTACCGTATTGGAAGGAGTTAGATGTCCGGCATTGTATTGATGTCATGCACGTTGAGAAGAATGTCTGCGACAATTTGGTTGGCATCCTGCTGAACATACCTGGAAAGACAAAGGATGGTGTGAATGCTCGTTGCGACATGGCCTACATGGGAATCAGGCCCAGGCTTACGGTGATAGAGGAGGATGGAAAAGGTCCGTACATCCCCGCTGCATGCTACACCCTATCCAAGAAGGAGAAAGAGGACCTTGCAAATGTCTCCAAGGTATTAAAGTTCCATCTGGCTACTCCGCGAACATTAAGAAGCTTGTGTCCTTGGATGATTTGAAGTTGCTAGGCATGAAGTCCCACGACTGCCATGTCTTGATGACCCAAATGCTCCCAGTTGCAATAAGAAATATTCTGCCAGAGGATGTCAGGTTTGTAATCACGAAGCTGTGTTACTTCTTTAATGCGATCTCCTGCAAAGTTATTGACCCCGACGTGCTAGACAACTTGCAGAGTGAGGTGGTGCAGACTCTATGTCAGCTTGAGATGCATTTCCCACCGTCATTCTTCGACGTCATGGTCCACCTTGTTGTTCACCTTGTTAGAGAGATTAAGATATGTGGACCCGCTTTCTTACGTTACATGTATCCGTTTGAGAGGTACATGGGTATATTGAAATCCTACGTAAGGAATCGGTCGAAGCCTGAGGGTAGTATTGTGGAAGGTTATGGGACTGAAGAGGTTATTGAGTTTTGTGTGGACTATCTCGGGAAAAGACAAGCAATCAGTGTTCCTCTATCTCGCCACGAAGCGGACTTTGCGGCAAAGGAACCGTGGGGTCGAAACTAACGAGGCCACGATTTGATATGTATTGCAAAGCGCATCCGCGATCTTGCGAATAATAGCGAAGTTGCGAGGTACATCGAGCAAAGACAAGTCGATATTACGGGAAGAGAATCCACATGTGGATGAGCTTTCCATAATGCGAGAACACAACGATAGATTTCTCACATGGTTCAAACAAAAGGCGGAGGTCTCTGTTAGTGAGACTATCAAATGGTTGGCTGACGGACCTAGATTTAATTTATAGACATGGCAGGGGTACGATATTAATGGGTACACCTTTTACAGTGAAAGTCAGGATGGGAAGAGTACTGTTCAAAACAGTGGTGTAAGCATAGATGCTTTGTCCGATGAACATCACTCGAAAGGAGGATCCTCAATGGCAATGAACTCTTACTACGGGGTGATCGAAGAAATTTGGGAGCTCGATTACGGAATATACCAAATTCCATTGTTCCGATGTAAGTGGGTGGGACTTCCACATGGAGTGAAGGTCGACAAGAGAGGTTTTACCCTTGTGGATCTAAACAGAGTCGCCTACAAAGAAGATCCATTCATCCTTGCGAAGCAAGCAAATCAAGTCTTCTACGTGCGTGATCCGGCCAATCCGAGATTGCACATCGTCCTTTGTGGCAAGCGGCGGATCGTTGGTGTTGAAAATATCGTAGATGAAGAAGAGTACGACCAATTTGATGAAATACCTCCGTTTGCGTATGGGGCCTTTCTTAGCGGGGACGACGACACACATGGAAGAATTTACATACGTGTAGATCATCAAGAAGGGTTGTATTGTAAATAAAAGGAGTACGTCAATGTATCAGTTGCTATGTGTTTGAAATATTTTGTATTGTACATAAATGTAGTTTCGTGTTTCGAAATTAGGGTTATGTGTACGTATGAAACTTTCACAATTTTTGTGAATGGATTGCAAGAAAAAGAAGGCACTTTACATCAAATCATTTCTGAAAATTTTCAAAATACTTGAACTTTATTTGAAAAACATTTGACTTTTCTACTCTTTGAGGAAGTAACATGTGGACAAAGTGAATTTGGGCTTCTTTTTTGAATGCCAACTCTTTTTGCAAAATCCTTTTTGGAGAAGACTTGTAGTATCACAAGGTATATTCCTGCAAAATTTCAAAAAATTACAATTATATTTGCAAAAGTTATGGCCATTTTACTCTTTCATCAGATATTTCAGCAAATTCAGACTTCATGGTTTGTTTGGAAAACAAATAGTGCAGTGAACTACAATTGTGTCGGTTTTTTTTAAAAACCGATAGTGATATATTCTCATTTGTGTTGGTTTTTTCAAAAACTGATAGTAATACCAATTTTTTGCTAATGCCTAACAGTGGAATTCAATTATCTGTGTCGGTTTTTGAAAAAACCCGATAGTGATATAGTCTTATTTGTGTCGGTTTTTTAGAAAAAACCGATAGTAATACTAATTTTTTTTGCTAATGCTTAACAGTGGAATGCAATTATCTGTGTCGGTTTTTTAAAAAACCCGATAGTGATATACTCTTATTTGTGTCGGTTTTTTAGAAAAAACCGATAGTAATACTAATTTTTTTGTGCAAATGCCTAACAGTGGAATACAATTATCTGTGTCGGTTTTTCAAAAAACCCAATAGTGATAGAGCATTATTTGTGTCGGTTTTGTTAAAAAAACCGATAGTAATATGAATTTATTTTGCTAATGCCTAACGGTGGAATGCAATTATCTGTGTCGGTTTTTGAAAAAACCCGATAGTGATAGGTATTTATTTGTGTTGGTTTTGTTAAAAAAACCGATAGTAATACTTATTTTTTGTGCAAATGCCTAACAGTGGAATGCGATTATCTGTGTCGGTTTTTGAAAAAACCCGATAGTGATAGATATTTATTTGTGTCGGTTGTTTTAAAAAAACCGATAGTAATACTAATTTTTTTGCTAATAACTAACAGTGGAATGCAATTATCTATGTCGGTTTTTTAAAAAACCCGATAGTGATATAATCTTATCTGTGTTGGGTTTGTGAAAAAAACGATACTAATGTTTATTTTTTTGCTAAGTGGAATGCAATTATTTGTGTCGATTTTTTAAAACAACCGATAGTAATGGTAATTTTTTGGCTAAACTAACAGTGGAATGCATTTAGTTGTGTTGGTTATCTTCAAAAACCGATAGTGATATAATATCATTTGTTTCGGTTTTTGCTAAAAACCGACAATAATGCTTATTTTTTTTGCTAATGCCTAACAGTGGAATTTAGTTATTTGTGTCGGTTTTCTGTAAAAAACCGATAGTAATATTCATTTTTTTTGCTAATGGAATTATTGGGGTCGGTTTTTGTACCATGCACAACTTATTCTAGCATGCAGCCTCATTTTATTCCCGCGCCTCCCCACGCTCCTAACCATTGCCTCGCCGCCACGTCGCTCCTAACCCTAGCCCCACTGCCACGCCGACCCACGCTGCCCCCGACCGCCCCACCGCCCCGACTCCCCACCACACCGACGACCCCCACGCCGCCTCACCCAACGCCCCCACGCCGCCTCACCCAGCCCCGACACCACCCCTCCGTCCCCACGCCACCCCACGCCGCCTCCGCCCACGCCACCCCTCGGCCCGCGCCGTCCCACGCCGACCCTCCGCCGACGCCACCCCTCGGCCCGACACCGACCCCTCCGCTCGACGCCATCCCTCCGCCCGACGCAGCCCCACGCGACCCTTCGCCTAACGCCACCCTCCGGCCCGACGCGCCCACGCCGACCCTCCACCCGACGCAGCCCCACGCCGACCCCTCCGCCCGACGCCATCCCTCCTGCCCGACGTCGCCCCACGCCGACCCCTCCGCCCGACGCAGCCCCACGCCGCCCCTTCGCCCGACGCTCGAGGTAAACACATGCTGTCACCAAATTTTTTTTAAGAGAGCATCCATGTAGTCATTATTTGTGCAATGATCAGTGTTGTGGTTCATAGTATCAAACTCTAAGAGGTAAACACATGCTGGCATCTTGATCAGTGTTGTGGTTCAGAGTATCAAACTCTCTGGAAATCCAGTACAAAAGTTAGAAAAATGCGACTTTTGAAAAAGAGGCTCAACATATAGAACTACACAAAGAAACAAAAGCATAATGATTTAATGAATACATGATAAGATGTAATTCTGTTTATTATAGACCTCTTTAGTAACTACAAAGTGCAAAGAATGTTGGTCTGATGTTACTTGAAAGTACAATCTGGATTTTTCCAACCTAACGCATAGACAGCGTCAGTATCAAATTCATTAGGGAGCATATCACTGGCCCGAGGGATCGCTAAAATTGCCATGCAATGTGAACTATAAGTAAAGATCTATTGTTATGTCACTATGCAGTGTTACTGGGTATTGGATATGTAGGTCAGCTGGTTCGCACTCAAGTAAAAGCAACCATGCAAAGTTGTCTACTCGTGAACTAATATTCATGCCACATCCATTTCTCCTTACTTAACCTCCTAGCCCATAGAAATAAAGTAATGCTAACAATTAGCGCACAACAAGCAGAGAGTAAAATATCCTTCACATCCAACCTTTTGTGGATCACAATTTCGGTGTAACTCAACGATCGCAAGTCGCAACCAAGAATCTAAACAACCAATACAAATCGAGTGCATCACAGTTCACTAATATCATGAATCTTCCCACACCTTATACCCTCAACCTAGTGCAGCACTGCTGGTGCCAAGGAATATTTATGCAAGTGCTTTTTTGCTTTCTCAGACCGTCTGTACTCTTCAACCGCATATTTCTGCAAGTGCTTTTTTGCTTACCCCCAAAGCAGTATGCTTTTGCACAAGATGTAGTAGCTTGGTTTCTTTGAATCAAGTTATTACACCCAAAAGCTTGTTGACAGACTATTCCAATTGTCGCTGTATAACAGCTTGACAAAGCTAGAAGTGCTGCTTGTCCTTTTTCTATTTTCCTGTGAACTTAATGGATGCGATTCTTAATGGTAAGCCAAATTCATCATTGTGACAGGAACTATTACCAAGCTATTTATGGTTGATAGGCACAATCTGTGCTAGCCTTGAAACCACGTCGTGGCAAAGTATATCACTGAAAACACTGGCCTGAAAGTAGTATAGCTGTTTGAGAATGCTTGTTGTTCGGAGTATGGAGTTAGCTAGGTCTTTGGTCTCTTAGAGGATTTGCATCTTTTCTTCGTAAATACAATATGCAAATGATTTGTTTTGGTAGCTTAATATGATATTGGATAGGTTTATGTATTTACTGATTGTTGAATGGACTAGATACTATAGAAAACATAATTCTTCATGCTTCCAACTATGCTTGACCTTACCATTATATAACTAGAATTACATGAGACATTATTTGTGCAAGATTTTGCTTGGTTAGTCTTTCTTACTCATTGCTATCATCTGTATTCTAATAATTGCATATTATTTTTCCTTTTTCATCTCAGCATATGTTAGAGTTTAGGTTGCGTAACCTACGTCTCCCGTTCGAGAGTGCTTATTTATAAATATGCTGGAATGACATATTTATAAGCAAGCAGTCTCGAATTGTCCACGTATTTTGGACAGTTCGAGGATATGTGGTTCGAGCAAGTTCCTGACCTGTTGTACAACTCACAGAGTAGGTTTCGGTAGTGTCTCCCTGGTGTTCTCCGGATACACACCCCTCTCGACAGGTTGTCGAGACGTGTATCTGGAGAACAGCGGGGAGATGCTGCCGAAATTTTCTCTGGAGTTGTACAACGGCTCAGGAACTTGTCCGAACCACATATCCTCGAATGGGATTAGGACCAAACCTATTTAGAGATTATGAGTTATCGTTCGTACGTATTTAGTTGGTCAACATATAGACTTTTCTTGAAGATCATTCGCTCATCTGTTACTCTACTGCAATATGCTAGAACAATGACATGCTATGAATTATCCATTGACCTGTTGCTTCGGATGATTTATTTTGAAGTTCACATAATAGCTACGAATTGCTTTCTCTCATGTCAAATATTTGTCCATGTTAGATAGGAAAACTCAAAATATCGCAATTAGAGAGCATCGGCTCATCGCCGTAAAGAGTAGAAGGTGCTCACGAGGGCGCCAACTTCAAGTGTCGAACCGAGCCAAGTTCGAAATATCGAGGGGCCGAGTAAGGTGAGGAAGGCCCGAGGACCGAGCAAAGAGGCCACAGGGAGAACGCCGCAAATTCTCCACTTCAATGCGACGGGCATTTGCACGGGTCCTCCCAAGTGTAAGGGGCGATACCGCTCATTCCTCGAGCAACTGGTGAGGGAGAGAGTTCCCATAACGGTTAAGGATTGGAGAAAGGAGGTCAGCGTCGAGCAGAAGAACCGGCTGTGGGACGAGGTTAAGGGAAAATGGATTATAGAAGAGGAGGATGAAAACAATGCCGGTGATGCGCCTTGAAGAGGATGGGTGTGGCTCGAGGCGCCGAGGTCTACATGCACAGTGAGTACGTGCTGAAAGGCCGTACACCATTCGAGAGGTATCCGTTCGTGACTCTCGATGTTTGGGAGGAGTTCACGAGGATCAAGAGTACGCCCGAGGCAGAGGAGCTGAGACAGAAGAACGTTGCTACCCAGAGGCTGAACACGCATGCGCACCACCTCGGTTCAGGCGGCTACGAAGGGAAGAAAGCAGAATGGGCACGACTAGCCGAGGAGTGCGCCAACTCTGGGACAACGATGCCTTACTCGCACATATGTGAGGAGCGGGCACGTGACGTGGTATTAGCGAGGAAAAAGAAAACTGCGGACGGGCAGCTGGTAGTACCAAACCCCACTACCGCGCAAGTCTTCTCCACCATCGTAAGATATCAAACTCACTACATTGCAGTAGACCATTCCTACTATATTTCAGATCTAATTCGTACTCGCTTCTTGCAGGAGGAGGTAAGCCAGAGGAAAGAGCAGGGGACCTTTCTTAGCCAAGGGTCAAATGACATCTTATCCTCTGCGATCGGGAAGCCCGACCATAAGGGCCGGGTGCTTGCCGTAGGGTCGGGGCATACGAAGAAGTCCTACTTCCAAGATGTTGCTGCGAGTACCAGATCAAGAACATGGGAGGCACGTGCGGAGCGCCTGAAGGACACGCTTAGGGAGCAGCTGAGGGAGGAGATCTCGGAGGAGATGAGGGGAGACATGATGGTGCAGATGATGTCACGTGAGGAGCGCCTAAGGGCCGAGATGATGGCGATGATCTCCCAGTCGAGCGGATGCCCCGCCTCTCAGAGAAACACGTGTGCCCCACCAAGTAGCTGTGGTTCCAAAAATGATAAGTCCAGTCCCCAGCTGAAGGTAATAATTAATTTTTCCTAACTTAATGGTGCGAGGGTAACTCTTCATATATTTTGTCTCAAGTTGCGCACTTTTTGTAGGCGCCTACCAAGTGCCAGCTCACCCTGATGGAAGACGGATTTCCTGTTGAGGCTGCACGCGGGGTTGCATTTCCATGCAAGGAGGCCGACACGGTGCATGGTCAGCTTTTGGGGAAGGGCTACATGAGGGTCCAGGTGGACTACGTCCACGAAGCCTTCTTATCACATGTGCTCGAGTTCTCCCCCAACGAAGACATCACCACTCTCGGGCTAGCGCGGATGTCATTCATCAAGTGGCGCACGACAGGCGTCGTACTGGTCAAGGTAAACATCCCTCACGTCTTCTGTACCATTCCAGTAGTATTGCAACAAGTTACTTAATTGTGCGCGTGCTTTGTAGGTTCCTACCGTACCTCGCTGCTCCCACGATCGTGGACGAGCCCCGCACAAAGTCTGAGTGGTGCATAAAAGGACTAGCACGACAACGAGAGAACCACCGAGGCCTCGCTAAAAGGCTAGGCTCACAAAGGCCACAGCCGCCTCGGTACATGAAAAGCCCATCGCCCCGCCACAGAGAAGCCTTATGAATTTAAGGCCTACGTACATGGAAAGCCCTTTCTGCCTCCCAACAAATTGAATGCTCTAGGCATATGGACTCGACAGCTCCATGGATGGTACGTTGACAAAGCGAAAGAGAGCGAGCGTATAGACTTCAATGTTAGATACGAAGGGACATTTCCACCGCGAGGAGGATGGGACATTCGATTAGTTTTGAGGATCTGTTCGTCTGTACTCAACCGATAGCCATCGATATTTCTCTTAGACGATCCTGGCGCCGTGAGTATCGCACCACGTTGCACGACCTTATGACTTCCATAGGATTTTGCATTATGCTTTTTAACATTCAATGCGAGTTGCGAGGCGATGAGGCAATGAGTCGTGACGAATCGACATCTAGTTGGGTTAAATCGACCACGAGCTTGTGTCGCGACGATGGCTAGGCTTCAACCGAATGGGTTGCCTCCTACATCAAGAGGGCATTGCAAGTCGAGTCCAAGAAGGACTTCATTCTACTCCGTACCACGAGGAGTAAGTGCTACTTCACCGTTCAATTACTTCTACGCCTTTGAAACCGTATGTGAACTTATTTTCTTCGCTACATACCATTTAATAAGCAACTTTGGGTTCTACTCATGCTCGTCCGAGTGACAACAAAGTGTACACTTTTAATTCGGTTGATAAGAGACCGATGGCCTACGCGATCAAGCCTCCTTTGGAGCAGTAAGTGCACCACTCTTATCTAACATTTTCTGTATTTAACTACGTTCATTATTTTTTTACTCAACGGCGTCTCTCCAATGTATATAGGGGTTTCAAGGAATACGTCGAAGCAGGAGGGACACACGACGACAAAAAGGGCTCCAAGCTGGAGTATGTCCGCTTCATGGTACAAGTGGCTATCATATATAAGATTTAGATTTTCTGACATATTTTCTTCGTCTCTTAATTTATTTTTCTTTCTTCACAGTGTCATCAACAAGGCAGCGATGACCGCTGTGGTTTGTATGTCATGCAACACATGGTGATCTTGATTGCCGGCTCAGACCGTTTTCCTAAGGTAGTACATGCATTATTATACAATTAGTCTTTCACATAGAAATTTGAAAACTTAAATTAGAGCACTCGTTTCTATTTTGCAGCATACCAATATCCCCCAGTAGAGTATAGACAACACTGCACTCAACAAGATACGAGACCACTTATGCCAGTGGTACTGGATAGACTGCTTGTCGGAGGATGGACGGTTTAGAGATCCCGAAAGCTCCTACTAGACCAGATGTGAACAATATTACATATCTGAATGCGATTGCATGTGTACGGTTAAGCATGTTTACGTTCTATTTTGTTAACGAATGTGATATGTGTTTGTTGTAACATAGTGTTCATGTTCTTTGAATGTGATATGTTGTCTGTAATTTCTGTGTGAATGTGATATGTGCATATTGTGTGGAATATGTGCTGATTGGTGGTGAATTAGAAAATAGCACAGCACATCCCTTCATCTTTGTCGGTTCTCACAAGAAAATGATAGAGATGTGATGCTCATCTGTATCGGTTCTTTGTAAGAAGCGATAGGGATGATAGGCTCATCTCTATCGGTTCTATATAAGAAGTGATAGAGATGAGGGTATTCATCTCTATCGGTTCTTTGTCAGAAGCGATAGAGATGATACGATCATCTCTATCGGTTCTTTTTAAGAAGCGATAGAGATATAACAGTCATCTCTATCGATTCTTTGTAAGAAGCGATAGAGATGATTCGATCATCTCTATCGGTTCTTTTTAAGAAGCGATAGAGATGACCGATAGAGATGACTTCTTCATCTCTATCGCTTCTTAAAAAGAACCGATAGAGATGATCGAATCATCTCTATCGCTTCTTACAAAGAACCGATAGAGATGACCATCATATCTCTATCAGGCGAGAACCGACTGTAATAATGTTGCCTCATCTCTGTCTCATGACTTTGTGTCGCCACTAGAACCGATTGTGATGTATATTTGTGTAGTAGTGACACTTCCTCGTCTGCGGGGTTCCTGAAGGACACGGTGCCCGAAGAAGTGGTATTTGACCTCACTCTTAGCTAGTTTCAGGCACGCAGGTCTTCGATTGAGGCAAATGGCGGTGACGCCCCCGTCAGAAGTGCCTTATCGTCCTCTTTCCTCCATTGTAAGCTCTTACCTGCTTACCCAGAGGTTCTGAGTCTGTAAGAGTGGATGTTCTAGACCTGGAGGGCTTTGAGCGCTTCACTTTGACGCATAAATTCTTTTGCCGTCTTCTTCTCAACAAATTGTTACTATACGGCTTCCTCAATGAAACCATATTTAGAGAATTGAGTCCTTTCCTTCTTGATGTAATTTGTGACTAGCGTGCTTTTGAAGTTCTTACACGCTTTTCCCGCCACTAGCAATGCATATCGTCGCACTAGGCGCACGGCATCTTCTAGGATCTCGAACGATGCAAATTTTTTTTGTTACTATGTTGTTGCGCTCCTCGTTGGTCAACGACTTATTAGATGGATGGGTGATGGGCATTTGTTCCTGTCCAATTATCTTGCATAAGCTCCGGAATGCGTTCACTGCCTTCGGAGGTTGGGTGGGGGCCCTGTCCTGTGGATTGACCGATGTGATGGTATATCGGCTTTGAGGCCTTTTATTTATGCCTCTTGGACCGCACCTTGGTTTTCCTATCTTCGGCTCATCAGATCCATTCGACGACGAGGATTGAGGGGACGTCATCTTCAACAGATATAACCCAATCAACAAAAAGGGAATAAAATTTCCAAAATTCAAGTTGTTCGTCAGATATAATGCAATCCACTACTCATTGACCTACTAGATAAAGAAAAAAGAACATGAAGTTCATGCAGTCATTTTAAGAGTTCAGCTATTTAAGTATGTACTTGGAATGACAGCGTGCTCTCAGGTGTCGGACTGCTAAAGGTGAGACCTTCAGCCTCCTCGCCACAAGGTGTAGGGCTGCTAGAGGTTAATCTCCTACCTCTACTACACCAGGGTCAATTAATCACTAGTTGAGTTAGACAATTATAGTAGCAAATAAGGCCTTAAACTCTTACCTTCCTAAATGATGCACTATAAAGCATTAAGTACCAAATTTTACTTATTCTTATGAAACAAGTACATGAATAATATGAGACTAGTGAAACAGAGACTACATATCAGAACTACAACCATAAGCTAGCCAAGAGGCAACTTTGAATTTTGACCACTTTGCCTTTTCAACCTAGCAAATGGTTCAATTAAAACAAAGTAACTATCTAGTTCAAGGCCAAACTTACTACTATAATTGTTCAAGGAAGCTTCTAAAGGCACAAATACATCATTGAGCATACAACCTAAGAAATATGCAAGGTATGATGAGGACATCACTCCTTCGGATGCGCGCAACATGACTCCTCAAGATATATAAGGACCAATTACAAGAGCACACGAGCGACAATTAAACCACTAGGTGAACTCATTCCTCGTTGTTCATGTTTTCTTGGATAGATTGCTACTAAATTCTTGTGATGTTTTGTTGCTTAGGAATATGGGAGAAGCATCACATGCTTACCTGGACGTCATCCCTCAAAGCCCAAGTCTAATTGGGTTCAAAGTCGAGCTCAAGTCGGACTCCAACTTCGGTTCGGAGCCTCAGGACAGCACGTCAATAAAATAACCATATCTAGGTCATACGAAGTCCAATTGAGGCATTCTTGGACTCTACGGATAAGCCCACGATGAGAGCTTTCCAATGGAAGTGGTTGCGCATACAAACTCCATCTGGATCGACAGGAATCATAAAAACAATATGATGAATAGAATCTGATAGGTGCTACGACACCTCCACTTCAGCCCAAAGGTCTTGTACGACCTAGGGTTGCACGACCAACTCCTTGGCCACCTCCCTTGCCCTATTCCACATATATTTTCAGTAGCCGTCGCTAGAATAGATGGGTTTTGCTTAGATTACAACTAGACACTCTGTTAGTTTTTCGCCGTACATCGGTTTGTGGAACCCCAACTCGTGTGCTTAATATTATTCGCAATTTTAGATTGCATCTTCTACGTTCTTGCTTGTGTTCTCGATTCGCATGTAGGGATAGGCCTTCTTAGCGAGGTCAACCGTGTTTGTGCGTGGTTGATAACCAAAAGAGCCATGGTGTAGTGATTGTAGGGTTCAAATCAGTTCTGATTGGAAGCCGGATCGTCAACGTCGAATTCTCCACCAATCAATTAGTACTACATGTTGGAAGATCGGGCCACCGTTCCCATCAAGGTCCCCAAGACATTTAAAATATCTGGTCCCTTTGCAAGACAATAAAGAGTATAATCAGGATATTTTGATAGATAAAAAATTAACAACATTAAATACATGCATAAATTCAAGTATGTTGTCATAAATTATTCATTTCAATAAGCGCTGCATGATACAAGGCATATATGCATGAAAAAATAGCTTTAGGCTGTTTCAATGAGCACCGCATGATACAAGGCATATATGTAGTCTACAAAGCATTTATGCACAACTTCCATCGCTAACCCTAAATTACCCCATAGCACATGTGTAGTTTTCATCGAATTAACATAGGGTAGGTTGGAGAGGTTTACAAAGCACATGTGTAGTTTTTAGCGAATTAACAAAAGGTAGGTAGCACATGTGTAGTTTTCAGCGAATTAACCCTAAATTACCACAGCGAATTACCATAGCACATGTGTAGTTCTCAGCGAATTAACGCTAAATTACCATAGCACAGGATGGCGGCGCACGGGCTCGGGGAGGACAGCGCATGGTCTTGAGGGCGGTGGTGCAAGGGTTCGAGGAGGACGGCGGCGCACGGGCTCGAGGAAGACGGCGCACGGGCTCGAGAACAGCGACGCAAGGGCTCGAGGACGGCGGTGCACGGGTTCAAGGAGGATGGCGGCGCAAGGGCCCGGGGAGGACAACGCACTGGCTCAAGGACGGCGGTGCACGGGCTCGGGTGCACAGAACTGGGAGAAGCCTTAGGGCACGGGTTGTGGGGAGGTGCAAGGGCATTTGAGGAGTGCGATTCCAACCCTAGGAATATATATACTGAAGTTATCATAGACGATTCTATTGTAGGACCGTCTGTGATGTTTACTTATCACAGATGGTTCTATTATAGAACCGTCTATGATAAGTATACATCACAGACGGTTCTATTATCACGGGCTGTGGGGAGGTGCAAGGGCGTTTGAGGAGTTCGGTTCCAACCCTAGGAATATATATACTGAAGTTATCACAGACGGTTCTATAATAGAACTGTATGTGATGTTTATATCACAGACGGTTATAGTTTAGAACCGTCTGTGATGGTTATAGTATAACTGGCAAAAGTAAAACTCCAGATGCAGTTGCCTTTGGGCTAGATGCACTAACTTCTAGTTCATTCAATCTGACCACAAGCTGCAAAATGTATCATTCTGGATCACACGGACAATTTGCTCTTAATATTTTCAATAGAATTTCAAGTTGATTTTATGCCAAAATCATAAAGGTTAGTATGTTAGCAATTGATGACAATTAATTTATAGATATACACCGTAGGTTTTACAAAGTTCATCACAATCATCCACTTGCTTACAAATTCAGCATTTTACACATGACAAATAAACATGACGACACCTTCTCATAACTCTACTTGCATATTCTTCTGTATGAAAATTAGCTCTTCATGATGATCGACGCGTGTGTAGCTAGCTTCCTCAAGTTGTTCTTTCTTGACTATGATGGCGTTTTCGATAGGAGGCAACTCATCAAATTGATTGTACTCTTCCTCTAATACTACATTCTCAACTCCGACAATCCCTCTTTCTCCCTGAAGAACTATGTGGCGCTTCTTGTTGAACGGGTCGGTTACATAGAAGACTTGAATAACTTGGTTAGCGAGTACGAATGATTCATCTTGATATTCGACACATTCGAGGTTCATAGTAATGATGCCATACTTATCAACCTTCACCTGCTGGAGGTGGACCCAACGACACCGAAATAAGAGAATCTTGAATAGTATGTAGTCGAGCTCCCAAATCTCCACTATGAACCCATAGTACGAGCTCCTCATCGACCCAATAGTATTGAACGTATCAATGGGACACCGCTATTCTGCTTTGTGCTCTTGATATCCTGATCTCTAGTTTAAAATGTGTACCCATTTAAATCATATCCTTTCCATGTGACAACTGTAAATGTTGGCCCTTTTGCCAACCATGTAGCGTATCATGATCACCTGACGAGCTTCCAGTGATGGGTCGCTCCTTCAACCATTTATTGAATTGAAGGTTATTCTGTCTCGTGATCCAAGACTCATGCCGTGTCGGATTCTCTTGCCTTAGCTAGTGCTTGTGCTCTTCGATATAGGGGGGCACTACAACCATGTGTTGCAAAACCGTGAAATAGGCTTGAGCGTATTCCTTTCGATGGTCCCCATACCCTTGAGCTTCCCCTCATGGCGAGATCGAGACACACCTATATGTTCGACCTGAGGCATGTAATCGACACAGAACTCGACAAACTCTTTGGTTGCATAACCTTTAATAATGCTAGCCTCCGGCTGAGATCGATTCCGTATGTACGATTTGAGAATTCTCATGTACATCTTGAACGAGTACATGCTACGTAGGAACACAGGCCCGCACACCTTTATCTCCCTCACAAGGTGAATAATGAAATGGACCATGATATTGAAAAACGACGGAGTGAAATACATCTCAAGATTACATAGAGTCATGACCAACTCGCCCTGCAGAGCATCTACTCCTTCGGGATCAATGACATTCTGAGCAATTGTGTTAAAGAAATAACACAGCCTAATGATTGTCTCCCGAGCCTTGATCAGTAAAATACTTCTAATTGCGGTAGAGAGTATCTATGTCATCAGCACATGGAAATCATGAGACTTCATGCTAGTTAATTTCAAATCTTGCATCGAAGCACGTCTTTTCATATTGGAAGAGTAACCTGACGAAACTTTCACACCATGCAAGCACTGGCACAATTCAGTTCTCTCGGCCTTGGACAGAGTGTAAAAAGTAGGTTCGTAGTACGTTTGGCCTTTATCGGTCTCTTTCGGTACTAACTCAGGTCTGATGTCCATATCCACCAAGTCAAGCTGCGCGTTGATACCGTCCTTTGTTTTGCCCTTAATGTTCAGTAAGAGACCAATCAAGCTATCACATACATTCTTCTCGAAGTGCATGATGTCGATACAGTGGCGAACTTATATATGCTCTCAATAAGGTAGGTCCCAAAATATTGATATCTTCTTCTATATACTCCTCTCATGGGTCAACAATTTACGTCCCTGTCCAAGCACAATATCCAAATTCTTAAACATATCATAAACAACTCTCCAGCTTAAATTCCTTGGAGCTGAATCGTTCTCCTTCCTTCCGTCAAATTGTTTTTCATCTTACGGTATGGGTGATTCCTCTGAAGGAACCTACGGTGACCCATATACACAATTTTATGAGACTAATTCAGCCACGCACTCTCGGTATCATCTAAAGCAGTGAGTATAGGCTTTTTCTCCTGTTGTACTCTGGCCTGACAGGTTAGCAAGGGTAGGATAATCATTTATGGTGCCGAACAACAGGCAGTGCAAAGTGAAGTTCTCTCGTTTGCACGCATCCCATACCTGTACCCCAGGAACCTACAGTGTTTTTAGATCTTCCACCAATGGTGCTAGATACACATCAATGTCGTTCCCAGGTTACCTTGGCCCTTGGATAAGTATGGAAAGTACTTCCGCTTCGTAGATAACTAAGGAGCAAGGTTGTAGATACAGAGATTCATGGGCAAATGCTATGTCAGATGCTCATGTTACCGAAAAGATTTATTCCATCTGTACTCAATCCAAACCTTATATTCCTCGATTCTGCACCGAATTCTGCAAACAACCTATCGATGTTTCTCCACTAGAAGAATCAGCATGGTGTCTTAGCATTCCATCATTCTTACGCTCCTCTGAGTGCCAACACAGCAGTTTTGCCTCCCTTGGGGTGGCAAATAAACGCTTCAAACAAGGAATCACAGGAAGATACCACGCCACCTTAGCAGGAGGTCCTTTCTTCACCTTGATGCCCTCGCCGTCGTCATCTGGTTATTCTTACACTTGTATCAGGATGCGTTGCATATCGGACATACATGCAAGTCTGCGTACTCTTTACGGTAGAGGATACAGTCGTTCGAACATATATGTATTCTTTCTACTTCCATTCCCATGGGACAAAAAAACCTTCTTGGCTTTGTAGATTGTTGTCGGCAACTCGTTTTCCTCCAAAAGCATGTTCGCTAATAGACCTAACAGTGCCGTGAAACTCTTATCGGACCAACCGTTGCTTGCCTTCAATTTCAGCAGTTCAAGCACGGATGACAACCTTGTGTATTTCGACTTGCAACTCGAGAACAAAGGTTTCTTCGAATCGTCCATCAAGCCTCAGAATTTACCATACTCTCTCTCACCATGGTTCCCTGCTACATCGTGCAGGATCTGATGCAGATTGTCAATGTGCAACATATCCTCATCGGATGCACAATCGATATCATTCGGTATATCGTTGACTTCGTCGGCAATGTTAGTATTGCTTGCTTTCTGTATAATCTACTCTTCACCGTGACTGGTCCAATATGTATACCCCCTTTTGAAACCCCGTAGAATCAAGTGTGCTTAGATCTGGGCTGAGTTGCCAAACATCCTCAGATTGTCACAGTTAATGCATGAACAAGACATAAATTGGACCCCTTTATTAAGCATATCCTCCTCTTCAACTCTTCTAAAAGCAGAGAAGCTATTAATGTACTCGACACTCGCACGGTTCGCAGTGTACATCCAACTTCGATCCATCTATGTACGCTACGTATATAATAATAAGTGTTAAATAATGAAGTACACTGCACATGCATACATTCTTAAAATTGGAGCACAGATTAATAACAAGCTAAACTATATCCTAAATCATAAACCATGCTAGATCTAAAGAACAAACGAATCTACAATCTACATATAAGCTACATTTAAACTTACAAACCTAGTTTCTTAGATCACAAAGAAGAAATGTATATTTATGTAAGCTACATTTGATCTTAGCATCTTCAATCCTCTCTTTACCTAGCAAGGTACATCTTGAGTATAATGCAGTTAGAACTAATTATTACTTTAGATCACAAAGAACAAATAGATCTACACCAAGCTAGATCTAAACCATCTTCAATTCTCTCTTTACCAAGCTAGATTTTGAATATAATACAATTAGAACCAATTACTAATCTTAGATCACCAAGAACAAAAGGATCTACAATCACTCTTCCAAATTCACGGTCTCCTTTCACCAGATCACCTCTTAATTGCAGCCACCTCAAAAATAACTCAGGAAACCCTAAAAACACTAAGTGGGTCAGGACTCTCTGTACTTATTTCCAGAAAATTCTAATCACAGACGATTTTAACCAAAAACGGTTAGTGATGACAACCATTCACATCACTGACCATTTTTGGCTAAAAGTATCAGTGACGAGAATTCACATCACTCATGGCTTTTGGCTAAAACCGTCAGTGATGTGAATGGTAGTCATCACTAACGGTTCTTATCTAAAACCGTCTTTGATGATGCTCATATCGCTAACGGTTTTACTTAAAAACCGTCAGTGATGTGAATGGTCGTCATCACTGAAGGTTATTGGCTAAAACCGTCTCTGATGAGGCTTATATCACGGTTTTTGACTAAAACCGTCAGTAATGATCCGCTATCATAGATGATTTTTTAAAACCATCAGTGATGATAGGTCTAATATAAGCATTTTTGTAGTAGTGGATGGGGCCTAGTGTCTAACAAACTCTACCTGTTTGGCTATGAGAAGATTACATAGTGTTACGTACTCCGCATGCTGAGTTTCACACTAGCGCTGCTGCAGGTTCATGGTCTTCTCAACCCGCTCAAACAAGGACGATTGGCGCTCCATGTGATTCTCAATCATCTCTAGCCTCACACTCGTTCTAGAGTTGTCTACCTCGTGGTCGTGAGTGCATGGAGGGAACCTCTGGTCAGGTGGAATGAACTCTGGATCTTCACTATCATATTCGCTATTAAGTCCGAGATCCTCGAAATCAGTGTCCTCAGTGTAATCATGTTCACCCTCAGGCTCGCAATGACGAAATTGAAGTGGATCAACTCAAAGTCTGTGAGCTGTGTCCAGCTGATGCTACAGTACACGGTCACTGAGACAACAGTCCTCTGTAGTCCAGGCAGATGCCAATTAAACATCTCTTAGCTGAAATGTAACTCTCCTCAACAAATATCAAACGTAGGAAAGGTGCATAGGCAGGATTCTCGTCATATTAGAGTAGATGGTGTCATCCATCTCTCTCATGATCAAATCCACAGTGTCCATTCTTCAGCCCTTGAGGATCAAGTGAATGAGCCAAATCATAACAGCAGCCAAATCCTCACGGCTCCCAACCTCGGTAGGATAGTGTAGCGGATGACAATATAAAACAAGGGCAAGTATTGTCAATCCCTTCTCATCCTTTGTACTGAAGTTCTCTACCGCTAAATCCTGATACATATGATTAGTGTCTACAAGAGGTGGCAGAACAGCTGAGTAGTGGCTGTTAGGATAAGCTAGTGAGTGAATACGAGCACCACATCTGGCACGCTTTGGCGACTGTCCAGTGCTGACCACCAAGCATAAATGTGATATACGACGTGTCTTGTGGAATCTAAAGAGTGGCATAAAACTCAAGTACAAGATCCATTCGCCAACTCATTGGAAGCCTCTCCATAAGTTGAGATAGGCCAGGAGTAATACAGAAAACGCGTAGAACATTCCTCCCTGAAGCTGCCTCCCTGACTTTGTTCTAGTTAATCCAGTGGTGCTTCCTCAAAGCACGGCGAGCGTTATAGATTCTGAAATGGTCATGATGCACCTGAGTCCAAAACCTGTAATCGCCGATGTTCTCTTGGCGGGGAGGAATGAAAGCATCTAATCAAGGAAACAATTATGATCTTCTGGAGCTATTTTCCTTTCTTGCCAAAGTAAAATATGGACTCTACGGCCTCTGGCTCGTCTGACTCTGAAGACAGCTCCTCATAGGTTGGCGGGGGAGCAGGAGCAGGAGTACGAGGGGGAGCTGGTGATCCAACATGACCTCTGGGTTGTCGTCGGGGAGTACCACCGCTGACTGGCAACTGATCATCAATGTCTTGGACAACCTCCCTGATGTGTTGATGTCTTGACGAATCCCTGATCGTAACTGTAGTCATCCTCGGATGCTGAGGAAACTCTCTGATCAATGTACCTGATCTGGGCCTCATGTTCCTCAAAGAAGGAAGAGGTGTTGGTGATCTCTTTTTTCGCTTTCCCTTGTTTGCTGCAGTTGCTTTGCCCATAATGATCCATCAAGAAGTACTGAAAAAAAGCAACAATTTTTGTCTGACAAACAATAATTTGTCAAGCAACGACCACTGGCAAGAGCTCGAACCAAGGAACCCGAGCACACAACACTACACTTGTTAAGACTAACTCAACAAAACGAGCTTCCAATGTTAAGAACCGCTGCCCCTATCCAATCTCTGCCCCAAACTACCATCTGATTGCACGCAAAACACTGGCCATGGAAAGATAGGAATTTAGAATTTGGTCAAAACCAAGGATTACAACGACTAGGGTTAGGGTTTTAAAAGTTGGGAGAAAAAAATAACAAAAGCAATGAAATTAGTCACATATCAAATCCTAGAGAGCAAATGAGACCCTTGGTGCTGGAGGAGGTGGTCGCAGCGGCGCCGGCGTCAGTAAAGAACATCGAGCGGCGGTGGCGGCGTGTGAAGCAGCGGTCACAGATGAGGAACCGGGGAGAAGCGCCCACCGATGTGCAGAGGAAGACAATGCGACTCCATTTTGTGAGGTCACCAGCGATGAGAGACAGTCGTCGGCAAGGACGGCGGCTGCAGGTGCAAGGCACATGCGGCTGCAGGACGATTGATTTGGGAAATTTTCACTATGTTGATTTTGAGCTAGGGTCAAAGGATGTCAAGACATATAAGATCAATGATGGACAGTCCAGATTGAATGATCTTGATCGGACGGATCATGATAGACCTTAAAGAATGAAAGGGTAAGCGTGAATCTGCACCCTCTAAAATGACTTAATCCCAAACGAACAGTCCATATTAGATCTAGAGAAGAGAGATAAAGACCCCTAGGCCAGGGTTTCCCATGTAGTTCAAATAATCCGGGCCTCTCGGATAATCCGTGCCACTCGAATTGTCGACTTTTGTAGTCGACAATAAAATTATGGGGCAGACGCTAGATCTCAAACTCCATGGTCACACAAGACAAGGGATTATACAGGTTCAGGCTCTCATGAAGGAGGTAATACTCTAGTCCTGTGCGCTGGGATTATATTGCTGTGTATCCGGATCTGGGGTTGCTCAAGGCGCAATGTGCTCTGGGCGATATGAGGTGTTCTATGCTCTAGGGCTTGATCCCTATGTTGATGCCCGCCCTCTCCCTTATATACTGGGGGTGGTGCGGCTTACAGAATTATGATCGGTTAGGAGATCCCGATTGGTTACTAGATTCTAGTCGGTTACAGGATAGAGCTTACATCTTTACCTTCCTTATAAACGACTCGGATTGCAACAATATCTTTTACATCCAAATATATGTTCAACTATCTATGGGATGTACCCCCTAGCGCATGGCAACAAGGCCTGGTGCGGGGGATATCATCCTGGCCTTCCTCTTGGGCTTATCCCACCAGACGTCTCTGGGTCAATCCTGGAGATACCTGGTTATATATATTCCACAGTAGCCCCCGAGTGCTTCATGATCCGATCGCTATGTTTCCAATTAAATTTCTGCTTGAGTTGCTGTCCACGACTTCTTGTTTGAGCTTATTGGTTCTTTCATTCGGTTGGGAGGCTTCTTCTTCAAATGAGCGAATTATGAAGGACTCGAATATAACCCTTAATTTTCGCTTCAAATGAACATAATCTTCTATCGGGCAGGCTTGTTGCGAGCTGCCTTGCGGACCTTTGCTCGTATTTCAAATGTAGATTGGATATTTTTTCCGCCCGAAGTTTTACTTCTCTTTGTGGATAATCACCGGACAGTCTTCGAGGTCCCCTTGATTTTCTGTGTCAACTCGTTTGGCGAAAAACTCCTTGGCTTCTAAAACTATATTAACTCCAAATCTTTTCGGCTCCTGACGCATTTACTTCATCTTTCCTGTCTTGGCTATAAAAGGCGAACCAGTGCTTGTAGAATGTATTCTATCGCATTTTGTCTTCCATTTTCTTGCCGCAAGTTTCTATCTTTGTCATGCTGAAGTGGTGCGACTACGCGGCGGAGCAGGACCCCGAGCACGCCGAGCTTTGGGAGGACTTCGACCGCGCGATGGAGGAGCTGGCCGAGGAGAGGGCGGTGGAGCACGACCTCGCCGCCGTCGACGCCTTCCTCGAGATCTTACGCCTTTATAGGGCAAGGAGGCGCTAAATGGCGCTTCGGCGTGTCTTGCCGTGAGGAAGTCTAAGGCTCCTGCCAATGTAATAGGATCCTTTCCTGGTAATGCCCAGGAAATTAATAATAAAAAAGTACCTTTTTAAAGTGTGTCCATGACTATCGCTTGACGTAATTTATACTTAGCTTGAGGCTCACCGAAGCTTGCATGGCTATTCAATTTGGCGATGTCCGTGTCCATCTGCCGTAGAGCGTAGCTTGGGCTTGACGTGAAATACACCGCATTTAAACTTGGCGACTCTTGGCCGAGTGATATCCATATCGATGGTGCGGGATCGAAGTTAGCCCCTTGGAGCGTGTCGAGATTTACATGGCTCTTGGCGAGTGGCACTCATATCCGATCGTGTAGGATCTGACTTTAGCCCTCTTGAGCGTGTCAATTTTTCTGGCTCACGGCCGAGTGATACCTGTACCCGACTATTGTAGGATACAGCTCTGGTCCGTCTTGGGACATATCAAGGTTTTCTTGGCTCATGGCCAAGTGATACCCATATCCTTATGACATAGCTTAGGCTCGACTTGGAGCGTATCATGCTTACATGGCTCTTGGCCGAGTGATACCCATATCCGACTAGTGTAGGATACATCTTTGGTCCAACTTGGGACGTATCAAGGTTCCATCCGAGTGGTATCCGTACTCGTTTATTACGACGCACAGCTTTCCGACCCTCATGGGGCATACCATTGGATTTGTGCCCGTTTCGGCTTGACCCGTGATATATGATTCCGTCATGCGGTAACCACCTAACAACCCATCGTGGGGCATATCATGAAAATTTATATTTTCTATCCAAGTTGGAGAGTACGCACGTCCCACTTAACACGGTAAGTGGTAAAAACATCCCATCGTGGGGAGCGACGTGTTCCAAACATGACTTGGTCAAGCCGCACCTGCCTCTGTGAGTCATTACGTCTGTCCTGCAAATCATTTATGGGGAATTCAGAGCGACAAGACGTTTCGCAATCCTTTTTTCCCGCCAGTTCAGCGAAAACCTGATTTTTCCCCCTTTTAAAGGTCAAACCAGGCGTTGCCCGACGGTTCATCCCTTTAGCGCGCATTCCTGCTCTCTTCTACTTCCCTGTTTCTTTGACTTCTCCGCCGCTAGGGTTCCTCGCATTTTTTGCGCCGTCGTAGATCTTTCTTTCGAAGATGTCTTCTCCTTCTTCCTCGCCGCCTTTGCCCCAGGATTGGACGACTTCGACCACAACGGAGGAGAAACTGCAGTCTATGGTGGATGATGGGGTTCTCCCTGACTTGGCCTTGGTCTCCGCCCGGGCGGCTGCCGGTGAGTTTGTCTACGGCCACAAAGAGATGAGTATGACCGCCTTGGGCCTTCTTCAAAGGTCCTACCATGTCGAGCCCCTAGACCGCAAACGGCCAGGTTATGGGGATGGTCTATAGCTCCTGTGCTGGTTTGTTCATCTGTCGTGCGAAGAACTGACATCCTTCGCATATCCGGACGACGTCCTCCGCGTCGGTGACAGCAGTTGGTCAGAAAAATCCTTGACAATAAGCCTTGCCAACTAGGGATGCGGACACCGCATGGTTCCCATAGACTCCCGAGTGAATTTCCTTGAGAAGTTTTCTCCCTTCTTGTTCCGATATGAATCGTCGTAGTACTCCCGAGGAACTCTTGCGATAGAGTTCTTCCTTGATCACCACGTAGCTCTTGCTTGGCGCATTACTCGTTAAACTTGTACTCGGTCTTGGGTAACTCATCCCGTCAAATATTCGGATCTGGGTTGTCCAATCAGGAGTAATGACTAGGACTTCTGCTTCTGCGCTCTTCTCGGCTGGTGTGTCCACCTTCGATCGAGTGCTGATCGTGGGCTTGTGAATTTCTTCGACGAATACTCCCGTGGGCACTGTAGATCGGCAGGATCCCATCTTCGCTAGCTCGTCGACCGCTTCATTGTCTCGGTAGAGCACGTGAATAAGTTCCAAGCTGTCGAAGTTACCTTCCAGCTTGCGTACTTCTTGGCAATAGGCTACCATGTTGTCTTCAATGCAGGACTATTCTTTTTGCACTTGATTAACCACGAGCATCGAATCTCCACGAACCACCAATCGTCGTATGCCAAGTGATATGACGATACGGAGCCCATGGATGAGCGCCTCGTACTCGGCGGCGTTGTTTGATGCGGGGAAAAGAATTTGAAGAACGTACCTTAACCGTTCCCCGCTTGGTGATATGAGCACTATACCAACCCCCGCGCCGCTGAGCATGAGGGAGCCATCGAAGTTCATGGTCCAATACTCGAGTTCCTTGGTGACCACCAGGTTTTGAAGTTCTGTCCACTCGGCGGTGAAGTCGGCGAGCGCTTGAGACTTAATGGCTGTGCGAGGCTTGAATAAGATATCAAAAGTTCCAAGCTCGACTGCCCACTTTGCAATTCTCCCGGTGGCCTCCTGATTGTGGAGAATATCGCCAATTGGGAAGGAGGTGACCACCGAAATCATATGTTCTTGGGAATAGTGCTTGAGCTTACGAGATGTGAGGAATACTGCATATAGCAATTTTTGGACTTGTGGATACCGCACCTTAGCTCGCTCAAGACCTTGCTGACAAAATAAACCGGGTGCTGGACTTTCTGCACGTGGCCCTGCTCCTCCCTTTCTACGACGACCACAGCGCTGACTACATGAGTCGTTGCCGCAATGTATAGCAAGAGGGGTTCTTCTGGCATCGGTGAAACCAAGATCAGGGGCGTCGTTAAGAAAATCTTCAAATCTTCGACCGCCCGCTGTGCCTCTGGAGTCCACTGGAATTTGTCCTGCTTTTTGAGGAGTTTGAAGAATGGCATACCTCGCATACCCAGTCGGGAAATAAACCTGCTGAGTGCAGCCATGCATCCTGTGAGCTTCTGGACATCCTTCTGGCAAGTCGGCGGTTTCATATTTGATATAGCCCTGATCTTCTCTGGGTTGGCCTCAATGCCTCGTTGGGATACGATAAATCCGAGCAGTTTTCCCGAAGATACTCCAAAAACACACTTCTCGGGGTTAAGCTTCATGCTGAAAGCCCTTAGGCTCTCGAACGTCTCGGTTAGGTCGGTGATGAGGTCCTTCCTTTCCTAAGTTTTGACTACGACGTCGTCCACATATGCCTCCACGTTGCGTCCGAGTTGGTTGTGAAAGCACCGCTGAATCGCGTGTTGATATGTCGCTCCAGCATTTTTCAACCCGAATGCCATTGTGGTATAGCAAAAGGCCCCGAAGGGCGTGATGAACAAAGTCTTGATATGATCTTCCGCCTTTAGCCGAATCTGGTGGTACCCTGAGTAGGCATAAAGGAAACTCATGATCTCACACCCGGCGGTTGAATCAACCACTTGGTCAATTCGAGGTAACCCGAAAGGATCCTTCGGACATGCTTTGTTGAGATCGGTATAGTCAACGCACATGCTCCAAGTTTTATTCTTCTTCTGAACAAGTACAGGGTTTGCCAGCTAGTCTGGATGATACACTTCTTTTATAAAGCCTGCGGCTAAAAGCTTGGTGATCTCCTGTTTGATGGCGTTCCGGCGATCTGGAGCAAACCGCCAAAGCCTTTGCTTGACTGGTTTCACACTTTCGTTGACGTGCAAAGAATGCTCGATCACCTCCCTGGGAACACCCGGCATGTCGGATGGTTTCCATGCGAAGATATCTTTGTTAGCTTGGAGGAAGGTGACAAGCTCGCTTTCCTATTTGTCCTCAAGCCCTGTCCCGATCAGAGTCATTTTTGACGAGTCGGACGGGTCGAGAATGATTCTTTTAGTTCCATCGCCAGGCTTCATCCCTGACGTGGCCTGCTTTTTGGACGGGATATCTCCCTCTTCCCACATCATGGTTGCTTCTGCTTGGGTCTCCCTCCTCTCATCGGCTCCTTCCTGCAACTCGGCGAGCTCATGGTTCTCTCGGTCGCACTCCAGGGACCGCTTGACGTTGCTACGAACATTGATGACGCTTCTTGGCCCTGGCATTTTCATCATTAAGTAGGTGTAGTGCGGGATGGCCATGAATCGAGCCAATCCGAGTCTTCCCAAGATGGCGTGATAGGCCGTCTCGAAATTCGCCACCTCAAAATTGATGTACTCAGTCCGATAGTTGTCCTTGGTGCCGAAGATGACGGGCAAGAAAATCTGCCCGAGTGGAAGTGACAATGCTCCAGGAATCACACCATGGAACGGCTGAGTGCTCGGCCTTAGCTCGGAGGGGGGAATGTTCATGTCGTGGAAAGTTTTGGAGAACAAGACGTTGAGTCCACTTCCTCCATCAATCAGGACCTTCTTGAGCCTCACGCTGCGTATAACAGGGTCGAGCACCAGAGGAAACTTACCTAGATGTAGAACCCGGTTGGGGTGATCCGTTCGGTCGAAGGTGATTGGTACCTCGGACCACCTTAGATATCAGGGAGCCGCTAGTTCCACCGCATTGATCTCTCGAGCGGTAAGCTTTTGCTTCCGCTTGGACTCGTATCCGGTGGAGCCCCCGTAAATGTAGTTCAACTCATGCTCAGGCTCTTGAAAATCATCTTCATCTGGAAAATCCTTCTTCTTGGGCGTTTCATCCTTTGCTGGGGCCGGCTGCTTGTTGCTCTCCCGCGCAAAACGCTTCAAGGTGAAGCAGTCCTTGGCGACGTGTTTTCCTTTGGGATGGAAAGGGCAAATTGCTTCCATGACGATGCTGTAATCAGGCCCTTCCCTTCGCATGGCTCGTGGTCGGACGCGCTCGGCCACTGCAACTAATGCTTCGCCCTTCCGCTTCTTGTCATTGTGCTTGGAGGACTCGAGTTTGTCGCCCTTGTTCTTCTGATGTGGGCGATCTTCCTGGCGCTCGGCCAGGGCGTCTGAGGCCGTGGCGTAGCGGTCGGCCAGTGCGAACATCTCCTTCACGGAGGTCGGGGGTTTCCTAGACATTTTCTTAATTAGATCAGGGTCACTTACTCCTTTTTGGAAGGCTGCCACCACCACGGCTTTAGATACGTCCCTGATGGTGTTCTTCTTATGCATGAAACGCCGGATGAAATCCCTCAGCGTCTCGTCCTTCTTCTGGTGCAACTGGTATAGGTCCCATGGAGTGCCAGGCCTCTCATAGGTTCCCTGGAAGTTAGCAATGAATTGATCGCAGAGATCGCTCCAGGAGTCCACCGAGTTGGCAGGGAGGCCCGTGAGCCATGCTTGAGTCGAGGGGGTAAGGTTGACGGGCAGGTAATTCGCCATCACATTCTGGTTGCCCCCGGCCGCTTTGACCGCTAGGGCGTATACCTGCAGCCAAGCTTCCGGATCTCGCTCATCATCAAACTTGACAATGCCTTTAGGGTTGAAACCTTCAGGCCATACCACTCGGCGCAGCCGAGGAGTGAATGCTCGAATCCTGTTAATGGATCTTTCTTCATGATGAGGGGGAGAGCGGCGCGACGAGCCTCTGGCTCGACGATGGTCGTCACTGCGTTGGGGTGGAGTTCGGCGCGGCGAGTCCATGACTCGGCGATCGTCGTCGTCTCGGCCCCGACGATGGCGGTCTCCATGGTCGTTGTAGTCGTCGCACCTTCGATCGCTTCGCCGATCAAAGCCGATGCCAAAACGCTCGAAGTCGTCGCAACGCCTGCGTCGCTCTTCCTCGTCCTGCTCCTATCGTCTAGTGGTGATATCTTGGCAGAGGTCGTGGTTGAGGGTGCGGCGTGCGTCTCTGACTGGTGGTGCGTGGCGCCGACTACCGGTGTTCCGACTGGTTGCAGTCCGACTACTGGCGACACGGTTTGCCGCATGGGAGCGTGAGTGCGCTTCACCCACCAGCTTTTCCTGGTTCTACAGGATTGCGGCCGCCGTCACCATGGCCTTGATCTGCGCCATGATCGGGGCTGCCGGGCTATCCGAGGCAATCATTGGGTCCAGCGTGTCGAGAAGCGTTTTGGAGGCGACGACATTCTGCATCGACGTGCGGAAGACAGATTGGTCTCCCAACCTGGACTGCAGGATATCTTCGCGGACATTGCGGCCGCGCGATCGAAGAGACCACGCCGGCACATCTTTACCCTTACGAAGACGATCTTCTTCTGCAGCTTCCCTGTCTTCTTGTTGGAGATCGGTCCTCTGCTCCTCGATCGCGAAAACGCCACAAAAATCGCAGTAGTTTTTCATCATGCCGACTGGTTCCCTGGATAAGTCAGAGCGGCATACCTGAGATGGTTTGATCTGATCTTTGCCAGATTGGATCTGGTTTTGGACCAGGCGGACAAGCTCTCCGTGCATATCTGTGATGAAGTCCAGACTTCCGAAGCGGAAGGCTTGGCCGGAGACAAAGGTGGCGATGAACCCGCCGATTGCTGCCATTGAGTCTATAGGAAAAGATTGAAGCGCTTCCTCTACCTGGCGCGCCAACTGTCAACTTTTGTAGTCGGCAATGAAATTATGGGACAGGCGCTAGATCTCAAACTCGATGGTCACACAAGACAAGGGATTATCTGAGTTCGAGCTCTCGCGAGGAGATAATACCCTAGTCTTGTATTTGGGATTATATTCTTGTGTATCCGGATGCAGGTTGCTCAAGGCGCAATGTGCTCTGGGCGATATGAGGTGTTCTATGCTCTAGGGCTTGATCCCTATGTTGATGCCCGCCCTCTCCCTTATATACTGGGGGTGGTGCGGCTTACAGTGTTCTGATCGGTTAGGAGATCCCGATCGGTTACTAGATTCTAGTCGGTTACAGGATAGAGCATACATCTTTACCTTCCTTATAAACGACTTGGATTGCAACAATATCTTTTACATCCAAATATATGTTCAACTATCTATGGGATGTACCCCCTAGCGCATGGCAACAAGGCCTGGTGCGGGGGATATCATCCTGGGCCTTCCTCTTGGGCTTATCCCCCCGGAGGTCTTTGTGTCAATCATGGAGATACCTGGTTATATATATTCCACACGAATGATCCTGATAACTCAGATAATATGGCTTAGTCGAATGATCTGACTTACACAGATACTGTAGAAAAATTCTAAGAGCTGCTATTTTTCTCTTCCATGCCTCAAACGAAATATACTCAAATAAACACATGTTTAGGAACAGTTGAGTCGACATGGACCAACAAAATAGAATTTTCTAGAAGATATTGCTATTTTCCATATAGATTTCCAACAATTCTTTTATTTTCAAAGAGAGTGGACCAAATGAGTTGGAATTTTGGAATGTTTGGAAATGTATGGACCTAATTGATGCCACCATGGACAAGGTATGGATAAACAATGCTCTAGTGACTTAGACCCATGTTTTGCTAGAAAGCCCATAATTAAGCGCATAATAGGTTTTTGGTTTTTTTGCAATCTCATTTTGTAAGATGTTGGCCAAAAGAAGGATTTTTGAGATAATTTTCATAATTTCTAATATAGTTTTCAACATAATTTTCATGCAAAGCAAGTTTTGGTTTTCTTTTTTATGATGCAAATTATTTTTGAAACTCATTTAGAAACCATTTGATATGATATAGTACATTTGTATGACAAAACATTTTCTAAACATTTTGGCTAAGAAAAGGTCTTTTCAAAAACCCAACTAGCAAGAATTTTAATATGTTCACATATAGGACGCAATAATACACAAAGGATATAATTACTCCCCTTCATGTTGTATTCCCATTGGAGTTCACGACAGCCAAAATCTACAATCATCTACCCAACTGAAGAAGATATCCACATGGAAATACATTACAAGAAAGTAAATATACTTGTTGACGTCAAAAACTTGAAGTAGGGTTTCTGAAAACAGCACACCAGATGAACATCTGGTTCAGAGCGTGCCAGTCGATTTGACCTGTAATCGACAAGGTAAAATATAAAATTCACTCAAAGCCGATCGTGAAGATCAATCGGCTTAGACTCAATCAGCTCAAAGCCGATTAAATCGAAGCAAAAGGGTAAGTCCAACTAGCCGATTAAGGCTAATCGGAGCATAAAGGTAGACCGATTCTGAAGAAGGCGATACGCAGCAAAATCAGAATAAATCAAATCTGGACGTAATTGATGAAGATCAACAATCGGCGATGCGCAACTTTATTGATCAAAATCGAATTACAGAAAGGATTCTAAGTTACAAAAGCTACTCCTAGTCGACAGGAAAAAAGAGAACAATGTAAATTTGTGGGTTTGATTGTGTTTTTGTTTTGCAGCTCGCCATTGTCCACCTCTTATACCCACCGGCCGACAAAGTCCTAGTACAACATGTGTTGGGAGTAGTATCCGTATCGGCCTTTATTTTTAGGGTAATTTCCTTAACAATCTGTCTTGTTTCCAAATATCTTGATCCGTTATCCCAATCGTATCTTGTTGTTTCTGGACTGCCGATTTAACCATACTTGCCAAATTCTGGTGCAAACATATGCCCCCCTTTTTTGAGAGATGACTTGTTATTTCTCAAAAATTGTAACCATCGGCTTTTATTCCATCGGCTAACTGCTAACCCTTATTCAGTAACTGCCGCTTTAATTGCGCTGTAATTTCCTGACATGCACATAGTGCATTTTAACTGTTCGCGTCCCTTGATATCTTCCTTCCCGCGTTTTCATCTTTTACCGCGCTATAAAATACGGCCCCCACACTGTCATTTTCATGCACACAAGCTCTCGAGTTGTCTGCAATCGGCTTTAGCTCCTTCAGTTGATGAATTTTCGGAACAGTTCCTTAGCTCAATCACCCTTTCAGATCGGCTGCAATGGACCTGAGTCAGGTACTCATCCCGATCCCACATAGCACTGATTAATACTTCTTGGGACCCTTAGGAAATGTAGAAGTCAACACTGTTACAAATCAAGAAATCCCTCGTCTTCCTTTGTTGGCCTCTGGACATAATATAGAAGGGTGAAATAAAAGCTCCAGAGCTTGGCCGACAGCTCTAAAAGGGTGGAGAAATTGGTTCATTAGAGTGGCAGCCCAGAAGAGGAGTGAGTGGAAAAAATTGGGTATAGCCGAATATATCCCCCTTTCTTTAGCCGACCTAGAAGCCAATGAGCCCCTAGTGGCTACGGCCTGTTATTTCTGGTCAGATTGCTTTAAATGCTTTCCTATTTCGTACCGGTCCCATCGGCCCAGCTCTTTTGGACGTAGCTCAACTGTGCTACTTTAGGCCAGATGGTGAGCAAATATCGACTTTTAGCGGTAAACCCAGATATAAACTCATCAGATCGAAGGGTGAAGGATGGGCCAAATACATAGGAAATAATAATAGAGTTAATGGGCCTGTATCGGATGAAGAGCATGCTGCCTTTCTTAACCATTGGTTGGATCGTTTCCTTTTCTGTGGTGCATCTCTCGGGCCGACTCAAGTTTACCAGGTTATAGCAGAACAGCTTGTTGAAGGCCGTCGGCTGGCTTTAGGGAAAAATTTTCTGGGTGCTGTTTATCAAATGTTATATGTAATAAGAAGTCGGCTTTCTACTGGTTTTGAACATTTTACCGTCGGTAACGTAGGAGGGCCGGTGTGGTTTGTGCAGATTTGGTTGTACTGTTTATTCAATCGCCCTTTCAACTTGAACTTAGCCGACGGGACCCCATTCCCAAGAGATGATACTCCAGAGGGCGCACCTTTTCAGTTCAGGGAATGCCGATCTTTTGGTGAAAGGTTCATGATGTGCTCCAGTAATGAGAAAAAATCACACCTATCGATTGTAGAAAATATTTGTCATTTTTCTGCAACTAGACACTGAAGACTTCAAACAATAAGATTTCTTTAGTTACAGTTCCACAGCCAATTTCCCTTGGCCTTCTTTCTTGCATTTGGAAGCTGATAGTTCTTTGATGCCTGATGAGACCCTATATTTATATAAACTCTACATCTCCCCATGCGTTTTTCATTCCAGCCTTCATACCAGGAATCGGACATTTTAACCATCATATGAATTTTACCATCCTTCATTTTATGCGAGACAACTAGGTTTTGGCCAAGTGATTCCAGGTCTGGCACTTCTTGATCGACTACAGCCCAGAGCTAGAGTCCGTAATGCTGCTGCAGCCGAACTAGTCTTAGAAATAGCCGATGAGCTTCAACTTCGTAGCTTCCCTCACTTCTTTCTGAATGCCCACCGGGCGGGTGGTTTCACATCATGGTGGTGGCTATTGCAGAGTCATTGTACATGGAAAAAACTCCGTCAATTATAATCAAGGAATTCTTCCCAGACTTACCAGAGCCGACATTAGTGTCTAACAGTGATTCTAGCAATGAAGCTAGTTCGTCAGGTTACACTAACACGAGCTTAGAAAAAATAACGGGCGAGGTATCAGCTTTAATCAACTTCGTCTTGTTCATCTTTATTTTTACCTAAGATAGTTCACTGACTGATCTTTGTTTACTTCATAGATCAAGGTTGTTGGCAAGAAACCCATCACTGGCCAATCGGGCAGCTGCCAACAAGGTAAGAGGCCACACAAATCGACTGGCCTCACCGGGTATACTTTAGGTACCCTGGGCATTCAGAGTTCGTTATTATCGGACATGGAGAAAAAATAACCCAGTAAGTATATCATGATCGACTAACATCTCCTTAGATCCCTTCTGGTAACTAACTCACAGCTGATTGTAATTTCAGAAAAGAAGAAGACTAAGTACACCAAAGCCCCCGCCAAAAAGGAGTCGAAGCCCTAGGAGCAAAGTGGCGAGAGTTCGCCACATGCGTCGGCTACTGCAAGGGTAAGTTTATCCATTTTATCGATTTATGATGTATATTTTTGAGACTTCAGCTTACCCTTTGTCTTCTTATACAACCGAAACCGTCAGCGTAGGTTGCAGTAATTTTGGCTGACCTTCCTGGCACTTCCTTGGGAGTTCTCTCTCCCTCTCTGCCGATGCCACCAGCCACAACAGTTGAAGTACTCCTAGAGTCTTCTGACCCAACCAATTTGTTGGGCTTTTTGTTGGCCGATCTTGATGATCCGGAGATCATGGCCATGGACGATTATGATGCGGCAAAAAGAAAAATCCTTGAAGTCTCTAAAGAAGCATCGGCCGTGGTAACATCAGCTCCAGGGATGCAAGAATGCCTCGATAAGCTTTTTGATTTGGTGATGAGGCCGCAATCGGAGATTCTCCAAAATAATCAGCCGATTCGCGATGCCATGGCAACGGTTGAAGCCGATCTGCCCCCAGAGGCAATGGAAGCACTTCTGAATGTCTGCCACCTGGACGAGAAGAAATCTCAAGTGGAGGCAGCTCAAGCCAGAATAGCCCAGCGTGAAGCTCAAGAAGCCGATCAGAAACTTTTGGATGAGTTGATCGCTGATGCTAAGGCAAAAAAGCATAAGTTTGATGCCAATACTGAGCTGCTTAAGGCTTCCAAGGAGTCCATCTTAAAGCTTGAGACGACTAAGAAGTTTCTTCTGGAAGAGTTGGTTAAGACTGAAAAGCAGCTCCTAGAAAGCCAACAAACCCTGGAGAAGACTTCATTGGCAATCAAAGACCAGAAACTGGGTATTGCCATAGCCGTGGTCGGCGTGAAGAAACAAATGGCCAAGGTGACCCCTGTTCCTAGAAACCCTAAAGAAGATGAGCGCATAATTGATGAAGTGCAAGGCGTAATTGCCAAAGCCGTGGGTGCTCTATCGGCCTTGGGTGCAAGACTCTCTGGCTCTGGTCTTCAATGTTAAAAAATTTTATGATGAAAACTCTGTCGGATGCTTGTCTTTTGGAACACCTTGTGTAACGTTTTAACTTTGTTTCAATCGGCTGTTTAACCAATTTTGTGCTTATCTTGTCATGTAATTTACTTCCATTCTAGCCGATTAACCGCAAGGAGTTAACTTGACTTTTCATATCGATACTTTTCTCAGCCGGCTAAGCTCCAACCCAAACGCTAGGATAGTATTTCTTCAAGTATTTCCCATTAATGGCTTTAGGCAAAATAGTTCCTTATAACGTCTCGAGTATGTATGAATTTCCATCAACTAGCCGATTAATCTTATACGACCCTTTCCACGTAGGCGACCATTTCCCAAATCGGTAATCTCTAGAACCAACAGGTAGTATGGTCTTCCAAACTAAATTGGCTTCATCAAAAGACTTAGGCACCACCTTTTTATTATATGCCCTTGCAACTCTTATCTTATTCTTCTTAAGCCGATCCAGTGTAGACAAACGTAATTCTGCTAATTCATCCAAGTTTTCGATCATTAGATCGTTGTAATTTTGAGCTGACAATCCATTTTGTCTGGCTATTCGTATAGAATCAATGCTAATCTCCACAGGTAAAATGGCCTCTTGGCCATACACTAACTGATAAGGCGAAAAATTTGTTGCTCCGTGATAGGCTAGCTGATTCGCCCAAAGTGACTCCGATAGCGTTGAGTGCCAATTCCTTGGTTTCTTATCGATTTTTCTTTTAAGTAACTTAATCAACATTTTATTAGATGACTCGGCTTGTCCATTAGCCTGAGCATAATACGGGGATGAATTTAACAACTTGATCCCTAGAGTCTTTGCATAATTCTGAAACTCATTGGACATACAGTACTTTGATCGGTCGTGATCATTTGTGGTATTCCAAACCGATGAATAATGTGTTCATTAACAAACCCGATTGCTTCAACACTCGTAACCTTTTTGAGCGGTATAGTCTCAACCCACTTAGAAAAATAATCGGTTGCGGCCAAAATAAACTTATGGCCTTTGCTTGAAGCAGGAAATATTTGGCCGATTACATCTATCCCCCATCCTCTGAACGGCCATGGCTTGATAATCGGATGTAAAGCCGATGCCGGTTCTAGCTGTAGGTTGCCAAATTTTTTATAAGTCTGACATCCTTTATAATATCGGAAATAATCTTCTAACATTGTCGGCCAAAAATATCTTGTTCGTCTAAGCGTCCACTTCATCTTATGAGCCGATTGATGAAATCCGCAAATACCTTCATGCACTTCACCCATTGCCACTTGCACCTCTTCGGCTCCAAGGCATCTTAACATGAAACCTTCCATCGTCCGATAATACAAAATATCATTCAAGACTACGTACTTCAATGCTTGTTGCCTAACTTTGTGCTCTGTTGGCTTAGATGGGTCGATTAGGTAATCTCTTATCCGTGTTCTCCAGTCGATAGCATCGGCACACATGACAACTTTGCTCACTAGTTCAGTAATCTGATATTGGCTAAAGTCCTTATACCTCGATGCCTGCTGATCCAGTGCATTGGCTCTATCGTTCAATTCCCGAAGGATATGACCGATAGAGAATGAGGGATATGAACCGATAGTTTCGAAGCACTGTTCTAAATATTTAAGTAACACTTCATCACGGCATTGGCATTCGCCCTTTACTTGTTGTACGATTAACATAGAGTCACCGTATGCCTCAACAGTATCCACTCCAATATTTTCTAATAGCTGTAATCCTTTGAGCAATGCTTCGTATTCTACCTGGTTGTTTGAACATCGGCTATTTAATCAAAATGCGAACTCAAAATTGTGACCCTTGGGTGAGATGAGTACGATACCAATACCATCACCCTCTCGACATACCGACCCATCAAAAAACAGTTTCCAAGGGGCAACAGAAACTAGGTCGACGAAGGTATCATGTCCTATCATAAAGTCGGCTATAACTTGTCCTTTAACTGCCTTAGCCAATTCATATGATAGGTCGAACTCTATTAAGGCATAAGCCCATTGACCAAGTCGACCTTGTAAAATCGGAGCTGATAACATATACTTTATAACATCGGTTTTGCAGACTACCTTACAAGTCGATGCTAAAATATAATGCCTTAGCTTTGTACAGGAGAAATATAAAGATAGACACAATTTTTCAACGAAAGGGTAACTGATCTCAGTATCTAGTAGGCGTCGGCTTAAATAAAATATTACTCTTTCCTTACTATTGACTTCCTGTGCCAAAACGGCTCCGATAGCTTCCTCTTCAGCCGATATATATAACTTAAAAGGAATTCCTTTCCGTGGCATGGCCAGAACCGGAGGATTGGCCAGGTATTCCTTGATATCATCAAAAGCCTTTTGCTTGTCAGCTCCCCAAACAAACTCTTGATTATCCTTTAACTTCAGCAGAAGTGTGAACGTACGAATCCGACCAGAAAGATTTGAAATGAATCATCAGAGATAGTTAATCTTACCAACCAGCTTTGCAACACATTATTGCATGTCGACGGCTTTGTTTTGGCTATAGCTTTGACCCTTTCTTGATTAACTTCAATTCCTCTTTTATGGACCATAAAGCCCAAAAACTGCCCAGCCGACACACCAAACACACACTTGAAAGGATTCATTTTCAAACCATGTATTCTTATATTCTGGAAGACCTTTTCTAAATCGGCTAAATGTTGTATATCATCTTTAGATTTTACTACAACATCATCAATGTATATTTCAACAATGTGGCCGATTAAATCATGAAAAATCATATTCATGGCTCGTTGGTAAGTTGCCTCGGCATTCTTTAAACCGAACGTCATAACTGTCCACTCAAATAGCCCTAATGCACCAGGACATTTGAAGGCAGTCTTAGGTATATCGGCTTTTGCCATGAATATCTGATTGTATCCGGCATTACCATCTAAAAAACTAATGATTTTATTTCCTGATGTAGCATCGATAAGCATATCAGCTATTGGCATCGGATATTCATCCTTTGGTGTGGCTTTATTTAAGTCTCTAAAGTTGACACACACCCTAAGTTTTCCGTTTTTCTTTATGACTGGAACGATATTGGAAACCCACTCTGTGTATCGACAAGGCCTAATAAATTTTGCTTCCAATAATCGTTCTATCTCCTCTTTTATGATATTGTACAAGGTCAGATTAAAGCGTCTAGGATACTGCCTAAACGGCCGATATCCTGATTTAATAGGCAACCGATGTTCGACCAGTTGTCGGCTTAAACCAGGCATCTCGTGATACTCCCAGGAAAAACAATCTTTATAATCTTTGAGAATTTTGATCAACTTCTCTTTATATTTTACATCTAATTTTGAGCTAATAAAAGTTGGTCTTTTCCTATCACCACTACCTATATTGACTTCTTTAAGCAGGTCGGTAGATGTGAACCATTGGCCTAACTTCTCGATTTCTTGGAAATCCGCGATGGCCTCATAGCTATCTGCTATTTGCCGATAGCTTGGCATTTTGTCTTGTAGGGCCTTCACTGTTTTCCTTGACCCCATCGACGTAATACCTAATTTGCTCGATCGAACGTGCCTGGCTTGGCACTGATCGGCATAAGTCCTATCTTGCCAACGCAAATAAAGTCACAACCATCCAGCGTTTTCCCCGATATACATCCGGCCTCTTCATGTTGCCAATTCGCATCTGAACTGGCCATAGCGATATGAGCCGATGTATCAGCTGAGACGACTTCAACTTCGCCTCCATTCCATTGGACAAGCGCCTGATCCATGGTCGACGGAATGCAGCAATTGGCATGAATCCAATCCCGACCGAGCAGCACACTGTAATTGCCTTTGGCGTCAATGACAAAGAATGCGGTCGACAAAGTCTTACTACCGACAGTCAACTCTATGACCATAACGCCTTTGGCTTTTGTGGGACCGCCTGTGAAGTCATTCAAAACCATATTAATCTTGATCAAATGTTCATCGGACTTACCCAATTTTTTGCAGGTGGTGTACGGCATCAAATTGACAATAGCTCTCCCATCTACCAGCATCCTTGATATCGGCTTGCCATTTATATATCCTTTTAAATACAATGGTTTTAGATGCCGATGATCATCCTGTGGTTTTTCAAAGATCACATTTTGGGTACCTAAACATGATTGAGCAAAAGTTTCTTTGGCCGATTCAGTTTTAATTTTGAACTCGGTCGGCAATGTGAATACCATGTTGATGTCCATCGGAGGTGTATCATCCCTAATCATGGGAGAATCCAGGTCATCGGCTGAATCAAAATCATCTTCAACCTGCTCTTTCTTCCTCCACTCTTTTTTGGTAGTTTTGATCGGCCGAAGTTCATTGATGGTTTGATCCCTCTGTTTCTCTTCATCAACCTCTCTGATTTCTTGAGTTCTTAGTCTTTGCAATCGTCTACGCTGTGATCGTCTAAGACAGGGTGGACACCACCTTGGTTTGGGCTCCATTGGCTTACGTATTTTGCCAGCCAAATCTTCCCGATCAGCAGAACCTGACTCATGTATCTTAACCTAGTTCGGCAACTGATTTGGCATAGAAATTCTCTCGTGAATCGATTTTCTGTAGCTTTTGTTAGGACGATCTCGTATCGGCCCAGACAACCTTTCTTTAGCCGATCGGTTAGGTCAATCATCTTGGGGATAGTGTTCCATTGGGCACGTGTATGGAGATGGCAATGCTACTGTGGAACATATGAAACCAGGTATCTTCATGACCAGCCCAGCATCGCCTGAGGAGAAGACAGGCCCAAGTAGAAGGCCCAAAGGATAAGCTCCCCGCCAAGCTGTGTTGCCGTACGAAAGGGAGTACATCCTATAGACAGTTGAATATGTATTTAGATATAAAAGATACGGTTGTAATCCGAGTCATTAATAGGGTAGATAAAGATGTCTATCCTGTAACCGACTAGAATCACGTAACCGATCGGAATCCCTTAGACTGATCAGGACTCTGTAAACCGCCCTACCCCCATTATATAAGGGAGAGGGCGGGCAACACCAGAGGGATCGAGCAATCGCCTCATCACGACACACACAGCATATCGCCCAGAGCACATTGCGCTTTGAGCAACCTTAGATCCAAGAGATCCATATAATCCCAGCACACAGGATTAGGGTATTACCTACACCGTCGAGGGCCTGAACCTATCTAACCCTTGTCTTGTGTGACCTTCGAGTTTGAGATCTAGCGCCTGCCCCATAAATTTATTGCCGACTACAAAAGTCGACAGTTGGCGCGCCAGGTAGGGGAAGCACTATAATCTTTTCCTACAGACTCGATGGCAGCACTATAAACTTTTCGCTTCAGAAGCCTGGACTTCGTCGCAGATGCACGCGGAGAACTTGTTCGCCTAGACCTAAACCAGATCCAATCTGGTAGTGGACAAGCTAATCCATCTCAGGTATGTCGCTCTGACTCGGCTAGTGAACCAGTCGACGTCACATGAATTTGCTGCGATCTACGTGGCATCTTCGCGATAGAAGAACAAATGACCAATCTCTAGCGCCAGCAAGAGACTCAAGAAGCTGCGGAGGAAGAACATCTTCTTTGTAAGGGAAAGGAGGTACAGACGCGATCGCTCCGATCTCATGGCCGCCATGTCCGCGAGGACATCCTGGAACGTCGTCACCTCCAAGACGCTTCTTGATACACTGGATCCAATGATTGCGTCTGATAGCCCGACAGCCCCGATCGTGGACCAGATCAAGGCCATGGTGACGGCGGCAGCGATTCAGCAGAATCAAGAAAGGCCGGAAGGGGAAGCGCACTCACGCTCCCACGCGGCTACTCATGTCACTAGCAGTCGGACTGCAACCATTCGGAATACCGATAGTCGGCGCCACACACCACCAGTCGGAGACGCTCGCCGAATTCTCAACTGCGACCCCCGCTAAGACATCACCACCAGACGGCAAGAGCGGGACGAGGAAGAATGACACGGGCGCCACGACGACTACGAGTGCTTCGGCACTGGCCACAATCGATGAAATGATCGAAGGTACGACGACTACGACGACCATAGAGACCATCATCACCGGGGTCGGAACGATAACGATCGCCGAGTCATGGACTTGCCGCGCCGAACTCCACCCCGACGCGTTGAAGACAATTGTCGAGCCAGAGGCTCGCCACGCCGTTCTCCCGCTCATCATGATGAGAGATCCATTGACGGGATCCGAGCATTCACTTATCAGCTACGCCGAGTGTTATGGCCTGAAGGATTCAATCCCAAGGGCATCGTCAAGTTTGACGGGGAGTGAGATCCGGAAGCTTGGCTGCAGGTCTAAGCCCTGCCCGTCAAAGCGGCCGGGGGCAATTAGAATGTGATGGCGAATTATCTGCCAGTCAATCTCACCCCTTCAACTCAAGCATGGCTCACGGGACTTCCTGCGAACTCGGTGGACTCCTAGGGCGATCTTTGCGATCAATTTATCGCGAACTTCCAGGGAATCTACGAGAGGCCTGGCACACATGGGACCTATACCAGCATCACCAGAAGAAGGATGAGACGCTGAGAGATTTTATCTGGCATTTTATGCAGAAGAAAAACACCATAACAGACGGATCTGACGCTGTGGAGGTGGCAGCCTTTCAGAAAGGGGTAAGTGATCCTGATCTAATCAAGAAAATGTCCAGGAAACCTTCGGCCTCCGTAAAGGAAATGTTTGCGTTGGCCGACCTCTATGCCATGGCTTCAGGCGCCCTGGCCGAGCGCCAAGAAGATCGCCCACAACAGAAAAGCAAAGGTGACAAGGCCGAGTCCTCCAAGCACAAAGATAAGAAACGGAAAGGCGAGAAGCTAGTTGCGGTAACAGAACGCGCCCCGAGTCACACGGAGAGAGGCGCCCGATTATAATACTGTTATGGATGCGATCCGTCCTTTCCACCCCAAGGGAAAGCACGCCGTCAAGGACTGCTTCACCCTGAAGCGTTTTGCGTGGGAAAGCAACAAGCAGCCGACTCCAACGAAGGATGTGGCGGCCAAGAAGAAAGCCTTCCAGACAAGGACGATTATCAGGAGCCCGAGCACGAGTTGAACTACATATACGGGGGCTCCACCGGATACGAGTCCAAACAGAAGCAAAAGCTTACCGCTCGAGAGATCAATGCGGTGGAACTGATAACCCCCCAATATCTAAAGTGGTCTGAGGTCCTGATCACCTATGATCGCTCGGATCACCCCAGTCGGGTTCTACATCCGGGTAAGTTCCCTCTGGTGCTCGACCCTGTCATTCGCAATGTAAAGCTCAAGAAGGTATTGATTGACGGAGGGAGTGGACTCAACATCCTGTTCGCCAAGACCTTTGACGACATGAACATCCCCCGCTCCGAGCTAAGGCCAAGCTCACAGCCATTCCACGGGGTGATCCCTGGGGCGTCTTCCTTTCCACTCGGGCAGATTTCTTTGCCCGTCACTTTCGGCACCAAAGACAACTACCGGATCGAGTACATAAATTTCGAGGTAGCGGATTTCGAGACGGCGTATCACGCCATCTTGGGAAGGCCCGGACTGGCTCGGTTCATGGCCGTCCCGCACTACACCTACTTGATGATGAAGATGCCGGGACCTAGAAGCGTCATCACGGTTCGCAGCGACATCAAACGGTCTCTGGAGTGCGACCGAGAGAACCACGAACTTGCTGAGCTGCAAGAGGCAACTGGCGAGGGGAAGAATATCCAGACAGAGGCAGCCATGTTGCAGGAAGAAGGCGACATCCCGTCCAAGAAGCAGACCACGTCAGGGATGAAGCCCGGCGAAGGAACCAAGAGAATTATTCTTGACCCGTCCGACCCATCTAAGACGACTTTGGTTCGGACAGGGCTCGAGGGTAAATAGGAAGGCGCTCTCGTCACCTTCCTCCAGGATAACAAGGACATCTTTGCCTGGAAACCATCTGACATGCCGGGTGTTCCTAGGGAGGTGATCGAGCATTCCTTAGAGGTCGATGAAAAGGCAAAGCCAATCAAGCAAAGGCTTCGGCGGTTCGCTCCAGATCACCGGAACGCCATCAAGCAGGAGATCACCAAGCTTTTAGCTGCAGGTTTTATCAAAGAAGTGTACCATCCCGACTGGTTAGCAAACCTTGTACTAGTTCAAAAGAAGAATAAAACTTGGCGCATGTGCGTTGACTATACTGATCTCAACAAGGCATGTCCGAAGGATCCTTTCGAGTTACCTCGGCCTCGGATTGATCAAGTGGTTGATTCAACCGCCGGGTGCGAGATACTGAGTTTCCTTGATGCCTACTCAGGGTACCACCAGATTCACCTAAAGGCGGAAGATCATATCAAGACTTCATTCATCACGCCCTTTGGGGCCTTTTGTTATACCACGATGGCGTTCGGGTTGAAAAATGCTGGTGCGACATATCAACGCGTGATACAGCAGTGTTTTCATGCCCAACTCGGACGCAATGTGGAGGCATATGTGGACGACGTCGTGGTGAAGACTCGGGAGAAGAAGGACCTTATCGCCGACCTGACGGAGACGTTCGAGAGAATAAGGGTTTTTAGCATGAAGCTTAATCCCGAGAAGTGTGTTTTCGGAGTAACTTTGGGAAAATTGCTCGGGTTCATCGTATCCCAAAGAGGCATTGAGGCCAACCCAGAGAAGATCAGAGCCATATCAAATATGGAGCCGCCGGCTTGCCAAAAGGACGTCCAGAAGCTTACAGGGTGCATGGCGCTCGTGAGTTTATTTCCGCCCGGGTATGCGAGGTATGACATTCTTTAAACTCCTAAAGAAGCAGGACAAGTTCCAGTGGACTCCTGAGGCACAGCAAGCGTTTGAAGATTTGAAGACCTTCTTAGTTTCCCCGATGCCAGAAGAACCTCTGTTACTTTACATCGCGGCAACGACTCATGTAGTCAGCGCTGCGGTCATCGTAGAAAGAGAGTAGCCGGGCCACGTGCAGAAGATCCAACACCCGGTCTACTTCATCAACGAGGTCCTGAGTGAATCTAAGGTGCGATACCCGCAAGTACAAAAATTATTGTATGCCGTACTTCTTACATCTCGCAAGCTCAAGCACTACTTCCAAGAGCATACTGTTTCGGTGGTCACCTCCTTCCCAATAGGAGATATACTTCACAACCAGGAGGCCACCGGGAGAATTGCAAAGTAGGCAGTCGAACTTGGAGCTTTTGATATCCTATTCAAGCCTAGCACCGCCATCAAGTCTCAAGCGCTCGCCGACTTCACGGACGAGTGGACAGAACTTCAAAACCCGGCGATCATCAAGGAACTCGAGTATTGGACGATGTACTTCGATGGTTCCCTCATGCTCAGCGGCGTGGGGGCTGGTATAGTGCTCATATCACCAAGTGGAGAACGGTTCAGGTACGTCCTGCAAATACTTTTTCCCGCATCAAACAATGCTGCCGAGTACGAGGCACTCATCCATGGGCTCCGCATCGCCATATCACTCGAAATCTGACGTTTAATGGTTCGTGGAGATTCAATGCTCGTGGTCAATCATGTGCAAAAAGAATGGTCCTGCATCGAAGAAAACAAGGCTGCTTATTGCCAAGAGGTACGCAAGCTAGAAGGTAACTTTGACGGCCTGGAACTTGTTCATGTGCTCCGCCGGGACAATGAAGCGGCCGACGAACTAGCAAAAATGGGATCCTGCCGGTCTACAGTGCCCGTAGGAGTATTTGTCGAAGAAATCCATAAGCCCACGATTAGCACTTTCGGACGAAGTCGAAGTCCCGTGAGAGAAGAGCGTGAGGTGAAGTCCTAGTCATTACCCCTGATTGGATAGCTCCGTATCTAGACTACTTGACGAAGGACGAGCTACCCGAAGACCGCGTGCAGGCTGAATGAATAATGCGCTGAAGCAAGACCTATGTGGTGATCAGGGAAGAACTCTATCGCAAGAGCTCCTCTGGTGTACTACGACGGTGCATATCAGAACAAGAAGGAAGGAATCTTCTCAAGGAAATCCACTTGGGAGTTTGTGGAAATCATGCGGCGTCATCAACCCTAGTTGGCAAGGCTTATCATCAGGGATTTTTCTGGCCGACTGCTATCACTGATGCAGAGGACATCGTCCGAACATGCGAAGGATGTTAGTTCTTTGCGCGACAGATGAACAAACCGGCACAGGAACTACAAACCATCCCCATCACCTGACCGTTTGCGGTCTGGGGGCTCGACATGGTGGGACCTTTGAAGAAGGCTCAAGGCGGTTATACTCATCTCTTCGTGGCCATCGATAAATTCACCAAATGGATTGAGGCCAAGCCAGTCGCCACAATCACAGCTGCAAAGGCCAAAGAATTCTTCCATGAAATCGTGGTTAGATTCGGTGTACCAAACAGAATCATCACGGATAATGGCACCCAATTCAGAGGCGTCATATTTTAGGACTGGTGCGGCGAACTCGGCATAAAAATTTGCTTCGCGTCGGTCGCACACCCCCGAAGTAATGGGCAGGTCGAGCGAGCTAGCCAATGGCATGGTGCTACAAGGCCTAAAGGCGAGGATTTTCGATCGTCTCAAACCATACGCCACTCGGTGGGTCAAAGAATTGCCTTCGGTACTCTGGGGGCTGCGAACCACCCCCAGCAGAGTAACCGGGCAGTCACCTTTCTTCCTGGTGTATGGCTCAGAGGCGGTCCTCCCCACCGAGTTAGATTTCGGATCCCCTCGGGTTCGGAGCTATGAAGAAGTCGCTTCAGAAGAGAGCCGACAAGAAGACCTTGACCGACTGGAAGAAGCCAGGGACGTCGCAAGAATTCAGTCGGCAAAATATCTTCAGGGCTTACGTCGCTATCACGGACGCAATGTAAGGAGCCGCACGTTCTCCAAAGGAGATCTGGTCCTTAGAAGGAATCAGAAGTGCGAGCATAAGCTCTCCCCAAGCGGGAAGGCCCTTACGTCATCGATGAGGTGATACGCCCTGGGGCTTATAAGCTAAAACGTGAAGACGGCACGACTGTGAGCAACACTTGGAACATAGAACAGCTACGTCGTTTTTTCACTTGAACTTTGTAATTCAATAGTTCCTTTATGAATGAATGTTCGCTATTAAAGTTATTTTCGTTTAATCTTCTTGTGTTTTATGCGCCTGAGTGCTTTGCTCCTACGATTTTAAGACTTTGAGACATGCGACATGAACCATGCCTCAGAGCCTGGGGGCTGGACTAGTCGGACATGATACGTCAAAAAACCACTCGGATGGGCTCATTAAGAATAATAGCATTTTTTAAAGAAGACTTGTAGGATCAAAGAAACATTTTTGTAAATTTCGTTTACAGCTCCAGAGTTTCTACAACAGCCGTGGAGGCATCCTTGACTTCCTCCCAGAGCTCGACGGCCCGATCTTCATCCACATTGCAGGCATAACCGTCCTTAATAGCTTCAAGATCCACTCGGGGATAGAGCGACTTGGTGATCGCCAGAGCCTGGCTAGCACCGTTGGTCGCCGTTTCCTTCAGGAGTATCTTGAGCTTCTTGGGGGCTTCCTGCAGCTGGGAGATAACCCGGTCCTTGCTGAGTGGCCTCTCACCTTCGGGATGAAGCAAGCTCAGTAATGGCTCCGGGGTTTCGCAAAGCTTAGTACAAGACACTTAGAGGGCTTCGACCTTTGCGTTAAAAACGACGTATTGCGCCCGCGTCTTGAACTTATAATCTGTAAGCAAAACAAGTTACTAAGAAGTACCAAGAAGACGATGGAGGCAAGGGAGGGCCAAGCCACTGAGCATACCTTCTAGCTCCTTCTCTGACTTCAACTTGGAGGCCTCCGAGACCTTGAGTTGTTCTTGAAGCTTCGCAACAATGGAATCCCGAGCTGTCACGAAGATAAGGAAATCAAAAGACCGGACGATTAAACAAAAGCATGGGGTGGCCCAGGAAATATTTACCTCGAAGAGAGCCAACGATGTCTAGTTTCTCCTGCTGCAGGGTTTTCTGCTCTTCCCGCAATGCCTGGACCTCTAACCGAAGAGCTCGTAGTTCGGCTACATGACCAACCTTGATCTGCTCCAATTCAGCCAGATATTCCTGGCGCGTCTGGACCTCCAGCATCATCTTCTGGAGGTACTCAAACTTCTTTTTAGAGCGCTCCCCTAATTTCTGTAATCATCGCAGAAAAAGGTGACTACGTGCTAACCGACATAAGCGAGAAGGCGGAGAGAGTAGAGAAAATTTTACCCGGGCCAGGCGTGCACAAGCGGTGGCGTGACTGTAAAAGTCATTCCTCTCTCTCTCCTCCTCCGAGTCTTCCAGGAGCTTCAAGTCGTTCTCCTCATCAACCCACGTAGCTTGCATTATGAGCTAGGGGCGAGCAGGAGACGGCGGAACCCGGGAGATCTCTTCAACCTCGGGGGATGGACGGGAGACGGGCTCCTGAGCAGCAGGGCCCGATGCCAAAGAATGAGGTGTCGGTGAAGGCGGCTGGGGCTCGGAGGGCGCTCCTTTGTCCCCGGGCGAGGCCCCCTCAACCAAGACATAAACCTCTGAGGTCCCAGCCTCTTCAGAAGTCCTGGACGGTGTCGCGACAGGAATATCATACGAAGGATTCCTACAAGAAGAATGATCGGTGAATAAGCCGGCAAGATGCATCGGATAAAGAGTCGATAGGATATCCAACCTGTCGGACTTCTTTATTTTCATTGGAGGCTTCTTTCGGGTGGCAGAGCCACTCCTGGAGGGACCACTCGGGGAGCTATCAGCTGGAACCCTGGGCTCCTCCCGACTGCCCGAGTCTCTCGGAAGAGGACTCTACCAACCACGGCTCGTGGGAAGGGGGCGAAGGCACCGCTCGCACGGTGGATCACGAATCTTGGGGCTACGATGCCGCGGGGGCTACTCTGGGTCCTTGGCAACCATTTCTTCCCCTTCTTAGTGGTGGGGTCTCGTACGGAGCACGCAGGGTCGTTTGAAGGAGCGCCAGATGAACAGCATCTCCGAGACGCACACCTGAAAAAAGCCTGGCGATCCTGGAAATGAGAGTTACAACCATTAAAAGACATTCAGAGAACAATGACAAAGTCTATCAGCTAAACTTGCTTACCTCAGGAGGAGGGTGTGATGCGGTGAAGGATTTCGGGCATCTGATGGTGGATATATCGACGCTTGGGATAAAGAATTCGTCTACCCGAGCACATTCTTGCTCCTTCAACATTGCTTCGGGCGGTGTAACATCCCAAAATTTCATTTCAAAAATAGGATAAAAAAATATTTTAAATTATTATTTTTATCGGTTGCCTCAAGTTTATTTGTCTCCTCTTTATTTTCTGGATTTCTCTAGAGTTCAAAAGAAAAAGACTTTTGCCTATTTTTAGAAAAACTTAAAACTATTTCCTTAAAAAAAATGAGAACCCTATTTAAGTTGGAATTAATTTTTTTTAAAAAATATATCACAAGGAACTTCGGTGAATTTTCCCATTATTTGTTAAAATCCTGATTTCAAAATCTTTCTAAAAGTCTCATCAATTAAAAATATAGTTTGGAGACAAAATAAAAGATTTGGTTTTACTAAAACTATCTTATTAAATATAAATAAACATAAGGGAATTTCTGCGAAATTTCCTACATTTGTCAAATTATATATTTTCTAAAGCCTTTCCGAAAGCTTTAACAAAATAAAAATATATGTGCATATAAAAATAAAATATTTGGTGGAATTTTAGTTGATCTCAAAATGTCCTAATTAAACTCCCTGAATTTTCTTAGAATTTTTGGGGTTGTTTAAGTATTTTCCAAATTAAAAAGATATTAAAAACAATATAAAAGTATTTACTGTACACGAATAAAATTATTATTTTATGTAATAATATTTTATTTGTGTTACTAAGACTGTGGGTCACGTTCCAGATTTTTCCCGGATTTTTTTTAAACGGTTGTTTGATATTTATTTCGATTTTATGGGTGATACTTAATAATTCGGATTAAATAAACAAGAATTGCACAAAGAACTCCTATAGCAGTCATAACTCCGTGAGCTTTTCCCGTTGATCCATTGCTCCTTTGTAGCTGAGAATTGAACCCTAGACACTTCTCCTCATTCCCACATCATACTCAAAGATCAAGATCGAATCGCAATGAGCTCCTCGGCAAGCCTTTTTCCCCAACTCCGGTGAGAGCTTCGGCGAGCTCTACTGGGCGCTCCCGAACTCCGTTCATCCTCAAATTTTTTGTGGAGCACCCCCATGAAGTTTGCAACACTTCTGTGAAGCAGTTTTGGAAAATTCCAAATAGAGCACCGCCGGCGACCCTTTTCTCCTGCAACGTCGACGAGCTCTCCCGGGCGCCCCTCTCGTCGGCTGGTTTTGGCATCGCGTTCCTCACCGGCTAAGTGAGTTTTTCTGAGATACAACTGTGTCATCTTGTGCCTAATGGTCAGATCTATCTCTCCACCAAATTTGGTGCAGTTCCATCCGCGGAATCAAAAGTTACGGCCGTTCTAATCTCAAATCTTGCTGCTGCCCGTTCTCTTCGGTTTTTGCGAGTTTGACCGTGAAATTTTTTTCTGTAGGCTCCTCTTCATGTCCTCTACACGGTGCTCACCCTAACTCAAGGTTTGACCTGCGGGATTTGTGCAGAAAAATCAATCCTCCCCATCAGTTGCCCAACCAGCAGAAAACTTCGCGCTGCCTCCGCTGATCCGTAGGTAAAACTCAGATCCGTTCACGTCATATTGTGCCAAATGATCCCAGATAGCTCTCTGTACAATTTGGTTAGGATCAATCTATTATTTTAATAGTTATGATCGTTTGATCTATTGGCTCCAGCAGTCGTTCGTCGACAGTTTGTGATCTGTCCGTTGGGTTGCTTCCAACCGGATATACCATTGAGTTCGTGTCACGCGTTCTCACGTGGTGCTTACTTTCCTTTGCCGTTTCATCCTCCGAAAAGTTTAATATTCGTTACCGTCGCTTTTTGCCACCGCCGCGCGTCGTCTTGTGCCGCCAACCATTTTGGTTTGTCGTGTCCATGTTATTGTGTCCAGAAGATCATTATCCCCTGTTTTGCCCACCGTTGAAGTTCATTGATCCCCGGTTGCTGTCAAAGCCATGTTCTAGAATCTACCCGACGTCTTTTGGCCTAGTCCTTCGTGTCGGTGCGCATTTCGGTTCACCATCTTTGTAACCTTTAATCGCAGAGCCAACCCTACCATCCTACCCTATGCCAAGTGTATTCTTCCTTGAATCGTTTCGCTCAAACCCGAACTTAACCCTTAGTCCAATTTGTCGTTGCGTCACGATATGTGTACCCCGCAGATCTCAAACAAAATTTGAGTCATGTCATGACCTCGCTGCCCTATCTTTCAACCGAGGGTTGCCACCTTATAATCTCATAAGTGTTCTGCTAACGCTTCACCTTCATCGTTAACGTTCCATCGTTAATGTTCCATCGTTAACATTCCGTCGTTAACGTCCCGCCGTTAACGTTCCATCGTTAACGTTCCGCTGCTAACGTTTCTTCGCTAACGTTCCGCCGTTAACGCTTTGCTCTCGCTTCGCTACAATCGCATACGCGCATTCCAGCAAGAGCGTAGCGCGATGTCATTATCCTTTCTATCGTCCTATCGTGATCTAACCCCATTCCTTGTGAGTCTGGCTTTATCTTTCTATCATATGCAAAGCCGGACCAAAATCTAACTTAAGACCGGTTCGATGGACTGAGTTCATCGTGAGCCGCGCTGCTGGTATTGCGGTTTTACTCGTTGTGTCCACCGTAGTAAGATATTTGTACTGTCTTACTACATATCATCATGGCCCTATTATCGTCAAGTCTCTTCTTTGATGTATGACTGAACCCCAGATCGGATCGCACTGAATGTCGATGCCATCCGTCCTTGTCTTATCCCTGAAAATCTAATCTGCCATTAACCTAGAATTCATTCGTGGACTTGGTCGATAGACCATTGGCCATATGTCATATCCTGGTGCCATATCTATTATATTAGTCTATCTTTCTTTTGTTTGACTGTGTATTTGTTTAGTCAACAAAAGTCAACATTGAGCATCAGTTTAGTTCATCATGAACTAACATATCTTTATGGACCCGATCTATAGATCAAGAGCCCATATGTCAATATCTATCCAATCGAGTTAATTAATCTCGAAGGATATCCCCTGGAATATGCTCCTTCTTTCCTTAATTATCAGTCGTAACCTTCTCGATAAATCTTCTGAAAGCCTGTTCTCTTTCATCCGATCTTCGATCAAATCTAAGTTCCTAAATTCAATTCCTTCCGTTCAGTTCCAACCTAATATTAAATTGGAGTTTATTTGAATTGCTTTTGAGTTTTGTTGTATTTGTGCTTCCTTGTCGTTAGACGTGTCGTCCAGAAGTTACCCGAAGTAGCTGAAGGACGAGGAAGTCGAAGCATTCGATTGAAGAGCCAAAGGTTGAGGAAGCCGAAGATCAATTAAAAATAGTAAAAAGCAGTTTATAGCAAGTGCGAGGCAAGTTGTGCTTTGATCATGTTGAACCTACGATTACAAAAACTGCTATATTGTTTTACTTTATTGCATATTATTTGACATGTACAAATGTCTTCAATTACATTTGGGACTTAGCTATTATACCCAATTGATCTATACCCTACCTTGCCATTTGTATACCATGATATATTGTCACCCTAGATTGGTTCATTATAGTTGGTTAGTAATAATAATCAACATGGGATGGTTAGACCGTATTAGTTGCTTAGCCATGCCACGTCATCACATGTACTTTAGTCTTTGATAAATAATCTTGACTAATGGAATATGGAACGATGTTATGAACTTGTGTATCATGTGTGGTCACACGATGAGATTGAGTTGTGCTGGCGAGAGGATGTCACGCAACGAGGTTAAATTGTTGATGGCACGTGGTGCTTGGTAATCAACTGGGCTGGTTATGATTTAGATTGGGGCAAGTGGCAAGGGGCGAGAATGCCAAGGTGGGCCCGATGGGCAGGGGGTATGTGGAAGTCTCGCCTCGATCATCTTAAGGACTTAACCTTGCAAGCCTTTGACCTGAGTCAATCATGCGACCACATGTCTGGTATGGGACAGACCTAGATGATTAGGGTTCTGATATCTTTCCTCTGATACCTCGGGGTGACAGTACACGGAAGTGTATCTGTGTGGGGAGCGACTGCTACGGCTTGGTGCCCATCCAACGGTGTTGGCCTGTCCTACACTTGGCCCAGCGTGAGAGGAGTAATAGTGAAGGCAATACCGAGAGGTTCTTTGAATAAGGTAGAGGTTCCCGAAGGCTTTGTCGTTATTTCTCTGCCAAGACACCAAAGAAAGTGTGCTAATGGCGTGCACAAAGAGAATATCACGTCGTGTGGGTAAAGTGCATAACCTCTGCAGAGTGTAAACCTATTCGAATAGCCGTGCTCACGGTATTGAGCAAATCTCGGGAATTACAGTTAAGGGTTAGACTTTTGAAATGAAAACTTGGAATGGGATGGCAGGATTGCCATGAAAGGTTGGAACTTGACATAGGATTGGAAACTTGGTTTACTTGAGAAATGTTGAATCTATCTAATACAGTTATTTGTTTTACTGTCTTTCCAATTTATATACTGTATTCATTTACAAATGCTGCTTATTGCAAAATAGCCATGTTAGCCATTTCTTTGGAACGACGAGCACGGGCCGTGCCGGTGGTACAACGGTAACCAAGTGCGATTGGTGGACGGAATCACTGCGAAGCACAGGACACTACTACAGAACACTATATCACTGCCGGTTCCAAACTGGCATCACTGCCGGATTTTGGAATCGACAGTGATTGGTCGGCAGTGATGTCGGTATCACTGCCGGTTTGTATGCGAACCGGCAGTGATAGTCCGGTCCGTAAATCAAGTTATGTTAGAATTGCATTCTGTGCACAACTTGTTGAGTGCTTTATGTACTCACCCCACAACAACCACTTCAGAAGAAGAAGAGACTACGCCATTCATGGAGGAGAAGTATTGCGAAGGGACGAGCATCTACGGTGCGAACCTTGTCAGTTGCCTGTGGTATACTGAGGGGTCATCTACGTTTTCTTTCCGCTGCTGCTTAAATTGTTGTTCAGCCTTATAAGGCATAATCATGTAAGTTGACCATAAGGTCATGTAACTAGTTGTATTTAATATATGATGTCTTTTATCTTTTTCCGCTATGTATGATTGTGATATTTCATCTATGTTGAGACTGTGTGCACTAGCGTGATCCTGGACTAGTGCTGAATACACAGAGGGTCCAGATTTGCATATTCGGGGCCCGACAAGCAGTTCCCGGGTCGGATCATCCTTTCCTTCGAATGCGTATGCCAGATAGACCCGCTCCTTCAGGGGCTGTGTCCGGCGAGCAACAAAATGAAGAGCCAGACCAACTCTCGTGAGACCATCTTCCTTCAATTGCTCAATCAGCGCCCAGAGCTCATGCACCTGGTCTATGTCCGCAGCATTGGGAGTAGAAACCCAAGAAAGGGACACCTTAGGCCGGCGCCCGACAAAGGAGGGAAGAGCAGGTTTAAGATTGGCACAATAGAACCACTCCTGGTGCCAGCCCTTATTGGAAGTTTTGAAGGGAATAGCAAAATAGTTTTTCTTCAACCCCTCCCGCAATCGAAATCCGGCTCCCCCAATAACCTTGGGGTCGCTCTTTGAGGGGTAAGGCTTTAGAAGGTAAAAATGGTGAAAAAGATCAAAATGGGGGCGGATCCCCAGGAAAGCCTTAGAGGTGAACAAATAGAGAAATCTGCATGATGGAATTGGGATTCAAGTTCACGAATTCAATGTTGTAAAAGAAGAGAAGACCGCGAAGGAAGGCGCAGTCAGGAAGGCCCAGCCCGCGTTGGAAGAAAGATTCAAAGACCACAATCTCCTCGGAGCGAGGGGTTGGGATGGATTCACCTGCGGCCGGCCACGCAGAGATCAAAGGCAAGGCAGGAAGAACCCCGTCATCCACCATGGCTTGCAACCGCTCCTCCGTCGTAATCGAAGTGGTCCAATCTTGACGCAAAGGCTGCGGGGAAGTTTTCTTGGAAGATTGAGAAGACATTTTGGGACGAAAAGATCAACGGCGCCGCAAGGATGCGATCGCAACAGCAGTTAACCCTAGCGGCGGAGAAGGCAGAGAGACAAAGGAAGTTGAAGAGGCAGGAATGTGCGATGGGGAAAATGAACCATCGGCTCAGTCTTAAAGGGGGAAAAGTCAGGTTTTCGCCAACATGGCGGGAAAAAGATTGCGGAACCCCTAGCCCTACTCTATGCTTCGTAATGATTTGCTAGCCTGGCATCCTGACATACAGAGGCAGTTATGGTTTGACCAAGTCATGTTTGGGACACGTTGCTCCCCACGATGGGATGTTTAACCACTTATCTAACTAAGCGAGATGTGGGTGTCCTCCAGTCCGGATTAAAAATATCTTCTTGTGATATGCCCCATGTTGGGTCGCTAGGTGGTTACCGCATGACGGAATCATATATCACAAGTTGAGCCTAAACGGGCACGAATCCAATGGTATGCCCCATGAGGGCTGAAAAGCTGTGCATCGTAATAAATGAGTACGGATACCGTTCGGATGAACCTCGATATGTCCCAAGTCGGACCAGAGCTGTATCCAACACCAGTCGGATACAGGTATCACTCGACCATGAGCTGAGAAAGTCCCGATATGCTCCAAGTTGAGCCTAAGCTGTATCCTACACTAGTCGGATATGGGTATCACTCGACCAAGAGCCACGTAATCGTGATGCGCTCCAAGTTGAGCCTAAGCTATATCCTACATTAGTCGGGTATGGGCATCACTCGGCCATGAGCCAAGAAAACCTTGATATGTCCCAAGTTGGACCAGAGCTGTATCCTACACCAGTCGGATATGGGTATCACTCGCCCAAGAGCCACGTATATATGGTACGTTCCAAGCCGAACCTAAGCTATATCCTACAGCAGTCGAATATGGGTATCACTTGGCCAAGAGCCGCGCAAATCCTAATATATCCTATGTCTGACTGATGGTATATCCTACGTCAGTCGGGTACGGATATCACCAGATCAAAGAGCCATGCAAGCTTCGAAACACCCCAAGCTGGGACTAAACTACGTCAAACGACAATCATGGAGAATACTTGAAAAAGGTATTTCTTTATTATATATTCCCCAGGCATTGTGCCTGGGAAAATATTACATTTACAGATATTTTACACCTCTCCACGGCATACGCGACCGAGCGCCTCTACGAGGGCTTCCCTAGCCCTATAGAGGACGGGGAAGATCTCGAGGAAGGCGTCGACGATGACGCGGTTGAGGGCGGCGGCCTTATCCTCCGCCCACTCCGTCATAGCGAGGTCGAAAAGCGCCCATTCCTCAGCAAGATCGTAGCCCGGGCCGGCCATGGAGATCCCTTGGAAAAAAGGTGGAGCTCAGAGCAAGAAGATGAAGAACTAAGCGCGAAGGAATGCATTCTACAAGCTCTGGTTTTCCTTTTATAGCCGATACGGCAAGGATGAAGTAAATGAAGTAAATGCATTGGAAGACGAGGAGACTTGGAGTTAATATAGTTTCAGAAGCCAAAGAGGTTTTTGGAAATTGGGTTTGCACATAAAACTAAAGCAGCCTTGAAGACTGTCCAGTATTAATCTGCAAAGAGAAAAGATATAAAGGTTTCGCTTCGAGCGGAAAGAGGTATCTAATCCACATCTGAAATATGGGTCAGATTCATGAAGTCGCCTACAATAAACTTGTCAGACAGAAGATTATAATAAAAAACGGGAGTTATATTTGAGTCCTTCATAATCCCCTTGCTGCAAAGAAAAGCGCCCAAATCAAAAAAGAAATCAGTCGGAGGTTTACGTCGCAAGCTAGAAATGTTGATCCAGAATCAAGGCCCGGATAAAAATGTAGCAATCGGATCATTAATCACTCGGGGGCTACTGTGGAATATATAAACCAGGTATCTTCATGACCAGCCCAGCATCGCCTGAGGAGAAGACAGGCCCAAGTAGAAGGCCCAAAGGATAAGCTCCCCGCCAAGCTGTGTTGCCGTACGAAAGGGAGTACATCCTATAGACAGTTGAATATGTATTTAGATATAAAAGATACGGTTGTAATCCGAGTCATTAATAGGGTAGATAAAGATGTAAACTCTATCCTGTAACCGACTAGCATCCCGTAACCGATCGAAATCCCTTAGACCGATCAGGACTCTATAAACCGCCCACCCCCATTATATAAGGGAGAGGGCAGGCAACACCAGAGGGATCGAGCAATCGCCTCATCACGACACACACAGCATATTGCCCAGAGCACATTGCGCTTTGAGCAACCTTAGATCCAAGAGATCCATATAATCCCAGCACACAGGATTAGGGTATTACCTCCACCGTCGAGGGACTGAACCTGTCTAACCCTTGTCTTGTGTGACCTTCGAGTTTGAGATCTAGCGCCTGCCCCATAAATTTATTGTCGACTACAAAAGTCGACAGCTACTCCTCTCTCCCAGCAAAATTGCCAAAAGGGGCACCTTCGATGAGCTCTTTCTACGTTTTCAGTTTGATATAGATTATCTGACCGACGCGGAGAACATTGCGGCCGATTATTCATTCTTTCATACTTCTCCATCAACTGAAAAAACGTCGGCCCCGGCCTTCTCGCTGGCTTTCTTGGTGGTGATTTTTCTGCTTTATACCATCTGCCAACTTGCGGGTCTCCCTTGGGTTTAATGGTTTTTGAATTTTTGCCCTCATGATCGGCTTCTATTTGTAATGAGCCGATTGTGATTTTTAATGTTTGATTACCACCCGAAGTTGACTAAATATCAACTCGCCGATCCCTTCTCGGTTCCTCGCTGTGCATTGGCTTTTTTCCTTTGCTCGAACATTGCACCATATTTATGCGGAATGGATTAACGTCAACTTGCATGGTCGGCTCATCAGCGAATTTTAGTCGACCATCCTCAATAGTTGATTGGATCTGCTGACGAAAAATATTGCAATCATTAGTATTATGAGAAAAAGAATGATGCCACTTACAATACCTCCGTTTCTTGATCTCATCAGCCGATGGTATAACGTGTCCTTCGGGAAATTGTATTATTTTTTCTTGTAATAATAAATCAAAAATACGATCACACTTAAAGACATCAAAAGCGTATTTAACTTCTGACTTATTCCTAGTCGGTTTAAGCCAGGAATAGACTATATTCACCTCTGCTTCATCGTCTTCTGACGATTTGCTGTGGCAATAATCGACCATATTAACTTTGGCTTTATACTTTTCTGTAACATCCCAAAATTTGGCCTATAGTTTCACTTATGTGCATTTTAATGATTTTCTGAAATTATTGGATTTTCTGGGATTTAATAGAATTTATTTTAATTAAGTATATTGAACCTTTGGTGAAAACTAATTATATATAGATAAAACTAATATGAAGTTTTGCCAAAAACATTTTATTTGGATTCAAAATGTCTCGAAGTATTTATAAGAATTTTCTTGGATTTTTCCTGATATTTTAATTACCTTAAATGAATTAATCTAATTTTGGGAATTATTTTTAAATCGAAAAGCGTTAGAAAATCGGTAGGAATAAGATCGGGCCGAGCCCAAGATCGTCAGGCGCAGCGCTGCCCGCCATTGTCGCGGCTCTTTCGCCAGCGTCGCCGCCGCTTAAAGACGCCAACCGTCAGATCTTCATCTTGTGGTCATCATCAAGCCACGTCTCCGGTGCTGCGTCGGCCGTTGGATCGCAGAGGGACGCGTGTGATTTAAAGACGAGATCAGAAACCCTAACACCTGCGAGCCGTTGGATCAAGATCGTGTGGAAGAAATCGGATCGTGTTTTTTTGGAAAGGTTGAATCTCATCCGCTGATTTTGGAAAGTGCGGATTGGATTGATCGCCGAGATCTAATCGTGGCCGCCGTTGCGATCGGACGGCTCGGTTGTCGCCTCCGATTCGGTTTCGAATCCGCCGCTGCCGCCGCCGCGTGATTTAGGTTTCCTTCCTCGCACGCATGCCGAGGCTATAAAGCCGCCGCCGCATTCTCGAGGATTGCCATCCTGCAGCACATCCGCCTGCTAGCATTCGCCGCTGAGTCGCCACCGTAGCCTCGCAGAGCTCATCGAGTTTGCTTCGCCGCCGCGTTTTCTTCGGGTTCCGCTGCCGCTGCCGCCGTCCGCTGTAAGGGTTCCAGATCCGAGTTCTCGCGTCGTGCGCCGAGTCCGCCGCTTCTTCTCATCGGAGTCGCGCCAAGCGTCGCTCGGTGGTCGTCTTCCTCCTCTCCGGTGCAAGCCCGCCGCCGTGTCTCGGAGCTTCACACAGCCGTTGGATCTTCACCGAACCGTCCAGATCGCGCCGCGTCATCCTCATCAGCAGTGAACCTCTTCGGTAAGATGGACCGTTAGATCTAAGATGAGCGGTCAGGATAGTGCCACGTTGGAGTAGATCGATAGTCATCGGATCGTCACCGGATGTCGCGCCGATGTCGAAAGCATCGCAGACGGCAAGATCGCAGCTGGCCCGGTCAGTCACAGGTGGGGCGCGCGGGCGCGAGGCGCCAGGCCGCATCCACGGTGAACTGAGGCGTTCCTGGACGGGTCCATGCGCCGAATGACGTGGCAGCGCCGATTGGTCCAGGCCAGGGCTGACGCCAAGATTAAGCAAGAAAATCTTTTCAAGAGAAAATAATTCGGAAAATCGAAATTCTATTTTCTGTATTTTCAGTATTTATTCAAACTTCAAAAGGCTATATCTTTTGCATTTTAACTCGGATTTGAGTGATTCAAATTTATAAAAATTTGTAAAATCAAGATCTATTTATTGGTGAATTTTATTTTATTTTTGGAGTTTGGTTGCTCTCTGTTTTGGTGTTTATTTGCTATTTTGGCATCGTTAGCGAGACATTGAACCGCTCGGTGATCCGGAGGAAGATTCATCGCTTCAAAACCCAAGCTCAGAGCAAGACCAGCACCTACTCCAAGGCAAGTTGTGCTTTGATCATGTTGCACCCAATTTCACCAAATTGCTATTTTGTCTTTTAAATTATGCATGATATTTTATGTGTATAAATGATTTCAATTAATTTGGGAATTAGATGATATACCTAATTGAATTAAATCACACCTTGTCAATTTTATGCCATGATCTAATTGTCACCCTAGGATGTGGAATTATAGTTGGTTAATATTAATAATCAACATAGGACTAGTTAGACCGTGGTAGATTACTTAGCCATGCCACATCATCATATGTGTCCGAATGTTGTCACTTAATCTTGACTAATGGAATAAGGAAAAATGTTTAAGAATTTGTGTGTCATGTGTTGTCACACAGTGCTATCAAGTTGTCGTGGCGAGGAGGTCACACAACTAGATTGAAATGTGGGGGGGGCACGTGGTGCTTGGTAATCAACTAGGGTGGTAATGATTTAGATTGGGGCAAGTGGCAAGGGGCAGTATGCCAAGGTGGGCCAGGATTGGCAGGGGTATGTGGAAGTCTTGCCTTAATCACTTTAAGGACTTAACCTTGCAAACCTTTGACCTGAGTCTCTCTTGCAAGCACATGTCTGGAATGGGACAGCCGAGCTGAATAATTTGTGAAGCCTAGATTTTGGTACTGTCGTGGTGAACAAAGTGAGTCCCGGGTTTACTGGCTTAACTCACATGGCGCAAGAGGGGGCCTGTTGTGGTGGTTTAACCCTTCAAATGTTGAAACCTTAGCGAACAATACCGGGTCTAGGTGTAGCATTGTAAAGGCTTTGTTATGATCACTCGCCTTAGTGGTGTTTAGTTGTATCGTGGGTAAAGTGCATAACCTCGCAGAGTGTACAATCTATTTGAATAGCTGTGCTCACGGTATTGGGCAATGCTCGGAATTACAGATTAAGGGTTAGACTTTTGTTAAACAAAACTTGTTGGGATGACAGGTGCCATGGGAGGTGGAAATTGATTTAGGATTGGAAATTTGGTTTACTTCATAAATGCCGAATCTATTAATTATCATATTGTTTTATCGCTTTTCAATCTATTTATCAGATTCTTGTTAAATGCCGCTTCATCGCAAAATAGCCATATTAGCCATTCCTTTGGATTAAGCCAAGCATATAGAATATTAGACTTGCATTGTCTGTGCACAACTTGTTGAGTGCTTTATGTACTCACCCCAACAACAACAACTTCGTAAGAGGAAGAATCTACGCCTTCGTGGAGGAGGATTATATGGATACAAATGCTTAGGTCCGAGCCTCATCGCTTGCTCATGTGAACTGGGAGCTGCTATGCTTATTTATTTTTCCGCCGCCGCTTATTTGCTATTTCTTTTATAAGCCCTGTGTGGCAATAATCATGTAAGACAAGTTACTATTAATTATTAAAGTTATGCTATATTCACTGTGTATGACTATGATAGCATCTATGTTGAGCTTGTGTGCACTAGCGTGATCCTGGACTAGTGCGGTATACACAGAGGGTCCTGATTTGCAAATTCGGTCCCGACAGAGGTGGTATCAGAGCCATACTGACTATAGGTCTTGGCCCTAGGTAGTTGGTATCTCTTAGGAGTGTCCAAAATTATTTTCTAAAGAAAAAGGTAAAATTAACTAATAAGAAACTCTTGGCTTATCTCATCCCTCTACTCTCATCATTGATAAATTACCTTCTTTTCGTTGCCGTTTCGAGTGGAGATCTTATTCAAAATTTTGTTTTGAATAGATGCTGATCTTCTAGTCCTTCGAGTCAAGACAGGGTGGCTATGCCATGGAGCTATGGAGAGTTCTTCAAGTAATTGGAGGCTTCGATCGTCCGCTCTACCGAGGAAGCAACTGGAACGTCAACGGTGTGCATCGGGGTTTTTCGCAAGTCGACCATCTTCGCCGAGTGCGACGAGACCACCGCAGACCGATCCACATCACCACCCGGAGGTTCACGACGAGGCGGAATTCAGAGGTCGCCGGACTTGTTTCACGACGGATCCGCCACGACCACGCCTACGAAGTTTCGCGACACCGTGTTTCGGCTTCACCCGACAAAGACGAGTGTGCGGCGTCGACGGATCGTGGAGGGGAGTGTGCTATCGCAGACACCTTGCCGAGTTTGCCACCGCCAGAGGATCACTCGAGGACACCGCCAGAGCCGGAGACAGCAGCGAGGCGCCGAGAGTGGCCGAGCGAGAGCTTCGTAAAACCCGTGACGCAGCAGCCAGAGTCATCGGTGAGCTGGAGGAGGCCTTGCAGGTGGCCGAGGAGCTAGCGGACCAGGTCGTCCAGGGGCCAGATGGAGTCGCCGAAGAAGAAGAAGAAGAGGAAGACCCAGAGGAGCGTGAGTGGGAGCCTCGAGGAGCCGCAGAGGGTCACCGTGATAGGTTCACACCCATGCCACCCACCCACCGTGCACACGCCGGATCGGGCCTCAACCAGGGTGGCTGGATGAGTGAGAGTCGGTTTTAGAGTTGTGTCGAGACTCGAGTGTTGAGTCGCGTCTCTAAGTTAGTCTTTACCTTTTAGTAGACGTTAAGGTTGCATGTTTAGTTTGGTTCTTAATTGTTTGCTGAGTGTGCAGTATGTGTTGCAAAGCCCTTAGGCATTGTAAGCAGCCATACTAAGTATCAATAAAGATTATTTAAGTTGGGTTTAACCTGTTTCCCCCGCCTTAGAAATTCTTACATCTTATCTATGCTACATCTATCTTTCCTAACCCAAGAAGCAATCAAGCAGATGGTGAACACTCGCAGCAACAATGGGGCTTCAGGAAGTGGTCTGCGCTCAGGCAACAATCCCAATGAAGGAGCACCACCGCAGCAAGCACCGCTAGTGGATATGCAGAACTTGGGAGCTTTTCTCGCAAGCAAACTCGCTTGATGCGACTATGATGCAGCAGATGACCAATATGGGCTACCAACAACCCCGCGCCGTAACAACAATGGCGGGCCTCGCCCTTACTCCAAGTTGTCTGACTTCATGAGGACCCGACCGCCAACATTCTCGTGAAATGTCAATCCCTTGAAGCGGATGATTGGCCGAGAACCATTGAGAGGAAATTGTACATCACTCAATGTGAAGGCCATGAGAAGGTTCTTTACGCATCCCATCGCCTAGAGGAACAAATGCAGAATGGTGGGAGAACTATTGTGCCGCTCATGAAGCACCCGTGGAAATCACATGGGAAGAGTTTGCAACGGCCTTCCGCCAGCACCATGTACCTAAGGGATGATGGACTCAAAAGGAAGAGTTCAGGCGCTTACAAGGAGGCCAACCGTGGCCGATTACTTGAACAAATTCACACGCTTAGCTCGCTATGCTTCTGAGGACGTAGCGACGGACAAGGCCAGGCCGTCCCGCTTCATGAAAGGACTAAACTCAGGACTGCAAGTGGGGCTGATTACCCACACTTTTCCACATTTCCAAGAATTGGTAAACAAGGCTTTGATTCTGGAGGATAAGCGCAAGGAGCTTGGGGAAAATCGCAAGCGCTTGATGACTAACCCAGGTGGACGCCCTAACCACCTACGAATGAGGATGACACCGCAACAGTTTGCTAGGTTCCAACCGCAAGCTGTTAACAAACCAGCAACACCTACGCTGCAACCACCAGGACAAAGTTATCAGACGCCGGCCCAAGGTAACAATGCTCAAGGAGGAATGCAGCAGTCAGCCGCCAGAAGGTGCTACAGTTGCAATGAGCTGGGGCATTATGCTAATAGATGTCCCTAGAAAGGAGGTATCACGCCAGTGCGTTTCAACCTTGGAACGACACCTGCTAAGGCACCGAGGACGGGAGCGAATCGAGGAGCTGGATAGGCAGGAGCGATGCCTCAAGCTACTATTCGAGGCAGAGTCAACCACATCACCGCCGATGGAGCCCAGGAAGCATCAGACGTCGTACTGGGTAAGTTTTTGGTAAACTCAAGACTGCAAAAAGATTATTTGATTCAGAGCTTCGATTCCTTTGTCTCTCGAGCTTTTGCATCCGAAAATGGTTTGAGCATGAAAAATCTTAAGTGTGTGATGCTAGTCCAAGCCCCAGGATCTGAGTTAAGATCTAACCTTGGGTGTTTGGGGGTGAAGCTAATAATAATGGGGTAGAGTTCCTAGCGAACTTGATTATTCTAGATGCCCAAGCTTTAGATGTCATTCGGGAATGGATCGTTAACCAAGCATAAGACGCTTTTGGATTGTGGTCGAAGGGTTGTATCCATTGAGAGCCCTAGAGGAGAGAAAGTGAAATTTCAAGCGACAGCGAGTTCGTGGTGGTCAATTAATGGTTAATAGCATGAGAACCGTCGTCATAGAGGATGTGCCAAGAGTCGTGGAATATCCAGACGATTTCGTAAGATCTCGCCGAATGCCGCTGCACCGTGACATCGAAGTTCGTCATTGAGTTAGCACCGGGAACCGCACCAATAGCAAAAAGAACTTATCGGATGCCTACCGATGAGTTGGTGGAGATGAAGATACAGATCGACGAGTTATTAGAGAAAGGTTTTATAATACCAAGTTCGTCACCATGGGGAGCGCCAGTTTTGTTTGTCAGGAAAAAGGATGGAAGCCTTAGAATGTGTATTGATTACCGTGCACTTAATGAAGTGACGGTTAAGAATAAGTATCCATTGCCAAGGATTGATGATCTGTTCGACCAGTTGAGAGGAGCTGGAGTTTTCTCCAAGATAGACCTTCGTTCAGGATATCATCAGCTAAAGATTCGAACGGAAGATGTTCCGAAGACCGCATTCTCTTCAAGATATGGACATTATGAGTTCACGGTCATGTCTTTTGGATTGACCAATGCGCCGGCATATTTCATGAACTTGATGAATAAGATTTTCATGGAATACTTGGACAAGTTTGTTGTTGTGTTCATAGATGATATTTTGGTGTATTCAAAGACCGAAGCAGAGCATGCAAATCATCTGAGGCTAGTGTTGGAAAAGCTGCGTGAGCAACAGCTGTATGCTAAATTCAGTAAGTGCGAATTTTAGAAGGAAAAGGTGGAATTTCTCGGTCATGTTATGACTGCAGAAGGAGTTGCCGTCGACCCAAGCAAAGTGGAGGTAGTGTTGCATTGGGAGCAACCAAAGTCTGTCACTCAAGTCCGAAGTTTTCTGGGAATGGCAGGATATTATTGTCGGTTCATAGAAGGATTTTTTATGATTGCGAGACTTCTTACGCAGTTGTTGAAAAAGGAAAAGAAACTTTTCAATCTTCAATTTCTTCTGATAACAGTTCAGCATCATCTCTTCAAGAGCAGTTTTTCAATCTTCAATTTCTTTGTGCTGCTCTAGCATTAAATCGTCCATTGTCGGGATGATTATAGCTTCAGCATTGAGATCAGATGGTGGAATCGACTGCCCTGGTGAAGACATTGTGTGTCCCACCAAGCGTGCCAAGAGTGAGTTGACGTCAAAAACTTGAAGTAGGGTTTCTAACAACAGCACACCAGACGAACACCTGATTCAAAGCATGCCATTCGATTTGATCTGTAATCGACAAAGTAAAATATAAAATTCACTCAAAGTCGATCGTGAAGATCAATCGGCCTAGACTCAATCAGCTCAAAGCCGATTAAATCGAAGCAAAAGGGTAAGTCCAACTAGCCGATGAAGGCTAATCGGAGGATAAAGGAAGATCGATTCTAAAGAAGGCGATGTGCAGCAAAATCAGAATAAATCAAACTAGACGTAATTGATGAAGATCAACAATCGGCGATGCGCAGCTTTATTGATCAAAATCGAATTACAGAAAGGATTCTAAGTTACAAAAGCTACTCCTAGTCGACAGGAAAAAAGAGAACAATGTAAATTTATGGGTTTGATTGTGTTGTTGTTTTGCAGCTCGCCATTGTTCGCCTCTTATACCCACCGGCCGACAGAGTCCCACTACAACATGTTTTGGGAGTAGTATTTGTATCGGCCTTTATTTTTAGGGTGATTTCCTTAACGATCTTTATTGTTTCCAAAAAACTTGATCCGTTATCCCAATCGTATCTTGTTGTTTCTGGACTGTCGATTTAACCATACTTACCAAATTCTGGTGCAGACAATACTCGTGCAACATTAGAGGTATCTATGATATTTAACTCACTCCGTAACTTGCAAAAGCGGGCCTCATCCAAGGGTTTGGTGAAAATGATTGCAAGTTGATCATCAGTTCGTACATGGCTTAGGACAATGACACCTTTTGTTACATGATCCCAAAGGAAATGATGCTGGATATCAATGTGTTTTGTACGCAATTGTTGAACCCCCTTTTTTTGCAACTATCACCGTACACTCGTTGTTGTACAATAGAGACACATTTTTAAGGTGATCCCATAGTCTAGAAAGGTTTACTTCATGTACAATATTTGTGCACAATAGCTACCCACGGCAATGTACTCCGCTTTGGCGATAGAGAGTGCAACCGAGTTTTGCTTCTTTAAAGCCTATGAGACTATGGATCTTCCTAGAAAATGACATCCCCCTATGTCCTTTTACAATCAATGTTACACCTGACATAATTGGAATTCGAATAGCCAAGCAACTCAAATTTAGCACATTTCGGATACTACAAGAGAATGATATGGGAGGTTTTTAAATATCTAAGAATTCTTTTAACGATAACTAGATGCAATTGTTTAGAGGAAGCTTGAAATCTAGCACACATACAAACACAAAACATGATATTAGGCCTAGATACTGTAAGGTAAAGCAAGCTACCAATCATAGAGCAGTAAAGCTTTTGGTCTACCAGTTTACCTCCCACATCTAAGTTTAGATGTGTGATAATTCAAAAGCTCTTGGGGAGGTCTTTGATATACTTCTCTTGTGAGATGAATGTCCACTCCTTCAATTGCTTGACTTGAAATCCAAGGAAAAAAAAGCTTAGCTCCCCTATCATAGATATATTGAACTCCTTTGACATCATGTCACCAAATTCCTTGCAAAATACTTGATTAGTAAACCCAAAAATTATGTCATCAACATAAATTTAACATATGAAGAAATAACCAGTAATGAACTTGTGAAAAGGGTAGTATTAGATCCCTCAATTTTAAACCCCTTTTCAAGTAGAAAGTCCCTAAGGCGCTCACACCACGCTCTTGGAGCTTGCCTGAGCCCATTTAGCATCTCATAGAACATATATATATGGTTTGGGTATTTAGGGTCTTCAAACCCGGGAGGTAGTTTTGCAAACACCATTTCATAAATAACACCATTCAAGAGAGCACTTTTTAACATCCATTTGATATAACTTGATATCAAAACATCATGTGAATGCAAGGACAATACATATAGCTTCAAGTCTTGCCACAGAAGGGAAGGCCTCTCTAAAATCCAAACCTTCAATTTGAGAGAATCCTTAAGTAACTAGTCTCACCTTGTTGCATACAACCACTCCATGTTCATCATGTTTGTTACGGAAAGCCCACTTGGTGTCAATGACATTGTGATCATAGGAACACACCACCAAGGTTCAAATTTCATTTCGGGTGAAGTTGTATGTTGAGTTCATCATGCGTAGCATTCACTCAATCCACGTCACCTAGAGCTTGCTCTATATTTGTGTGTTCCAAACAAGAGACAAAAGAGTAATGTTCATAAAAAGATGCAAAGCGATAAGTTTAAACTCCCTTACTAACATCCCCCAATATTTGGTCTATAAGGTGATCCTTGGCAATAGTGTGATGACTCCTAATTTGAGGTAGTGGTTCTAGGAGTATATCATCATCATCATCCTTAGCTTTACTTTCATCAACTTGAGGTAACATGGATGATGAAAGTTGATCTTGAGCTTCAACCACTTGAACCACTTTCGTAGGCTTGATGTCTCCAAAAGTCATGTTCTTCATAGAACTTCTTAGTCTTTCATCATCTACATCATCAAGACTCTCATGCTCTCTTTGAGAGATATTATATTCAATAAACTCAACATCATAAAATTCTGCGTCATGTTTGCTGGCATTGTTAAAAAAACGATAAGCTTTTTGAGTTGGAGAAGTAACCCAATAAAAAACCAGTGTCGCATGGCCTTTAGAACTTTCCAAGATGGGTTTGCTTCTTGTAGATGAAAGATTTGCATCCAAACACTTTAAAGTACGATATATTGTGCTTTCTCCCTACTAAGAGCATATATGAAGTCTTCTTCAATAGTTGATGGAGGTAGAGCCAATTGGTAGCATAGCAAATGGTTGACAACCTCAGCCCAAAAGCAATCAGGCATTCTGTGCTCATGAAGCATCGTCCTTGCTATCTCAGTTAAGGTCCTGCTTTCATGTTCAATCATACCATTTTGTTGAGTGTAGGTCGCTTAAAGCTCATTTTGATCCATAACTCATCACAATAATCTTTAACATTAGTATTTTTGTACTCGGTCCTATTGTCACTCTAGATTTTCTTGATTGGGATTTCAAACTCATTTTGGGCCCTTTTTGTAAACATTTTAAAAATACTGACAGCTTTAGACATATTTTGTAGAAATAAAAATTAAGTGAACCTTAAGAAAACATTTGCAAAGATTAAACAAAAAGAATTGCCACAAATCCTCTTATAGGATGTTGGGCCAAACAAGTTCATGTGTACGAGCTCTAGCAGCCTAGATGTGGACATGATACTTTTTATGGGATCAGAATTCGCTACTTAATTGCTGGCTTGACAAGCACTACACAATTTATTTTTCTCAAATCGCACATACTTCAAGCCTACAATAAACTATTTTTGAAAACATTTTTCAATGTAGTCTTCCTCATATGTCCAAGATGGCCATGCTAAAGCCAACCAAGTAAGACTTTAGCCAATAAGCATGTCGATATGCATGAAGCATTGGTTGAGAAATCCATAAGGAACAAGTTTTAAAAACGAAAGCCTTTGAAGATCAAATCTTAACAGGTTTTATACAAAATCGAAACACCCCTCTTCCGCAAATAGACAATGAACACTAAATCACAAATTTGAGCAACTAAAAGTAAATTGAAGTTTAGAGATTAAACCAACAATACATTGGAAATGGTGTGGTCATTGGAGATTGACACCTTTCCTAAGCCTATAGCCTTCCTATTGCTACTGTCACCAAATGTAATTGTGTCGCTTGAGTCACTTTCTTCTTCAAGTAAGGTGAACATCCGTGGGTTACTGATCATATGTTGAGTGCACCCGCTATCACTCACCCAATATCGGCCTCTGGTCTTGTACTTCACCTATAAAAGGTAAGATCATATCTTGGCTGTAGGTACCCAAATCTTTTTGGATCCTTGTGAGTTAGTACGTACAGTCTTAGGCACATAAATGGACTTTTTTCTTCTAATTAAGCAAAGGGACACCTATGAACATAGCAACAAGTTTACTATCCTTGCCCTTTCGGACCAAGTAGTGAGAGTCATAGGTGATGCTCTTTGTTGATGTACTCTTGAATGAAGTGGCCAATGGACATGTAATAGGCTTATGGCCTTCACCGTAGCACTTGGAGCAAAAGTAGCCCTTCTTCACATACTTCACTTTGGGTCTTATCCAACCACACCTTCCTTGGGTATAACCTAGAAGACATACCCCAATCCTTCCTTACCCAAGATGAACCTTTTCTCCCCAAGAATGCGATCGAGAGTGGCACTTCCTTAATAACACTTTGCTAGACCCTTATTGAGTTTATTCACCTTTGCTTTAAGGCCCAAGTTCTCCTTCACAAGGTTAGTGGCACACGAAGCAACACCATAAGAGGAATGTCACAAGTAGGATTAGCATCTATCTTAGATGAGCATTCATAAAAATAAATTCTTCACAAGAAGTAAAGCTATCGACATTGATAGGAGGATTACTTACCTGAGTGGGAATGGATTGAGGATCAAAATCATAAGGAATACTCCTATCAATCTTGGTCATGACGAATTGCTTGTTAATGAGTGAGTCATGGTCAACTTCTAGCTCTTCATACTTAGCACTAAGTTCTACAAACTCGACGCTAAGTGTGGAGTGCATTTTCTTTATCACTTTGAACTTTTTCTTCTCCTTGCTAAGAGTTGTATTGAGCTCCTCAATGATCTCAACAAATTCCTGATATGATGGAGCAGAGTTGACTACCTTCTCGTCATGCTTAGCCATGAGACAAAAGGGCGAGGTAGGACGTGGCAATTTAGATTCCGTGAGTGCGAGCCCAGCTAGATCCTTTGGATTAGGTCCATATTCATCATCATCGCTTAAGTTCTCATTGAAGCTTTCTTCATCTGTCACCTACTCACCAACACAAGCTTCATCCTTTCCATCGCGATTGAGTCTCTTGAACTTGATATTTTTGCCTTTCTTCTTCTTCTTTCATTTGAAGATGTCCTTGTCCTTTTTGTTCTCATATCTTGAAGCAATGTGACCCTTCTCATTGCACTCAAGCATATGGTGTTGGCGAAGGGGTTCTTGTTGTAGGAGTAGCTTGAAGATGATCTTTTCCTCCTGTAATGGTTGTCATTATTGGTGTTCATCTTGTTGAGGAGACACCTTGCCTTCTTCATGAGCAACATCAAGTCATCCGAGTCTTCCTCCTTGTCATCATCATCATGGTCACCATCTTCATCCTTAGCCTTGAAAGCAACGTTCTTCTTGGTGTTGGAAACATCCCTATTCCTCCAAGAAGAGCTCATGTGCAGTGAGCTTTCCCAGTAGTGAAGTTGGTGTCAACTCATTCAAATTTCCATCGGTGAGAAGCACCATGAGCATCTTGTACTCCTTAGGCAGCACTATAAGCACTCTTCTCACAATCTCAACGTTAGATAATGTTAACCTGACACCATTCAAGTCATTCACAATGCTATTCGTTCAAGAGAGCATATCATTTGCCATTTCATGAGGTATCATTTTGAAAGTCGAATTGATAATTAAGAATGAACATCTTAGTCTCTCGCACATTAGACATGCCCTCGTGAATCTCACGAAGAGTAGTCCAAATCTGATGAGTGTTATTAAGATTTCTCACTTGATTGAAGATATCAAGACTAGGAGAGATAAATATGGCGTTCAAAGCTTGGGTGTTGAATTCAATGTTCTTAACCTCCACATCCATGGTTGCAAGTGGATTGCATGGAGGGGCAAACCAGCAAAACTATACTCAACTACCCACCAAACATCTAGACCCAAGGTCCCGAGATAACATCCGATGCTAACATTCAAATAAGAATAATTTGTACCATCAAATGGTGGTGCCCTATCAATATTCACACTGTCTCCTAACATCCTTACCCTAGGCGGTAAAGCCTGACTTGAACAACCTCGCTCCAATAACCATTGAAGTAGATTAGATGCCCAGGAGGGCGGTGAATTAAGATTCTTTTTTAAAACAAGGCCAAATTAAAATTTTAATCTTTAATAGCGCAACATAAATGTCTAGGGTTTCTAGTGAAGTTTTGCAACCTATTTTCAACCCTACATAATTCTAAAAAACTAGGAAATAAAAGACGTGAAATTGATCTGGGTCATCCTCCGACCCACCTATATCATCTAACTCACAAGAAACTCATCTCAAACCATATCTCTATCAAATTGATCCGATCCTTAGTCCAACCCACTCGAATCATCTTCGGTCCTTTTGAGCATTTCTCTATAAAAAATTATCCGATCTATAGTCCAAGTCACTCAGATCATCCTACTCCCATTAAAACTTCAAAAAAAATCATCTGTTGAATTGATCCGACCCATGATCCAACCTAGTAAGATTATCCGACTCAAATCTAAATTTTCTGACCAATTCTAAAACTTAACACAAATTCTAAATTTATCATCCTCATTTGGTTTCTTGGTTTACTCTGACTAGATATGAGCTAGAGAGACATAGTTTACATCACAACTAGCTACCTAACCTTGCCAAGCTCAAGATATGAGCTTTGAACCCATTTTAATAGTAGGGTCAAAGTAATAACAGAATTTATCTCTAAAATAATCTAAACTCGACTCATCGAATTATTTCTAATCATAAGGTCCTTAATCTTCATGCTTTGCCACCATCGACACATTTTTGGGATCCATGAATACCAAGAACTCTCAATATGCCAATATCAAGCATCAACTTAGCTTAAACCCTTAAAATATAGTCTTAACAAATGAACACCATTAATCATCAAAACATTGAAAATACAACTGAAGAGCCTAGATGCTTATAGCCCACCAAGACCAAAGAAGTTCCAATTTGGAAAGATTTTCCTTGCTTTCGTCTTTTTGGCGATGAAACTTGGGAATGGTCAGATTATGCACTAATTTCACAATCTTTTTCATTCTATGTATTCCTTGTATGCCAAGCTTTTACAGAAAGGGGAAGTTAAAACAAGAAATGTAACAACAAATCTAAAGCTTTTCATAGCTAAAAAAAATCTGAAGCTTTACATCTAAAAGCCTCATGAACAAGGACACCAACTTCTATCAAATCCCTTGAGAAAATACTCCATTTTTTTCAAGTCTCAGGAAAAAATTCGATTTACACTTATCTACACATAAATTCTCAAAAACACCTCCATCTACAACCATGTTGTTGTCCTGTCCGCTCGTAGAGATTGTCCACCGAAAGCACTTGAGACAGGTAGATGCTTGAACAACTCTTATTTTTAAGAAAAGAATGGAGTCTGCCAATCAATTAAGAAGGGAAAAGAGTTTTATGGGAGCCAATACATAGAGCAAAAGCCCAAGGCAAGGTATGTGGGATTACAAGAAGCCCCTAGTTTTGCAACCTCCGCTAGGAGGGGTTCGAACAACTGTCTTTTGATGTTCTTGGTAGCCATCCTTGTTCCTCCCTATGCTGAAGCTTCCATTTACATCACCGTCCCATCCCCTGCCCCCACCGCCCTCTCTTTGAGGCGCTGCCACCGCCATTTTGGACGGGTAATGGGAATAAGGAGGATTGACTCGTAGCGTGAGGGTTAGGGATAGGCTTTGGGTTGGGCCGAATGTGCTAGGAAAAAAAATCAAAATGGGCTATTTGTTGTCTTAGAAGAGAACCGATTTTTATTGAATTTTGCAAATTTTGGCTGAAATTATTTTCCCTAGTTTTACTTGTCAAATAAGTGACGGGAAAAAAAAGAGGGCGACCTGATCATATGCCCCATTTTACCTGGTGCAATTGATAAAATGCTCCGTTTGTCTTACTGACATGTGGCTTCAAGACCCATATGTCAGTAAGACATCCCGGGACATTTTATCAATAACATATATAAATAAGAGCATTTTATCAATTAATAATAATAAAAAAGTTTGTCCAAAGTTTTAAGCTGCAGGCGTCGGTTGCCACTCCGCTCCCACAAACCCCGGCCACACATCTGACCGTCGCGGGTTGCGCATCTCATCCTTCGCTTCCTCACCAGGAGACCAGTTCGGAAGGGAATCGAAGGAAGGGGCTTTTGGCTTTGCTGTGGGCTTCCTCTCCTCTCTTACCTGACCCCTCCCTCCATTCTTGAGCTCCCATTCTCTCTCTAGCCGCGCTTCGTTTTGTTCGCCGGTGAACTTCGGATTGGGTTGGCTGGGAGAGACAACACGACAAGGTCCAAGAACCAGGTAGCATTTTGGTTCTTGTTCTATTGGGTTCTCATTTCTTAAAGAAGAACATCATGCCAAGGTTTCTTGTAAGATGCAAACTCGTGCTAAGTTTCCTTTCGTGTCCTTCAAAAGTCGGTAATGCAGTGCAGGTGAAGAAACGCATAAATATTTTTTTCAATAAAAATAACTGCGTAAGCAATTGTTTGCAGCGTTGGAATGAATGGTTGTCCGTTCGTTCCATCGAAGAATCGGCTTGGTTGCACAGCAATATACCCTCTACTGGGGATTGGTGGCAGGAGTTCCAAATAGGTTGCAAAGAGTCAAGCACTTATTTTCTAGAATGCCAATATTAATTAGGTGGACCTTGCCAAATCAAGAAATTTAATTACAATTTTTTTTTCGAGAACACTACAAGAAAGATTTATATATATATATATATTTTTTTTTTGAGAAAAATTTAGTTACCTAGTATTCAGGCACTAACGTTTATCTTGCTATGTGCAAGAAAAGGAATTTCAGTGTGCGACAAATGGCCCTATCTGCGTTCATTGCAACCCCCTCCTCATCCTATAGAAATACCTTATCGGGGTTGTGTTGCCGCCAGTCCCAAAGTTGGCACAGGAGACGCTTCCGCATCCAGGTTCGGGCACAGGCACAATCACAGTTGCAGTATGGGAAACTGGGTGATTCAGACCTCCTTATCAGTGAGGTCACTCTTGGAACAGTATGTATACAACTGGAGATCATGTTGCTGCTGTTTGTTACATATTTATTTGCATTCCAGGTTAATTCTCCTTTTCTATAGATGACTTTTGGAGAGCAAAACACAGAGAAGGAAGCGCACGATATTCTCACTTATTCTTTTGATCGTGGCATCAATATCCTTGACACCGCGGAAATTGTTAGTGCAGATTCCTCCCTTCCCTTTATTAACTATTTTTCTTATCTTTTGAAGTTCATTACAATTATCATTGAAGCCATGCGTAAGTAATTGATCTAGTTTTTCATTTTCAACTTTCATTCCTTTCCGCCTTTAGTACCCAGTTCCAATGAAGAAGGAGACTCAAGGGAGGACTGATCTATATATAGGCAGGTGGATGCAATCCAAGCCACGAGACAAGGTACCCTAAATAAGCCATATCATTTATTGCTTCATACTAAATCCATTTTTGACTGCTAGTTCAAATCATGCCACCTTACTCAGGATAACAAGTTAACAACAATAATATAGTCAGGAAACTCAACTCTGTTTAATTAACTTGTTGCTACCTGACTACCTGTACGTGATCAATGATTTGTATATATTACACTGATTTCCTTCCTTGAAGTTGATGTTAGTATTTAGGGTCTAAAGAGCATAATTATAATAATAACAATTTGTTGAAGAATATAGAGTAAATACAACTCAGGATTTCTATGGACAGTTCCCTAGATTTCCCACTTGTGATGGCATGTTTGAATGGTGTCACTGAAACATGGTACTTGCATGTTTTGTTTCTGTGCATCAAGTTAGTTTTGGCCACCAAAGTTGCTGGTTATTCAGAGCGATCAACTTTTCTTCGGGACAATGCAAAAGTGGTGCGTGTTGATGCAGCAAATATCAAGGAAAGTGTTGAAAAGAGCCTTTCACGCTTATCTACAGACTACATTGATTTGCTTCAGATACACTGGTCAGTGTTTCTTTCGAAGATTATTCTGGCTTAGCATATTTGCACACCTTGGTCCAGCTTGATTCGCACACAATCATTTTCAGAAGGCATCAATATTCATTAGAGCACTTTCAGTTGTCTGTTGTTTACTTCTGTATGAACATACTGTCAAACTTATTTCTATCCAAACCATTCCATCTAGCAAGGATATGCATTATTCAAAAAAAAAAAAGACCAGGTGTATGTATTGATAGGAGAAGTATACTGGTATTGCATCATGTAATTCAGGTCAGGAAGGTGTCTTTTTTTACGTACTGTCTTTGTTCTACCTGAAACATTAGATATTTATCTCCTTACCTAGAGATACGAAAAATCTTGGGCATTGGGACTATCTTGTAATTAGTCCTTTTATGTTCTCATTCTCCATACAAGATTCAGCAGGCTCTCTATGCTGCTTTGGATAAAATACCAAAAAGTCTACAAATGATACACTAACCAATACAAGATTTCTTGGACTTCAGTATAACTTCCTTATATAACTAACTAAATATATATAGCAGATATATGAAAACTGTAAATTTGAGTTCCTTTTTCACCCTTAGTTTGTCATCATATACGTACTTTTTTTAATGCACCCGCTTTGTTTAAGTGTAATCTTATTGGTTCTCTAACTATCAAAATAGACTTGTTTAGATAGGAAGTTCTTTTGGTTATATTGATATGTTTTGTTTCCATTTTGCTGGACGAAAAACCCCCTGGCTTCAAAGGTTTGCTTTATGTCTTCAGGCCAGATAGGTATGTGGCACTATTCGGTGAATTCGGTTATAATCCAACCAAATGGAGGCCAAGCGTCCCATTTGAGGATCAATTGAAAGCTTTCCAGGAATTAATTGATGAAGGGAAGGTAGTATTTTCTTTAACTGATATTCTAAACAAGCAATGTGGTGATAACTATGTTTTTTTGGCTGGAGAAGGCTTTACTTAAAGGGGAAAAAATGATAACCGCGTAACTACATGTCTGCTCTTGATATGGAGCCATCTTTCAACAGGACTTGGTACTTATGTTTTTGTACATTCTGTTAAATGATGTGTATTTTTCTTGCGATAAGCACCATAGAATTATTCTAGAGCACATCATAGCTTATGACCATGTGGTTGTTGTGTTGGTAGAGGCACATTTGAGTAGTTCACTCACAGCATATTCAAACGACAGTCAAGAATGCTATATTGTTAGCTATTTTATAATAATATATTCCACTTTTGATCTCTGTTCTAGGTACGCTATATCGGTGTTTCCAATGAAACCTCATATGGAGTAATGGAGTTTGTACAGGCTGCAAAGCTTCAAGGACTTCCAAAGATTGTGAGCATCCAGAACAGTTATAGTCTACTTGTGAGATCCCGCTTCGAAGGTGAAACAGATGGCATTGATCTATTCACTTGATTCATTGGAACTCTCTTGGTCATGCTCTTGGTTCTGAAATTAAGTGAGAAATATTGAGAATTCTTTTTGCTTTGTCTTTCAATCTGAAACATCAGTTGCCTGTTCACTCAAACAAACATGAACTGCTAATCAACATTTGCTGTCAGTTAACTTCCTTTATGGACATTTCTTTCTTGATATCTGATATACCTAAAAAACAAAAAGAAAAAGAAAAGGATTCATACCATTATACTATAATTTACTTGTTAACTTGTTATTTGCATTGTGTTTTTTTGGGTGATGGGATCCGAGTGCTGACTCTTGAGTTTCTAGCAGTGTAGCTGTTATGCTAGACTTTAACTGCATGTTTCATTTTATCACAGTTGATCTTGTTGAAGTTTGCCACCCAAATAACTGCAATATTGGGCTGCTTGCCTACTCCCCATTGGCTGGTGGTGTTCTCACTGGAAAGTATATTGATAACTCTGACATATCAAAGAGGAGCAGGCTAAATCTTTTCCCTGGATACATGGAGCGTTACAATGCGTCTCTGGCTAAAGTATGATGAAATACTACGACTAACCATTCAAAATGTTGTTTTGTTCGTTTTCCAACTGTACAGAGGCTTGATAATTGCTGTGCATTTCGGTTTACTTTTGTTCCCTTTGTTTGACAGGAAGCAACGAACGAATACGTCAAGCTTGCCAAGAAGCATGGGCTAACTCCGGTCGAGCTTGCCCTTGGCTTTGTGCGCGGCCGTCCGTTCACAGCTAGCACCATCATCGGAGCAACCACCATGGATCAGTTAAAGGAGAACATCGATGCATTTACCAGTGCTCCAAGGCCACTGCCACCGCAAGTTCTCAATGACATCGAGACTCTTTTCAAGAGATACAAAGACCCAGCAATCCTCTAGATGTTTATTCACTATTTTTTTCGACACAAAGAATTGCAATCTTCAAGAACTACGAAGATCCAGCAAATAGACAAGCATTTATGATCATATGATTTCATTGATGTTGATAAAACATTGCTTTGTCTCTTCTACTGATTTTACAATTAATGTTGCCACAATGATTTTTCCCACAATGTAGCATATACCCATCAGTATATATTGTTGTTTTGGAATGTGTTTTTATGCTCAATACAAATGTAAAGAGAGTCCCAGATGGAAGCATTCTTTTACCTCTCGTTAGCTACTTGTGTTTTGTAACACAAAACGAATGGCAAAAATATAGGATCAAAGGAAACAGGAGATATAGATTTTATGTGGAAAACCTTTTTTCGAGAAAAATCACGGAAGCACGAAGGTAAATATCACTATATGAGTTATTTATAACAAGACTGTCTTTTCTATTCTCTCGTCTTGCTTCGCTCGCTCTATTCTATGGACAACAGGGAACATAAAGGAATCTATATTGGAGTAGAACTTTGAATTAGAGTAGGAAACAAAACCAAAACGAATTTGGATCACTTTAACAATCTTCACCTTGAGCCGATTCGCGCCTATAGCCAAAATATCAAATTCTCCTCAAAATAAGTCTTTATTAATAGACTTTATGCCTCAAAAGTCCAATAGACTAATCTAAACAAGAAATACTAGAACCGTTTTATCCAAATGCTTCTTATGAAGCTAAATTGTGCAAACCACCAGTAGATCTAAACATACAGCTATCAACAAAGCAAATGAACAAAACTGGGTCTTCAATAATTCATAATACCAACAAAGTAAGTCTGTGCAAACTGACCTTCTGATCCAAATTCTCAATCATTTAACAGCATAAGCCAAAACATCATATATATGGCGCTTGATAGATAGCGAATAACTCATATCATGGATATTTGACATGCTCGACCTGAAACATAAAATCCAACAAACAATGCACATTAGAGAGCAACTTGTATGTGTGACTATCACGTACTTCAAATTGTCAACTTCAAAGGTAATTAAACTACATGACATTGTTGAAACCGCTCCTGCAAAATTATCAAAATAAAAGAAACTCTCATGCTGTCAATGGAATATAAATTGCAGTAGACCCCTCATATCGAGCTATCACAATTGGACAACGTTGTAGTATCCACACAGAAGCAAACTCATTCTTGCACTTCAATCCTTCATCTCAAACTAATATTGAAGCAAAACCTTCACTTTTAAAACAGCAAAACTCTGGAGATTATAATGCTAGCTACCATTAGGGTGTCATCAAATTCTTGAGATTAATATTGCTAAAGCCTTCATAATGGTCGCACAAGTGATCCAAAATTGCAACATATCCAAATGATAACTGAACACCAAATTCAGTTGTATCCTCAACTGACATTGATTTTTTTCTCAAAGCCTCCTCGATCAAGCGGTAGTCCAAATTAACTTTTTGTGTTGAAAGCCTGCAACTCCACCTTAGACTATATATATGGATCTTGCCACGGTAACCCATAGTAGATGACAGATCGTCAAAGAAATCTTTAATGATTAATCCCACATTGATACCACCAATAATAGGCACAACGGCCTGAATTGCAATGAAATTCACCTCCAACAGAAGCAATACAACGATCAATTGTGGCAGAAGATTGTCGATGGAGATGGCATAAAATAGTGTCTAGGCATGACGCCAGACAGCACAGGTAATGATGTTGGTGAAACTGGCATTAGAACAGTCTCTAGGTAGAGCACGGGTCAACGCTCAATATATAGTCAAGTCTTGGAACAGAGTTGAGGTAACTAGAAATTGCCGAATTGAGGCCGATGAATCTCCTATTATATTCTACCAATGGTTGTTTTTTCCCTTCGATGTGACTTGCTGGTCCATCAAAACTCATCTCCTCAAAGATTAGTGCATAGGTTGATAAGACCATGCCGGCCCAGCAAGCCATACTTCTATTTTTCAATTGGTATCATGACCCGATCTTCCGACAGGTAGTAGTAAGTCGATTGGTGGAGAACTCGACGTTGACGATCCGGCTTTCAATCAGAATTGATTCGAACCCTGCAATCGCTACACCACGGCTCCTTTGGTTATCAACCACGCACAAACACGGTTGACCTCGCCAAGAAGGCTAATCCCTGCATGCGAATCGAGAACACAAGCAAGAATAGGTAGATGCAATCTGAATATTGCTAATTACCAATGAAGAACTTGAAGTTGGGGTTCCACAAACCGAACAAACATCGAAACTGTCTAAAACAGAATAATCTAAGCAAAACTCAACTATTCTAGCGACGACTACTGAATATATATGAGGAAGAGGGAAAGGGAGGTGGCCAAGGGGGTGAGCGTGAAACCCTAGGTCGTACAAGACCTTTGGGCCCAAGTGGAGGTGGCGCAGCACCTGACAGATTCTGTTCGTCATATGGATTTGACGATTCCTGTCGATCCAGAAGGAGTTTGGATGTGAAACCACTTCCGTTGGAAAGCTTTCGTCGTGGGCTTCTTCGTAGAGTCCAAGAACGCCTCAAACAAAATTCGTATGACCTAGATATAATCATTTTTAGTTGAACTGCTCCTAGGGGCCGAACTAGACTCGTGAACGAATTGGGCTTGATCTTGGGCTGGGATTGGAGCATCAGAAGTTGTTGGGCCCTTGTCTTGGCTTGAGATAGAAGCATGATTTGCTGGGCCGGCATGGTCTTATCATCCTCCCCTTCTTGATTTTGAGTCGTCCTCAACTCAAGCTCATTGGCCTGCAAAAGGTTAGTAACAAGAGGCGGCAAAGAAACCAACATATTCTTTGGTTGTTGATAGTGTGTCACATTAAAAGAAGATTTCAAAATGGTACAAATATAAAGTCGATGCACCATGTAGTTTCTTTTATCATTATGTTTGCCAATAGCATGAAAATTAACACTGGATGACCATGACAAATTAGCAGGCATAGAAAATCTCTCCTCTAAACAATTGAGATCACATATGACATCAAATTCAATGTAACCCAAAGTATTCAAGGAAGACAACAGTTTAATCTCATCATTTTCATTAGCAAGGTGAATAACATGTTTATTTTCAGCACACGTGTTTAGATCAGAAATAAAACTGACATGTTCATTCACTAGTTGAGGCATGGATATAAATGAGACATTATCACACAACTCTTTTTTATCACCAGGGACAGCAAGACAATCATATTGTGACAAAGATGATTTAGTTTGAGTGTCCACTAACTGCTGTTCTAGCATAGCACTAGTAGTGGTCAAATTTAGCACATCAACAGAATTCTTTCCTCGTGTGAAAATAGAACATATTACCTTTGTTTTCTATCTTAGCCGATTTAGGCATATCATGATATGTATATTCTTGAGGCATGCATGGGATAGCAAGTATTTCCTGCGCCTCCTTCTCTTGCATGTTTTCCTTCCCGTTTTTGTTCTCAATGTACTGTGAAAAGTTAGTAGCAAGTGGAAACTCGACAAGATGCCGTTCTTCCAAAGAAAATTCTTCACTTTGGCAATTATGGAAATTAATTTCAGCAAGATGTCTTTCATGTTCAATTTGATTTTCAATCTCACAAGCAAGATTAAATAAACTAGAGAGAGAACTATATTCCTTATCAACAAGAATTCCCTGAATTTTCATATCAAGTCCATTTAAGAATTTTATTTCCTTAGCTTCTTCAGATTCATCTAAACCACAACGCAACAACAAAGTTTCTAATTCCTCGTAATATGTCTTGACAGTTTTATCACATTGTTGTAAGTTTGCAATTCATAAAGTAACTTTTTAGAATGATAAGCAGGAACAAATTCATCTCTCATAAGTCGTTTCATATCTTTCCATGTTTGTGGTACTATCTTATAAGCACAAAAATTGTGCCACCAAATTGATGCATAGAGAGTTAAAGCACTAGTGGCAACTTTATTTTTTCGTTTATTACAGAGGTTACATTGTGAAAGAATTTTGTCTACCTCTATTTCCCAATCAATATAAGCATCAATACCAAATCCGTTATAAGAAGGAAGAACTAGAAAATTCTTACCTTTACCAGCAGAAGGAGATGGACTAAAGTTGGGTTGGTGCGTATGCTCTTTTCTGTCAAGTGCATTCTCCATGTTTTGAATTTGCTTGTTCATAGTCTCATTCATCTCTCGCAGCATCTCTCGGAGCTCGTTATGAAGAACACACTGGTTATCGTCCTGGTCCTCCGGTACCCCTGCAATTGCTAGTAGAAAATAGAAGATAGCACAAAGTATTATCCCTATCAACTACTAGGTATTGGACAATGGGATCACAAACTCTCACGCGTCTTACCACACCCTTACAAATGTTCTTACCAAAGCAGCAGGTGGTACAACCGGTGGTGGTTCGTGATAATCTTGGATCGAGCGTGAGTGAGGCGATTGCAAAGGAGAACCTGAACTGATAAGAAGTATGTGGAGCTCGGAAGGCAATATTTAGTAGCAAGGAATAAGCAATATCGAAATTAGATTAGCAAGCTGAATAAATGTCCAAAGTACCTGTCACAGTTGCTGATCTAAACGTGTTCCTAGAACTAGTTCAACCTACCAAGGGATATATCAAAGCACATAGGACTTAAAGGATGCAAGCAATTCTGATTATCAGCTTCTCTTTCCCTCTTTTTGCTTCTTTTTTGCTTCTTTTCTTCTTTCTGATTTTTTTCAGTGCGGCTTTTTTTTGCACTTGCCTTTTTTTTCACTTTTCCTTCTTTTAACTCAAAGGAAAAACAAAAATCTCACGTTTTGGAACGAGAGAGATCGTTAAATAGATGACCGAAAAATTGGTAAAAACAACATAGGAAACTTTCGGAGCTCGGAACTCGGTCTTAAAGGCTGATTTTGAGTGTAAAAAATTGCACAGGTAAGACCTGTGGATTTTTCAGATGCGCGTCGTCGTCCTCTTTGAAACAAAAAAAAAGTACGCCCCAATCGGAGTTCGTATGTAAAAGTTATGGCTGTTTTACTGAACACTGCGCAATACAGAATTGACTGCGATTTCACTTCTTTCTTCTGGTTAGGGCTAAAATAGCAATAGGATCGTGGGTGAGAAAGGGTGGCCAGCGGTGCACGGCAAATGACACAAGGCGGCTCGCGACCTATCTAGGGTTTAGGATATATAATGCAGAGCGGTGGCAGGGACAAACCAAGTAGGACTCAGTTCGGTTCTAGGGTTGGTGGTGGTAGGAAGACTAACAGTGCAAAACAAGAACTAGGGCAATGGAAAGGAACAACTAGAAACTAGGATCACGACCTCAAACCAGCAACAAGACGATGACGATGGACACAAATTCAACAAAGCGAAACTGAAACGAAAATTGCTAAGGCACAAGGGGTTGTAGGACAACGGAACCGATGAAGAAATTTTTGTAGGGCAATTTTTCTGGACTCTAGGACGATGGCAAAGCAAAAGTTGGGATACAAGAATTACCTATCGGGCAATCGAGGCTCTGATACCACTTGATGGGAATGTGGCCCGATCTTTCGATAGGTAGTATTAAGTCGATTGGTGGAGAACTCGACGTTGACGATCTGGCTTTCAATAAGAACTGATTCGAACCCTGTAAATCACTACACCACGACTCCTTTGGTTATCAACCACGCACAAACACTGTTGACCTCGCCAAGAAGGCTAATCCCTGCATGTGAATCGAGAACACAAGCAAGAATACGTAGATGCAATCTGAATATTGCTAATTACCAATGAAGAACTCGAAGTTGTGGTTCCACAAACTGAACAAATGGCGAAACTGTCTAAAACAGAATAATCTAAGCAAAACCCATCTATTCTAATGACGGCTACTGAATATATATAAGGAAGAGGGCAAGGGAGGCGGCCAAGGGGGTGGCCATGAAACCCTAGGTCGTACAAGGCCTTTGGGCCCAAGTGGAGGTGGCGCAACACCTGGCAGATTCTGTTCATCATATTGATTTGACGATTCCTATCGATCCAGAAGGAGTTTAGATGTGAAACCACGTCCGTTGGAAAGCTCTCATCGTGAGCTTCTCCGTAGAGTCCAAGAACGCCTCAAACGGGCTTCGCATGACCTAGACATTATCATTTTTAGTTGGAATGCTTTCGGGGGCCAAACTGGACTTGTGAACGAATTGGGCTTGATCTTGGGCTGGGATTGGAGCATCAGAAGTTGTTGTGCCCTTGTCTTGGCTTGAGATAGAAGCATGGCTTGCTGGACTAGTATGGTCTCATCATAGGTACTCTAACGAGTTCAAAAGTTCACAAGAAATAAAACAAAGGCATTGCATCTAATAATCCTCCTCATCACCCTTGTTCTCAGCAACGTTGAAGTACTGGAGCTCGTAGACTTAGTGGTCCTTGTTTGATGCAATCACCTAGAGCCAGTCACACACATTCTGCTTCTTCAGGTACCTCTTAGTCAAGTACTTTAGGTACCACTTGGAAAGGGGCCGTCGGAGGTGACTGTGACCCAAGGATTGAAATCTCGTTTTCGTTCTAAATCTCGTCCATGGCTAGAGAATAAAATCTTGGTGAGATTTAGAAATTTTAGACAAAATCCGGACAAAATACTAAAAAAAATTCAAATTCAGATTTTTTCTACCAAGAAAACTAAAATTTCGACCGGTTTAACCGAGATCTCGGCAAAATTGCAACCAGCGAAACATAGCACAAATGATGTTGAAAATTTTTAAAAATGTTTTTGTAGGTTCCTGACACATCAGAGATATTACCATAAAAATTCAGATTATTATAAATTTGACGAATTTTTAAAAATTCAAACATTGTTACTGTCCAGATAAAATGCAGACTGGCAAGTTTGAACCAAGTGAAAAATGAAACAAACCATGTTAGAAAATTTTTAAATTTTGTGTTCATGGTTATGATGAATCACTAATTCTCTCATAAAATTTTCAGATGATTATAATGGTTCATTAATTTTTAAAAATTCGGAAAGTGCTACTATCCTGATAAAAGCCTTACCGGCAAATTTCAACCAAATGAAAATGGTATAAACCATGTTAGAAAATTTTAAAAATTTTGAAAATTTTTGTGGATGGTCCTGATGTATCATTAATATTTCTATAAAATTTTTATATGATGATCAATCTTCAAGAAGTTCCAAAAATTCTGATAGTGCTACATCCTGATAAAAGCCTCATGATCAATACATAGATTTGCTTTAGCAATCAAAAAAGTTTTTTTTTGAAAATTTTCCCGAAGGGTTATAACGAAATTAATAAGATATCATAAAAATTTTGAATCATGATCACAATCCAGTGAATTTATAAAATTCTTACAAGTGCACTGTACCATTTATGTTCTTTCTGTTTTTGATTTTTGAAATATAACAAATGAAGTTCAATACATATATAGATTTGATTGAGCAAACAAAAAATTTGAATTTTTTTAAAATTTTATATAATGGTAATGAGTCAATTATTAAGCTCTCATAAAAATTTTGGATCATGATCACACTTGAGAAAATCTATAAAATTCTGACAAAGTTACTGTCCCAATTATGTTCATTCTGTTTTTGATTTTTTAAAGATAACAAATGAAGTTAAATTATTTTTAAAATTTATATGTATAATCATAAACTTATTAGGATGGCACTATAAATTTTTCACATCATGATAAACCATCTACAAATTTATAAAAATCCGACAGTGTTTCAACAGTTTTTAAAAAAATGTCTCAAAAATTCAGTTTTTCAACATATTTTCATAGGAGATGACTTTCTTAAAGGTTATTGGACCAAATCCGGTCAAAAAAAGTCAAAACCTGGTAAAAAACCCAAGATCTCACTGAGATTTCTGATGTTACTATAGCAATTTAATTTTTTTTACTTCGACCGGCATTTCAAAATTCGTCCATGTCCGGAAACCAAGATCTCAGTGAGATCTCGCGAAATTTTTGCGAGATTTTAATCCTTGCTGTGACCTTGGTCTTGTTGCAGGAGACAGTGATAGACATGCTGAGGTTGCCAGCCTTGTCCCCAGCGACCTTGATTTCCTCCGGCAGGACCTTCTCGAGCTATGTGATCTCCATGATCTTGTCGTCAACGGGATTGGTGCAGTCGATGACAAAGTGGCCGAACCTTTCTTCTTGCCGCCGCACTTCCCTTCATTGCCGCATGCCATCTTAGTATATTTTGGACCTAAAGCTCTGATACCACTTGTTACAAAATGCATGGTAAAAATATAAGATCAAAGGAATGAGAGATATGGATTTAGCGTGGAAAATCCTTTCCGAAAAAAAAACCACGGACGTACGAAGACAAATATCACTATATAAGGAGATATTTACAACTAGACTATCTTTTCTCTTCTGTTAGGTCCCGAATATGCAAATCCAGACGTTTGTCTATACTGCACTAGTCTAGGATCACGCTAGTACACACAATATCAATATAAATAAATATCACAATCATACACAACAGAAACATAATGAAAAACTTCATTTATTAAATGTGAACATGTTGATTGATCTTATGGTCGACTTACATGATTTTGCTATCTGCAACGGAAAGAAAACGTAGATAACCCCTCAGTATGCCACAAGCAATTGACAAGGTTCGCACCCTAAACGTTTGCCTCCTCCTATTACCTCTTTCTCCAGTGCTGGTGTAGATTTCTCTTCAATTGATGATTGTGTTGTAGCAAGGGTGAGTACACACACAACAAGTTGTGCATAGAATGCAAGTCTAATACAATAATATGCAAGGCTTATTCCAATTGATGGATAGTATGGTTATTTTGGGAAATTTTGGAATACAGTACAAGAATTGGTCCGTAATTAGAAATCGGTACAACATGTTCGCGTATTTACGAAAAACACAGTCTTACCCGAAAGTTGAAAATTCGTTTAATCTTACCCGAAATTTCAAATTCCGGCTAACTTGTAAACGAAAAATCAAATTTTGGGTACAGGGCCCCACCCCATACCTGAAATCTGAAATTTTGGGTATGGGGTGGGGCCCATACCCAAAAATTGAAATTTTGGGTATGACATGGCACATTCGCCAGCACGATAGAAAAATAAAAAAATAAGACGAGGACACAAACGATGTCAAAAAATTTTGACATTTTTTTAGAGGTTCCCGACAAATCAATGATACTCCCATAAAAATTTCAGATTATTATAAGATGTGAGGAAGTTTTAAAAATTCAAACATTATGACTATCCCGATAAAACGCTGACCGACAAGTTTGAACCGAATGAAAAATGAAACAAACCATGTTAGAAAAATGAAACAAACCACAAATTTTTAAAAATTCAGATAGTGCTACTGTCCGATATGGCTTTTATCAGGACAGTAGCACTGTCTGAATTTTCACAAATTGTTTACTAATTTTTAAAAATTCAGACAGTGCTACTGTCCGATATGGCTTTTATCAGGACAGTAGCACTGTCTGAATTTTCACAAATTTATAAAGCTTGATCATCATATGAAAATTTTATGAGAACATTAGTGATGCATCATAACCTTGGGAAAAAAATCCAAAATTTTCTAAAGTGGTTTGTTTCATTTTTCATTGTTCAAACCTGTCGGTCAGCGTTTTATTAGGACAGTTGTAATGTTTGAATTTTTAAAAATTCCTCATATCTTATAATATTCTGAAATTTTAATGGTAATATAATTTATTTGTCAGAAACCTCCAGAAATTTTTTTAAAATTTTTCAACGTCGTTTGTGTCCTAGTTTTATTTTTTTAATTAATCTATGAATTTCGTTCGCAGGAATTGGATTTTTTTTAAAAAATTCCAGCGAATTGAGTTCGCAGGAATTGCGGATTAAAAAAATAAAAAAATTCCAGCTGAACCCGTTCGCTAGAAAAGAAATAAAAAGATCCCGCGAAGCCCGTCAGTTGGAATTTACTGTTCACAGCCAAAATTATAATTAGTATGACGATACTAATTGATTAGCAAAATCGTGTTATTGCATGTGAACAATTTCAATTCAAATTTGTAAAGATATTTAAAACACTTCTTTTGGAGGAAGTGGCTGGGCAACTGTCATTGAACTTAGGTACTGATAAATGTGTCCACTAAAAGTCCGGGCAATCAATAATTTGAAATTATTTAAAGAATTGATTTTTTAGAAATTGCAAAATGATGGTGGGAGAGGGAGATCAGAGAGAGTGCGATTCTGAGATCAGGGAGAGTGTGATTTTTGTAGCCTTTTGGGCAGCCCGTAAAATATCATGTTTAAATATAATTTTTAGGAAGAATGGACCAGATTTGCTTGCTCTTTGATATATGCACTACCATATTTTGGAAAAATATGTAATTTACACCTTGTTTTGCATCTAATTTCCACTAGTGCAATAACCCTAAGTATTATAGTCGACAACAACTCATGTCATGTTTTTTAGCCTTTTCAGCGGCCCGTAAAATATCATTTCTGAATGGAATTTTTATGAACAATGGACCACATTTGATCTTTCATATATGCACTACTATATTCTGAAAAAATATTTAATTTACACCTTGCTTTGCATCTAATTTCCACTAGTGCAATAACCCTAAGTATTATAGTCGACAACAACTCATGTTATGAATAGTTCCCAGGAAGCACTTAAATTATTTGTTGAACATATATAAGGGCACATACACCGAAAGTTCAGATGATGAAATAAGAAATAGATTAGATTATATTACAAGGGCATTACAATAGTGACGAAATTGCTTGATGAACTAACTAACGAAAGCATTGTTTATCATGGTGGAACAAGTGATCATTCCGCCTATCTGGGTAGAGCGGGAATGATATCCGACATTTTCTGCATATTACATCACCCGTGTAAATTTCGCGATTTGTTCTTGGACACAACTCAATCCCTACTATGAAAGAACTCCATGGGGATCCGCAGTGCTCCCAGTTATCGCCGATTGGGTGGCCTATGCTGTACGTCTCGGGTGTATAAGACATAATTTTTTGGTCTTTTTTATGTGGATTTCTGCACTCCCATATGGGCATGTCATCCCGATTCTCGGCGTCCCCTATGTTAATACCACTCGGGTTCCCAGATGGTCTACGCAACGCGTCAAGGATTTCTTGCGTGGTGCGGACCTCGGCCGGCTGCTTCCCCTTGTCCCTTCCTCTTCGAGAGGAGGTACCCTCTTGCACTTCTGGTGCGCTGGCCGTTAGCGGAGACTTGCCGAGACGCCTGCTCTGTTTCGGCTCGCACTCCACTGTATGGTGCAGGACGTGTGTGTGTTGGGCTTATCCTTGTACAACCGGAAGCGTGCCCTGCAGTCAATGCAATATGCCCACTGTGGTCGTTGAATATTACTATAGGCGTACTCGTGGTCTGGCTTTTCTGGGCGGTAGTAGCACCACGGAGAGAGTTGCTCCCCCCAGTTATCCCATGCTGGAAGTTTGAGATGCGGGTGGTACGTCTCCGGGTCCACCCAGTTGAAGTAGCCGCACCATTCATCCTCGGCCAAGGGGCACCGTTAGAATCTCTGGTCCGCTAGATCATTATCGCAAGTATCAACCACTGCCTGCAGGCCGTGTTCACAGAAGTCGGGGCTTGCGGGTGGCCCTTGAGGAGGTTTGTCCTTTGACTTGGCAATTTCGCAATTTTCTTTTTGAATTCCTGTATGCGATGAACTGGTTTAGAATTACTACTATGTGAGTGAAACATGAGTATATCGCATGAGACTCACCGATTGGTTGGCCCCTTGCCCACCGGCCCTGAACTCTGGTCGATCTAGAATGGGGACATATCTTGGCGACCTCTCCCGCCGGGTGAAGTTCTCGGGCGAAGCAGGGTAGGCGTCATGGCAGTTGTTGATAAATTCGTTGTCACGTCGTTCTGGCCCGTCGATCCATTGGAAGAAGCAACACCGGTCGTTGTGCTGAAAAAAGGAAGAACGGTGAATGAAATGGTATTGTAACCTTGTATTGTATGGGCGGGCACAGCAATAGTGAGCGCGGGCAGCCGTCTCTCCGTGGGTAGATTGCATCATCTTCGCTAGAAGGTTGCAGTCGCATTTGGGTCAGGGCAACTCCGGCAGAATCGGGCGCCGACGCCATCGCATCCGGTATTCGGGCGGATAAGTCCTGCTTGCCGAAGAGGCGACGATAGAACGACATCGTGCCCTAATTTGTGTAGATTCAGCCGACATTTTATGGCTGGTTTGGCGGTGTTCGATGTCTACCCCTCGGTCGATTTTATAGTGGTGGTGAGGGGTTACTCCACACAACTGCAGCACTTGTCGATTTTGACGGCCTGGCATCCTCTATAATTACAAACACGGACTAAATTCCCAATCAGATACTACTACGAAACAAAGATAATCTATAATTAAATACCAACTAATTACAAACACGGACTAAATTCCTTTGGATTTCTGATTTATGAATTTTGTTTTCGCTTCTGTTTTGCTGACCCCTCTGCTCTCGGTTTTCTCGGCTCCTTCAAAAACTCTTGAACTCTCTCGCTCTCGAGCTTGTTTCTTAGTCTCGCGCAATGTCCTAATTTATACCAATGGATTGAGGCAACGCACATGAGAAGCTTAACGCCACCGGTGCTTTCGGTGCAGCATGTAAATAGACGGATGTGACGTAAAGAAAAGTCTGACGTGATATAAAGAAAAGACGAATTATCTTTTGTCAAGAGCTCCTCCGAGAGCTGAAATTTGTTTCCCGAGAGCTCACTCGTGCTTGCTAAACACACCAGGGACCGAGATCGATTGGAGGCGCCACGCGTGGCAAACAAAGTGATTGAAACGACAAAGGCGAGACAAATTCTCTCGTCACTTTTGCGCCGCACCACCACACGAATAATTTTTTTGCATGCATGCATTTGCTTTTCCAGCCATGGATGCAGGCATTTGCTTTTCGAGCCATGCATGGAGGCAACCGATGCATGCTTAACCTCAGTTTTTTCTTTTCCAGCCTTGCATGTAGGCATGCTTAACCTCATTTTTTGCTTTTCCATGACTTCATTTTTTTGGTTTGGCAGCCATGGGCTTAACCGAAACCTGATGTTTCGGGTATGGGGGCCCACCCCATAGCATTGTCTGAATTTTTAAAAATTTTTAAAGCTTGATCATCATATGAAAATTTTATGGAAACATTAGTGATTCATAATAACCATGTACAAAAAATTTCAAAATTTTCTAACGTGGTTTGTTTCATTTTTCATTCGGTTCAAACTTGTCGGTCAGCGTTTTATCGGGATAGTCATAATGTTTGAATTTTTAAAAATTCCGCACATCATATAATAATCTGAAATTTTATGGTAGTATTATTGATTTGTCAGGAATCTCCAAAAATAATTTCAAATTTTTTTGACGTGGTTTGTTTCTCGTTTTATTTTTTTATTTTTGTACGCGAATGTGCCACGTCATACCCGAAATTTGAAATTTGATTTCGGGTATGGGGTGGGGCCCCCATACCCGAAATTTGATTTTTCGTTTACAAGTTAGCCGGTATTTGAAATTTTGGGTAAGATTAAACGAATTTTTAACTTTCGGGTAAGACTGTGTTTTTCATAAATACGCGAACATGTTGTACCGATTTCTAATTACGGACCGATTCTTGAACTGTATTCCAAAATTTCCGTTATTTTGCAATAAAGCAGTATTTACAAATGAATACAGTAAGTAGATTGAAATGACAGTAAAATAAATAACAATAATAAGTAACTTCAGGCATTTTTCAAATAAACTGGCACACAGCCCTAAACCAATTTTAATGTTTTCAATGGCATACAACTTTCCTTCTCAAGTTTTATTTATAAAATCTAAACCTTAACTGAAATTTTTGACCATTGTCCAATACCGCAGACACGGCTATCCGAATAGATTCACACTCTGTAGAGGTTATACACTTTATCCACATGACATTATCGTCTCATACTGCCACGCAATATCACACTTCCTTAGGTTTGCGGCTAAGAGATCATGACAAAACCTTTCTGAGACTCCGTCTTAACACTAGCCCTCCTGATAAGTCTGAACTCGCTATTCCTTCCCTCACTCAGAGCAAAAGAATAGAAGGGATATACCGTTGGACAGATGTGAGGCTATGTTGCACACACAAATTCCCCATAACCTCACACTCAGTTTGGTTATCCTCCCGAGGCATCAAATTTTAAGACTCGGTAACCTACAAAGTTAGGTCCATCCCATTCCAGACATGTGATTGCATGTTTAGCCCAGTTCAATGGCTTGCAAGGTTAAGTTCTTAATTGGCCGAGGCAAGACTTCCAACAAACTCTCATAGAAAACACCTCAAATTCACTCGTATATCAACATGTCAACATAACAACCCAATGACACATAGGCTCATCACAACACAAAGCCACTTGCCACATCCCATCAACAACTCAACATCATTGTGTGACAACACATGAACCACCTTTTCACAATCATGTTCCATATTCCATTGGTCAAGATTAATTTGAACTTTCAAAATGATATCAATAACGTGTTGCATGGCTAAGCACACTACTCACGTTCTAACCAACCCACGTTGGTATCTAATAGCAACCAACTAATAATGAACAACCCTAGGGTAACAAATAATCATGGCATACAAATGACGAGGTGGGTATAATTCAACTGGGTTGAATAACTAGATCCCAAACTATTTAAAAATAGTTCTAAGCATGCAATATCATGAAATAATTTAAATCAGCATAGCATTTGTAAAACTGGGTTCAACATGATCAAAGCACAACTTGCCTTGGAACGGGTATTGATCTTGATTTGAAGCTTGATTTCGAATCAACACTTCACCCTTGAACTCTCCGAGCACTTCGACGTCTAAATGAATCGAGACAAAACACCAAATAAATACCAAACTAGAGAGCTGTCGACTTTTGTAGTCGGCAATAAATTTATGGGGTAGGCGCTAGATCTCAAACTCGAAGGTCACACAAGACAAGGGGTTTAGACAGGTTCATGCTCTCGCGGAGGAGATAATACCCTAGTCCTGTGTGTTGGGATTATGCAGATCTCTTGGATCTAAGATTGCTCAAAGCGCAATATGCTCTGGGCGATATGAGGTGTGCTATGCTCTATGGCTTGATCGCTCTATGCTTGGATGATCGGATCCCTATGTTGTTGCCCGCCCTCTCCCTTGTATAGCGGGGGTGGGGCGGCCTACAGAGTCCTGATCGGTTTGGAGATTCCGATCGGTTACAAGATTGTAGTCAGTTAATAGGATAGAGTTTACATCTTTATCTACCCTATTAACGACTCGGATTACAACCGTATCTATCATATCTAAATATAAGTTCAACTTCCTTTAGGATATGTCCTCATGCACGGCAATGGGCCCGACGCGGGAGTATCTTCTCGGCCTCCCTCTTGGGCTTGTCATGAGGGTACCCGGGTTCTTATATTCCACAGTAGCCCCCGAGTCCTTTGCGATCGAGTTGCCGCCTTCCTGGTTGCAGCCCAACTGAGTCATGCTTCACGCCGAGTGCTTCCAGTTCTTGATGCAGCTTCCCGACTAGTTTTCCTTTACAGCCGAGTGCCCTGTTGTAGGCAAAGAGATCGTGAAGGACTCAATAGAGCTCCATGAGTTAAACTTTCCGAGTGCTTCCTAGCCCCATTATTGGAATTCTGGCAGTCGGCTCATCTTGGGACATCTTGTATCCCAAACGATATGCGTAAGTCAAAACGCTTTTCCGCCGAGGTAAAATTCATGCCACTCCCTTTAAATTCATTAAATCGCGAAATTGTTGATGTAAATCGTTAAGCGTTGGCTCACACACATCGCATCCAAATTTAGTAGCCCTGAAATCATGTATATGCAGAACTTAGGCAATGTAAAAACAATTCACTCGGATGTGATGTCTGATTGGTGTACATATAATTTTAGAGTTTTTTACTCCTTTACTTATTGATTTTGAATTCATCCGAGTGGTTTGACTCTTTTGTTTAAGCACTCGCCCGACTAGTCTAGCCCCGAGCGTTGGGAGTCGGCTCATGGCTCTTTTCCAGGCACATGTTTTGGGTGACTAAAGTTCGCCGCTCATGGGGTCGAGCTTTACAATTTGGAGTTATCGACTGATTCACTCGCAATCATTAAGCAAAGAAGAAAAATACAACTCAAAAAGATGTGCGCATGCGACGCTTATTAGGTAGCCTCGACTTCATCGCTTAGTTGTGGGTCAACTAAGTAGCAAGTCAGAAAGTCAACAATTTTATTTATAATGACATAATTGAGTAAAAAGCGACTTAGCCGCTTTATGCTCCATATGTTGTCGACGATCATGCCATCTTTGCTCGTGGCGCAGCGAGGCTTGTAGATGAGCCGTAGGCGGCGCCGGGCGTAGGCGTGGCTCGTGGCCGCGCGAAAGTGGCGCTCGTGGCGCGGGCGAGGCTCGTGGTCGCCGGCGAGGCGCCAGTATTGGCGTGGCTCGTGGTCGTGCCGGAAGGTGGCGCCGGACATTGCGCGGCTCGTGGCCGCCGAAGGTGGTGCTCGGGCGCAGCGTGGCTCATGGCGTGCGAAAGTGGCGCTTCGGCGCAGCGTGGCTCATGGCCGTGCGAAAGTGGCGCCGGGCGCAGCGAGGCTCGTGGCCATGCCGGTGGCGCTCGGGCGCAGCGTGGCTCTCGCCGCGCGCGGTGGCGCCGGCACGCGCGTGGCTCCGGCCGTGCCGGTGGCGCCGGGCGCGGCGTGGTTCATGGCGTGCGAAAGTGGCGCCGGGCGCAGCGTAGGCTCGTGGCGTTCGAAGCGCGTGGGAGCGCAAGTGTGCTTCACCTACCGGCTTTTCCGATTTCGCTAAATTGCGCCGCGGTCACCATGGCCTTGATCTCGCCACGATCGGGCCGCCGGGCTATCCGATGCAATCATCGGGTCCAGCTTTGTCGAGAAGCGCCTTGGAGGCGACGACGCTCGCATTGGCGCATGCGGAAACGGCTTGATCTCCCAACCTGGATTGCAGGAGGTCCTCGCGACATTGCGGCCGCGAGATCAAGCGATCGACCGCACCTCCTTACCCTTACGAAGACGATCTTCCCCCGCAGCTTCATGTTCTTCTTGTTGGCGTTGGAGATCGGTCTTCTGTTCTTCTATCGCGAAGATGCCACGAAGATCGCAGCAATTCCTCGCGACGCCGACTGGTTTGTCGGCCAAGTCAAAGTGACATACCTGAGATGGGTTGGCCTGATCTTTTCCAGATAGGATCTGGTTTTGGACCGAATGACAAGCTCTCGCGCAAGATCTGCGACGAAGTCCGTGTTTCCAAGCGGAAGGCTGGCTGGAGACGAAGGTGGCGACGGCCACCGATTGTCGCAATCGAGTCGTGGGAACAGACAGCGCTTCTACTCGGGCGCGCCAACCGCCGACTTTGTAGTCGCAATAAATTTATGGGGTAGGCGCTAGATCTCAAACTCAAGGTCACACAAGACAAGGGGTTTAGATAGGTTCAGCTCTCGCGGAGGAGATAATACCCTAGTCCTGTGCCTTTGGGATTATGCATCTCTTGGATCTAAGATTGCTCAAAGCGCAATATGCTCGGGCGATATGAGGTGTGCTATGCTCTATGGCTTGATCGCTCTATGCTTGGATGATCGGATCCCTATGTTGTTGCCCGCCCTCTCCCTTATATAGCGGGGGTGGGGCGGCCTACAGAGTCCTGATTGGTTTGGAGATTCCGATTGGTTACAAGATTCTAGTCAGTTAATAGGATAGGGTTTACATCTTTATCTACCCTATTAGCGACTCGGATTACAACCGTATCTATCATATCTAAATATAAGTTCAACTTCCTTTAGGATATGTCCCTCATGCACTCACAATGGGCCCGACACGGGAGTATCTTCTGGGCCTCCCTCTTGGGCTTGTCATGAGGGAACCCGGGTTCTTATATTCCACAAGAGCAAACAAACTACAAAAAACAAATAAAATTCACCAGTAAATATATTTCAATTTTACAAATTTTTAAAAACTTGAACCGCCTCAATCGGAGCTCGTTTGAAGAAGAATAGGCTCACGAAAGATTCAAAACACAAAGAAAATACAGAAAATAGAAAATACCAATTTTTTGATTTATTTCTGTATTTAAAAATTGATTTATGACGCAACGCTGACATTAACAACCAATTTCCCAAATTAAAATAAATATGAAAATCCACTAGAGACTGACAGGTAGGCCCGGGTTTCATGGACTGAGTCCATTGAATCTTGTTGGTCTACCGTGGACCAGGCTAACAGGTTGACCCGCTGACGCAAGGGCCCCACAGTGATGACATGGCTTGCCAACTAGGCTGCTGACACACGCGGTGATCGGATGGACACATTAGCAAGGCACACGACAACCCCATCAACACGACGCCCACGTGGCATCCACATGGCGCACATGTGGTACCACGTCAACCCGGTTGAGTCATCTCCCTCTCGACGAGTTCCCGGCGAGGAACCACGGCGTTGCTCCACCGGTAATGGAGACGATGACGAAGAAAACGGTGAAATGCATCAGATTCGAAGCGTACACTGGTAGATCTGGAAGAACAAGTCACGACGAGCTCAAATCTGGCCTCGACTTGCACCTAAATGCGACGGAGAGAGAGAGAGAGAGATCAATGAGCTTCAACACGGCGGCGGAACCCTTCAACTCTTGCGAGCTCTTGAGCTTGAACCACGATGGCACGGACTTTGAGACCTAGGGAAAATCATGCAGCGCGAAATGGAGAAACTCGTGAGAGGTGCAGCGTAGCTTATAAAGCCCTAGGACTCCGCATCGGGCATGACGTGGCACTATGAACCCGGTCGAATGCCGACACCGCTACGGAGCCGGATACAGAATGAACTCGGTTGCACGATGTGGCACTATCCAGATCGTCCATGTGGCACACATCTGATAGCCATTGCTAGGATTTTGAACTGATCCGAGTTGTCTATGCATCAAGATTCGATGGTCATTAACCCTTAGGGTTGCCGATCCTTCCTCACCTGCCCGATTAAGATCCAACGGCTCAAGATTAGGGGTTCGCAACGAGCTAGGCTAGAAACGGGGTGGACCGAGCCGGCAATAGAAATTGGGCTGGGCCCATCAATGTTTTGGCCCGAACACTGTTTAAGACATTTTTCAACATTTTTGATTTAAAATAATTTGTGAAAATAAACAAAGCCTAATAAAATAGCAAAAGTACCAGAAAAATTCTAGAAAAAATCTGAAAAATATTTTTAGACATTTGGAACTCAAATAAAATATTTTTGACATAATTTTATTTAAAGTTTTCAAATATTTAAATAATTTCCATGTTAAACCATATTAAAAAATATTAAATAAATTCCAAAAAATTCCCAAAATTCATAAAATTAACAAATGTCAATATTAAATTAATAAAAAATAATAAATTATGATGTCACATCTTCCCTCATCTTACTTTCCTCGCTCTAAGGTAAAGAAAATTTTTGTATTTTCTGGATGGAAGGTTTACAAAGCCTCACTTGATGTGGGCAAAGCTCAAAGAAGCAACTCAAATCTTCAAGGGGGGAAGGCTACCCCTCCACCCCTATTTATACAACTCTTGGGCCACCTACCACCCTTGGATGAGCCTCTAAACCCTAGAGCATCCATCAAGGGCTAAGATTAACCCACTCAACCAGCCATGCATGGGTTCACCCAAAACCCACAACACAAATGGGTTTTCTTGCACGGTTCTCAAAGCACACTAACTAGACCCGCTAACCTATCAACTAGACCAAGATCCAATGGTCCTCATTGATCCCATGCAGCTCCTAGCTAGCATCTCATCTATTCTTTGTCTTCACGGCTTGCCACGACTCCGTCTCCGATCATCTTCCAGCGATCACCAACCGTCTGGACCTTCGACGCTCCTCGCCTAGTCCCGGTCATACTTCGCCTCACCATGATCTAGCATCGTCGACCTGCAACAATCAAAAACAAGAAAACTCCTCACATAGCAATGCTCGCAAAGATATGCAAGAAATTCATCAAAGTCCATACTTTGAAATTCATCTTTGTTCGTTCTGGCCGGTGCTACCGCCCTAAGGCTGGTAGCACCGCCCATGGTGGACCGGTGCTACCGCACTCAGGCCGGTAGCACCGCACTGCGCAAACACCATAGAACACCCCTCTCTGGAATTTTCACACCGCTCCAAAGTCTGGTGCTACCGCTCGCCCGGTAGCACCGGGCTTCCATGGCTAGTAGCACCGCCCGGCCAAAAACCCAAAAAAAATGCCCTCTCTGGAAATATCGCATCGGGAAAACAGAGAAGACCTCAAATTGCTTCCATTTGAAAATCCATTTCAAATCAGTCAAACCAAGCTCAAAATTAGTCAAATACTCATCACAAATCTGGGTAGACTTCCACATGGTCCTTCAATGACCTCTTGCACGGCCTCCTCTATGACCAGCTCCATGTCCTCTTCCTTGGTTCTCCATCTGATGTGATGACCAGGGAAGGTTATGATGAGGACATCACTCTTTTGGATACACGCATACATCGTGGTCCTATTACAAGAGCTCGTGCACGTAAATTAAGTCATGAGGTCAGCTCGTTTCTCGCTATTCATAATAATGATATTGAGGATGGGATGCTAATAAATTTTTGTGATGTTTTACTACTTAGGAACATGGGAGAAACACCACCAGGACAGCCATAAGTACTCAGTTTGTTGGCACAATTCATATTTACGCCAAGTCGAACCGGCCACCTCTACTCCAAGTTGTCGCACTTTTCGAAGGGTGACATCACCTCCACGCAATCACATCCCCTAGCTGGACTCCAACCTTGCCACGCAAAATCATGCTCTGTGTTCAGTTTGGACTAAGCGGACAACACTGCATTAAAATGGGCTTATCTCCTTCATACTGAGTCCAATGGAGGATTTCTTGTGCTTGTTAGAAAGATAAAGACGAGATATTTCCAATGGATTTGGTCCCATCCCCAGATTCCTTATGGATCAGCTAGAATCATCAAAACAATATGTTGTATTACTATTTTGGACTATTTCGGGCCTTGTAAGTATGTGGGGGCCCAAGCCCAGGTTATGTGCGCCCCATGGCTACACAAACCCTAGCTCGACCCTCTCACATCCCTCCCTCTCATGTACTCAGTAGCCACCGTGTTACGCACTTGGGTTTTCCTTAGATTACAACTAGACTCTATCAGTTCTTCGTCGTACATCGTTTTGTGGAACCCCAACTTGTGTGCTTAATATAATTCGCAATTCCAGATTGCATCTTCTACGTTCTTGCTTGTGTTCTTGATTTGCATGCAGGGATTAGCCTTCTTGGTGAGGTCAACCGTGTTTGTGTGTGGTTGATAACCCATAGAGCCATGGTGTAGTGATTGCAAGGTTTGGATCAGTTCTGATTGGAAGCCGGATCGTTAATATCGAGTTCTCCATCAATCGATTTACTACTACCTGTCGGAAGATCGGGCCGCTATACACATCAAGTGGTATCAGAGCCACGGTTGCCCGATAGGTAATCCTTGTATCCCCACTTTTGTTGTGCCATCGTCCTAGAGTCCAGAAAAATTGCCCCAGAAAAAAGTTCCTCATCGTTTCCGCTGTCCTACAACCCCTTCTGCCTTTGCAATTTTCGTTTTTAGTTTTGCTTTGTTGAATTCGTGTCCATCGTCATCGTCTTGTTGCTGGTTTGAAATCATCATCCTAGTCTCTGGTCGTCACTTTCCGTTACCCTAGTTCTTGTTTTGCAATCCCACCACCGCCAACCCGCCAAAACCAAACTTCCTACTCGGTTTTCCCCTGCCGCCGCTCTGCGTTATATCTCCCGCCCCTCAAGCCCTAGATAGGTCGCGAGCCGCCTTGTGTCAATTGCCCTGCACCGCTAGCCTCCGATTTTTCACCCGCGATCCTATTGCTAGATCAGCCCTAACCGGAAGGAAGAAGTGAAGTTGCAGGCAATTCGAGATTGCGCAGTGTTCGGTAAAACGGGCATAACTTTTGCATACGGATTCCGATCAGGGCGTACTTTTTTTTGTTTTGAAGAGGACGATGAAAGATCGAAATGGAGATCAGAGGGGGGGGGGGGTGAATGATCCCAAATAAAAATTTTCCCCACTCAAAGTACTCCAAACAATCTCGCAATAAAAATCTGAAACACCCAAAGATTTTCTTTCAAACTAGTGTCTCAGATTCGTACACAGACCAAAAACCCGAACAATTAGACAACTATGTGTACCCCTAGCTTGTATGGATGAGAACCATGAATCATGTGAGGGATTTTTTTATCACAATCCTGGTTTTCAAGTATCCAACAAAGAGGAATCAATTCAAAGACTACTTTTCTAAAAGAGATAAAGCTAAAACACCAAAGTCTCTTTCCAGAAAAGTAAAAGCAGATTTTAAAGGAATTGTCCTCAATTAGTGCAGGTGATTGGTGAGTTTCTGTTACTCTAAAATTTTTAAGAATTTTTCTCCCTGTGAGTAGTTGAGCTGTCAAAAATTCCACCAAAAATCACCTCAAAAATCTTTGTAGAATAATCATCAAAAATCAAGTATTACAGATAGTCAGGAACTTCGATCAGAATGTTTGAGGCTCGGTTTTCACTTCATAGCGCTCAAACGGTGCAACCACTGGGCTCACAAATTTTTTTCAGAGATGAATATATGAGTCATACAACTTCTCCAACAAGAATCACTTAAAAAGGATGCTTCTAGATTTTTTTTAAAATCAAAGACTGACTGCAGCGCGAAGAACAAGTTCTGGACAGATTTGCAATTCGATAAAAACTTGATCTCTAGTCTATTCTAGGGTGCAAGAAAGATGTAAAACCATATTAAAACCCTCAAGACATCCTGGAAGAACAGAATTTAGAAGGAGGGGAGGCAAATCCAAATTGCGAGAAAGTAAATTGCGAGAATGTAAATGCGGGAAAGTAAATGCTGAATTTAAATTGTGTAAAGTAAAGACATAATGTAAATGCGCAATTTATATTCACAATAAGGTAAAGAAAATTTTTGTATTTTATGGATGGAAGGTTTACAAAGCCACAATTGATGTGGGCAAAGCTCAAAGGAGCAACTCAAACCTTCAAGAGGGGAGGCTACCCCTCCACCCCTATTTATACAACTCTTGGGCCACCTACCACCCTTGGATGAGCCTCTAAACCCTAGAGCATCCATCAAGGGCTAGGATTAACCCACTCAACCAGCCATGCAAGGGGTAACCCAAAACCCACACCACATAATGGGTTTTCTTGCACAGTTCTCAATGCACACTATCTAGACCCGCTACCTATCAACTGGACCAAGATCCAATGACCCCTCATTGATCCATGCAGTGTCTAGATAGCATCTCATCCGTTCCTTGTCTTCACGGCTTGCCACGACTCCGTCTCCGATCATCTTCCGGCGATCCTTGACCGTTTGGACCTCTGACGCTCCTCGCCTTGTCCCGGTCATCCCTCGTCTCACCATGATCTAACATCGTCGACCTGTAACAATCAAAAACAAGGAAATACCTCACATAGCAATGCCCACAAAGATATGCAAGAAATTCATCAAAGTCCAAACTTTGAAATTCATCTTTGTTCATTTTGGCCGGTGCTACCGCCCTCAGGCCGGTAGCACCGCCATGATGGACCGGTGGTACCGCAAAAACAGGAGAAGACTCAAATTGCTTCAAATTCAAATTTAAATCAAACTCAAACCTGAGCACACCTTGCTCAAATAAAGTCAAATACTCATCATAAACGTGCATATGAAACAAACACATGTCTTTTGACTTGTGCAAGTTTTTACCCTCAAAATCGGCCTCTAAGACCAAATTTCGGGCCCCAGAAATTTGCTGTGCTATTTCTGTCAATTTTTCGGTCATCTGTTTAATGTTTCCTCTCGTTCGAAAATATGAGATTTTTGTTTTGCCTTTGAGTTAAAAAAAAGAATGAGCCGCACTGAAAATAAAAAAATCAGAGAGAAGAAAAGAAGCAAAAAGAGGGAAAGAGAAAAGATAATCAGAATTGCTGGCATCCTTTGTGTCCTTCATACTTTGATATATCCCTTGCTTGATTGAACTAGTTCTAGGAACACGTTTAGGCCAGCAACTGTGACAAGTACGTTGGATATTTATTCAATTTGCTAATCTGATTTCGATATAGCTTATTATTGCTACCTAACATTGCCTTCCGAGCTCCACATACTTCTTATCAGTTTAGGTTCTCCTCTGCAATCGCCTCGCTCACGCTCTAGTCACGGTATTACAAACCAGCCACCGGTTGTACCACCCGCTGATTTGGTAGGAACATTTGTAAGACCGTTGTAAGATGCTTGAGAGTGAGTGTGAAAGACCATGTGGAGGTCAATCCTTGTTGATGATGAGTTATTGACTGTGCTTGAGCTAGGTTTCCTCTGGTTTGAGTTTGATTTGAATTGGATTTTCAAAATTAAGCAATTTGAGTTGTGTCTACCAGGGGCAGCACTACTGGCCAGGTTGGGGCAGTACTGCCGGCCAGGCAGCGACACAACTAGCCTGTGGAGCGGTAGTTATATTCTAGAGAGAGTCTTCGCTGGGAATTCAGGCGAGCGGCACTACCAGCCATGGTAGAACAGTAGTGCTGAACTTTGAGCGAATTTTGAGATTTGAATTTTGAAATTGCATGAGATTAATTGCATATCATTTTGGGCAATGCTATGTGATGTATTTCCTTGTTTTTGATGGTTGCAGGACCATGGTGCTAGATCATGGTGAGGCGAAGGATGACTGGGACTAAGCGAGGGGCAGCGGAGGTCTAGACGATTGAGGATCACTGGATGATGATCGAAGACGGAGTCGCTAAGAACTGAGAAGACAAGGAATGGATGAGATGCTAGCTAGGAGCTGCTCAGATCAAGGAGGGCCTTTGGATCGCGGTCTAGGTGATAGAGTAGCGGGTCTACTTAGTATGCTTTGAGAAGCGTGCAAAAACCCGTTATGTTAGAGGGTTTCAGATTAGCCCATGTATGAGTGAGTGAGTCAATCCTAGCCCTTGATGGTGATCCTTAGGGTAGAAGGAACTCATCCAAGGGTGGAGGATGACTCAAGAGTAGTATAAATAGAGGGGTAGGGGTAGCCTTTCTCCTCTTGAAGGTTTTAGAGGTTTTGATGCTACTTTGAGCTTTGCCCACCTTGTTGTGTGGTTTTGTAAACCTCCCTTCAAGAAATAAAAATTTATTCCTCTCAGTTCTGAATTTACTTTTCGCATTTACATTATGTCTTTAAATTCCGCAATTTACATTCTTGCAATTTACTTTCATGCAAGTTGGATTTGCCTCCCCTCCTTCTACTAGCTTGTGCTTCTTGTGGCGAGGATGAATTTTTGTTGGATGAGTCTTCTTTAGATCATATCCCAATCATCTAGGCAACTGTTGTGTTCTTCCTTATAAGAAATCGATCTTTTGCTCTCTAGGGGATTATTCTTGGAAGGTCGGGTTTTTGGTGTTCTTGTCTTGTGTTCTAGCTTACTATGACATGTGGGAAGCCATCTAGGATCATCTTGATCATCAAGAACCCACGAGCTAGCTGAGGACCAAGTTTTTGATTTTATACCCGTTCTTCGGTACTCTTCCTCAAATTGGTAAAAGGTCATTATTTTGAAATCAATCCTTGCGATTGAAGGTTGGAATAGGTTCCTGTCATCCATATGAAGGTGTCTACAAAGTTTCACAGGGTTTGGATTAGCCAATCAAAAGATTTTTCAATTTGAAGTCGGGATGATTTTACTGTTCATAGTGTTGTTTTTTATTGTTTCTATAGTAGCCACCGCAATACCACACTACAGTACCCGGTAGTGCCAGAGGTGCTATTCATCCGGCACTACCGAGCCAATTTGCGGTAGTGCCATCCTCTGATGAATTTTTTCGGAAGTTTGTGTTCTCCACTTTGCTTTAATGAAGTGAGGTTCTTGGTTGGATCTTTTGGTGGGGGAAATTTTTTTTGGGATCATTCACCCCCTTTATGATCGCCATCATGGTCCTTCAATTAGTATCAGAGCCGATTTTGCTCTTCTATAGATCTTGACCGATCTATAAAGCCATGGCGACGGACAAATATTCCGCCAAGCCTCCTATCTTTTCTGGAGGTGATTTTCCTTTCTGGAAGTCAAGAATGGAGTCGTACATCACTGCCCAGTGCTTCCTGATTTGGCAGAAGGTGAAACTCCAGTATGAGGTTCTAGCTGATGAGAACGTCCCAGCCGGCAATATGGCTGACGTTGAAGCGAATGCTAAGGCAAGGGACATCCTCATACAGGGCCTTAACCGTAGTGAGTACAACAGGATCTCTCACCTACAATCCGCTCACCAGATCTAGGTGACCCTCGATGCTTACCATGAGGGCACCACCCAGATCAAGATGGTGAGAAGGGATCAGTACAAGCGTGACTACAACAAGTTTGAAAAGCACGCTGGTGAGACCCTTGATGAGTGCTTTGGTCGTTTTACAAGGATTTGGAGTGACCTCCATGCAGTTGGTTGCACATACCTTTACTCGGAGAAAGCTCGACACTTCTTGATCGCACTTGATCTTCGGGTTTGGGAGATGAAGGTGACTGCCAGCAAGGACACCACAGACTTATCGACATTGACTCTCGATGGGCTCTATTCCCGACTCAAGACTCATGAGATCAACATTGTCTCTCGTAAGATAAAATCGTAGTCGATGGCCTTGGTCACCGATCCCATTGGATCCTCTTCTGAGACTTCAGTTGGTTTCTCTCTTTCCACCCTTTGCTAGCTAAGCGATGAACATCTGGAAAATTTTGTAGAAAGTGAGCTTGCTCTTCTAGCTCGCAAATTTTCTCATGCCTACAGGAGGGTGAGAGAGAGGAAGAGAGGTGGCATGATCACCTGCTTCAAGTGTGGTGGCCCCAACCACATTAGGACAAACTGCCCCAAGCTGGGGAAAGGCAAGAATGACTCTGACGGTTCGGGAAAGATCGACTACACTGACAAGAACCACAACAACAAGAAGCCCCCAGCTCGCGACCCAACGTGTGAGAAGAAGTACCTCAACTTCTCAAAGCACAAAGAGCTCTTCCACTGTGTCCTCGCCGCACTCGACGACATCAACCTCTCTGACACGGAGACCTGGAGTGACAACGGTGAGGATGATCCACAATTGAAGAACAAAGGCGGTGACGACTTTACCGGTATGTGTTTCATGGCGGACGCCAACAACATTAGTGACTCCGATCTCTACAGCGACTCAGATGAGGTACCCTCCTATGACTAGGTCAATGAAGCTTTCTGCAAATTAGGGAAATTTTATGCTAGAGCTAGAGCTAGGTGTGCGGTGCTAGTGAAGGAAGTAGGTACCTTGACTCGGAAGTTAGCTTCTCTTAGATCTTGTTCCTCCCGAGAGTCTGCTGATTGTACTCTTTACGATACTTTGCTTGTGGAGATTGAGAACCTAAGGACTATGCATGATAGTGTGATTTCTGAGCTTGAGAGTCTTAGGTCGAAGAATGCTAGCACTTGTTCTATTGATGCTATTCCTGTCGATGCTAGTTTTCTTCATGCTCACACTAGCGCACTTGCTGAAATTGATGCCATGAGCACTCACCTTAGGAAGCTATCTACTCGAAACAATGAACTTGAATTGCATGCTTCTAAGGACTCAGTCAGCTCATGTGAGGGCTATACACAACTAAAACTTGACAATGAATCCTTAAATATCAAGTGTGCTGAACTTGCTAAGGACTTACTAGTTAAGTCACAAAAAAGTTGCTTGTGATGTACTGAGATTGACAGGGACTTGGATAAAATCCAAATCGAACTTAGGAAGAAGCTAGAGGCCTTGACCCTCAGGATTAGAAATTCCCCTTGCGTTTCTTGTAAGGCCCTCAAAGTTGTGGCAGCCGTGCTGAGGGAGAAAAATGCACTTGCTGGTAGTTCCTTCTTATCTGGTTCTTCCTCTTCCTCTTCCCCTTGTTCTTCCTGTGCCTCTCTTTTAGGAGTGTGAGTATCTCATGAGCACTCTTGAGAAGTTTGTAGGTGTCAAGAAGAAGCTCAATCTCATCTTAGATCAGTCTAAGATTAGTCAATTTAATCAAGGTCTAAGATTTGACTACTTGGAACACGCTGTTGGAAATATGCCCTAGAGGCAATCATAGAGATGATGACATTTCCATAAATATTCATAAACTATGAGATTGTTCTTTAAATAACATCATGGATATTGATTAACAAGTACGTAACTTGTTTGTTAAACTCTGTATTCATCTTTATGATGTTCATTCTAAAAGGGGGTCCCTAGTCGATAATCATATGAGGACACATATGAGTAGACTAGCATATGTATTGGTCGATGACCATGTTTCATGGGTCAAAGATATGGAGATATCAAACCATTAATATGGACACATGTTAGAGAACATGGTGTTGGACATCGACCCACTATGAGACACTGCGAGAATGTTGTATTATTTCATGTCATAGTTGGTCTCATATATGATGTGTATGCTATATCCTTCGACTTGAGATTGTCGCATGTTCTCAAGATACGTAATGGCTTACTTAGGGGTCGTCAAACGCTACTCTGTAACTGGGTAGTTATAAAGAAGGCTTTCGGGTTTGTCATGAAACATGCTGCGAGGCATGGTCGATCAAGATAGAATTTGCCCCTCCATACAACAGAAGAGATATCTCTAGGCCTCTTGAGTGGTCGGATTCCGGAAATGCATGGCCATGCTACTCGAGTAAAGAGTTACTAGAGTCATCGAGTTAAAGGGTTAATTCGATGTATTCAAGGAATCTGAGTCACGGCATCGAGAAAGAGTGGTTGAGCCATCCAAATAAGGATGACAACAACTCGCCTTGGGTTTGACCGATATCGTGAGGCAAAAGGAAATGCATATAGGACATTGTTGAGGTTCATCCAATCTTTACATGTACTCGGGAGTCGGTAAGTCCTGCTAGGGTCTGCTATCGACTATTAGTCGAATGCTTGACGATCGAGTAGGAGTACCCGATGGTCGAGTAGGTATTCTCGATGGTCGAGTAGGAGTACTCAACGATCGATAGGGGTACTCCAGCCATGTCCGAGTGCACGTGAACATATAGGGTCGCACGCTTAAGGGGCTATAACCGATTCGGATAGGGATCCGAGTTGTAATGGGCTTAGAGTTCATAATGGGCTTTAAGGGTTGAAACCCGTTATGGGACGTCTATATAAAGGGAGGAGGTGGTGACTTTACGGGTAGAGAGACATACACGAAAAGACAAAATAGGAATTTGAAATTCCCGGAACCTTAGCCGCCACGTCTCCTCTATCCAGAACCGCGCTGCCGGTGCTAGCACTCCGACGCATGATGTTTCTACCCCGTACGTGTGGATACCTTGGAGGCGTTGCTGTTAAGCTTCAACGCTAGGATGATTCGTAACCTGCGACAGTCACAAGGATCTATTGGAGAGGCACGAGGCTACTACGACTACATCTACACCACTGCGCTACATCGACTCTACTTTTGCTATGGGTCTACGCGTCTAGTGGTAATTCTGTGATTTATAACTTGCAGTGGTTCCTTGGTTACACGGTAGAAAATTTTGATTTTTTGCTATAGTAGCCTACCCATTCCCCAACACACGCTAGGGCTCATCCTCCTACCATTTTGCGTGGCTCCAAGAGTGCAGAGATTGTGGTTGCTCCCAGGGTGAGCACCATTGTGTTTAGGTCTACTGGGGTTGTCTATGGAATGTCTGACCAGAAGGTTGCTCCTCCTACTGCTTCTGTCTCTAGTAAGGCGAAGTACTCATGCACCTTCTGTCAGAAGGATGGTCACCTAGTATATTTCTGATTCAGGCATGCCAAGATCACGAGGCGCGAGCGTGTTCATGCCCTTAGGGGTATTCAGGGTCATCCCCAGACTCTGAGTGCTCATAAGGCACACACTGCTGCTAGACAGGATAGGGTGTCGCCTATTTTTAGGTAGTGTTCAGGACTTGGATTTCATGCTGTTCATTCGAGTTTTCATCCTGGATCTGCTCTTGGTCAATATCTCCACCTTCCTTTTGATATTCCTCGTGTTCCTCCTTGAGATAGATATCAGCAGCATGAGGTGTTTCCTAGTAGGAGATTTGGGTAGTTTCACTAGGATGGTCCGACCTTTGCACGACGGCGGGCCAACCCAGTTCCGGCCCCTAAATCTTCTACTATGGCTGCTTCTGGTCTTGTGAGAGTAGAGCGTCAGAGAGACACTAGAATCTAGTCTTTTACTCATGTGGCTAGTACGTTGAGATGTCGTGTGGTTCAGTATTAGGTTCCTAGATCTTCTCTTTATCCCAGTACTGAGTCATCTCTCTCTTGTGTGTTGACCAGGTTCGTAGGATGGGGAAGAGAGAGGCATGGATCATTGACTCTGGTTGTTCTCGTCATATGACCAAAGACTCAAGATGGTTCTCTTCCCTAGTCTGAGTCACCGGTGATGAGTTCAACACATTTGTGATGCTTCATCAGGTAGGGTCATTGCAAAACGAACCATCTGCATTAATGATAATTTCATTCTTAAGGACTTTGCCTTAGTAAGTAAGCTGCAATACAATTTGCTTTCTATCTCTGAGCTTATCGATGACTCTTTCGAGGTAAGCTTTAAGAGTAGTGCATGTAGAATCCTTGATTCATCAGAGGAGTTAATTTGTGCAATTTCTAGATTTGGGAGTCTTTCATGCTGATTTTTCTGTTTCTTCTAGAGACTCTTCGGTGTTTGATTGCTTTAGAGTCCCGTGATCTCTCCTTCTGACATAGGACACTAGGTCACATCAGCGTCGACCATTTGACCCAGGTTAGCAACCACGATCTCATTCGTGGTTTGCCTAAACTCAACATGGTCAAAGACTTAGTTTGCTCTCCTTACTGACATGGCAAGATGGTTGTTGCTTCTCATATGGAGTGCAGTCAGTGGGTGGGAAGTGTATGTTCTTGTTATTGTTGATGATTTTTCGAGGTATTCTTGGGTGTTTTTTATGGCCTCGAAGGTTGAGTCTTTTACCTATTTCAGGGGTCTGGTCAGTAGGTTGTCTGTTGAGCTCCCTAGTGCTTTACGAGCTATACACAGTGATAATGGCACGAAGTTCAAAAACTCCTACTTTGAGAGCTTCTGTGAGGAGTTAGGTCTAGAGTATCAGTTTTCCTCTCCATACGTCCCTCAGCAAAATGGCATAATGGGAAGGAAGAACAGGACCTTGGTTGAGATAGCCAGGACAATGCTAGATGAGTACAGCACTCCTAGGAAGTTTTGGGCTAAGGCTATAGGTACTGCTTGTCATGTGTCTAATCGAGTTTTCTTGAGAGCACATTTGCACCACACTTCTTACGAGTTGAGGTATTGGCGAAAGCCCAGTGTTTCTCATTTTCATGTGTTTGGTTGCAAGTGTTTTATTGTGAAGTTTAGGAACCTAGATTAGTTTGAGTCTTGATCTTCTGGTGGTATTTTTTTGGGTTACTCGACTTCTTCTCTTAGTTATAGGGTCTGGAGTTGTGATTTTAATAGGATCATAGAGACCTGTGAGGTGACCTTTGATGAGGCTAGCCCAGGTGCTAGACCTGACATTTCAGGCTCTTCTTCCCTCTCCAAGACCATATTTGTAGAGGGTGAGGATGATGGAGATGATGGTGTTCTACAAGATCCAGTCCCCTCTACACCTGAGGTGCCTCCTGTTTCCATTTCTGCACCTCAGAGAGACCAACCCTTACCTTCAGACTCTCCTTCAGCGAGTGGCTCTGTTCCTACCTCTTCTGTGTAGGAGGTAGAAGCCACTTCTGCTTCTAGACCTCCCCGCTATATTCAGATACATCATCCACCTGATCAGATCATTGGAGATCTGTTTGAGCCTGTCACACGCTCAAAATCAGGTTTGTCCAGTTTTTGCTTCCACTCTGCCTTTGTTGCCTTTTCTGAGCCGAATGATGTTTCACTTGCATTATCCGATGAGTCATGGATTAATGCTATGCATGAGGAGCTTGAGAACTTCGAGAGGAACAAGGTATGATAGCTTGTCGAGCCCCTATCTGAAGGGATACGGGTAGGCTACGCTAGCACACAATTAAAAATCTACCTTTTAAACCAGAAAGCCACGCAAGTAAATGATCATGGATCGTTACCACTAGACGCGCAGTGCAGCGGAAGGAAGTTGATGCAGCCCGAATCAACAAAGTGCGCGTCCTGTTGCGATAGTCGATCTTCCTCATGCGGTGGCCGATCCTCCTCGCACGGTGGTCGATCGTTCCGTTCAGTGTCGCAGTAGCAGCAACACCTCTATCGGCATCCACACTTTCGGGAAAAGAACGCCGTGCGTCGGTGTGCCAGCACCAGCGCACACGCGAAGGCTCAAGTAGAGACGGCTAGGGTTTCGATGGCTACACCCTCTCACATATAAATTGTAACCACGAACTCCCTTTATATAGCTGTCCCCTCCCCTGCGGTGGAACCCTACATTAGGGCCCAACTGAAGGACAAAGCCTACTTGGCCCATTAGTGACGGATCCAATCCATACCACAATATTCCAACCCCTTAAGTGTGTAACCCTGTAGGTTCATGTATATTTGGACACGACTCGAAACTCCTTTTCGATCGATAATCGACAACGGTACCTAGCAGTACATATCGATTCCCAAATATCCATAAAGTATCGGATGAACCTACTATAATGTTATAATGTCATGTTCCCTTTGCTTTACGATATCAAATCAAGCTCAAGGCGAGAGTCGTGTCATCCTATGATAGCTCGATCTCTTCACTCATACGGTAGTGGAATAATTTATCTGGATTGACTCTCAATCACATCCGGCATGGCCATGCACTTACTTAATCCATCTACCTCGAGGGGCGCAGAGAGATCTCTCTGTTATATAGGAGGAGCAAATTCCATCTTGATCATTCATGTACCTCAGCATATTTCATAGTAAACCCGAAAGCTTCCTTTATAACCACTTGGTTAAAGAGTAGCATTTGGTAGCTCCTAAGTAAACCATTACATATCTAGGAAACCAATGACGATCTCAGGTCTAAGGAATATACATACACTATGCATGAGACCAACTGATGACACATAAGAATATATATAACAATTCTCGCAGTGTCTCATATGGGTCTGTCCAATGCATGTTCTCTAAATTGTGTCCACATTATTGATTAGATATCTCCATATCTATATGACCCGTGAAACATGGTCATCAATCAATAATGTGCTGATCTATGAAACATAATCGTCCTATATTATGATAACCGATCAGGGATAACTTGAATAATATCAATATATGGAAAAAGTTGCACGAACAAGTCACTTACTTGTTGATTAATCCAATCGATATTTATTCAAAGGACAAACAATTATATTGTTCCATAAACATAAGACGTGATACAATCATCTCTATGATCGCTTCAAGGGCATATCACCAACACTATCTGGTCATAATGTCATTGGGACCAAGTGGGTGTTTAAGAATAAGTAGATTGGGGATGGGATTTTCATTAGAAACAAGCCTAGGCTAGTTGCACTGGGCTTTTCTCAGGTCAAGGGTCTTGACTTTGTGGAGATCTTTGCCATTGTAGCTAGACTAGAGGCTATTAGAATCTTGCTTGCATTTTCGGCATCCAAGGGCTTCAAGCTTTATCAAATGGATATTAAGTGTGCATTTCTCAATGGGTATATTGAGGAAGAGGTGTTTGTCAAGCAGCCTCCAGAATTCGAGAAACCCAAGTACCCAAACCATGTCTTCAAGCTTTCCAAAGCTTTATATAGACTTAAGCAGGCCCCTAGAGCTTGGTATGAAAGGCTTAAGTTCTATCTTCTTAGTTATGGTTTTAAGATGGTATAATAGACAAGACTTTGTTATCAGACACCAGGATTCCCATTTTCTTCTTATCCAGATTTATGTGAACGATATTATCTTTGGTGGCTCTTCACACTCTCTTGTGTCTCATTTTCAGGTCTGATGAGCACATAGTTTGAGATGAGCATTATGGGCGAGTTGAGCTACTTACTCGGCTTCCAAATCAAGCAGACTCGGGAGGGCACTTTCTTGCATCAAGGCAAGTACACTCGAGACCTTCTGAGGCGCTTCGACACGTCTAACGGGAAGCCGGTGTCTCCTATGGCCACCACTGCTGTCCTCGAACCTGATGAGGATGGTGAGCCAGTTGATTAGAAGGAGTTCCAAAGCATGATCGGTTCCCTCCTGTATCTCACTGCTTTGAGGCCATACATACACTTTGTTGTGTGTCTGTGCGCTCAATTTCAGGTTTCTCCTCGTGCCTCTCACCTCCATGTGGTGAAGCGCATCTTCAAGTACCTTCAAGCTACCCTTGACAATAGTATTTCGTACTCTTCTTCTTTTCTATCCCTTAGAGCCTTTTTCGATGCAGACTTTGCTGGCTATAGGATAGATAGGAAGAGCACTTCTGGCACTTGTCAATTTATTGGCACTTCTCTTATTTCTTGGTCATCTAGGAAGCAGTCCGGAGTTGCACAGTCCACCACTGAGGCAGAGTATGCCGCTGCAGCTACTTGCTGTAGTTAGGTGTTCTAGATAAGATCGATCTTGCGGGACTTTGGGTTAGAAATAGAGAGTGTTCCACTTTTCAATGACAACACTTATGCTATTTGCATTGCTAAAAACCCAGTGCAGCACTCCAAGACTATGCACATTGATATTAGATATCACTTCCTTAGAGACCATGTAGAGAAGAGTGACATAGTGCTTCAGTTTGTGGAGAGTGACCACCAGCTTGCTTGGAGTTGTGTGCCCTTACGGCTTCTCTTGAGGGGGAGCTGGTATATATATTATGTAATTTATATATATATTCTTCCAGTTTTTCCTTTATTTTGCATATTCTAGGTGTTATTAGGCTTATTTCTAGAGTTTTGAGCTCTCTTAACTTAGACTTCTGGCATTCTTTGCATCGACCTCTCATCTTATGCTATAGGTTGCTATCATGAACAATTAGTTGTTCTCTCTTCTCTTTAGGGTGAGTTCCCTCACATTCTTATAAGTCTAGCACGTATTAGGCCCCCTGGGTAGACATATTCTGTGTGCACTCCCTAGCTTAAGATCTAGAGCCAGCTTTCCTATGTCAGTCATTAGGGAAGATGATAGTGAGTCTGAGCTGTAATGTTCTCTACTATCCTTTCTATGCTATATAGCCACCCAGTTTGCAGTTTCTCGACTTCTCCTTATTTTGTGTTTCTGGTTTTGATTGGGTTCATTTGGACCTTCCTTGAGCTTAATTCTGCTAATAACTCAACTTGAACCAGACTTGTGCTTAAAGTTGATTCACTTATTGAGGGGGAGTTTGAGAACCTGTTTCATGCATTGCATATAGATTTCATTTTATGTTGAAGGACCATGTGGAGGTCCATCCATGTTTGTGATGAGTATTTGACTTTATTTGAGCAAGGTGTGCTCAAGTTTGAGTTTGATTTGGATTGATTTTCAAAATGAAGCAATTTGAGTTGTCTCTGCCAGGAGTGGCAGTACCGGTCGTATGGACGCGGTAGTGATGAGTTGGATGGTACATTGCACATCTTTGTGGGCATTGCTATGTGAGGAGTTTCCTTGTCTTTGATGGTTGCAGGGCGACGGTGCTAGGTCATGGTGAGGCGAAGGAGGACTGGGACTAGGCGAGGAGCGTCGGAGGTCCAGACGGTTGGGAGATCGCCAGAAGATGATCGGAGACGGAGTCCGGGCAAGTCAAGAAGACAAGGAAAGGAGTTGATGCTAGCTAGATGCCGCGTGGATCAATGAGGGCCGTCGGATTGAGGTCTAGTTGATAGGTTAGCGGGTCTAGGTAGTATGCTTTGAAAACGTGCAAGAAAACCCGGTATGTGTGTGGGTTTTGGGTTAGCCCTTGCATGGCTGTGTGTGTGGGTTAATCCTAGCCCTTAGATGAGTGCTCTAGGGTTGAGGGACTCATCCAAGGGTGGTAGGTGGCCCAAGAGTAGTATAAATAGGGGTGGAGGGGTAGCCTCCTTCCCTTGAAGGTGTTGAGGTTTTTGATGCTCATTTGAGCTTTGCCCACATGAATGTGAGGCTTTGTAACCTCCCCTTCCAGAAATGAAAGTTTTATCCATCCACCTCTGAATTTATTTTGCGCATTTACATTATGTCTTTACTTTACGCAATTTAAATTCAGCATTTACTTTCCCGCAATTACATACCCGCAATTTACTTTCAAGTAATTTGGATTTGCCTCCCCTCCTTCTAAATGCTGCTGATCTTGGATGTTTTGAGTGTGTTCATATGGTTTTACATCTCTTTTGCACTCTTGGATTGAGTAGAGAACATCTTTTCTTTCAAGTTCCAACTTTGTTCAGAACTTGTTCTTCGCGTAGCAGTCAGTGTTTGATTTTTGTAAACATATAGAAAAATCCTTTTTGAGTGATTCTTGTTGTAAGAGGTGCGGGACTCTCATATACACCTGCAGAAAAATTTTTGAGTTCACTTGTTGCACCGTTTGGGCGCCATGAGGTGAAAACCGAGCCCCAAACTTTCTGCTCGAAGTTCTTAAGCATACTGTGTTCTTAGATTTTTTCTGTTTTTTATGTAAGGCTTTTTGAGGAGAAATTTGGTGGAGTTCTTCACGACTCTGATGCTCATAGGGAGAAAAATTCTCAGAATTTCGTGAGCTGCAGAAACCCACCAACCTCCTATGCAAATTGAGGACAAGTTCTGGAAATTCTGCTTTTTCTTTTCTGAAAGTGACTTTTGTGATTTGAATTGATGTCCTTTCTAAAAGCAAGAGTTTGAATTGATTCCTCTTTATCTTAGACACTAGACAACCAGGATTGTGACTCAAAAATCCCCACATATTTTATGGTACTTATCCATGCAAGTTTGGGGTACACATAGTTGTCTAGTTTTTCGGGTCTTTCACAATTTCCTTTGAGCGATCTTGTCGAGGTTTTTGTTGGAGTATTTTGGGAGAATTTTTATTTGCGACCATTCACCCCCCCCTCTGTTCGCCATCTCGGTCCTTCAATTGGTATCAGAGCCGGTTTTGCTCTTCCATAGATCTTGACCGGTCTCAAGAGCCATGGCGATGGACAAGTATTCCACCAAGCCTCCCATTTTTTCTGGAGTTGATTTTTCGTTTTGGAAATCGCCGATGGAGTCATACATCACGCCTGGGCTTCTGATATGGCGTAGGTGAAGGGCAACAACGACTTCTCCGGCATGTGCTTCATGGCAGGCGCCATTGAAGTAAGCGACTCCGAGCTGTACAACGACACGGATGAGGTACCCACCTACGACGAGTTAAATGATGCCTTCTGTAAATTAGGCAAGTTTCATGCTAAGGCTAGGTCGAGGTGTTCTGAGTTAGAGAAAGAGGTAGATAGCTTGTCTCGGGAGTTAGCTTCACTTAAATCATGTTCCTCCCGAGACTCTGATAGCTGTACACTCTGTGATGCTTTGCTTGTGGAGCTGGAGAACCTAAGGACTTTGCATGATAGTGTGCTTGTTGATCTTGAGAATCTAAGGTCGAAGAATGCTAGTTCTGTTACTATTGATATTCCTACTGATGCTAGCTTTTCTCATGCTCACACAAATGCTTCTTGTAATAATTGCCCTAAATTGCTTGCCGAAATTGATGCCATGAGCGAACACCTTAGAAAGCTTTCTGCTAGAAATGATGAACTTGAATTGCATGCTTCTAAGGACCCAGTCAGCTCATGTGAGGGCTGTAGGCAACTAAACTTGACAATGATGCTTTGAATGTTAAGTGTGATCAACTTGCTAAGGACTTACTAGATAAGTCAAAAACTGGTTGCCTGCTGTGTATTGGAGTTAAGGACGATGTGGATCAAATCCATGTCGAGCTTAAGAAGAAGTTAAAAGACCAAACCCTTAGGATTAGAGATGCTCCTTGCGTTTCTTGTGAGGCCCTCAAGATTGAGGCAGCCGTGCTAAGGGAACAAAAAGCACGTGCTGAGAGATCTTCTCTTTCTGGTTCTTCTTCTTCCTCCCCTTCCCCCTGTTCTTCTTGTGCTTCTTTCTTTCGAGATTGCCAGTATCTTATGAGCACTCTCGAGAAGTTTGTTGGAGACAAAAAGAAGCTCAATCTTATTCTAGACCAATCCAAGATTGGTAGATTCAATCAAGGTCTAGGATTTGATCCCTTGGAGCACGCTCGGGCGCATCCTCCCACCATTGTGCGTGGCTCCAAGAGTTGTGAGATTGTGGTAGCTCCCAGAGTGAGCACCACCATGTTTAGGTCTGCTGGGGTTGTCCATAGGACTTCTGACCAGAAGGGTGTTACTCCTGTTGCTTCTGTCTCTAGCAAGACGAAGTACACATGCACCTTGTGTAAGAAGGATGGTCACCTAGTTGATTTCTGCTTCAGGCACGCCAAGATCACTCGGCGTAAGCGTGTTGCTGCTCTTAGGGGTATTCAGGGTTATCCCCAGACTTTGAGTGCTCCTAAGGTACACACTGCTTCTAGACAGGTTAGAGAGTCGACTGTTTTTAGGCAGCGTCCAGGACTCGGTTTTCATGCTAGTTCTTTGAGTTTTAGTCCTGGAGCTGTTCGTAGTCAGTCTTTCCGCCGTCCTCTTGATATTCCTCGTTTTTCTCGTCGAGGTAGATATCAGCGGCGTGAGGCGTTTTCTGGTAGGAGTTTTAGGCAGCTTCACTGGGGTGGTTCGGCTTTTGCACCACAGCAGGCCAACCCAGTTTCAGCTCCTAGATCATCTACTAGAGTTGCTACTGATCTTGTTAGGGTTAAATATCAGAGAGACACTCAAGTCCAGTCTTCTTCAGTGGCTGGTACTCTGAGGCGTCGGGTGGTTTAGTATTGGGTCCCCAAGTCTTCACTCTATCCCAGTACTGAGTCATCTTTCCCTCTTGTGTCAATTCCTTGTGTCATGTCTATGCGATGATGCTTTTAAGTGCCTTTTTCCTTTCTCATGGCATGAGTCGCTTGAGGCTAGCTTGAGGATGTGATCACTGCCTAGTGGAGTGGATTTGGGTCATCTTGTGGACTTGTCCTTTCTTAGTTCGATTCTTAGTCCATGAGTTGTCCTGAGGCATCATCTTCGCCATGCACAAGTAGTGGACCTCGTTTTTCCTCGAGGTACCCACTCACGGCAAGAGTTGAAGGTAAGTATGTTGGTCATGTTGATCTTTACTAATCTCATCTAGGATCGGTTTGTCGCTTTTCAATGTTGGCACTCGATGTGAATTCGAGTTGGCCTTTGCGGCTTGTCTCTAGAGGATTGGATCTTCTGCATGACCATCATGAGCATTATGCTAACTCGCATGTTCTTTCAACTTTGTTTGCCTCGTGTTTCGCTCCACAAGTGTTGAGCTTCATGATAACAACATTGGGGACTTCCACTTCCATGGTGAGCTATCTCATACCCTCATGTCGGTTATACTTGTGATCATTATTTCCATGACATGTTGTGATTGCTCTTGCTCCCATGTGTATTATATGTACTTTGCTAGGTCTTGTTAGTTTTTGTCTGTCTTGTTTTGTGCCATAGCATGTTTTCCCGAACCATCTTTGTGCTTCACGTATTATATCCTAAATTCATGAGCTTTTTCCCAGCATGTGATTTTCTTGTTTTTATCCTGTCCATGATATTGTTCATTTGGTATGAGCATTTGTATTAACTATGGGCACGTGCTATATATCATTTACTTTATTTTGTCATGAGTAGTATCTAGGTTATATGACCCTGATTTTCTATTACATCCATGATTAGCTTTGTTTAGACTTTGTTTGTCAGACCTTGTGCTACATGTGAGTGCCTTTCATGAGATTAGGGTCATATGATCTAGCTGCCGCTGTATGACTTATATTGTTCATGATCACCTTTTATTGTCCTTCATGCTTATATGCTTCATACCTATTTTGCATGAGCTTGTGTTTTTCATTCATGGCATGTATTCATCATCATGTATAGAGTGTTGCCATAAGTAGCTTCTCATCTTTGTGTTCACGGTCACCATTTACTTTCATGCTGCCTATGTCCTCATGACCTTTTGTTTGGTCTTCTTTTGACGGGCCTTTTCACAGCATGTAAATATTGTTACTGAGACTATGGATAAATGGATCTTGATGTTGCTAATTGGTTTGTTTTATGCATGATCCTCTTTGGTTGTCTTCATTCATCTTGCTCATGGTATATCTAGTAGCATGTTGTTGTGCTTCATTGTGGTATTTCTTCATTTACATGCTCATTGCCATGTTTAGGGTAGTATCTTGATCCATGTATTTCTAGGCTTTCACATGATCCCTGCTAGCATTTTGTTGCTGTGATGCACCTTGCTTAGCTTCTTCTGCCAGCATGACAGTGCTATGATGCACCTTGCTGTTGTTTATCATGTGGATGTTTTCACTGTTGTCTATGGATATATGGATCTTGATGCTATCTTTAGCTTGGTTGTGATACATGATCTTACATTACCTTCTGCATCATGTTCATGCTCTAGATGATCATTTGCCACACTTTTCCTGTATCTTGTCCATTCGTGCCTAGGAACTGGATCTGCCTAACCCTTGCCAAAGCATAGATTTGTTGGATGCATGTGTGTAGGCTTTCGGTGAGAGACCATCATCCTAGGAATATCTCTAAGTCTTCTTCCTCTGCTTTTTGGATCCACTTCAAGTCATTTGCCACTACTTGCACTACACTGCAGTAGGTAAGTACCTCTGAAAATGTTGATGATAGTGATGGGTCTCTTAGGAGGTTGTGGTTCTTTTGTAGGTAGAGCTTGTGTCCTGTTTGTCTAGAGTCTTTTGGTTGAACTTCTAGCATAATTAGGTTGCTTTTTACCTTGAGCCGTCTTGCTCCTTAGAGACCATGTGGTTTTCGATCTTATCTCTTTTCCTCTAGCTTTCTAACTATGTCTTGTGAGGTGAGAGTTCTAGAGTGTGCCTCAAGGGGAGTAGAGTGTGTTCAAGGGGATTTAAGCTTGGAGTCGTGAGCCCTTACGGCCTTTCGTGAGGGGGAGCTGGTTTGTATATTATGTATTATATGTTTTCTTCCAGCTTTTTCTTTTCTTTGTGTTTCTTCTGGGTGTCTTTGGGCTTGTTTTCTTGAGTTGAGTTCACTCACTTAGACTTCTGGCATGCCTTGCATGGACCTCTTATCTTGTGCTTTAGGTTGCTATCATGCGTGATTAGCTGTTCTCTCTTCTCTCTAGGTTGAGTTCCCTCACAGTCTTATAAGTCTAGCAGGTATTGGGCCTCCTGGGTAGACAGGGTCTGTGTGCACTCCTTAGTTGGGATCTAGAGTCAGCTTCCCTATGTCAGTCACTGGGGAAGATAAGAGCGAGTCTTAGCCATAGTGAGTCTCTTCTATCTTATCTATGCTCAATAGCCATCCAGTTTTGCAGTTTCTCGACTTCTTCTCCTTATTCTGTTTTTCTGGTTGTTATTGAGTTCATTTGGGTCTTCTTTATGCCTAATCTTGATAATAACTCAACTTTAACCAGATCTGAGCTTAAAATTGATTCATTTGTTGAGGGGGAGTTTGGGAATCTGTTTGTGCATTGCATATAGACTGCATTTCTTGTTTAATGAGCTTTGTCTATTATGCTATTGATTTCTTCTTCATGCTATACACCATGCTACATCATTTGAAGAAAATCACTAGCTTAGGTATGTCCAAGTTCATTTAACTTGCTAAGCTTAAAAATAAAATAAGCCTTAAATGAAAAACTTGATCAAACTTGTTGCTTTTACTTGCTAGGTTTCTTCTCTAGAGGTTTATGCTATAATTTGAGAAATTTAGGAGTTCTCTAGAGTCCCTATTGCAACTTGGGTGAAACTAGTTTGATCCATACTAGAGTCCTTCAATTGCTCATGAATCATTGTGCAAAAAAATGAAAATTAAACAAAATTGACTCTTCTTGTGCACATATGACTCAACACCTTGCATTCACAAGACCGCTTCCCATTGCACTTGGGATGAACTTGGAATACATCGTGTTTGACCTAGACCATTCTCTTAAGAGTTCATCTTGAGATGGTCGCATACGGCTTGAGTCAATTGGTTGTCAAAAGAAAATGCAAATAAATTAAAAACAAAGACATATGTGGGTAAAGAATGCAAATAATGTCAAACATTTGCACCCCGCTATGTCTTGTATGATGATAAATCAAAATTTGCATTAAGTGATAAATGAGCCCGAAGGACCTTGTATGCTCTTCTAGATTCCCCAAAGTGTTGAGTAGGTTGAACTCTAGGTTTTTCTTTTGATCCTTAGAGTGGCTATTCTTCTATTTTTGAAACTAAAGCTAAGTGTTGCACTTGTCTAATCTTGCAAAAAATGAAATATTTAAAACTAAGCTCGTATTTGCACTTGGACATGTCTTAGTTTAGTCATCTTCTGAAATTGACAAGCTTGGTGTAATATCCTTCCATTTTGATCAATTGGATAATCTTCAAAGCTCTTTCGATTGCATTTCATGCATACATAAAAAAAAATTGATGCCTATATTGCCAAAAGGGGGAGAAAACGTAGAAAAGGCATCACTAAAATGATAAAAATGTGAATGCTTATTTGGTTATTATGATCTTTGTAAAACTATGCTACTACTTCTGTTGGATCATAATCTCATAATCACATTTGACATGTTTAGTTGGATTTTAGAGTTTTTGTTGAAAACTTGCTCTTTCTTGAATTTAACTCTAAAATCTGAATTCCTCTTCGTCAACTTGGTCATGGTTCTAATTTCTATCTTTGGACCAAGTTTGACTTTGCAACTAAAAATTGCTTTCTTCTTCATTTTCTTCAAACTCAAATTTATGCCTTTTGTGTGGTTTGTCAATATACTCATCAAGGGGGAGATTGAAGGACCATGTGGAGGTCCATCCATATTTGTGATGAGTATTTGACTTTATTTGAGCAAGGTGTGCTCAAGTTTGAGTCTGATTTGGATTGATTTTCAAAATGAAGCAATTTGAGTTGTCTCTGCCAGAGTGGCGATCTGGTCGTATGGACGCGGTAGTGATGAGTTGGATGGTTTATTGCACATCTTTGTGGGCATTGCTATGTGAGGAGTTTCCTTGTCTTTGATGGTTGTAGGGCGACGGTGTTAGGTCATGGTGAGGCGAAGGATGACCGGGACTAGGCGAGGAGCGTCGGAGGTCCAGACGGTTGGGAGATCGCCGGAAGATGATCGGAGACGGAGTCCGGGCAAGTCAAGAAGACAAGGAAAGGAGTTGATGCTAGCTAGATGCCGCGTGGATCAATGAGGGCCGTCAGATTGAGGTCTAGTTGATAGGTTAGCGGGTCTAGGTAGTATGCTTTGGAAACCGTGCAAGAAAACCCGGTATGTGTGTGGGTTTTGGGTTAGCCCTTGCATGGTTGTGTGTGTGGGTTAATCATAGCCGTTAGATGAGTGCTCTAGGGTTGAGGGACTCATCCAAGGGTGGTAGGTGGCCCAAGAGTAGTATAAATAGGGGTGGAGGGGTAGCCTCCTTCCCTTGAAGGTGTTGAGGTTTTTGATGCTCATTTGAGCTTTGCTCACATGAATGTGAGGCTTTGTAACCTCCCCTTCCAGAAATGAAAGTTTTATCCATCCACCTCTGAATTTATTTTGCGCATTTACATTATGTCTTTACTTTACGCAATTTAAATTCAGCATTTACTTTCCCGCAACTACATTCCCGCAATTACATTCCCGCAATTTACTTTAAAGTAATTTGGATTTTCCTCCCCTCCTTCTAAATGCTGCTGATCTTGGATGTTTTGAGTGTGTTCATATGGTTTTACATCTCTTTTGCACTCTTGGATTGAGTAGAGAACATCTTTTCTTTCAAGTTCCAACTTTGTTCAGAACTTGTTCTTCGCGCAGCAGTTAGTGTTTGATTTTTCTAAACATATAGGAAAATCCTTTTTGCGTGATTCTTGTTGGAAGAGGTGCGGGACTCTGATATACACCTACAGAAAAATTTTTGAGTTCACTTGTTGCACCGTTTGGGCGACATGAGGTGAAAACCGAGCCCCAAACTTTCTGCTCGAAGTTCTTGAGCATACTGTGTTCTTAGATTTTTCCTGTTTTTTATGTAAGGCTTTTTGAGGAGAAATTTGGTGGAGTTCTTCACAACTCTGATGATCATAGGGAGAAAAATTCTCAGAATTTTGTGAGCTGCAGAAACCCACCAACCTCCTATGCAAATTGAGGACAAGTTCTGGAAATTCTGCTTTTGCTTTTCTGAAAGTGACTTTTGTGATTTGAATTGATGTCCTTTCTAAAAGCAAGAGTTTGAATTGATTCCTCTTTATTTTTAGACACTAGACAACCAGGATTGTGACTCAAAAATCCCCACATATTTTATGGTACTTATCCATGAAAGTTTGGGGTACACATAGTTGTCTAGTTTTTCGGGTCTTTCACAATTTCCTTTGAGCGATCTTGTCGAGGTTTTTGTTGGAGTATTTTGGGGGAATTTTTATTTGCGACCATTCACCCCCCTCTGTTCGCCATCTCGGTCCTTCATATGTTTATGAGCTTTGTTTATTATGCAAATGAGCTACTATTCATGCTATGCACCCTCCTACTCTTATGAAGAAAAATGCTAGCTCAGATATGTCCAAGTTCTTTTCGATTCATCTTGCTAAGCATGTGTTGGTGCCAAAAACATGAAGTGGGGTTTATCGACCACAACACACTGGATGAACACCAGGTTCGATTGATCAAGGCATGCCAACCGATTTGATCCTGCAATCGGTAAGATGAATATATGATATGCTCAGAGCCGATCAATCGCAAAACAATCGGCTTATATCTAAGTAGCTAAAAGCTGATAAAATTGATGGGTAACGATAAGTCTAATTAACCGGTTAGGGCAAATCAGATGGTAAAGGCAAATCTTCTCCGAAGAAGGTGATGCGCAGCACAATCGGAAAAAGACCAAACCTGATGGCGTAACTGATGGAGATCAACAATCAGAGATACGCAACTTTATTGATCAAGATCAAATTACAGAACTTCTAAATTACAGGAACTACTCCTGGTCTACAGGAAAAATAGATGAAAGTAAAAGTTGGTTGATTGTGTTGTTGTTTTTCACTTATCTATGGCCATCTTTTATAGCCATCGGCTGATCATATCCATATCCGATACGCTAACTGCCATGATCCGTATCGGCCTTAACTCAAATAACTCCTTCCATCTTTAGATGAATATCAGCCATATCCCAACTTTAACTCGCTTTCCTGTAACCGATATCGACCAAAATCCTCCTGATTCTTAGCCTGATAATTCCGTTAAGCCTTGCCAAAACTTGGTGCAAACATATGCCCCCATTTTTGGAAGATAACTTGTTATTTCCAAAAATCTCTTTTATCGGCTTCTTTCTCCATTAGCATTGTCACAATATTTTCATCAATAGCTGCTCCATTTATGGTGCCGTAAAAATCTCGATATGCACATCGTACTTTTTAACTACACACATCCCTTCAATATATTTCCCGCCATTTCACCTTTTACCTTTCTTATAAATATGAGGCCCCCACAATGTCATTCTTACACTTTCAAGCTCTCAAAACACCTTCAACCGGCCGCTTCATCTTGGCTAACAAGTCCTTCAATGCTCATCTCCTCCTGTTTTCAATCGACTTTCCCCCAAGATCGACTGAATGGATTCCACTTACGTACTCATTTTGATCCCTAACAGTAATGACCAATTCTATCTATGATCGGTAGGACGTTTAGATACTGATACAGTTATAAACGAAGAAGTTCCTCGTCTGCCGTTGTCGGCTGCTAGTTATAATATAGAGGGTTGGAGTAAGAGCTTTAGTGCTTGGTCGACAACACTCAAAGGATGGAAGAACTGGTACAATTGGGTAGCTACCCAAAAGAGAGAGATATTGGAGAGAATGGGGATAGCCGAGTGCCTCCCTCTTTGTTTAGCCCATCCAGAGGCCAATGAGCCCTTAGTGACCACGGCTTGCTATTTCTGGTCGGATACATTTAACGCTTTTATGTTCCGCACCGGTCTCATCGGCCCAACCCTCCTAGACGTGGCTCAATTATGTTGCCTGAGGCCGGATGGAGAGCAGATATCGGCCTATAGCGTCAAGCCCAAGTACAAACTTATCAGATGCAAAGGTGAAGGGTGGGCCAAGTATATCAGTAATAACAACAAAGCGCATGGGCCAGTATCGGACAAAGAACATGTAGCTTTCTCAACCTCTAGCTAGATCGGTATATATTCTGCGATGATTCTCTTGGGCCGACTCAGGTGTACCAAACCATAGCAGAACAACTGGTGGAGGGTCGTTGGCTAGCCATAGGAAAGATGCTATTGGGAGCGGTATACCAGATGATGTATGTAATAAGGAGTCATCTTTTTATGGGGTTTGCTAGTTTCTCTATCGACAACATTGGCGGTCCCCTTTGGTTTATTCAGATCTGGCTGTACTGCCTGTTCAACCGATCATTCAACTTGAATCCTTCAGAATATACAGCATTTCCACGAGAAGACAATCCAGAGGGCAAGATTCCTCAATTCAAAGCCAGTCGATCGTACGGGGAAAGATTTATGATGTGCTCTGGGAATGAGACAAGGATTACACCCATCGGCTCAAGGAAGTACCTAGCTTTGTTTCTTCAGCTTGACAATGAAGACTTCAAGCACCAGGACTTTTTCAGTTACAATGGAGTGTCCGATTTTCCATGGCCATCATTCTTCTATCTTGAAGCTGACTGCTCTTTGATGCCTTAGGAGATCTCGAATTTTTACAAGATTTTTATTTCTCCGAGCATTCTTCATGTTGGCCTTAATATGAGAAATCGGACATTTCATCAATCCTACGAATTTTACCATCGCTCCATTTATGCTCGGCAGCTGGGTTTCAGGCAAGTGATCCCAAGTCTCCCATTGTTTGATCGGCTTCAACCAAGAGCTCGCATTCGCAATGCAGCCGCGGCTAATATAGTACTGGAGATAGCCGACGAGCTTCAAATTATTGACTTGCCACATTTCTTCCTAAACACTCGTCGGGCAGGCCACTTTTCTTTTTGGTGGCTATCGATCGCAGAAGCACTATTCTTGGAGAGGACACCGTCGGCTGTTATTAATGCATTTTGTCCAAATCTACCCGAGCCGACGGTAGCATCTGACAACGATTCGAGTGATGAATCTAGCTCCTCCGGGTATACTAACACAAGTTTAGTAGATATTACTGGAGAGGTATTGGCCAAAATAAATCCTCTTTTCTTATTCTTCTTTTACCAAGTACTTTTACTAATCGGCTTTCTCCCTTTTGTAGACTAAAGCTGCGAGCAAGAAGATCTCATCTGTCCATCGGGCAGTGGGCAACCTAGCAAGCGGCCCCATCAATCGACAGGCCTCCCGGGTACAGTTCTGGCACTCTGGAATTCAAAGACCCTCACTGTCGGATATTGAAAAGCAACAACAGCCTAGTAAGTATTTTTTAATCGGCCAATGCTTTATCCCGTATATATATATATTTAAAAGAAATCTATAACTGTAAGGACCTGAATCCACTGATTCGAACCCACTGTGTTTACCACACTAGTCCCAGGATCAACGCTAGTGCACACAGCTTAACATTGGTACATATCACATCATACTCAACGATAATAATAGTAATACTCCATTTATTGATATATCTAAATGTATGATCTTATGACCAACTTACATTATTAAGCCAAGCAGGGCTAGACTTGAAATATAAATTAAGATATATGCAACGGAAAGTAGAAGATGTAGATGGCTCATCAGTTCACCACAGGCAACTAACAAGGCTTGGACACTAACGACTCGTGTCCTCCTGGAATTCTTCCTCCAACACAGGTGTAGACTCTTCAACTATTGATTGTTGTTGTTTGGCAAGGGTGAGTACTTAAAGCACTCAAAAGTTCTGCATAGAATGCATTTCTATGAAACTATATGCAAGGCTTATTCCAAAGGAAAAGGCTATTATGGCTATTTTGCAATAAGCAACATTTACGAACAAATACATTAAATAGATTGTAAAGACTATAAAACAAATAACAGTAATAGATAGATTCAACATTTCTCAAATAAACCAAGTTTCCAACTCTAAGTCAAGTTCAACCTTCCACATGGCAATTCCACCATCCCAACCAAGTTTCCTATTTAAATAAGCTAACCCTTAATTGTAATTCCCGAGCATTGCTCAATACCGCGAGCACGGCTATCCGAATAGATTCACACTCTGCAGAGGTTATGCACTTTACCCACACGATACAACCATACACCACAGAGACGAGTGATTATAACATAGCCTTTACAATGCACTACCTTAACCTGATACTACCCGCTAAGGTTTCAACACTGGTGGGTCTGAAACCACAACTAGGGCCCCCGTCTTGCGCCTTGTGAATTACTCCATAACTTGAGAACTCACATTGCCAATGATAGTACCAAACTAAGACATTGCAAATTAATCAGCTATGCTGTCCCAAACCAGACATGTGGTTGCATGATTGACTCAGGTCAAAGACTTGCAAGGTTAAGTCCTTAGGATGATCGAAGCAAGACTTCCACATACCCTCTGCTCATCGGGCCCACCTTGGCATAATCGCCCCTTGTCACTTGCCCCAATCTAAGTGATTACCACCCAGTTGATTACCAAGCACCATATGCCATCAACAATTCAACATCGTTGCGTGACTTGACTCGCCTCAATCTCATTGTGTGATCTCACATGACACAAAAGTTCACATCATTGTTCCATATTCCATTAGTCAAGATTAACCATTGATGATTCATGTACATGTGATGACGTGGCATGGCTAAGCAACTAACACAATCTAATCTTCCCATGTTGATTCTAGTATTAATCAACTATAGTGAACCAATCTAAGGTGACAATAGATCATGGCATACAAATGAAAAGGTAGGGTATAGATCAATTGGTATATTAACTAGATCCCAATTTAATTTGAAACAATTGTATACTTGAAATACTATGCGATAGAGTAAAATAATATAGCAATTTTATAAATATGGGTTCAACATAATCAAAGCACAACTTGCCTTGGAATAGGTTTTGGTCCTGCTTTGAAACTTAATCTTGAGTTGACGGATCCTCCTCCGAAGCGTCACACAATTTAACGTCTATGCATACCGAAGTAGAAAAGCTAATAAATAACAAAACAGAGAGCAAATGAACTCTAAAAATCAAATAAAATTCATCATTAAATAGATCTCAATTTTATACATTTTTAGAAATTTGAATCACTCAAATCCGACTTAAAATGCAAAAGTTATATCCTTTCAAAGATTGAATTAATTCTGAAAATATAGAAAATAGAAAATCCGATTTTTCCGAATTATTTTTATACTAAAAAACCGCATTTATGACGTCAGAATGACCTCATGATGACGTCAGCATCGCAGAATTTCCAATTGGATTATTTTCCAACGAAAAATACAATTATGATGTCATCGATGATCCGGGACCAATCACGATGCGCCACATGTCATGGTCTATGGACTTGGTCCACGACGTGGCGTCGGACCACAGTGGACTCAATCCACGACCCTCCGGCTGCTGTGCCTGACACGCGTCACAACGATATTGGTCCGAGATGCAGCGCGATCCAAGTCATCTGATTTAATCCGACAGCCCACACTAGATGATACAGTTTACTGCTGATGCGCACATGTGGCTCGATCTCATACAGCCGAGGTATATCCAACGGCTCATGATAGATGATGAGGTTTACTGTTACCGTGCTTATGTGGCGCTATTAGGACCGATCAACAAAGATCCAACGATCAGCAGAACTCCAACCAGCGATGGCGGCACGACGGCGATGTTCTCACCGAACGCGAAGACGACGACAAGCCCAACGGCGACGATCTGACGACAGGCTCCACGGATCCGATGCGTCTTCAAACGGTGATTCCAAATCTGTCCTCAATGGCGGCGAACGAACACCAGACGGCAACGAAATACGGTGGAAACCGACGGAGGCGCAACAAGGAACAACGGCGAGCTCTGGAGCGATGGCTACGGCGGCGCAAGCGGCAACTCCAGGGCTCACGGATGCACAGAGAGACGGTGATTCTCTGGGGTCTACCCATCCCTTAAATACCCTTGGCGTCTGAGCCCTACACGGCAAGAAAGATCAACGTCGTAACGGCGGCGGACTCCGAGTTCGCAACGAAGACGATGAATGGTAGCGTGACACTTGTCCCGATCAGACGGCTCACAGCACACGCGACGTGGCGCTATCCTGGTCCAACACGCCATATAGATCCAACGGTCAGAAATCTCTAGGGTTTTGGACTCACCTCGCGCGTCGAATTTAGATCCAACGGTGCATGATTAACCCTCTAGAAATCGGGCCGCAACCAGGCCGACGCACGTGCACAGTAACGGGCCAAGCCCAATACTGTTCACTAGACTTTTCCACGAATTTTTCTTTTAAAATAATTCATTGTGCTTGAAGGAATTTTTCTGTATTTTTGGGGATTTGTCTGAATTTATTTTCTTTTAATTGAATTTCTGGAATTTTCTTAAATCAGAAAATAATTTTTATTTCCAAAAGCCCCTCGGGCCGTTTTTCCCCGCACGGCCCATCTCCGGCCCACTTCGCCTTGGCCCGTTCCGCTTCCCCAGCCCGCGCCTCCGCTCGACCCAGCTCCACTCCGCCAGCCCAGCTGCGCACGTGCCACGTGGACCGTCAGATTCGTGCCAGGTGTGCGGCTGAGATTGCGCCGCGCCCCGCGAACCCTAGCTGCTGCCGCCGACTCGGAGTCCTGCCACCGCACGTCGCCGTTCTCGAACTCCGCGTTCTACACGCCTCCTGAGGGCTATTTAAGCACCGCCAACCCCCTCTCGAGGTTACCCTCCTCGCGCCTCTTCTTTTGCCCTACCTCTCGCTTCCCGAGCCGCTGCCATCGCCGAGTTCTCGCTCGCCGGAGTTGCCGCCATAGCCGAAGCCTGATTCCCCATCGTTTGGCCGTGCCGTTGCGTCTCCGTCGTCTCTAGTTGCACCGTTGCGTTTCCCACAGTCTCTTCTTCCAGATCCGCACCGAACCGAAGCTGCTCCGTCGCTTTTTCGCCGCTCACCGTGCCTTCTTCCTCGCGTCCGGTGAGTTTGCGCTGCTGCCTCGCCGTCGCGCTCCGTCAAAGAGCTTCGGCTAATCGATCTCGCTCCAATGCTTCTGATCGCGCCACGTCGCCGCAACCCCAGCCTTGCCTCTCCATCGCTCGATCCCACATCGTGCAGCTGGATGCGCAAAGCATTGTCGCCCACGTCAGCGCCCAGTCAGCAGCCACGTGTGCGCCACGTCAGCGCCACCTCAGCCGAGCCACTGCGTCAGCACTGACATCAACCACGGTCGGGTTCGGTGGACTCGGTCTACCGTGAACCCGATGACGTCAGCGTTGCACAATAAATCACTTTTCCCGTATAAAATAAATCCAAAAATTCCGATTTTTCTGATTTTCAGCCTTTTCTCTGAATTTAATCTTTCGGAGGCCCGTTCTTGCTCATACGAACTCCGATTGAGGCGATTCAAGTTTCTAAATTTTTCTAAAATAAAGATCTATCTTCCAGAGCCATTTATTTTTAGTTTTGAGCTTGTTTGTGTCTCTTTTTGGTATTTATTTGTATTCATTGCTTTCTTTTCCGGTAGACGCTAATTCCGAGGGAGCGAACGGAGACTTCGAAGACCAAGACTCAGCACTAGATCAGCAAGGCAAGTCGTAAGCTTTGATCATATTGATCCTATGTTTGCAAAAGTAAATTGCTTTATACAATTGCATGCTATTTTGTGTATCAATGCTTATTTCTTGGAAGTAGATATGTACCTAGTTGACATTATGCCACCTTGACTATTGGGATGCCATGTATCCATTGCTAAACCTAGGTTGGGACATTACTAGTTGGAATAGTCATTATACCAACATTGGGTTATCGTAGCTATGCTTAGACCTGCTTACTTGTACAAAGGGTTTCATGTCACATGTGGTTAATGTTAATCTTGACTTAATGAGATATTGAATTGAGGCCGTTAGTCACTGTTGTAAAATTGTTGTACCATGGCGGGGTTTGCCATTGGTCTTAGTTGAACGAATTGTTTTCCCTCGGGCAAGTGATCGTGCAGTAAAGGGGGTGCTTTCTAGCACATTGGGATGTGGATGTCTTGCCTGAGACAACTTAAGGACTTAATCTTGTGCGCCATTGAACTGGGCCTAACCATACTACCACAAGTCTGGTATGGGACAAACCTAGCTGATTAACTTGCAATGTCTAGCCTTGAGTACTGCCAATTGGTGGTGTGGGTTCTAGGATGGACGGGTAGATTCGCAAGGCGCAAGAGGGGTCCCTAATGGGCGAAACCTTAGCGGGCAGTACCGAGTTTAGACAGTGCATTGTAAAGGCTTTGTCATGATATCTCTGCGACACACCAAAGGAAGTGTGTTAGTAACGTTTGCACAAAGAGATGGTCATGTCTTGTGGGTAAAGTTGTACAACCTCTGCAGAGTGTAAAACTATTCGAATAGCCGCGTCCGCGGTCATGGACAAGCCCAAGAATTTCATACGGGGTATAGAGTGTTTTATGAAATGTGGAATTGTTGGGTTGTGAACGGGGGTGTTCTCTGTTGTTTTGTTGTCTACCATTGATATACCAGTTATTTATTTATCTTTTCATAAATATGCTTTCAATCTATTTATTATATTTAAATTCAAGATATTGCTTTCTGCAAATGAACCATATGGCCATCCTTGTCAAGCTGTGCATGCATATATTGCATCAATTCCCTACGGCTTGCTAAGTACTTTTTGTACTCACGGCTATACGCCTTTGTTGATCAGTTGCTGAGAAAGGATCAGGAAATGTTGAATATCATGAGGAGGAATTCTATGAAGACTATGTGGATTAGAAAGGCGTTCCCCAAACGATTGCCTGTGGCATGTCGAATGGCTCAAGTTATCTTTTCCGCTGCAATAGATATTTGTTTCTTAAGCCCTTAAGGCATAAAGGTGTAAACATTGACCATAAGGTCGTTTGTTTCATTTAATAATAATTTGCTTCTTCTTAGTTAATTCATTGTATGGAATGATATTTCATCTATGTTTCCACTGTGTGCACTAGTGTGATCCTGGACTAGTGCAGTATACACAAAGGGTTTTAGATTTGCAAATTCGGGTCCCGACATACCGGCCCTAGGGGGCGGTAGTGCCGACCTTTGAGCGAATTTTGAGATTTGAATTTTGAAATTGCGTGAGATTAATTGCATATCATTTTGGGCAATGCTATGTGATGTGTTTCCTTGTTTTTGATAGTTGTAGGATGACGGTGCTAGATCATGGTGAGGCGGAGGATGACCGAGACTAGGCGAGGAGAGCCAGAGGTCCAACCGGTTGAGGATCGCCGGAAGATAATCAGAGACGGAGTCACTGCAAACCGAGAAGATAAGGAATGGAAGAGATGCTAGCTAGGAGCTGCTCGGATCAACGAGGGTCGTTGGATCGTAGTCTAGGTGATAGAGTAGCGGGTTTAGTTAGTATGCTTTGAGAAGCGTGCAAAAACCCGTTATGTTAGAGGGTTTCGGGTTAGCCCATGTATGAGTGAGTGAGTCAATCCTAAACCTTGATGGTGATCCTTAGGGTAGAAGGAACTCATCCAAGGCTGGAGGATGACTCAAGTGTAGTATAAATAGAGGGGTAGGGGTAGCCTTCCTCCTCTTGAAGGTTTCAGAGATTTTGATGCTGAGCTTTGCTCACTTGGTTTTGTGGCTTTGTAAACCTCCCTTTAGAAATGAAAATTTATTCGTCTCAATTCTGAATTTACTTCCCGGATTTACATTATGTCTTTAAATTCCGCAATTTACATTCTTGCAATTTAATTTCATGCAAGTTGGATTTGCCTCCCCTCCTTCTACTTGCTTGTGGTTCTTGTGCCGAGGATGAATGATTGATGGATGAGTCTTCTTTAGATCATATCCCAATCATCTAGGCAACTCTTGTGTTCTTCCTTGCAAGAGACCGATCTTTTGCTCTCTAGGGAATTATTCTTGGAAGGTCGGGTTTTTGGTGTTCTTGTCTTGTATTCTAGCTTACTATAACATATGGGAAGGCATCTAGGATCATCATGATTATCAAGAACCCACAAGCTAGCTAAGGACTAAGTTTTTGTTTTTGTACCTATTCTTGTGCACTCTTCCTCAAAAAGGTCAGAATTTTGACATTAATCCTTGCGATTGAAGGTTGAAATCGGTTCCTGACATCCATAAGAAGGTGTCTACAAAGTTTTATTGGGTTTAGATTAGCCGATCAAACGATTTCTCAATTTTTTATTTTGAAGTCCGGTTGATTTTACTATTCGTAGTGCTATTTTTTACTATAGCTACAGTAGCCCCGGAATTACCGCGCTAGAGTACCCGGTAGAGATAGGGGGTACTATTCATCCGGCACTACCGAGCCAATTTGCGGTAGTGCCGCCCTCTGTTGAATTTTTTTGGAAGTTTGTGTTCTCCACTTTGCTTTAATGAAGTGAGGTTCTTCGTTGGATCTTTTTGTGGCGGTAAATTTTTTTTGGTATCATTTACCCCCCCTCTAATCGCTATCACGGTCCTTCCGAGTGATTCCACCTTCCATCACCTAGTTAGTTGATAGGGATAAACTCTTGTGTTGGTTTTCTGTCTTCTACTAACAATGACATGTTCGCAAGCCGAAGTTGTGGATGGAGTGGAGTGTATTCCGAGAAACGAGTTTAACAACACGCAAAATGGCATCAATGCAAACATCGCAAAGATCGATTGAGACAATGAGCATAGATTGGAAAGAATAGAGCGAAGCATTGACAATCTTCTTATAAGGATGGAGAATTATGAGAGACTGTTGCCTCTCAATGGGGCTCAAAGAGTGGAGGAGTAGATCATGAAGAGTCTGTCGCGGAAGATGATGAGGATGCAGAAAACCGTGATGCCTTCGCTGCTGGCGCCGATGCACAAGATGTACGACAACAACAACGCCTGAATCACAACCGTGATGGTATGGGAGGTAATAATTTTAATCACCGCAATGGTTGTGTAAATGATGATCCTTTTTCTAAAGTTAAATTTACCATACCATCTTTTTCTGGTGCATATGATGCTGAAGTTTATTTAGATTAGGAAATGACTGTTGAACAAAAATTTAACTCCCATTTGGTTCCTGAAGTACATAGAGTCAAACAAGCTACTAGCGAGTCCAAAGATTTTGCTATCATTTGGTGGAATGAAATAGTAAATTCTGGCTTACAACCTGATACATGGGATAGATTAAAACGAGCTATGCGTAGTAGATTTATTCCTCCTTAAAATGTGATCTATGTAAGAAATTGCAATGCTTGAACCAAGGTAATAGATCTGTAGAGGAGTACTATCAAGAGCTACAAATAGGTATGTTGCGTTGTGAGGTATTTGAGGATGAAGAAGATAAGATGGCTCAATTTTACTGGGGTTTATGACGTGAAATTCAGGATATAATTGATTACAAAGATTATAATTATATCAATAGATTGTTCCAGCTTGCTATGTTGGCAGAAAAAGAATTGCAGGGAAGACAACAAAGGACAAGGAGTAGCTTTGGTGGTATAGCTACACCAAAATCGACGATCGAACAAGCCAAATCAACCCCGCCTCCTGCTAATTGGTTTTCTTCCCCCTCCGTGAGTAGGGTGCATTTAGCAGCACTGCCACCACCGTTACGTGCACTCGAGGTGAGTAAATCTACTACTGTGCAGGCTCCAACGAAGAGCTCTTCATCGGTTGCTTTCACGGGTCGTACGACTGGGATTGTGTGCCATCGTTGCAAGGGAATGGGCCATGTCATAAAGGGTTGCCCAAGTCACCGAGCGTACATTGCAACGGAAGAAGGTGGGTACATTAGTGCTAGTGATGTTGAGGATGAATATGCTCTTGCAGCTAACCTTGCAGATAATGAAGATGACCATGAGATGGACAACGATGGTGAGGAGATTTTAAGGATCGCCGCCACAGAGAATTATAGGACCATAATTGTGTAGCAAGTGTTGAGCACTCAAATGGAGCAAGCGGAGAAGCTACAACGCTATAATTTGTTTTAGTTTTATCTCATCATCCAAGACCATCGTGTTCGTGTTATAATTGATGGTGGAAGCTATAATAACTTGGTGAGTTTAGATCTGGTTAAGAAGCTTGGCTTGACCACATGAGCACACCCTCATCCATACCATATTCAATGGTTCAACAACAGCGGTAAAGTGAAGGTAACACAAACTACGAGAGTGCATTTTTCCATTGGAACATATTATGATTTTGCAGATTTCGACGTAGTGTCTATGCAAGCATGTTCACTTTATTAGGCCATCCATGGGAGTTTGTTACTGATACAACTCATCATGGCAGAAGTAATAAATACAGTCTTATGCACAAAGGAAAGAAAATCACTTTGTTTCCTATGTGAAGGATCGAAATGGCGATCAGAGGGAGGGGGGGTGAATGATCCCAAATAAAATTTTTCCCCCACTCAAAGTACTCCAAACAATCTCACAATAAAAATATGAAACACCCAAAGATTTTCCTTCAAACTAGTATTTCTCATATTCTCATACCCTCTAAAACCCGAACAATTAGACAACTATGTGTACCCCTAGCTTGCATGGATGAGAACCATGAATCATGTGAGGGATGTTTTAATCACAATCACGGTTGTCAAGTGTCCAAACAAAGAGGAATCAATTCAAAGACTACTTTTCTAAAAGAGATAAAGCTAAAACACCAAAGTCTCTTTCCAAATAAGTAAAAGCAGATTTTCCAGGATTTGTCCTCAATTGGAGCAGGTGGTTGGTGAGTTTTTATTCCTCTAAATTTTTTTGGATTTTTTCTCCCTACGAGAAGTTGAGTCATGAAACAGTACACCAAAAACCACCTCAAAAATCTTTGTAGAATAAACACTAAAAATCAAGAATTACAGATAGTCACGAACTTTGATCAGAATATTTAAGGCTTGATTGTCACTTCATAGCGCTCAAACGGTATAACCAGTGGACTCAAACATTTTGCCAGAGATGGATATATGAGTATCGCACCTTCTCCAACAAGAATAAATTAAAAAGGATTTTTCTATATTTTTATAAAAATCAAAGACTGACTGCTGCGCAAAGAACAAGTTCTGGACAGATTTGCAATTCGATAAAAACTTGATCTCTAGTCTATCCTACTATCCTAGGGTGCAAGAAAGATGTAAAACCATATGAACACCCTCAAGACATCCTAGAAGAACAGCATTTAGAAGGAGGGGAGGAAAATCCAAATTGCGAGAAAGTAAATTGTGAGAATGTAAATGCGGGAAAGTAAATGCTGAATTTAAATTGCGTCAAGTAAAGACATAATATAAATGCGCAATTTAAATTCACAATAAGGTAAAGAAAACTTTTGTATTTTCTGGAAGGAGAGGTTACAAAGCTTCACATTCATGTGGGCAAAGCTCAAAGGATCATCAAAAACCTCAAAACCTTCAAGGGAGAAGGCTACCCCTCCACCCCTATTTATACAACTCTTGGGCCAACTACCACCCTTGGATGAGCTTCTAAACCCTAGAGCATCCATCAAGGGTTAGGATTTACCCACTCAACCAGTCATGCAAGGGTTTACCCAAAACCCACAACACAAATGGGTTTTCTTACATGGTTCTTAAATCACACTAACTAGACCCACTAATCTATCAACTAGACCAAGATCCAATGATCCTCATTAATCCACGCAGCGCCTAGCTAGCATCTCATCCGTTCCTTATCTTCACGGCTTGCCATGACTCCATCTCCGATCATCTTCCGGCGATCACCAACCGTCTGGCCCTCCGACGTTCCTTGCCTAGTCCCTGTCATCCTTCGCCTCACCATGATCTAGCATCGTCGACCTGCAACCATCGAAAACAAGGAAACTCCTCACATAGCAATGCCCAACATCACAAATGCTCATAATTAATTATGTCTCAATCATCAGTCGGTTCTACCGCGAGCCACAGGCCGATAGTACTACAAGAAGCTAACACAACTCAAATTGCTTCCTTTTGAATTCCAATTCAAATCAAACTCAAACCTGAGCACACCTTGCTCAAATAAAGTTAAATACTCATCACAAGCATGGATGGACCTACACATGGTCCTTCAATCTCCCTCTTGATGAGTATATTGACAAACCACACAAAAGGCATAAATTTGAGTTTGAATAAGAGAAGAAGAAAGCAATTTGATTGCAAAACCACACATGGTCCAGAGAGAAGAGATTGGGAACATGACCAAGTTGGCAAGAAAGATTTTAGAGCAAGGTAATATAAAGAACAAGTTTTCCACAAAAAGCTCTAAAAATCCAATAAAAACTCATAAAAGTTTATGATTCTTAAGATTTGCAAATTTTCAACAAAATCATAAAATCCAAGATACATTTTTCATTTTTATCTTTTTAATGATGCATTTTCTTTAATTTCTCCCCCTTTTGGCAATATAGGCATCAACATGACATTGTCTCCCCGTTTTTTATGTATGCATGAAATGCAAGCTAAGGGAGCTTTGAAGATTATCCAATTGATAATAACAAGATATGACACCAAGCTAGTCGATTTTTAGATTCGACTACTAAGATATGTCCAAGTGCAAATACAAGCTTAGTTTTGAATATTTCATTTTTAGCAAGATTTGACAAGTGCAACACTCAGCTTTAGTTTCAAAAATAGAAGAATAGCCACTCTAAGGATCAAAAAGAAAACCTAGAGTTCAACCTACTCAACACTTTGGGGAATCTAGAAGTGCATACAAGGTCCTTCGGGCTCATTTATCACTTAATGCAAATTGTGCTTTATCATCTTACAAGACATAACGGGGTGCAAATGTTTGACATTATTTGCATTCTTTACCCACTTATGGTTTTTTTATTTGCATTTTCTTTTCACAAGCAATTGACTCAAGCCATATGCGACCATCTCAAGATGAACTCTTAAGAGGATGATCTAGGTCATACACGATGCATTCCAAGTTCATCCCAAGTGCAATGGGAAGCTATCTTGGGAATGCAAGGTGTGGAGTCAAGAAGAGTCAATTTTGCTTAATTTTCATTTTTAGCATAATGATTCATGAGCAAATGAAGGACTCAAGTATGAAACAAACTAGTTTCACCCAAGTTGCTATAGGGACTCTAGAGAACTCCAAAATTTCTCAAATTATGACACAAACCTCTAGAGAAGAAACCTAGCAAGTAAAAGCAACATGTTTCATCAAGTTTTTCATTTAAAGCTTTATTTTCATTTTTAAGCTTAGCAAATTAAATGATCTTGGACATATCTAAGCTAGTGGTTTTCTTCATATGATGTATCATGGTGTATAGCATGAAGAAAAAATCAATTGCATAATAGACAAAGCTCATTAAATAGAAAATACAGTCTATATGCAATGCATAAACAAATTCCCAAACTCCCCCTCAACATATGAGTCAATTTTAAGCACAAATCTGGTTCAAGTTGAATTAATAGCAGAATTAAGCTCAATAAAGGTCCAAATGAACTCAATCAAAACCAGAAAGACAGAATGAGGAGAGGAAGCGAGAAACTGCAAACTGGATGGCTTTTGAGCATATAAAAGATAGACGAGACTCACTACGGCTCAGACTCGCTCTCACCTTCCCCAATGACTGAAATAGGGAAGCTAACTCTAGATCCCAAATTAAGGAGTGCACACAGACCCTGTCTACCCAGGAGGCCCAACACCTGCTAAACTTAGAAGACTGTGAGGGAACTCAACTAAGAGAGAAGAGAGAACAGCTAATCACTATTGATAGCAACCTAAAGCACAAGATAAGAGGTCCATGCAAGGCATGCCAGAAGTCTAAGTGAGTGAACTCAACTCAAGAAAATAAGCCCAAAATTACCCAGAAGAAATCAAAGAAAAGCAAAGCTGGAAGAGAACATATTATACGTAATATACAAACCAGCTCCCCCTCACGATAGGCCATAATGGCTCACGACTCCAAGCTCACTCCTCAAGGCAACAAATCTGGAGCTATCCAAAGGCTTGGTGAAGATATCGGCTAACTGGAGGTCACTTTCTACAAACTGAAGCGCGATATCACCGTTCTCGACATGGTCTCTAAGGAAGTGAGATCTAATATCAATGTGCTTGGTCCGGGAATGTTGCACTGGGTTTTTAGCAATGCAAATAGCATAAGTGTTGTCACAGAAAAGTGGCACACTCTCTATCTCTAACCCAAAGTCTCGCAAGGTCGATCTCATCCAGAGCACCTGGCTACAGCAACTGACTGCAGCAACATACTCGGCCTCAGCGGTGGATTGTGCAATTCTGGACTGCTTCCTAGATGACCAAGAAATAAGAGAAGTGCCAATGAATTGGTAAGTGCCAGAAGTGCTCTTCCTATCTATCCTACAGCCAGCAAAGTAAGCATCGAAAAAGGCTCTAAGAGACAGAAAAAAAGAGGAAGAGTACCAAATACCATAATCAGTGGTAGCATGAAGGTACCTAAAGATGCGCTTCACCGCCTGACGGTGAGAGGCGCGAGGAGAGGCCTGAAATCGAGTGCACAGACACACAACAAAATGTTTGTCTGGCCTCAAAGCAATGAGGTACAAGAGAGAGCCAATCATGCTCCAAAACTCCTTTTGATCAGCAGGCTCACCATCCTCATCCGGCTCAATGACAGCAGTGGTGGCCATAGGAGTCATTACCGGCTTCCCATCAGACATATTGAAATGCCTCAGGAGGTCTCGAGTATACTTGCCTTGATGCAAGAAAGTACCCTCCCGAGTCTACTTGATTTGGAAGCCAAGAAAGTAGCTCAACTCGCCCATCATACTCATCTCAAACTCTGTGCTCATCACCTCAGAAAACTGAGACACAAGCCAATGAAATGAGCAACCAAAAATGATATCGTCCACATAGATCTGGACGAGAAGAAAATGCGACTTATGGTGTTTGATGAATAGAGTCTTGCCTACTATGTCCATCTTGAAGTCATGGCTGAGAAGATAAGACTTGAGCCTCTCATACCATGCTCTAGGGGCCTGCTTGAGTCCATACAGAGCTTTGGAAAGCTTGTATCACTACTACACAAATATACATCACAATCGGTTTTCTTTTATCATCACAGTCGGTTCTAGTGGCGATACAAAGTCATGAGACACAGATGAGGCGGCGCTATTACAGTCGGTTCTTGCCCGATAGAGATGTGTTCGTCATCTCTATCGGTTCTTTACAAGAAGCGATAGAGATAACCCCATCATCTCTATCGGTTCTTATAAGGAACCGATAGAGATGACCGTGTCATCTCTATCGCTTCTTATAAGGAACCGATAGAGATGACATGCTCATCTCTATCGGTTCCTTATAAGAACTGATAGAGATGAGTGTCTCATCTCTATCGCTTCATCTAAAGAACCGATAGAAATGAGGGGCTCATCTCTATCGCTTCTTTTAAAGAACCGATAGAGATGACACTGTTACAAGAATATACATCATAATCGGTTCTTTTTCGTCATCACAATCGATTTTGATCAGGTGAAGCAACTATATTTCTTATGGGCAATAGAAGACATGGCAGACAACTAATTCATTCTTACCAACATTTGAAGACCCAAATGGTACTAACTGCTATTTTTAGCAAGCATTTAGGCTGTATGATTGCACTATACTTCTAAATACAACAAAGTTGTGTATTTCAAGTTTTTGTATTTATAAACAGCTTGATTATGCAAAAATAGTATAATTCAAGAACAACACAACACAATGACTGAGTGCGCTACAGCAAATTGCTTTAGTGAAGCTGAGATTACCAATCCTCTACTCTTAGGACTCAAGATATATATATATATATATAGGATAGTTAAAATTAGCAGCAAACTCATCTTGGAGCACAAAGTGATATCAATTGGAACTGCTCAAGGCTCGAGATTCATGAACGTTATAGTACCTTGCTAAGCTTTTCTATTCAATTCCCTGCATTTGTAAGGGCAGTAAGCCAGTAAATTCAAGGTCACATGTTACTTAACCTATATTTGTAAGTGACAGTAAGTCCCTACATTTATTTCTTATGCTCTTTTCCATGCTTTGTGGTTTTCTGCATTGATCTGCAAGGTTACTGCTGGTCATCCTAAGCCTTTTGCACTTATTTCAAGATCGCTTTGTAACTACAATAGTTTATTATTGATATTTAATACAGCAACTCATGATGCTCTTGTTCCCTAATAGGAAGAGGAGCTAAAGAGGAGGGAGATGGAGGCTGACAAAGATAAAATGATGAGAGAGTATAGAGCTCAACTGGATGTGGAAAGGGCTCAAAAGCTAGCTCTCGGAAAAAACTACTCAAGATCAAAATCATCTTTAATAGTAATTGCTCAACAATTTTAATAGTAAAACCCTTAAGTAGAAAACAAACATGCACAATTCCAACAGCAACTCCTTCCCTTCTCCAAAGTATTCTCATTCAGCCAACAATTTTTTTTCTAACATGTAAAATTAATCTCACCAAGGCATTTGACAAACTCAAGATTTATGCAGATCAAACATACGTTCATTTTAATGCATACATTACCACATCATAAACCAAGGGGAAAAGAACAGCTGAATGATTTTATGTTGAAACTTACCATCTTCCGTTCATCTTCTCTATGCATTTGGCACCTTCCTTCCGGTCTTTGAACTTCACCAATATAACACCTTGCGGATGATTCTTACATACCGCAAGCGAAACATATGCATTAAACAAAAGTGGTTAGTGGAAAGGACAAAAGAAACAAGAAACCACCAAGAAGCTGGTGATTAGGGCGATTAGGTGAGTTATGGCTGAACCGAACCATGCCAATATGGTTGATTCAGGAGATTTTCTATGTCTAATATATATATTTGATCATTGTATAAAAAACAAAACTCAACTATGGATTTGAAGGTATTCAACAAGATCCACTTTTCCGCCAAGTTCAACTTATGGGGGTATGAAAAGCCCTATAGGAAGACAATATATGGGATCTAGTTTTTGGTCCTATAAAATCCAACGCACTGGCTCACACTTAGGTATATTATAGGCCTTTAATACTCAACACACCCAACTCATTAATAATGTGTTGCCATTCCCAGCCTAACTTTGTGAACACCTTCTTACTGGAGAGCATACATTAGACCAGCTTTGGCATAGCAATAAACAACAAGAACCAGTCAATTTATGTAGAATGTAGATGTAGTTATCTGCTCTCTCTTTTAGTCAAGAGTGCTTAGACAAACTAAACTCGAAAGTGGTCAAGTAAAAACACATCCCGAACAGCCAGAACTTTTGTATTCCATATGGCTCTTGCTAATATCAGGACTATGCATGTTAAAAAAATCAGCTAGAAGGAAGTCTAGGTAAGCATGTGAACTACTGAAGTTATACATGCAACTGATTCTGAACATGTTACAACTTGCAAGCAACATTTTCTTTATGGCCAAACTCATTTATGTATTGTTGATTTTCCAACGATGGCAAACAAAGACATGTGAAATTAATAATTACCTTGACATTTTCAATGGACCATGCTTCATGCATTCCTCTCTAACATCCGCCTCAAGCTCGGGAAGAAGAGTTTCATCGACCTACGATGACCAGAATTCCTTAATCCCATAGAAAAGAACAATAAAGTTGCTAGAAAATATCAATCCAAGGGGAGCAATCTGAAAAATATAATGTTCCATATGACAAGGGCACACTATTTTGGGGCACATCAAAGCATACTTCGGCTACTTACTCTTTACACATTACTACATCCATAATTAGTCTGAAACATGCAAAAGCTTGCATATGACCTATAGGTGGATACCATCGTTGCGGCGGAGATGATGAAGCGGCGTCGGCGACGGTGAAACCATAGGTGCGTGAAGCGTCGAAGCGGGGGGCAGGAGATAGGAGTTGCGGCCGGGGGGCTGGCGGCGGGGAGTAGGAGGCTGACCGTCGGGGGGCAAGGAGGGGCGATCGGTCAGGGCGAGGAATGGAGCTGGCGGCCGGGGCAGGGAGGGGCGGGCGGCCGTTCGAGGCGAGGAGGAGAATGGCAATGACTTTAAGGAGCAAAGTAGTTTTCTGTGTCGGTTTTAAATCCTATCCGACTGAAATAACATCAATGCAATCGGTTTTTATTTCTAACCGACTGAACTAAAGAACCGGTCATTGCAATCGGTTTTAATTGTTAACCGATAGAAATGTCAGTTCCAAATAAAGCCCAACACAGATAATGTTCATATTACTATCGGTTCTAAATAAAAACCGACACAGATGAAGAACATATTACTATCGGGTCCAGATAAAAACCGACACAGATAATGTCCATATTACTATCGGTTCCAACTAAAAACCGACACAGATAATATCCATATTAATATCGGTTCCAACTAAAAACCGACACAGATAAGGACCACATTACTATCGGTTTCAAATAAAAACCGACACAGATAAGGACCGTATTACTATCAGTTCCAAATAAAAACCGACACAGATAAGGAACATATTACTATCGATTCCAAATAAAAACCGACACAGATGAAGAACATATTACTATCGATTCCAAATAAAAACCGACACAGATAAGAACCATATTACTATCGGTTTCAAATAAAAACTGACACAGATGAAGAACATATTACTGTCGATGAAGTATTACTATCGGTTGCAAATAGAAACCGACACAGATGAAGAAAATTGTGAAGAGGATATACAGTTTTGACAAATTGTGTCAAATGTAAGATTTTGGTAAATTTCAAATGTTTACAACTTTTCATATACATTTTTGACAAATTTAATAAAGATTTACATAAATCTGGGCCTTTATGTATAGTTCCTTCATTCACAGTATATACACAATTCGAGTGCAACTTAAACTTTCTTCACGACATATCGAAATTACCTAGTGCAAAATTGAAGGCCCAAAATTTGCTTTAATATTATTTTATTGGTTATTTTTCCATTTTATGTTTTTCTGGAATTTATTGGATTTTTCTGGATTTATTTGAATTAACTTTAAATTAAGTATATTGGTCTTTTATCGAAAACTATTTAAGTTTATGCAAAGTAAAAATAAAGTTTTGCCAAAAATATTTTATCTGAGTTCAAAATGTCTCAAAGTATTTTTGAGAATTTTCATCAAATTTTCCTGATTTTTTTTGCCTGAAACAAATCAAATGATTTTCTGTAATTATTTTAAATGAAAAATCCTTTTAAAAACTGCATGAACAGTAACGGGGTGGCCCATGCACTGTGCGGCCCAACTCAGCCCGCGCAGCCCGTTTATCGCCGAAAACCCTAACCCTAATCCGCCGACCATTGGATTGAGATCCAACGGCCGCGCTTCCACCGCGTCGCCTGTCGCCTGCAGTCGTCGGATGGAGGCCGCGTGGACGCTCCGGATGAGGCCGCATCGCTCTCCGTATCGCCGCCGGAGTCCGCCGCCGCCACGAAACTGTCTCCGAATTCCGCGCTGCGCACGCCTCCTCGTGCGTCTATTTAAGGCGCCGCCACGGGCACTGAATCCCTCACCCCGCGTCGCACCCCTTGGTCAATTCTCGCACGCCGAGATGCCCTTGCATGCCCGTGCGAGCTCGCCGAAGCCCCGCCGTGGTTTCCGTCCTTTTTCCGCCGTCGTCGAGCCTCTTTTCGCCGTTCTGGTTCCAGATCCGTGACCCTTGGACCGTGACGCATCTACCTCGCCGTTCCCTGCCGCCGGATCGTCGCAGAAACGCCGTCGCTGACATCGTCTTCTCCGCTGCCAGTGAAGCTGCGCCATCGCCGGGTTTGAGCTCTACCAGCCGTTCAATCTTCGTTTGACGCTCCGGATCGTGCCGCGTGGGTAAGCATCTCGGGTACCGGTAGCCGTCGGTTTCTGATCGTGCGATCGAGGCGTAGCCACGTGTTCCCCTGCCCAGCGCCGTTCGATCGGATCTGTGCGCGTCAGATTGCACCGGCACCGCGACCAATCGCGTGCCGCCGCGTGTCGGGCGCAGAACCGTAGCGCCGTGAGCCGCGTCAACCGTGAACCGGTGCGGGCTGGTGGACACGAGTCCATACGCCCGAGACGCGTGGCAGTGTCTGATTGGCCAGCTCGGTGATGATGTCACCCTGACGTCAGCATGACATAGTAAATCGGTTTTTCAATCTAAAAATAATTCGGATAATTCTGATTTTCTAATTTCTGTATTTTCAGTATTTATTCAAACTTCAAAAGGTTATAACTTTTGCATTTTAACTCGGATTTGAGTGATTCAAATTTCTAAAAATTTGTAAAATTGAGATATATTTAATGGTAAATTTTATTTGATTTTTTGAGTTCATTTTCTCTCTGTTTTGGTATTTATTTGATTTTCATCTTCGGTACGCGTAGACGTCGAATTGTGCGACGCTTCGGAGGAAGATCCAACGACTCAAGATCAAGTACCAAAGCAAGACCAGAACCTATTCCAAGGCAAGTTGTGCTTTGATCATGTTGAACCCATGTTTATACAAATGCTATATTGATTTACTTTACTGCATAGTATTTCAAGTATAAAATTGTTTTCAATTAAATTGGGATTTAGCTGTTATACCAGATTGATCTATATACCCTACCTTGTCATTTGTATGCCATGATCTATTGTCGCCCTAGATTGGATCACTGTAGTTGGTTGATATTGAAATCAACATTGGATGGTTAGATCGTCATAGTTGTTTAGCCGTGCCACGTCATCATATGTACATGAATCATCAATGATTAATCTTGACTAATGGAATATGGAACAATGATGTGAACTTGTGTGTCATGTGAAGTCATACGATGAGATTGAGTTGTTGTGGCGAGTCATGTCACGCAACGATGTTGAATTGTTGATGGCACGTGGTGCTTGGTAATCAACTTGGGTGACAATCACTTAGATTGGGGCAAGTGACAAGGGGCGAGTATGCCAAGGTGGGCCCAATGGGCAGAGGGTATGTGGATGTCTTGCCTTGATCACTCTAAGGACTTAACCTTGCAAGCCTTTGACCTGAGTCAATCATGCAACCACATGTCTGGTATGGGCCAGCCTAGCTGATTAATTTGCAATGTCTTAACTTTGGTACTATCTTGGTGGTGTGAGTTCCCGAGTTATAGAGTAATTCACATGGCGCAAGAGGGGGCCTGGGCGTGGTAACCAGTCCCACGGTGTTGAAACCTTAGGGGTGGTACCGGGTTAAGCCAGCGCATTGTAAAGGCTTTGTCATGATCTCTTCGCTGACACACCAAAGGAAGTGTGTTAATTGCATGGCACCAAGAGACGATTATGTTGTGTGGTAAAGTGCATAATCTCTGTAGAGTGTAAATATATTCGAATAGTCGTGCTCGCGGTATTGAGCAATGCTCGGGAATTACAGTTAAGGGTTAGTTTTATTAAATGGAAGACTTGGTTGGGATGGCGGGATTGCCATATGGAAGGTTGGAACTTGATTTAGGATTGGAAACTTGGTTTACTTGAGAAATGCTGAATCTATCTATTATTGTTATTTTTTTTACGGTCTTTACAATCTATTTATTGTATGTGTTCGTAAACGCTGCTTTGTTGCAAAATAGCCATGATAGCCTATCCTTTGGAATAAACCTTGCATATAGCTATGTTAGAATTGCATTCTGTGCACAACTTGTTGAGTGCTTTATGTACTCACCCTTGCCAACAACAACATCACCAGTTGAGAAGTCTGCATCAATGCTGGAGAAGAGGTTCCATGAGGAGATGAATGTTTTGGGCGCAAGCCTTGTTAGTTGCCTGTGGTATACTGAGGGGTTGTCTACGTTTTCATTCCGCTGCAGTTTAATGTGTTATTCAGCCTTGCGAGGCATAGTCATGTAAGTGGACCATAAGGTCATTCAACTAGTAGTATATATCATATGATGTCTTTCATAATGCTTTTGCTATGTATGATTGTGATAATTACTTATGTTGAGCCTGTGTGCACTATCGTGATCCTGGACTAGTGCGGTATACACAGAGGGTTCGGATTTGCATATTCGGGTCCCGACAGCTGATGAGCATGCGATCAATTGCTCTAGCTGTGAAGGAAGTCATTTTCTTGGAGAGTGTCCTTTGGGCAACATCACATGTTACCTGTGTGAAGGTCGAGATCATGGTCCAGCTCAATGTCCCTTGGATCCAATAGTTACTGTTGTAACCCAGCATCAGCAAAAGAATCTTCGAGCCATAGTTGCTCAAGAGTTGTCAAGAAGAGGCGAAACGTCAGATGCAAAAGTGGTGCCGCTCGAAGAGCTAAAGACAAAATACCTTAATCCTATTGGCCCTTATCAAGAAAGTAGTAATTGGCAATCACCAACAGCATGTTTCCTGTGTGATGAAGAAGGTCATTGGGCTAGGGAATGCCGAAGCAACCGGCTCTAACGCAACAAGAAGACAACAATGTTCATGTAGCTGCACAACAGCGAACACGTGTGTGCTACAACTGTCACAAGGAAGGTCATTATGCTAATCGATGCCCACAGAGAAGACAATCATTGTCTGCGGCCATGGATGTTCCAGAAGTTACCTCAGTCAAGTTCATAACGCCTAGAATGAGCAGTAAAGTCGCAAGAGAAGTTTGTACGGAGAATCAGTTGAAGAAGAGGAGTTTGGATGAAGAAACTGCCCCGTTCGACAAATGCTCAAGAAAGAGATTTTGCCTTAAACTTTGTTATACCTGCAACAAGCCCGGGCATCTTGCTAACAATTGCCCTCATAAGAAAGTGATCACACCAGTTCAAGTCAATCTCAATGTTGTTCCAGTCAAAACTTTAGCGCCAATGCCAATCGAGGAAGTTTAGATCAATGATTTTATCCTAAGCAAGTGTCATCGTTTGCAAAGGAAAAGTGACTAGTGATGAATTTCATGTAAATATTTTCTTGTGTAAAGAAATAAAGTAAATATGGCTGAGATGATGGAAGGTGAAGTGTTCGAATAAAAGCAGCATTAATGGTAAAAGAAGGGTCAAATGTTTTTCTGAGTATGCACCTGTGAGGGTGGTTCACATGAAAGTGATGTATGTGCAGTGATGGTCAGTATAGCGGTGATTGTGAAACTTGTCAGTCCGGAAGAATTGCCGTTGCCAAAAAGTACAGTATTGCTTGATGTAACCTAGAATGTGATGGAGTTAAGTTGCTTGTTGTTGAAGAAAAGTTTCTAGCGAACCATATTGGATACCAGAACCGAAATGCTACTCTTGAAACGGATTGGTCATCCGGACATAAGGCTGTCTTGGAGTTTGGTCGAAGAGTTTTGTCAGCTAAAAGCCCTTAAGGTGGAAAAGTGGAATTTCAAGCGACTGCAGGTCATAATGGTCAGTTGATGGTAAGCGGTGTGGAAGTTGCAAAAGATGTGCCAGTTGTTGGGGAATATTCGAATATGTTTTCCGAGGATTTGTCTAGTGTGCCACCAGATCGAGAGATCAAGTTTGTTATGAAGAAGCAGATCGAAGAGTGCTAGAAAAATGTTTCGCCAGAACCAATTTGTCACCATAGGGAGCGTCTGTTCTGTTTGAAGATGGGAGCTTAAGGATGTGTATCGACCGTCGAGCATTTAATGAAGTGGTGATTAAAGAATAAGTATTTGTTGACCAGGATCGATAAATTGTTTGATCAGTCAAAAGGAGCTGGAGTTTTCTCAAGGATAGATCTTCGATCGAGTTATCATCAAATAAGAATTCGTGCAGGGAATGTTCTTAAGTCAGAATTTTCTACGCGATATGGACAATATGAGTTTACAGTTGTGTCTGCTAGAATGATCAATGCCATGGCATAATTTATGAACCGGATGACTGAAGTTTCATGGGATAATCGGACAAGCTGTTGTCGTGCACATAGATGACATTCTTGTCTACTCCAAGACAAGGGAAGTGCATTCAGAACATTTGAAATTGGTTTTGTAAAGGCTGCGAGAGCAACAGCTGTAGGCTAAGTGTAGCAACTGTGACTTTTGGAAAGGAGAAAGTGGAATTTCTTGCCATATAATGACTGCTAAAGGAGTTGCCGTTGATCCAAGCAAAGTAGAAGCAATGTTGCATTGTGAGCAACCGAAGTTTGTTACTCGGATTCATAGTGTCCTGGGGGATAGTAAGGTATTACCGTCGATTCAAAGAAAGATTTTCAGTGATTGCTAGATCGCTTAAGCAGTTGTTGAAAAGGAGAAGAAGTTTGCATGGACATTGCAATGCAAAAAGATTTTTCCTGGAATTAGAGGAGCGTCTGATGATAGCACCTGTCTTAGTGTTGCCATATGTGCAGAGCAGTTTTGAAGGAAGGTTGGAGTTGATTAAGTATTATAATGCTGGGATCCGTTATCATCTTGGTAAGACTAATGTGGTATCCGATGTCTTAAGTCGTAAAGGCCATAGTGCCAATACACTGATATCAAGTGATCAATCGAAATTGTGCAAGGAGTTTCAGAAGTTGAAATTAGAAGTGGTTTCACAAGGATTTATAGCTACTTTGGAAGTTAAGCCAATGCTTGAAGATCAGATCAAAGTGGGTCAAAAAGATTAAGGCTTAGATGAGGATTTTACCGTGGATGACCAAGGAACCACATGGTTTAAAGGTCGAAGCTTTGTATCGAACAAGAAAGAGCTTAAGCAGATGATTTTGGAAGGAGCTCATGATTCTAAGTATTCAATTCATCCAGAGAAGTGCTAAGATAGATCAAGGTCCTAAGGAAAGGTTTTGGTAGCCTAAGATAAAGTGTGAAGTTGCTGAAAATATCACTTTGGGTGATGTGTGTTAGAGAATAAAAGCAATGCAACAGAGATTAGCAAGTTTGTTACAACCGGTGCAGAGTTCTGAGTGGAAGTAAGAGGCAAATCAGTAACAAGATACCTAGCGTTGAGAATTGTCGAGAATCTAGAAGGGATATGATTCCGTTTGGGTCATCGTTGACCGTTTGGCCGAAGTTGCTCATTTCACACCATTAAGACTACCTATTCAGGAGATCAGATGGTCGGACTATTTATAATTGTGTGTTTGCATGGTTTGTCTAGGAAGATTGTGTTAGATAGAGGTACCCAATTTACCTCGAGATTTTGGAATAAGCTGCATGAAGCATTGGGACCTTGTTTGAATTTCAGTACATCGTATCATCCACAAACAGATGGTCAGAATGAGGGAGTTAATCAGATTCTTGAGGATATGCTAAGAGCTTGTGCTTTAGCTTATGCTACTTCGTGGGATAAATGTTTGCCGTATGCAGAATTTAGCTATAACAATAGTTATCAGGCTAGTTTGCAAATGTCACCATTTGAGATTTTATATGGACGTGCCTGTCGCACTCCGTCAAATTGGAATGAGACAGGAGATCGTATGGTGTTTTGGCCCCGATATTCTCAAGGAGGCCGAAGATCAAGTTGCTATGATAAGAGAGAGGTTGAAAGTATCACAGTCAATGGCAGGAGTGCATGATGTGTTCTATGTGTCACAATTTAGGAAATGTCTCAGAGTGCCAGCGGAGCAGACGCCACTAGAAGCAATTGAACTGCAGAAGGATTTGACCTACAAGGAGTAGCCGATCAAAATTTTGGGTGTAATGCAGCACAAGACCAAGAGTAAGTTTATTCGCCTTTGCAGAGTTCAATGGAGCAATCATTCTGAGAAAGAAGCAACTTGGGAGCGTGAAGAGGATCTAAAGTCAGAATTTCCAAACCTATTCCTTAGTTAGCCCTGAATCTCGGTGTCGAGATTCTGTTAAGGGGGAGGTTTGTAACATCCCAAAATTTGCTTTATTAATATTTTATTGGTTATTTGAGCATTTTATGTTTTTTTGGATTTATTTGAATTTACTTTAAATTAAGTATATGGATCTTTTGTTTAAAACTATTCAAATTTATGCAAAGTTAAAATAAAGTTTTGTCAAAAATATTTTATTTAAGTTCAGAATGCCCCAAAGTATTTTTGAGATTTTTCTTGAATTTTTCCTGATAATTTTATTGCCCAAAACAAATCAAATGATTTTCTGTAATTATTTTAAATCAAAAACCCTTTTAAAAATAACTGAACATTAGCGGGCCGGTGCATGTACTGTGCGGCCAAAGTCTGCCCGCGCAGCCTGTTTTGCCGTCGGAAACCATAACCCTAAACCCGCCAACCGTTGGATTGAGATGCGACGGCTGTGCTTTCGCCGCGTCGCCGATTGATCGGAGCCGTTGGATTGTCGCCTCGTGGACGCGCAGGATGAGGCCACGTCGTCTCTCCGTGTCCCCGTCGGAGTCCGCCGCCGCCACGAGATCGACTTCGATTTCCGCGCTGCGCATGCCTCCCGATGCGGCTATTTAAGGCGCCGTCGCGTGCGCTGAGTTCCTCACCTCGCGCCGCACGTCTGTTGCAAGTCCCGAGCTTTGAGCCACTGTTGTTTTCGTATAGGAGCTCGCCGGAGCTAGAGGTCGGGCCACCTCGGGTATTGCTCTCATTTCCGACGTCCGACACCGAACCAGCCCGAATCTGAGACCCCGAACCGCGCCGCGTCAACCTCGTTGTTCCCTGTCGCCGGATCATCGCGGAATCGCTGTCGCCGACAACGTCTTCCCCGCTTCCGTTGAGGCTGCGCCACCGCACAACCATCGTCGGGATCAAGCGTCGCCATCCGTCCGATTTTCGATAAACGCTTCGGATTGTGCCACGTCTTTGTAAGCAGCTCGGGTATCGGTAGCGGTCGGATTCAAATCGTGCGATCGAAGCGTAGCCAAGGGTTTCTCTGCCCATGGCCGTTCGATCAGATCTGTGCGCATCAGATCGCACCGACGCCGTAGCCAACTGCGTGCCACCGCGTGTCAGGCGCAGAGCTGTAGCGTCGTGAGCCGTGTCCACCGTGAACCGGTGCGGGCTGGTGGACTTAGTCCATACGCCCGAGACGCGTGGCAGCGTCTGATTGGCTGGATCAAAGGTGACGTCACCCTGACGTCATGCTGACGCAATAAATCGGTTTTTCAATCTAAAAATAATTCAGTTAATTATGATTTTCCAATTTCTGTATTTTCAGTATTTATTCAAACTTCAAAAGGTTATATCTTTCTCATTTTAACTTAGATTTGAGTGATTCAAATTTCTAAAAATTTCTAAAATTGAGATCTATTTAATGGTGAATTTTACTTAATTTTTGGAGTTCATTTCCTCTCTGTTTTTATATTTATTTGCTTTTATTCTTCGGTACGCGTAGACGTTGAATTATCCGACACTTCGGAGGAAGATCCGTCGACTCAAGGTCAAGTACCAGAACCTATTCCAAGGCAAGTTGTGTTTTGATCAGGTTGAACCCATGTTTATACAAATACTATATTGTTTTACTTTTTTGCATAGTGTTTCAAGTATACAATTGTTTCAATTTAAATTGGGATCTAGTTAATCTACCCACTTGATTTATATACCCTCCCTTGACATTGTATGCCATGATCGAGTTGTCACCCTAGGATGGTAAACTAATAGTTTGTTAATATTGATAATCAACATGGGCTGGTTAGACCATCGTAGATTGCTTAGCCGTGCCACGTCATCATATGTACATGAATTATCAATAATTAATCTTGACTAATGGAATATGGAACAATGATGTGAACTTGTGTGTCATGTGAGGTCACACAATGAGATTGAGTTGTAGTGGCGAGTCATGTCACGCAACGATATTGATTTGTTGATGGCACGTGGTGCTTGGTAATCAATTTGGGTGATAATCACTTAGATTGGGGCAAGTGACAAGGGGCGAGTATGCCAAGGTGGGCCCGATGGGCAGAGGGTTTGTGGATGTCTTGCCTTGATCACTTTAAGGACTTAACCTTGCAAGCCTTTGACCAGAGTCAATCATGCAACCACAGTCTGGAATGGGACAGCCTAGCTGATTAATTTGTAAAGTCTAGGTTTCGGTACTGTCGAGGTGACTAGTGAGTTCCGATATTTGGGGTTGACTCACATGACGCAAGAGGGGGGCCCTGGATGTGGTAACCAGTCCCACCAGTGTTGAAACCTTAGCGAGCAGTATTGGGTCTAGATGGAGCAATGTAAAGGCTTTGTCATGATCTCTCCGCCGACACACCAAAGGAAGTGTGTTAATTGCATGGCACCAAGAGACGATCATGTCGTGTGGGTAAAGTGCATAATCTCTGCAGAGTGTAAAACTATTCGAATAGCTGTGCTCGTGGTATTGAGCAACGCTTGGGAATTATAGTTGAGGGTTAGTTTAATTAAATGGAAAACTAATCTCTGCAGAGTGTAAAACTATTCGATTGCGAGTTTGCCATATGGAAGGTTGGAACTTGACTTAGGATTGGAACACTTGGTTTACTTGAGAAATGCTGAATCTATCTATTACTATTATTTGTTTTACAGTCATTACAAACTATCTATCGTATTTGTTCATAAATGTTGCTTATTGTAAAATAGCCATAATAGACTTTTCCTTTGGAATAAGCCTTGGATATAGTTACATAGAATTGCATCCTGTGCACAACTTGTTGAGTGCTTTATGTACTCACCCTTGACAACAACAACATCACCAATTGAGGAGTCTACACCAATGCTGGAGCAGGAGTCCAGGAAGAGACGAATGTTTAGGGTGCAAGCCTTGTCAGTTGCCTGTGGTATACTGAGTGGTTGTTTACGTTTTCATTCCGCTGCAGTTTAATATGTTATTCAGCCTTGCGAGGCATAGTCATGTAAGTTGATCATAAGGTCATTCAACTAGTAGTATACAATATATGATGTCTTTCATAATATTTCCGTTGTCTATGATTGTGATATTTACCGATGTTGAACCTGTGTGCACTAGCGTGATCATGGACTAGTGCAGAATACACAGAGGGTCCGAGTTTGCATATTCGGGTCCCGACACTTCGCAACTCCAGACCCTATAGCTATGAGAAGAAGTCGAATATCCCAGAAAGATAAACTTATCCAGGTTACCAGACTTCAAAATAAAACACTTGCAACCAAACACACGAAAATGAGAAACACTGGGCTTTCGCCCATACCTCAACTCGTAAGAAGTGCGGTGCAAATGTGCTCTAAAGAATACACGATTAGAAACATGGCAAGCATTAGCTATAGCCTTAGCCCAAAACTTCCTAGGAGTACCGTACTCGTCTAGCATCGTCCTGGCCATCTCTACCAGGGTCCTATTCTTCCTCTCCACTACGCCATTTTGCTGAGGGACGTAGGGAGAGGATAACTGATGCTCTAAACTTGACTCCACGCAGAAACTCTCCAAATAGGAGTTCTTGAACTTCGTGCTATTGTCACTGCGTATAGCTCGTAGGGCACCAGGGAGCTCAAAAGACAACCTATGAACCAAACCCCTAAAATGGGTAAAAGTCTCATCCTTCGAGGACATGAAAAACACCCAAGAGTACCTCGAAAAATCATCAACAATGACAAGAACATACCACTTCCCACCCACTGGCTGCACTCTAGCTGGACCAACAATGTCCATATGTAAAAGCTGTCCTGGTGCATCATTCATCACAACAGTGACTGGGGGATGAGAAGCAGCAACCATCTTGCCATGTCGGCAAGGAGAGCAAACTAAGTCTTTGACCAATTTTAGTTTGGACAAACCACGAATGAGATCATGGCCGCTGACTTGGGTCAAATGATTAAAACCAATATGACCAACTCTCCTATGCCAGAAGGAGAGATCACAGGACTCTGAAGCAATCAAACAACGAAAAAAGTCTCCAGAAAAATCAGCACGAAAGACTCTCCCATATCTAGAAATCCCGCAAACTAACCTTCCTGAAGAATCGATGATTCTACAGACGCTACTCTTGAAACTCACCTCGAAAGAGTCATTAATAAGCTGAGAAACAGAAAGCAAATTGTATTGCAGCTTACTCACTAAGGCAACATCTTTAAGAATAAAATTGTCATTAATGCAGATGGTACCTTTAGCAATGACTCTACCTGAAGAAGCATCTCCAAAAGTGATCAACTCATCACCGGGGGCTCGGACTAGGGAAGAGAACCATCAAGAATCTCCAGTCATATGACGAGAACAACCAGGGTCGACAATCCAAATATCTCCCTTCCCCATCTGACGAACTTGATCAAGACACAAGAGAGAAAGATGACTCAGTACTGGGATAGAGTGAAGACTTGGGAACCCAATACTGAACCACACGACGCCTCAGAGTGCCAGCCATAGAAGAAGACTAGACTCGAGTGTATCTCTGACGTTTAACCCTAACAAGATCAGTAGCAACTCTAGTAGATGATCTAGGAGCTGAAATTGGGTTAGCCTGCCGTGGTGCAAAAGCCGAACCACCCCAGTGAAGCTACCTAAAACTCCTACCATAAAATACCTCACGCCGCTGATATCTACCTCGATGAGGAAAATGAGGAATATCAAGAGGACGGCGGAAAGACTGACTACGAATAGCTCCAGGACTAAAACTCGAAAAACTAGCATGAAAATCGAGTGCGGCGACTCTCTAACCTGTCTAGAGGAAATATGTGCCTCAGGAGCACTCAAAGTCTGGGGATGACCTTGAATACCCCTAAGAGCAGCAACACGCTCACGCCAAGTGATCTTGGTGCGCCTGAAGCAGAAATCTACTAGGTGACCATCCTTCTTACACAAGGTGCATGTGTACTTCGCCTTGCTAGAGACAGAAGCAACAGGAGTAACACCCTTCTGGTCAGAAGTCCTATGGACAACCCCAGCAGACCTAAACACGGTGGTGCTCACTCTGGGAGCTACCACAATCTCACCACTCATGGAGCCGCGCACAATGGTGGGAGGATGCGCCCGAGCGGGCTCCAAGGGATCAAATCCTAGACCTTGATTGAATCTACTAATTTTGGATTGGTCTAGAATAAGATTGAGCTTCTTCTTGCCTCCTACAAACTTCTCGAGAGTGCTCATAAGATACTGGGAATCTCGAAAGAAAGAGGCACAAGAAGAATAGGGGGAAGAAGAAGAAGAACCAGAAAGTTTAGCTCTCTCAGCACGTGAATTTTTCTCCCTCAGCACGGTTGCCTCAATCTTGAGGGCCTCACAAGAAACGCAAGACGCATTTTTAATTCTATGGGCTTGGTCTTCTAATTTCTTTCTAAGCTCGACATGGATTTTATCCAAGTCCCCCTCAATCATAGAACATCGCAAGCAACTTTCTTGTGACTTATCTAGTAAGTCCTTAGCAAGTTTAGCACACTTGACATTTAAGGATTCATTGTCAAGTTTTAGTTGCCTCTGACCCTCACATGAGTATTGGGTCCTTAGAAGCATGCATTTCAAGTTCATCATTTCTAGAAGAAAGCTTCCAAAGGTGATCGCTCATGGCATCAATTTCAGCAAGCAATTTAGGGCAATTAGAGCATGATGGAGTAGAGTGAGCATGAAGAAAAATAGCATCTAGTGGAATAGCATCAACAGAATCATCGCTAGCATTCTTCAACCTAAGACCATCTAGTTCAGATAACACACTATCATGCATAGTCCTTAGATTCTCCAACTCCACAAGAAGTGCATCACACAAGTGAGTATCTCATGAGCACTCTTGAGAAGATACTAAGCTTTTTCACACAAGAAGTGGAATATTTTAAAACTAAGCTTTTTCATAAAATGTATTGGTCTTGGACATGTCTTAATTTTGTCATATTCTGAAATTGACAAGCTTGGTGTAACATCTTTCCATTTTGATCAATTGGATAATCTTCAAAGCTCTTTAGATTGCATTTCATGCATACATAAAAAAATTGATGCCTATATTTCCAAAAGGGGGAGAAAACGTAGAAAAGGCATCACTAAAAAGATAAAAATGTGAATGCTTATTTGGTTATTATGATCTTTGTAAAACTATGCTACTACTTCTATTGGGTCATAATCTCATAATCACATTTGACATGTTTAGTTGGATTTTAGAGTTTTTGTTAAAAAATTGCTCTTCATCAACTTGGTCATGGTTCCAATTTCTATCTTTGGACCAAGTTTGACTTTGCAACTAAAAAATTGATATCTTCTTAATCCTCTTCAAACTCAAATCATATGCCTTTTGTTGTGTTTGTCAATATACTCATCAAGGGAGAGATTGAAGGACCATGTGGAGGTATATCCAAATTTGTGATGAGTATTTGAATAAATTTGAGCTTAGGTTGCTCTTGTTTGAGTTTGATTTGAAATAGATTTTCAATTGGAAGTAATTTGAGGTCTTCTCTGTTTTCCCGGTGCTACCGGTCAGATCGAGTAAAAATGAATTTTAATGAGTGGACTTTGATGGATTTATTGCACATCTTTGTGGGCATTGCTATGTGAGGAGTTTCCTTATTTTTTATTGTTGCAGGACGACGGTGCTAGGTCATGGTGAGGCGAAGGATGGCCAGAACTAGGCGAGGAGCATCGGAGGTCCAAATGATCGGGGATCGCCAGAAGATGATCGGAGATGGAGTCCGTGCAAGCCGTGAAGACAAGGAATGGATGTGATGCTAACTAGATGCTGCTCGGATCGATGAGGGCCGTCGAATTGCGGTCTAGTTGATAGGATAGCGGGTCTAGCTAGTGTGCTTTGAGAACCGTGCAAGAAAACCCATTATGTGTTGTGGGTTTTGGGTGAACCCTTGCATGGCTGATTGAGTGGGTAAATCCTAGCCCTTGATGGATGCTCTAGGATTTAGAGGCTCATCCAAGGGTGGTAGGTGGCCCAAGAGTTGTATAAATAGGGGTGGAGGGGTAGCCTTCCCCTCTTGAAGGTTTTGAGGTTTTTTATGCTCATTTGAGCTTTGCCCACATGAAATGTGATCCTTTGTAACCTCTCCTTCCAGAAATGAAATATTCTTCATTTATGTTCATGTTTCATTTCCTTTACGCATTTACATTACGCATTTAAATTCAGCATTTACTTTCCCGTATTTACATTCTCGCAATTTACTTTATCACAATTTTGATTTGCCTCCCCTCCTTCTAAATGTTGTTCTTCTAGGATGTCTTAAGGGTGTTCATATGGTTTTACATCTTTCTTGCACCCTCGGATAGACTAGAGATCAAGTTCTTATCGAATTGCAAATCTGTCCAGAACTTGTTCTTCGCGTAGCAGTCAGTCTTTGATTTTTATAAAAATATAGAAAAATCATTTTTCAGTGATTCTTGTTGACGAAGGTGCATGACACATATATCCATCTGTAGAAAACTTTTTGAGTCCACTGGTTTCACCGTTTGAGTGCTAGGAAGTGAAAACCGAGCCTCAAACTTTCTGGTCATAGTTCCTGACTGTCTGCATTGCTTGATTTTTCATGTTTATTATGAAATATTTTTGAGGTGATTTTTGGTGGAGTGTTTCACAACCCAACTTCTCACAGGGAGAAAAATTCCCAAAAATTTTAGAGCAACATAAACTCATGAACCTCCTACTCCAATTGAGGACAATTCCTGGGAAATCTGCTTTTACTTTTCTGAAAGAGAGTTTGGTGTTTTAGCTTTATCTCTTTTAGAAAAGTAGTATTTGAGTTGATTCCTCTTTGTTTGAACACTGGACAACCAGGATTGTGATTAAAAAATCCCTCTCATGATTCATAGTTCTCATCCATGCAAGCTAGGGGTACACATAGTTGTCTAATTGTTCGGGTTTTTGGAGGGTGTGCGATTTTGAGAAACACTATTTTAAAGGAAAATCTTTGGGTGTTTCAGATTTTTATTGCGAGATTGTTTGGAGTTCTTTGAGTAGGGGAAAAATTTATTTGGGATCATTCACCCCCCCCCTCTGATTGCCATTTCGATCTTTCAAGGACAAATCCGGAGGAGACTAAGGAAATTCAATGCCAAGTCCAAGATATTTTTGGACCGAGGGTACATACGAGAAAGCCTTAGTCCATGTGTCGTTCCTGTTCTTTTTGTTCATAAGAAAGACGTTATTTGGCATATATGTGTTGATTGTAGAGCCATTAACACTATCACAATAAGGTATCGTCATCCTATTCCCAGGTTAGACGATATGCTTGATGAGTTGAGTGGTTCTATTATTTTCACAAAGATTGACTTGCCTAGTGGATAACACTAGATTAGAATGAAATTGGGAGATGAATGAAAAACAACATTTAAAACTAAGTTTAGTTTATATAAGTGGTTAGTCATGCCTTCTAGTTTAACTAATGCACCTAGCATTTTCATGCGTTTGATGAACGAAGTTTTACGTGCTTTCATTGCAAAATTTGTGGTGGTATATATTTGATGATGTTTTGATCTATAGCATGTCACACAAATAACACATAGAACATTTGCGTGCTATTTTTAATGCTTTGAGAGATGCACATTTGTTTGGTAATCTTGAGAGGTGCACCTTTTTCACAGATTGAGTCTCTTTTCTTGGCTATGTTGTTACTCCACAGGGAATTGAAGTGGACGAAGCACAAATTGAAGCCATCAAGAGCTGGGCAACCCCTGAGACAGTCACACAGGTGAGAAGTTTTTATGGTCTTGCAGGATTCTATAGGCGTTTTGTGAAAAATTTCAGCACCATTGCTGCCCCGCTGAATGAGTTGACAAAGAAGGGTGTATCTTTCCAATGGGGAACAGCATAACAAAAAGCTTTTAACATGCTGAAAGAGAATCTTACACATGCACCTCTACTCCAACTTCCAGATTTTGGTAAGACGTTTGAATTAGAAAATGATGCTAGCGGAATTGGAATGGGTGTGCTACTACAAGAAGGTAAACATGTTGCTTACTTTAGTGAGAAATTGAATGGGCCAACTTTGAATTACTTCACTTATGATAAAGAATTGTATGCTTTAGTGCGAATATTAGAAACATGGCAACACTATCTTTGGCCTAAGGAGTTTGTTATTTATTCTGATCATGAATCTTTGAAGCATATTAGAAGTCAAGTCAAATTGAATAAACGACATGCTAAATGGGTTGAATTCATATAATCATTTCCATATATCATTAAACATAAGAGGGGTAAAGACAATGTAATTGTTGATGCATTATCGAGGCGATATATTATGTTGTCTCAACTTAATCATTAAATTTTTGGTTTAGAGACAATAAAAAAGTTATATGCCCACTGATTTGGACTTTAAATATGCATTTGAAAAGCTGAATTTAGATGCTAAGAAGTGTGCTGAATTTATTTTAAAAATGCATGAAACAACTAAGGAGAATATACAAAAGATGACTAAAAAGTATAAGATTGCTGGTAGCCAGGGTAGAAAACATTTATCTTTTGAACCGGGTGATCTTGTTTGGCTACATTTGAGAAAAGATCGGTTTCCAGATTTGAGAAGGTCTAAATTAATGCCTCGAGCTGATGGTCCTTTTAAAATACTTGAAAAGATTAATGATAATGCATATAAACTTGAGTTGCCTACAGATTTTAGGGTTAGACCCACGTTTAATATTTTAGATTTAAAGCCGTAAATGGGAGAAGAGGATGAGCTTGAGTCAAGGACGACTCCAATTTAAGAGAGGAAGAATGATGAGGACATCACTCTTTTCGATACGCGTATACATCATGGTCCTGTTATAAGAGCTTGTGCACGTAAATTAAATCATGAGGTGAGCTTGTTTCTCGCTGTTCATAATAAAGATATTGAGGATGGGATGCTACTAAATATTTGTGATGTTTTACTACTTAGGAACATGAGAGAAGCACCACCAGGACAGCCACAAGCACTCAGTTTGTTGGCACAATTCAGATTGACGCCGAGTCAAACCGGCCACCTCTACTCCAAGTTGGCGCACTTTCCAAATGGTGTCATCACCTACACGCAACTACATCCCCAGCTGGACTCCACCCTTGCCATGCCAAATCAAGCCGGACTCCAAGTCGTCCACAATTTGGGCTTTGTGTTTAGTTCGGAGTCATCGGACATCACTGCATTAAAATAAGCTTATCTCCCTCATACTGAGTCCAATGGAGGAGTTATTGTGCTTGTTAGAAATATAATGACGAGATCTTTCCAATGGATCTAGTCCCAACCCCAAATTCGTTACGGATCAGCCAAAATCAGCAAAACAATATGTTGTATTACTATTTTGGGATACTTCGGGCCTTGTCAGCGTGTGGGGCCCAAGCCCAGGATGTGTGTGCCCCCTGGCCGTACAAACCCTAGCTCGACCCTCTGACATCTCTCCCTCTCATATACTCAGCAGCCGCCACCTTAGGAACTTGGGTTTTACTTAGATTACAACTAGACTCTGTCGGTTCTTCATCGTACATCAGTTTGTGGAACCCAACTCGTGTGCTTAATATAATTCGCAATTTCAAATTGCACCTTCTACGTTCTTGCTTATGTTCTCGATTTGCATGCAGGGATTAGCCTTCTTGGTGAGGTCAGCCGTGTTTGTGCATAGTTGATAACCTACGGAGCCATGGTGTAGCGATTGCAGGGATCGGATCAGTTCTGATTGGAAACCAGATCGTCAATGTTGAGTTCTCCATCAATCGATTTACTACTATCTGTCGGAAGATCGGGCCACCGTTAGCATCAGGTTAGCAATAGACGAATCGTAAGATCATCTAGGGGAGCAGGTAATACCCAAGGACAAAAGTTAGCAAGAGACATAGCCACAAAGGCTACAAAATAAAGAGCAATAAATTCATCAATTTAAGGTAAGGCTGCAATACAATGCATGGGGTAAGTGTACAGTATACCTAGCACATAAGCAACAAAAAAACCTAACACAAGCGGACTATATGTTACTAAACGAAAAAGGGATAACATGAAGGGATACGGGTAGGCTACACTAGCACATAATTAAAATTTCTACCACGTAAACAAGAAAGCCACACAAGTAAATGATCATGGATCATTACCACTAGACGCTCAGTGTAGTGAAAGGAAGTTGATGCAGCCCGAATCAACAAAGTGCTCATCCTATGATAGCTCGATCTCTTCACTCATACCGTAGTGGAATAATTTATCTGGATTGACTCTCAATCACATCTGGCATGGCCATGCACTTACTTAATCCATCTACCTCGAGGGGCCCAGAGATATTTCTCTATTGTATAGGAGGAGCAAATTCCATCTTGATCATTCATGTACCTCAGCATGTTTCAAAGTAAACCCGAAAGCTTCCTTTATAACTACCTGGTTAAAGAGTAGCGTTTAGTAGCTCCTAAGTAAACCATTACACATCTAGGAAACCAATGACGATCTCATGTCTAAGGAACATACATACATTATGCATGAGACCCACTGATGACACATAAGAATATATATAACAATTCTCGCAGTGTCTCATATGGGTCTATCCAACGCATGTTCTCTAACATGTGTCCACATTATTGATTAGATATCTCCATATCTCTATGACTTGTGAAACATGGTCATCAATCAATACATGTGCTAATTTATGAAACATAATCATCCTATATTATGATAACCGATCAGGGATAACTTGAATAATATCAATATATGGAAAAAGTTGCACGAACAAGTCACTTACTTGTTGATTAATCCAATCGATATTTATTCAAAGGACAAACAATTATATTATTCCATAAACATAAGGTGTGATACAATCATTTGTATGATCGCCCCATACTTTGAGAAAAGACAATCCGGGACGCTTTCCGATCCATATCTCATATGGTGTCTTCTCTACTGATTTGGATGGAACCCTGTTAATAGTGAACGCGACTGTTTCTAGAGCAAATACCCAAAAGGACAATGGCAGATCACTTTGGCTTATCATTGACCGAACCATGTCTAAAAAAGTTCGGTTTCATCATTCGAATACCCCATTCCATTGAGGCGTTCTCGGTGGTGTAAGCTGTGGAACAATTCCACATTGCTTCAGATGATCACCAAACTCTTGGCTCAAATATTCTCCTCCACGATCTGATCGTAAAGCTTTGATTGTCTTGCCAAGCTGATTTTGTACCTCATTCTGAAATTCCTTGAACTTTTCAAAAGATTCAGACTTGTGTCTCATTAAGTAGATGTAACCGTATCTACTAAAGTCATCGGTAAAAGTTATGAAATACTGAAAACCACCTCTAGCCGTTGCGCTCATCGGTCCACATACATCCGTATGTACAATGGCCAATAAGTCACTAGCCCTCTCGCCTATACCAGAGAAAGGTGTCTTAGTCATCTTGCCAAGTAAACAAGATTTGCACGTTTCAAATGATTCAAAATCAAATGAATCTAGAAGACCATCCTTTTGGAGCTTCATTACGCGTTTCTCATTTATATGACCTAAGCGACAATGCCAAATGTAAGTGGGATTCAAATCATTAGGGCAAAGCCTCTTAGCATTTATGTTATATATCGGCACGTGATCAAGTTCCAAAATATATAAACCATTAACTACAGGACAACTACCGTAGAACATATCACTTTTATAAATAGAACAACAATTGTTTTTACCAACAAAGTGATAACCCTCTGCCTCCAAACATGGAGGAGAGATAATGTTTCTACTCAAAGCTAGAACATAATAACAATTATTTAGTTCCATAACTAGTCCTGAAGATAAAGATAATGGATAAGTGCCAACAGCCAATCAGCAACTCTTGCTTTATTGCCAACACGAAGCTCTACTTCGTCTCTTGCCAAACTTCTACTTTTTATCAGTCCCTGCATCGAGTTTCAAAATATGAGCAACCGATCCGGTATCAAATACCCAAGAACTAATATGAGAAATAGCAATATTGATCTCTATAACATTAATACCTGAAGTGGAAGTCTTACTTCCTTTCTTCTTGTCTGCCAGATACTTTGTACAATTCCTTTTCCAGTGCCCTGTCCCCTTGCAGTAAAAGCAAACGGCATCGGGTGCAGGTCCAATCTTTTGCTTCTGAAGCTTAGACTTGTTTCTCAAGATGTCATCTTGAGACTTACCCGCACCCTTATCCTGACCACTAGTCTTAGAGAACCTCTTCTTCTTGAACTTGGTAGTCTTTTGAACCATCATCACATGACTAGAGCTTTTCTTAATGCTCTCCTCGGCTGACTTGAGCATCCCATGCAGATCGGTCAAGCTCTTCTCCATGCCATTTATATGAAAGTTCAAAATGAATAGCTCATAGCTCTGAGCGAGCGATTGGAGAACCAAATCAGTGGCCAACTCTGGACCAAGGGCAAAACCAAGCTTTCCCAAGCTCTCAATATAACCAATCATTTTGATCACATGAGAGCTGACCGGACTCCCTTCAGCTAGCCTACACGCAAACAAGGAATTTGTGGTGTTGTACCTCTCAGCCCTAGCTTGGTTCTCAAACATCCCTTTTAAACCCACAATCATATTATGGGCATCCACGTCCTCATATTGCTTCTGAAACTCAGAGTTCATGGTGACAAACATGAGATAGCTAACATCAACGATGTCAGTGCAATGCTTTTCATACTCATTCTTTTTAGCTCGAGTGGCATTCTCAGTAGGTTCATCGGGGTAGGGTTTCTCTAGAACATATTTCTTCTTTTCTTGTTTGAGAAAAATTCTCAGATTGCGATACCAGTTAATAAAGTTTGTTCCATTCAATTTATCTTTTTCAAGAATCGAACACAAGCTAAAACTGGGTGCGGAGGAAGTAGTAGGTGCCATTTAATCTACAACATAAATATGCAATAGATAAGCACTATGTTTATGCATGATCTTCTACTAAACAATTTAATAAAAGATATTCCCACTATATGAAACCATGTTCCCTCTAACAACATATAGTGAGTCAAGATCCAAATTTTAGTAAGTCCTAGTGAGCTTTGGCATCACTGCTAGAAACCTAATGTCGTTCGGTAAACAACACCTTGCTAATTACATCTCATGTAATTCTTGTTGGTTGAGTGACATCACATGTGATCGACTCAACACCATGCCCTAGGCCCAAAACTATTTTGATATCCTAGTTAAGTTAAACCAATGTTTGCATGTACATGTCCAACACATACCCTACCATGTCAAGATAAGTGACCGCACTCTGCTTTGGCAGATGCACTACTCAATGATCAAGACTCGATAGTTGCAACAGTTTGGCAAGGTATCAAATTAACTTAATTTTCTTTGAGGAAAACTACTCTAACATGATCGAATTATCTAGCAAATCGTATGTAAAGCAATGTAATAGAATAATAAATCACAGATAATCACATTAAGCTGTGAAATAGTATGGCCCTTGACATAGCAATCTCCATTACCACGCCACCTGTTCACCGAGCCATCATGCTAGAGATCTCCATCCTACCTAGCTATTACTCCTAATAGCTATCGATGAATTACATTGATCATCAAACATCACAAACCGACACGTAGGCCGTTATACAATTATGTGTAGCCTTTGGCTATTTTTCATGACACGCAGGTCATGACCATGCATCACATACATTAGAGCCATACTATTCACATATTATCCTGCAATAACAAGTTATGTAAATAATCCAATATATCAACCTACACGGGATCGAGGGGCGGCAGCCCCTCGTGGGACGAAAAATTTTTGGGCATATATTCGGTATATAGATTTCCATGGAAAAATTTCATCAAATTAATCAAATTTTGAATCGATCTCATCGACTCGTTTTCCATTAAAAAATAGCTCTTCTTGATTGCACCCATACGACTAAGCGTCGTTGTTCACCCTGATGGCGGAAACCGATCGGTAAGGGTGATCAAACAATGCCGTCATGTACAGCCGATACAACCAGAACAAATTGATCTATCATGAAACCCTAAATCCGAAACTAAAACCCGATTGATCTCATCAACCTATTACTAAAAACCGATTCATCTCATGAACCGATCTAGGTCATCATACCAAATCAGCAGTAGATCCAATCTATTACTGCCGCACATCGCACATATGCGGATCATCCAGATCATAAACTAAACGAGATAGCTCTGATACCACTGAAGGGATACGGGTAGCCTACACTAGCACACAATTAAAATTTCTACCTCGTAAACTAGAAAGCCAGGCAAGTAAATAATGATGGATCGTTACCACTAGACGCGCAGTGCAGCGGAAGGAAGTTGATGCAGCCCGAATCAACGAAGTGCGCATCCTGTTGCAGTCATCGATCTTCCTCTTGCGGTGGTCGATCCTCCTCGCGCGGTGGTTGATCGTCCTGATCAGTGTCGCAGTAGCAGCAACACCTCTACTGGCTTCCACACGTTCGGGAAAAGAACGCTATGCATCGGTGTGCCAGCACCAGCGTGAACGGGAAGGCTCAAGTAGAGACGGCTATATAGCCATCCCCTCCCTTGCGGTGGAACCCTACATTAGGGCCCAACTGAAGGACAAAGCCCACTTGGCTCATTAGTGACGGATCCAATCCATACCACTATATTCCAACCCCTTAAGTGTGTGATCCTGTAGGTTCATGTATATTTGGACTCGACTCGAAAACACCTTTCCGATCTATAATCGATAGCGGTACCTAGCAGTACATATCGATTCCCAAATATTCATAAAGCATCGAATGAACCTACTATAATGTGATAATGTCATGTTCCCTTTGCTTCAAGATATCAGATCAAGCTCAAGGCGAGAGTCGTGTCATCCTATGATAGCTCGATCTCTTTACTCATACTGTAGTGAAATTATTTATCTGGATTAACTCTCAATCACATCTGGCATGGCCATGCATTTACTTAATCCATCTACCTCGAGGGGCCCAGAGATATCTCTCCGTTATACAGGAGGAGCAAATTCCATCTTGATCGTTCATGTACCTCAGCATGTTTCATAGTAAATCCGAAAGCTTCATTTATAACTACCTGGTTAAAGTGTAGCGTTTGGTAGCTCCTAAGTAAACCATTACACATCTAGGAAACCAATGACGATCTCATGTCTAAGGAACATACATACATTATGCATGAGACCAACTGATGACACATAAGAATATATATAACAATTCTCGCAGTGTCTCATATAGGTCTATCCAATGCATGTTCTCTAACATGTGTCCCCATTATTGATTAGATATCTATATATCTCTATGACCCGTGAAACATGGTCATCAATCAATATATGTGCTGATCTATGAAACATAATCGTCCTATATTATGATAACCGATATGGGATAACTTGAATAATATCAATATATATGGAAAAAGTTGCACGAACAAGTCACTTACTTGTTGATTAATCTAATCGATATTTATTCAAAGGACAAACAATTATATTGTTCCATAAACATAAGGCCAAGGGCATATCACCAACATAACATGCTCAAACACAACTAAGTATTAAAACCTATCTTATATGGAAATCCTTATGAGCATTCCCTTGACATCTTGATCTTTCCAGCAGCTCCTCCACTGATCCTCCTATTCTTGATTTGAATCGTTGTGGAAGACACAAGACATTGAGACATTTCATGAGATAAGATCAAATTAAGCTTTTAAAACAATATTTCAGCAGAGTAAAGGAGTAAGAACCTAAGAATGAGATGAGAGGAGATAATCTATTTAATACCAATTCATTGGTTTCATTTACAAAATAGTTTTGAAGTTCTTGCTAAGAAGACCATGATAACTAGGATTGTGACCTACATCGATATAGCTCTCATACCAACACTGTTGGGACCGGATTTCCAAATCAGAACCCTCTGTGTATAATCGTACTAGTCCAGGATCAAGCTAATACACACAGTAGAAACAATGATGGCAACACATCTATATCATGAATCAAATAATATTAATTAAGCAAAAGGTACTCACCTTATGGCCAACAAATACAAATAAGTAGCCTCATAGCTTGAGTTCAATAAAGTAGCAGCAGAAACGAAATAAACAGCAGCAGGATAAGCCCATCCATTTGCCCAATAAGCAATCGTCTGGGGTACACATCCTAGTAATCCGGATCACCTTCATCGTAACTACAAGCAAAGAACTCATACTCACCTTCTGCTTCTGCGCACTCCTTTGTGGAAAGTTGGAATGTTGCAAGGGGTGAGTACAAAATGTACTCCGCAAGTCTTGAAAACATAATGCATGATAACTATGTGTAAGGATAAACAATTAAATGCTTAATATAGCTCATTTAGCATAAAGCAATGTTTAACTTTAAATACCACTAGTAATTTCAGAAAGCATCGTTTGACCAAATGTAGTTGTAATAATTGAATTTGATATGACAACTATAATAGGTTCCATCGACCTTACTGGCTCCATCTGCCAAACCATAACCCGAGAGTTACATCTACTCACAGATTTCCAAACCACCATTTTTATTTAAAATAAAACCAGAAAATCTACAATGTGAAAGCTTACCTTGCCCGCCCTTGACCGTGAGCACGGCTACTTAAGTAGTTTTAACTCTTCAGAGTGTGTATAGCTTTATCAACAAGATATTATCACTCTTTGTGCAATTGATATTAGCACACTTCCTTTGGTGTGCCGCAGAGATATCATGACAAGGCATTTATAATGTAAAACCCCACTATTAACTTCGCCCACTAAGATTCCACCACCAAAGGGTCCAATCTACCTAGTTGCAAGCCCCCTCTTGCGCCTGTCTCCATCTGACACACATTCCACCAACTAGTGAAGCTGCTTACAAGACGCACAAATTAATTAGCCAGGTCGTACCAATATAGATTTGTGGTTGTACGGTAGTGCTCGGTCCATGATAACACAAGCTTCGGTCCTTAATTGACTATGGTGGAACATTCACTTTACAAGGTCTCGTGCTTCCTGCACCCGCCAAACATCCATCCGACCTAGTCTAACCCATTTTTTTCACTTTATTTCATTTAAATAACAGCAGCAATACCTCTTGTCGCACTTCACAAATGAGTATAAACAATGTTTTGAAATGATTCCCACTAATGGTGTAATACCGAAACATTTAAGTTGGACTAAGAAATTCTACCGTTTTATGCTACTCTTCTATCCATCATCAAATAATATAGCTAATACCCACTAGGATGACAAAGGTACATCATGATCAATACCAATGAGGTCATAACAACTATGAAATTTAACTATACGCTATGCCTAAATTTAAAATACCTTGCATAAAAGTAAGAATGCAATAATTTGAAATAACATAATCATTTTAGAAATTTGTGCTCAACATGGTCAAGTAAGACTTGCTTCGGATAAGCTCTTGCTCCTAGTCTGGACCTTGGTTTTGAGTTGCCTTAACGCTCTCGTACACTCCTGGTGCCTCAGGGTCTACACGAAACGAGAATGAATAACAAATAAAAACAAACTAGAGAACAAATTAGCTTCAAAAATCAAATAAAATTCATCATTAAATAGAGCTCAATTTTAAATTTTTTTAAGAACTAGAATCACCTCAATCAGAGCTCATATAAAGAGAACAAAATTTTTAAATGTTTAAATCACATAAAGCAATAAAGAAAGGATTTTTTAATTTTAAAATTATTTTCTAAAGAAAAATAAAAATCCAAATCACTGTAAAAAGATCAGCATCTAAATCTTAAATTTTTTTAAAAAGTTATTATTTTTTCTTCTCTTTTTGCTTTCTCTGATACTCTCTCTTCTCCTCTGCTACAGTAACATCGTGTACTTTAGCATCACTAGCTCCTGGGCGCTGCTGTACCGGAGAACAGAGGGCAGTCTATAGCACAAATAGGGTACTTAAGCATATAGCACCCCGCCGCACACCCCCTTTCAAACTGAAAGCTTCCAGCTTCCACTTCCCCGTCGTTTTCAATTGAACTAAAAACACAAAATATCAGACAATCGTGTACTTTCAATTCAAGCCATGAACTTTCAAGAAATCAAATACTTTCAAATTCGTGTGTCAACTCATCCCCCTTTTCAAACCGAAAATACAAGCTTTTGAACTTTCAAAAGCCTAATTGTGGCTAAAAGTTCAAATTTGAAATGTTCATCAACTCAAACTTTCAACTTTCAAATGTTCATCAACTCAACCTTTCAATTCGTCAACTGAAACTTTCAAATTTCAAATGTTCTAACTGTGGCTAAAAGTTCAAATTTGAGCTTCCGTTCCGGAATTATAAATTTACAAAAACTTTCAAGAATCCTGTGTTTCCCCTTTTGGCCCCGTGCGGGACAGTTGCGGCTTCCGGCAAGGAGATGACAGCGACATGCGGCCTCACATCCGGCAAACACTCCTCACACAACAAATATGGTCACCGGCAAGGTTCAACTTGAAAATACTCCATAATCTAGCATTATGATTCTTATTATTTTATTCTCAGATTCTTAAAATTGTGTACATCAGGGTTCAAAATCTCGGCAAAATTTCGGTTTTCAACCGGAGCCGAGATTCCAAATCCCAGCGGAATGATTTTTTTTTTGAAAATTAGAGTTACTACATTAATTTCGATAAATCTTGGTGAGATTTCGGTGATTTGGAACGGATTTTGCACTAATTTTTTTATAGATAATTGTAATGTATTTTATGAGAAATACATATAAAAAGTTTGCAAAAGAATACATATACAAATTATGTAACCCTAATCCTAAACCCTAACTTAGATTTCGGCCTTAAATGCTGTATTTCGGCTTAAATCCTAAACCATAACTTGGATTCGGGCTTAAATTGTATTTCGACCTAAAACCTAAATCCTAACATGGATTTCAGTTTAAACCTTAAACATTCACTTTGATTTTGGCCTTACATTATGTATTTCAGACTTAAATTGTATTTTGGCCTAAATTATAAACCCTAACTTGGGAATTTTATGTCTAAATACTTAGTATTTTGCATTCAAACAGATAGAAAATGTAGATAAATACTTGTATGATTTTATCATATTTTTTCCAATTTTTTCTAGCCTCGGGAGAACATTTCATAGGAGGTTGAAAATCACTAAAATTGCGGCAAATTTTGCCCAAAATTTTGATTTTTTTAGTTTCATATTTATTTTTTGAATTTCGCCGGAATTTCAGCTAAATTTCCGAAATCTCGACGAAACTTTAGATTTCGGCCACCTGCGATATGTGATTCAAAGATAAAATTTAAAACCTTGGCGCACAGTATGTTTCATTGTTTCTCATGCTTGAATAGAGGTGGACGTCGTGCCGGGCCGGACCGGCACGGCATAGGCCCGTCAGGCTGCTTGCCTAAATTGTGCCTTGCCACCATGGCCCAGCAGCCCCACCATGCCATGCCAACTCGACTTACCTTCGGCGAGCCCAGGTATGGCCAATTTACGATTCGTACCGACTTCATGTTGTGCTGGACTAGGTCCAACCCATTTGAACTATTGCGACGAGAGGAAATGAGTCGAAGACGTACAAAGCTGAGGAAGTAGACACAAATATTAGGGTAAAAAAAACTAAATTTTATTCATTCTTGACTATGTATAGAGTTACTATCTCGTTAAAAACCTTATACCCAGTGTGGGGTACCCCTAGTGCAGAGCAGCTCAGTGTGTATGCTTAGTGTCAATGAGTATGTACTCTCTAATCTCTATTCTCCATCTTTTAGCATATCTGTTGTCTCCTCTTTCTTCACATACGAGGACCGCAAAAGGTGTTGTCCGTAGAACGAACTATAGTATGATGCAATATCGCGACAAAGCGACCTGCTATATACCATATGCCGTACTTGCTTCGGGCCCATCAAACCTGATTTGTACCGTGTCAACCTAAGCACGGCACTCAAGTCCGGCCCAATGCCCAGGTGTATGCATGAATAACCTTGACTCCACTAAGAGCAAGTACAATAGCAAAGCCAACTACTGGCTAATAGTAAGGTAAAAGCTAGCTTGTACAATAACTATCTCTAGATGTTGTGCAATAACTATCTTTTCTCTCTTGTACATAAATGATCTACTTATGCTCCCGTGCAAAGCTGGCTACTAAATAAAAATCAGCTCTCTTCCCTTTCCTCTTTTCTCACTCCTCCACATAGACCAAAGCTGATGTGTACAGCTTAAGAGCCAGCTGACATGACCTTATTGTACATGCCCTAAAGAGATAGAAACGAATGCTTGTCTCGAGTAGCGTGCTCGTGGTCTCATCAGAATCTCTAGAGAATCCAATCAAAGCCAGCCATAGCGTGGAAGACATGGGTTCGTCCATGTTGGGTTAATTTGGTCTGCCCTTGCCTCTTGCACGAGTTTAGTTGATCAAACCCCAGGGCTACACCCACAGGTTTACATGTCGTTTGCCGCACTGATCTGGACAGCGAGAGGCGCCATGACACGTTACGTACATAACGTTGATGGCCACTAACATTTGAATAGCGAAAGATAACGGAAAAGGCAGGCAGACAATAATGCGATGCCCAGCATAGTGGATTGTTTTTTTTTCTTCGACAAAATTTCTTATTTATCACCGAAAAACCCTCGAATAAGTGGCTATTCCCTATATACCACCAGGCTGCAAATTTTGTAGCGTACGATTAATTTGAGGGTAATCTCAAACTAGCAAATTTAAAAAACTCTCGTAGGATGTCATGTATCATCTTCTCAATACACCTCTACCTTTCCCCTTCCCTCTTCCTTACTCTCACTTCCCTCACCTCTACATTTCCCCTTCCTCTCTAACACAAAAATTTTAAATTAAAAAATTTAATTTTGAAAATTTTAAATAGAAGTTTCAACTAAAAAAATTTAAATCAAAAAGTTTAAACACGGCAAATTTCAAAATTGAAAGTTTCTACTCGAAAAATTTTAAATCAAAAAATTTCAAATTAGAAAGTTTCAACTCAAAAAAATTGAAATAAAAATTCTCAAATTACAAAGTTTTATATCAAAAAGTTTCACAAAAAAAAATTAAAATAAAAAATTTTCAACTCAAAATGTTTTAAATCAAAAAATTTCAAATTAGAAAGCTTTAACTCAGAAAACTTCAACTCAAAAAGTTTCTACTTGAAAATTTTCAAATCAAAAAGTTTTAACTCCAAAAACTTTCAATTTCAAAAACTTTCAGTTCGAAAAGTTTTGGCTAAAAAAACTTTCGGATCAAAAAGTTTCAATTTAAAATTCAACTCAAAAATTTCAAATTAGAAAATTTTAATTCGAAAAGTTTCAACTCACAAAAATTCAAATAAAACGTTTCAGCTTCGAAAACTTTCAATTCGAAAATTTTCAATCCAAAACGTTTCTATTCAACAACTTTTGGTTCGAAAAGTTTCAATTAAAAAACTTTCAAAAGTAGTTAAAACATGCTTATTTTTAAAACTTAGGGAAGGAAGGAGGTGGTGCCACTTGTCACAAGGAGATGACCTTTGAGGGGGAAGGGAAGTGGGGAAAGGAAGGAGGTAAGGGAAGTAAGAGAAGGAAAGAAGCGCTGCCAAGTGTCATAAGAAGAGGGCGTCCTCACCAAAGATTTGCTGAGAGGTCTTTGGTGAGGGCATGCTCAAATTAGCAATTCCTATTTTGTTCAATATATGACACCTTTGTTATCTCTGGTAGTTCACCCATATAGCCATGTAGCCTTCCTTTTTCTAAATCTGGCTCCCCTCCGAAAAGAATTGCAAATCTATCCCCCTGAGTGAGCGCGAAAGATTTTCTCGGCATGCCCATAACTGCTTTCCTAAAATCACTTTTGAAAACCAATGCCTAATCTGTGAAAGACCTACTCGGCATACCCATCACCGCGAGCTTGGCTAATCGATTAGTTTTATACTCTGCAGATGTTGAACAACTTTACCGCGAATACATGATTGACTCTTCTTGCCAAGCTATAACAAACTTCCTTTGGTGTATGGCAGAGAGATTATGACAATGCCTTTACAATACACTATTCCAAAGCAGTCATGCCCTGCTAAGGTTCCACCACTAAAATGGTTATAACCGCCATGGTCAGAAACCCCCTCTTGCCCCACTCAACAACCTAATGTCACAACATACAATGGAACATTGCAAATTGAAGGACCAACATGGCGATAAGAGGGGGGGTGAATGATCACAATTAAATTCCCCCCCCCCCCCCAACTTAATGGATCCAATCAAAACCTCACTTGAAACACTCAAACGCAAAGGAGCAAAATAGTGAAAATCTTGGTCTTGAACTTCCTCGTGGGGTTGTGATGATCAAGATGATCTTAGATATTCTCCCACTTGTCACAGTAAGCAAGAACCCAAGAAACAAAAACCTCAAACACGATCTACAAAAATTTCTTAAAGATTAAGCAAAGAGATCGAGTTCTTTCAAAGGATTGCCTAGATGACAAGGATATGATTTGAAGAAGATTCATCCATCAATCATACATCCTCGGCACAAGAATCACAAGCAAGTAGACGGATGGGAGGCAAATCCAACTTGCGAGAATGTAAATTACAAGAAATTAAATTGCAGAATTTAAAGTCTGAATTTAAGACATAATGTAAATGCTGAAATTAAATTCAGAAAAATAAGGAAGTAAAATTTTATTTCTTTGGAGGAAGGTTTACAAAGCATCATAACAAGGTGGGCAAAACTCAAAGGAGTACACAACACCATCAAGAGGGGAGAGCTACATCTACCCCTCTATTTATACTACTCTTGAGTCATCCTCCACCCTTGGATGAGTTTTACTTGGCCCTTAAGTAACCTCATCAAGGGTTGAGATTGATTCATCATCCATCCTTGGATAAGTTCTACTTGGCCCTCAAGAAACCTCATCAAGGGTTAAGATTCACTTAAGATAACTTGACCGCTACTCTATCCTCTAAACCGCAATCCAACAGCTCTCCTTGATTTGAGCAGCCCCAAGTTAGCATCTCAGTCATTCCCTTGTCTTCTAGGCTCGCAGCGATTCCTTCTCCGATCATCCTCTAGCGATCCCCGACCATCTGGACCTCCGGCGCACCTCATCTAGTCCCTGTCATCCTCCGTCTCACCATGACCTAGCACCGTCGTTCTACAATCATCAAAAATAGAAAAACCCTTCACATAGCAATGTCCAAAATGATATACAATATTTATCCAATTGCTAAAAATAAATTAGATTCCTAACTCAAATACCCATCACCAATATGGATAGACCTCCACATGGAAAAACCAATTTGATTGTAAAGCCAGACTTGGTCCAGAACAAGAGAAATAAGATCATGACCAAGTTGGCAAGGAGGATTTTAGAGCAAGCTAATAGAAAGAACAAGTTTTTCACAAAAGCTCTAAAAATCAAATAAAAACTCACAAAATCTCAAATATTCTTATGATCCTAAGAACTAGCATGTTTCATGATCACAAGAACCAAGATGCATTCATATTTTTATCTTTTAATAATGCCTTTTCTACAATTTCTCCCCCTTTTGGCAATATAGGTATCAAGATGGCATTTTCTCCCCAATTTACATATGTATGCATGAAATGCATCCTAAAGAGCTTTGAAGATTATCCAAGTGACCATAGAGACAAAGTATGACACCATGCTAATCAAGTTTAGATTATGCTAAATTAAGACATGTCCAAGTGCAAATATCAATTTTGCTAGCAAGCACAAATAAGATTATATCATTTTTGCATGATTTAACAAGTGCAACACTTAGGATAGTTTCTAAACTAGAAGCAAAGCCATTCAATGGATCAAATAAAAACCTAGAGTTCAACCTACTCAACAATTTGGGAAAGCTAGATGTGCATACAAGTTCCTTCATGCTCAATCATCTTTAATGCAAATTTTTGCTTTAAGATTTCAAAGCACATAGTGGGGTGCAAATGTTTGACATTATTTGCATTCTTTATCCACTTATGTGTTTGTTTTTTTTTGTATTTTTCAAGTGTAATTGACTCAAGCCATAATCGACCATCTCAAGAAGAGCTCTTAAGAGAATGGTCTTGGTCATACACGATACATTCTAAGTTCATCCCAAGTGCAATGGGAAGTAGTCTTCTGAATGTAAAGTGTTGAGATAAATTTGCACACAAAAGTCAATTTTTCTTTTCATTTTAGTACTTCGATTCATGAGCATGTGAAGGACTCTAGAATGGATCAATCTAGCTTCACTCAAGTTGCTATAGAGATTCTAGTAGAAATTCAAGATTTCACAAAACATGGCATATGCACCTAGTGAGGAAACATAGCAAGTAAAAGCTACAAGTTTCATCAAGTTTTCATTAAAGCTCAATTTTCATTTTTTAGCAAGCTTAGCACGATGAAGCAAAATGAACTTAGACATATCTAAGCTAGCAATGATCTTCAGAAAAGTAACAATGTACATAGCATGAAAGATAGCTCATTTGCATAATAGACAAAGCTCATTAAAACAGAAAATAAATTCTATATGCAATGCATGAAACAACTCCTCAAACTCCCCCTTAACAAGTAAATCAGTTTTAACCATAAATATGGTTCAAATTGAGTTATTTACAGAATTAAGATTAAGGAAGGTCCAAATGAACTCAATCGAAACTAGAAACACAGAATGAGGAGAAGAAGTCAAGAAACTGCAAACTGGGTGGCTATAGAACATAGAAAAGATAGTAGAGAACACTATGGCTCAGACTCGCTCTCATCTTCCCTAATGACTGACATAGGAAAACTGACTCTAGATCCCAAGCTAGGGAGTGCACACAGACCCTGTCTACCCAGAGGGCCCAACACCTGCTAGACCTACAAGACTGTGAAGAAACTCAACCTAGAGAGAAGAGAGAACAGCTAATTGTGCATGATAGCAACCTATAGCATAAGATGAGAGGTCCATACAAAGCATACCAGAAGTCTAAGGGAAGTGAACTCAAAACTCTAAAAATAAGCCCAATATCACCTAGAAGATGCAAAAGAAAGGAAATACTGGAAGAAAAACATATATAGTATATATTATACAAACCAACTCTCCCTCAAGATATGCCGTAAGAGCACACAACTCTAAGCTGTCCTCTCAAGGCTACAAACCTAGAGCTATCCAAAGGCTTGATAAAGATATCGATAATCTGGTGGTCACTCTGTAAAAATTGAAGCACTATGTCACCTTTCTCTACATGGTCTCTAAGGAAGTGATATCTAATGTCTATATGATTAGCAATGCAAATAGCAGAAGTGTTGTCACAGAAAAGTGGAACACTATCTATGTCTAACCCAAAGCCCCGCATGGTCGATCTCATCCAAAGCACCTGACTACAGCAACTAGTGGCTACAACGTACTCGGCCTCAGCAGTGAACTGTGCAACTCCGGACTTCTTCCTAGAAGACCAAGAAATAAGAGAAATGCTAATGAATTGGCAAGTGCCAGATGTGCTTTTTCTATCTTTCCTACAGCCAGCAAAGTCTATATTGAAAAAGTCTCTAAGGGATAGACAAGAAGAAGAAGAGTACCAAATACCATAGTCAATGGTAGCTCGAAGGTACCTGAAGATGCGCTTCGTCGCCTGGCGGTGAGAGGCGCGAGGAGAAGCCTAAAATCGAGAGCATAGACACACAGCAAAATGTATGTCCGGCCTCGAGGCAATGAAGTACAAGAGGGAGCCAATCATGCTCCTGAACTCCTTCTGATCAACAGGCTCACCATCCTCGTCAGGCTTGAGGACAATAGTGGTGGCCACAGGAGTCGTCAATGGCTTTCCATCAGACATGTCGAAGTGTCTTAGGAAGTCTGAGTGTACTTGCCTTGATGCAATAAGGTACCCTCCCGAGTCTATTTGATTTGGAAGTCGAGGAAGTAGCTCAACTCGCCCATCATACTCATCTCGAACTCCGTGCTCATCACCTCTGAGAACTGAGACACAAGAGAGTGTGAAGAGCCACCAAATATAATATCATCCACATAAATCTGAACGAGAAGGAAATGAGAATCCTCATGGCTAATGAATAGAGTTTTGTCTACTTTACCCATCTTAAAACCATGACTGAGAAGATAGGACTTAAACCTCTCAAACCAAGCTCTAGGGGCCTGCTTAAGTCCTATAAATCTTTGAAAAACTTGAAGATATGGTTTGGGTATTTGGGGTTCTCAAATCCTAGATGCTACCTGAAGGAGAGATCACGGAACTCTGAAGCAATCAAACGACAAAGAGAGTCTCCAGAAGAAGCAGAAAAATTAGCACGGAAGACTCTTCTAAATCTACAAATCCCGCAAACTAACTCCCCTGATGAATCAAGGATTCTACAAGCACTACTCTTAAAGCTTACCTCGAAAGAGTCATCGATAAGCTGGGAGACAGAAAGCAAATTATATTGCAGTTTACTCACAAAGGCCACGTCCTTAATAAAGAAATTATCATTAATACAGATAGTACCTTTTGCAATGACTCTACCTGATGAAGCATACCCAAAAGTGATCAACTCATCACCGGGAGCTCGAACTAGGGAAGAGAACCACCTAGAGTCTCTAGTCATATGACAAGAACAACTGGAGTCAACGATCCATACCTCCCTTCCCCATCCTACGAACCTGGTCAACGCACAAGAGAGAGAAATGACTCAGTACTAGGACAAAGAGAAGATCTAGGAACCCAATACTGAACCACACGACGTCTAGAATTGCCAGCTATAAAAGAAAAAGACTGGACCCTAGCATCTCTATAACGCTCCACTCTCACAAGACCAGAAGTAGCACTAGTAGAAGATCTGTGAGCTAGAACTGGGTTGGCCCGCTGTCGTGCAAAGTTCGGACCATCCTAGTGAGGCTACCCAAATCTCCTACCAGAAAACACCTCACATCGCTGATATCTACCTCGATTGACAGAATGAGGAATACCAAAAGGACGGCAGAGAGACTGACCATGAGCAACTACAGGACAAAAACTCGAATGAACAGTATGAAAACCGAGTCCTGAACGTTGCCCAAAAATAAGTGACTCTCTAACCTGTCTAGCAATAGTGTGTGTTTTAGGAGCACTCAGAGTCTAGGGATGACCCTGAATATCCCTAAGGACATGAAAATTCTCACGCCTCGTGATCTTGGCATGCCTGAAGTAGAAATTTGCTAGGTGGCCATCCTTTTGGCAGAAGGTGCATGAGTACTTCGCCTTGCTAGAGGCAAAAGCAGCAGGAGGAGCAACCTTCTAGTTAAAGATCTCATGGACAACCCCAGCAGACCTAAACACAGTGGTACTCACCTTGAGAGCAACTACAATATCTCCACTCTTGGAGCCATGCACAATAGTAGGAGGATGAGCCCTAGCATGCTTCATGTAGTCAAATCCTAGACCTTGATTAAATCAACTAATCTTAGACTGGTCGAGGATGAGATTGAGCTTCTTCTTGCCTCCTACAAACTTCTCAAGAGTGCTCATGAGATACTCACACTCCTGAAAGAGAGAGGCATAGAAATAAAAAAGGGAAGAGGAAGAAGAAGAGCCAGAAAAGAAAGAACTACCAACACGTGCATTTTTCTCCCTCAGCATGGTTGCCTCAACTTTGAGGGTCTCACAAGAAATGCAACGGGCATTTCTAATCCTAAGGGTCTGGGCCTCAAGCTTTTTCCTAAGTTCGACTTGGATTTCATCCAAGTCCCCCTGAATCTCAGCACATCATAAGCAACTTTCTTGTGACTTAACTAGTACACCTTTAGCAAGTTCAGCACACTTGACATTTAAGGATTCATGGTCAAGTTTTAGTTGCCTATAGCCCTCACATGAGCTGACTGAGTCCTTAGAAGCATGTAATTCAAGTTCATTATTTCTAGTAGATAGCTACCTAAGGTGAGTGCTCATGGCATCAATTTCAGCAAGCAATTTAGGGCAATTTTCACACGATGCACTAGTGTGAGTATGAAGAAAAATACCATCTATAGGAATAGCTTCAACAGAATCAATGCTAGCATTCTTCAACCTAAGGCTATCTAGCTCAGACACCACACTATAATACATAGTCATTAGGTTCTCAAGCTCCACAAGCAAGGCATCACATAGAGAACAATCATTAGAGACTCGGGAGGGAGAAGATCTAAGAGAATCTAACTCCCGAGTCAAGGTATCTACTTCCTTCTCTAGCTCTATACACCTAGCTCTAGCTCTAGCATGAAATTTTTCTAGTTTGCAGAAAACTTCATTGAGCTGGTCATAGGAGGGTACCTCATCCAAGTTGTTGTAGAGCTTAGAGTCGTTGATGCCGTTGGCGTCTGCCATGAAGCACATCTCAGTGAAGTCATCGCTGCCTTTGTTCTTCTCTTATGGATCATCCTCGCCCTCGTCGCTCTAGGTCTCCGTGTTAGAGAGGTTGATGTCGTCGAGTGCGGCGAGGACATGGTGAAAGAGCTTCTTGTTCTTCGAGAAGTTGCGGTACTTCTTCTCACGTGCCAAGTCACAAACTGGAGGCTTCTTGTTGCAATTCTTGTCGGTGTAGTCGTTTTTTCCCGAACCGTTGGAGTCGTTCTTACCTTTCTCCAGCTTGGGGCACTTCGACCGAATGTGGTTAGGGCCACCACACTCGAAGCAGGTGATTATGCCACCTCTATTCCTCTCCCTCACCCTCTTGTAGGCGTGAGAATTTGTGAGCTAAAAGAGCAAGCTTACTTTCTGAAAAAATTTCCGGCTATTCATCGCTTAGCTCGCAAAGGACGGAAAGAGAGAAGCCAACTAAACTCTCAGAAGAGGATCCAACGGGATCGGTGACCAAGGCTATCGACTATGACTTTATCTTACGTGAGACGACGTCGATCTCATGAGTCTTGAGTTGGGAATAGAGTCCGTCAAGAGTCAAGATCGATAAGTCTGTGGTGTCCTTGATGCTGGTCACTTTCATCTCCCAAACCCAAAGATCAAGTGCGGTCAAGAAGTGTCGAGTGTTCTCCGAGTCAGAGTATGTGCAACCAATTGCATGAAGATTGCTCAAGATCCTTGTGAAGCAACCAAAACACTCATCAAGGGTCTCACCAGCGTGCTATTCAAATTTGTTGTAGTCACGCTTGTATTGATCATGTCTCATCGTCTTCATTTGGGTGGTGCCCTCATGGTAAGCATCGAGGGTCACCCAGATCTGGTAAGCAGATCGTAGATGAGAGATCATGTCATACTCACTGCGGCTAAGGCCCTATATGAGGATGTTCCTTGCCTTAGCATTCGCCTCAATGTCAGCCATATTGCCGGTCGTGATGTTTTCATCAATAGGAACCTCATACGGGAACTTCACCTTCTACCAAACCAAGAAGCCCTGGGCAGTGATATATGACTCAATTCTCGACTTCAAAAAGGAAAATCAACTCCAGAAAAGATAAGAGGCTTCATTGAATATTTGTCTGTCACCATGGTTCTTGACAGCAGTCAAGATCTATGAAAGAGCAAAACCAGGCTCTGATACCAATTGAAGGACCATCATGGCGATCAGAGGGGTTGAATGATCACAATTAAATTTTCCCCCACTCAGTGGATCCAATTAAAATCTCACTTAAAACACTCAAACGCAAAGGAGCAAAACAGTGAAAATCTTGGTCTTGAACTTGTTTGTGAGGTTGTGATGATCAAGATGATCTTGGATATTCTCCCACTTGTCACAGCAAGCATGAACACAAGAAACAAAAACCTCAAACACGATCTACAATAATTTCTTAAAGATTAAGCAAAGAGATCGAGTTTTTACAAAGGATTGCCTAGATGATGAGGATATGATTTGAAAAAGATTCATCCATCAATCATACATCCTCGGCACAAGAAGCACAAGCAAGTAGAAGGAGGGGATGCAAATCCAACTTGCGAGAATGTAAATTGAAAGAAATTAAATTGTGGAATTTAAATGCTGAATTTAAGACATAATGTAAATGCTGAAATTAAATTCAGAAAAGTAAGAAAGTAAAATTTTATTTTTTTGGAGAAAGGTTTACAAAGCCTCACAACAAGGTGGGAAAATCTCAAAGGAGCACACAAAACAATCAAGAGGGGAGAGCTACCCCTACCCCTCTATTTATACTACTCTTGAGTCATCCTCCACCCTTGGATGAGTTCTACTTGGCCCTCAAGTAACCTCATTAAGGGTTGAGATTGATTCATCCTCCACCCTTGGATGAGTTCTACTTGGCACTCAAAAAACCTCATCAAGGGTTGAAATTCACTCAAGCTAACTTGACCGCTACACTATCCTCTAAACCGCAATCCAACGCTCTCCTTGATCTTAGCAGCCAAGTTAGCATCTCAGTTGTTCCCTTGTCTTCTAGGCTCGCAGCGACTCTGTCTCTGGTCATCGTCCAGCGATCCCCGACCGTTTGGACCTGTGGCGCACCTCGCTTAGTCCCGGTCATCCTTCGCCTCACCATGACCTAGCACGGTAGTCTTGCATCTATCAAAAACAAGGAAACCCATCACATAGCAATGTCCAAAATGATATGCAATATTTATCCAATTGCTAAAACTAAATCATATTCATAACTCAAATACAGTCAAATACTCATCACCAACATGGGTAGACCTCTACATAGTCTTTTACAAATTAATTAGCTAGGTTTGTCCTATGCCAGACTACTAGTAGTACAGATAGGCTTTACATTCAGTAGCTCACAAACATGTCTTTAATTGATTAGGCGAGCTTATCTCAAACCCAAAACCATGATGAAGCTTCTTGACAACCAAATCTCGCCTGGTCTAAATCACTTTTCATTTTATTTTGAACAATATCCCTTTTTATAGCATTCCATAGCATACCAATACCAAGGAATAATTATATCTCAATAGAAATCTTTATTTGGCACAATTTTTCAAAAAGTCCTAATTTCATGTCTAAGTGTGTCTAAGCCATTTGCTATATAGCACTAGTTAATATTGTATTAATTTACCAACTAGTGGGATTTTGATTCATGTTACAATGGTATGGGTATTTCAATGTCAAATGTGGTCATAACAATTAGGTAAAACTAGGATTTAAATTACACTAATAAAGTTATGCATGCATTAATTTAAATCAAAATATAATTTAAAATCTTGTATCAATATGATCAAGGGTGAAACTTGCCTTGCTAGAAGAAATGGTGCTCTGGATTGTTGATTAGGTACTCTTCCGGTACTCCGAAATCTATACGTTGAAAATAGCCCAAATTCAAATAAAATCCAAATAAATTCATATAAAATACAAAACTAGCATAGATAGGTAGATTAGGATTTTAGATGAATTTTGGAGAAAGAATGGAGTCAAATGGAGTTCGAACGGACACAAGGAAGATTTTAATCAAAGGAAAAGAGAGGCAAAGGATTTTTTTCAAGAATATTGGATTTTCTTTCTAAAGGAAATTCTAGATTATTACGTCAGCATGATGTCAGCAAGGATTTTGGAATTTTGGATTTTCTTTATAAAGGAAAATTGGATTATTGCGTCAGCATGACGTAGTGATGACGTTAGTGTGTATTTTGGAATTTCAGTCGAATCATTTTTCAATTGGAAAAAGCTTTGGTCTATGATAGGTGGGTCCATGGACCATAGACTCGGTCCACAGTGCTTTGTTGGTCCATGGTGGACTTGGTCCTCAGGGCAGCAGCTCAGGACCCGATGGTCATTAGCGTTCTGTTGAGTAGTGGAGGGCGACAAGGGGTGGAATGGGTAGAGGGAAGCGTCGTGATGGCTACGCGCATGGTCTCACCACTAGAGAACATCAGTGACGACGCAGTTTGGGTCTCGGTGGCGATGGTAGTCCGACTTCATTCTGGCAAAATGGGTGGGCACATGGGTGAGAACGTGACATGCCCGAGCTCGTGGTGTGGTTGGGGGCACCAGAGGAGCTCGAATAGCGGTGAATTGACGATGAAGGTGGCACAATGACTGAAGGAAAGAGAGAAGCTCAATCCGGCATTAGAGTGAGGAGAAAGGCGAATTGATGGAGGGGAAAGGCTTAGTGGGGTTAGGCACACCTTTCGATGTGTTTGGAGCGAGACGGGGCTCAACAGGGTGACAACACATGGTGTGGGCGCTGTGACCAGCGTTGGCGAAGGAGCTTTGGGCGTCTCGGCGTTTCAGCCACACACGGGAGACAGGGAGCTCGGTGATGACCAAATTGGGACAAGCGAGGAGAGGAGACCTCAAGACTAGGTTTAATAGGGGAGGGGAGGGCTCAGAGAGGGCATATCGACGGGGGTGATGGCGGCGGCCGAATGGGAAACAAGTGCAATTGAGCATGGTAAAGTAAGGATTCATCCAGGGAGGAAAAAGGGATGTTGGGCGTGACCAACGATTTCATTGTGCACAGATTTGGGTAGAAATCAGGAGGAAAAATGCGTCTTGGTGAGCTCGGGGCGAGGGTGGCAATGGCAACGGTAGTGCGGGGAAGAAGGAGGCGGCGGGGGCTGACAGGTGGTCCCAGGCAGGTCCAGCTTATAGGAAACGAAAGAGGAGGGAGCAGGTCGGGCCAGGGCAAGCCGAGTAGGCCGGGTCGGTGTGGGAAAAAGGAGGGAAAAGGGAAAGCAAGTCAGGCTAGGAAGAGGAAAACAAGCTAGGGAAAATAGGGCTTCAACCCGAAAAGATTTTTAGAAATTTAAATTAGTGTCTAAATGTAAATAAATATAGAAATTCAAGGTGGCTTTTAGAAAATATAAAATAGTGTTAAAAATTTGGGAAAATTCACAGATATTCCTTGAGACATTTTAAACTTAATAAGATTATTTCAAACTTAAAGTTGGATTTTGTTTTGCACAAAAATTACTTTTTAATATCTAAAAATAGGAAAAAAAACTTTTCAAATCCCAAAAAATCAGAAATAATATTTGAAATTTAATTTTTTTATTATTAAAGACAAAATTATGGATGTTACAGCATGTCCATTAAAAATAAATAACACTATCAACATAATTGTTCTGCTAAATTACATTACTAACATACTCATCACCACTAAGTACATGCAACTTAACTAACAACACCACCTAAATAAGTGTTACACTAATTAAATGCTAACATAAAATGCAAGATAGAAACTATCCTTCTAAAAGATTAACACTTTATGTATAACTTGCGAAGCTGCAGCTTTATATGAATTCTGAGTAAATTACTCCAAAATATGAATTCCAAATAAATTACTCCAAAATCATTATTCAAATTTTCTTTTTTCCATATCTTTTTTCCTCTCTTATTCCTCCCCACTTCCTCTTGCTTGCTCTTCCTCCGCCTTGCTTAAGTCACCGAATGCATGCTGCCGGAGGAGGGAGGGCTTCTCATTTTATAGTGAGGGTGCCCCCACTGCGGTCGGCCCTGGGCACGATAGCCACAACATGAGTCATGACAACGATGCGATGGCACGAGGGTGCGTGCGACCAGATGTGACACCTAGTTGAGCATTCAAAGCACAGGAACTTTTCTCTAACAGTGACTAGCACCATGCGCCTTGCGATAAAGGGACGGCATGCTGTCGTGCGCACTGTACGCGAGACCTCCAATGCCATGCTCCCGCGCTCCCCTGGTGTGGCAACATGATTGTCCCGGCTGGCTGCCGTGCTTGGCCAAGCTCCCACACTAAGACGACCTTTCAAGGTACCTACTGTGGCAGGTGACATGCGTCACCTGCCATGTGTTAGTGCTCGGGCAGGGGCCAGATTTTCAAATTGCATGGAAAGGAGGCTAGTTTTGAAAAAAAAAGTGATGAGGGGCTACTACAGTGAAAATTTCGTCATCTCTCTGTCCAAGTGCTATAGTTAACCTTGTCATATTTTGCCAAAATGTCCAAAATGCCCATGTCTTCAGCTAGAGATTGCCGAGCATGGTCTACACATTCTTATTCTTAGTTCTATCTCTCCTCCAGCATTGGGCACATAGCAACACATTCCCATAGAGGATATGACCCTGCCTTGGGAATGAGGAAGGGGAATAGGAAGATGGGGGCAGCCTACCTGTGTGCGGGAGACCATGGTTCATCGTTGAGACAGAGACGAGGGGGTGGTGGACATGGTCAACCACGACTTGAGCTCTCCAGCGATTGAGAAGGTGGTGGTAAGGGGTGGGAAGGCCAAAAACGGGAAGAGGAGGGAGACAAAACAGAGAACTGGGGAGAGACAGTAGAAGAAAGAAGAAGATGGCTCTGACATGTGGGTTCCATGGTCAGAGATTGAGAAAGACGAGAGAATGACATGTGGGGCTTGGCTAAGGGTAACTTGGTCTTTTCATGTACTTAACGGCCAGGCAAACAACAGTTGAGCCACGGTGCTGGCACGAAAGGAATTACTTTCATATCCTGGTGGCATCCACGAAATAGGCACTTATTCGATAGTAAATAATGAATTCCAGCGCTCGCAATTTTCTCTTTTTCCCCTCAAGTAATGTAAATAAGAGATGAATATGTGCACTTTGCATTTATACAATTTGCCAATGGATTCGTACTATAATCTTTTTTTAGCAGGCTATGGATACCCTTCGGGACTCTCGAGGGCCAATTAAGATTGAACTTTTTATTTTAAATATGCGCGAGTTATTCATAGTTTCTTCCAATAATTACCACTCTTTTTTTCGAGATGAATAATTAACACTCTTTATTATAGCTGGAGTCCTTTGTTTTGGTAACGATGGACAAGTCATTCATATTTTTGTTGGAACTTTGCAAAGCGGTCTACGGTAGGGACATTAATTAGAGAGGGGGAGTGCACCCTCCATGCATGAGATTTCATTGGATTTATCGGATAGTATATTGCTCCTCTTTGGTACACTTTTTGGATTGGTTTTATCTTAAAAAAAAAGTCATAAGCTATGTCAAATAACTGATTTCTAGTTCAACTTTTTGCTCGAACCTAAGCTCATTTGTGAAGACAAGCATAAGCTTCTCGAAAGCTGCTTTCCAGGACTTAAATATATCTTTTGCACGGATCCAAAGTGTGCCAAAGGAGCCTGCATTTGTGTTCATCCCATCCCACTTTCTGTCTAGCTTAGAACGATAGAATCTTTTTGATTTCATGCAAGAATTAAACTAATTTTTGTAAAATTTCTATAAAAATCATGTGTTCTAGATGGAACCATACAAGATAAAGATTTTTCACCAGCTCCCTTCTCCTACCAGCAATTTCTAAAATCTCACAAGTCACGTCTCCCATGGGACCCGCACTTACATGGAATCCTTATCCATGCCCACGATACTGATCCCTCTCCAAAATCGTATGTCAGCTCTGGTTGTCCCTCCCACGTGGAGGAAAGTGACTGGCTTTGGACATGAACAATCATGTGGATGGGACAGAAGAGAAAAAGAGAAAAATATTGTCTACTATTTAACACATGGTATTATGGATGAATTTATATTGTGTGTAGAGGTGGTCATTCGGTTTTTTATCTAATCGGTTTGGTTTTTTCGGTTTTAAAATAATTCGGTTTTTGGAAACTGGCTATCGAATTTCTCGGACCAAAATGAAAAACCGAATTAACTGAAATATTGCGGTTCGGATAATTCGGTTTTTCAGTTAACCGAAATATGAATAAACACTAGGTATATTAAATTTGGTCCTTCTCATGTCGCAACACAGAATAAAGATAAACCACACAATATTCATAGGTCATTACAGTATAAGTATAGCAGAACATATGAACATACTACACATATGCACAAAGATGTGAGAACATGAGAATTGTTTGATGGATTTAGAAAGACATTATAAAAGTGGTATTATACATGGGTTATTCGGTTATTTTGGTTTCTGGAAGCAAAAAAACGAACCGAATACCGAAAACTGAATTATACCAAAATAAAAACCAAACCAAAAACCGAAAAAACTAAAATAATCGATTAATTCGGTTCAGTTCAGTAATTCGGTTTCAGTTTAAAAATGCCCACCCTCAATTGTGTGTACCATTGTATAAACGATTTATTAATTGTATGAGAGATCATTATAGACAACTATATAGACAATTCATAATATGAGTTATTTTTAGTCATATATATAGATGATATGGAGATGTATTATAGATAATCACTATATATATATATATATATATATATATATATATATATATATATATATATATATATATATATATCACTACACATGGCATGGCTGCATAGTGACAGCCCCTTTGGAATGCTGGAACTGAGAAAGATAGAAACATAAAAAAAATGGTAGGAATTGGATGATATGTTTTTTCAATCCTATAAGCATTAGGAACACAGGCATACGTAACATTTGGTTAGACCACAGGAAAAACTCATGATTATGATGATTGGCATGGTTATCATAGACTTTAGGAAAGTAGAAACTAACATGATCTTTCCTTTCAACCAGATGCTCTACATAGAATTTTTTTCCTTAGGAACAGCTGCCCAAGTTCCTTTGTTTTTCGTTGGATCAAAGAGGCCTTGAAGGATCTACGATGCCCTTGAAGCTCTACACTGTCATCTGTGGCAGTGTGGCTCCTCCAATAATACAATAACGTAATTGACGGCGTGTATTAGTAAGGGCATATACAATGATGTGATGTTAGTTATCTATATGCTTTGTCACGTAAGATTTTTTTTCGACATGGGGAAAGAGAAAGAGGAGATATAGTATAGCTATTTCTTCATGATGAGATGACAATGTAGGCAACATAAATCATCATTATATGAATTATTGTCTATAATAAACACTTTTTCATACCATAATTAAAAGATTGTAGGATCTCATATAGACAACCTTAAGATGTCATCTATTCTAGAAATTATCTTTAATTTTGTCTTTAGATGATCTAGAAGGATATATAGATAGCAGTCATCTCTACTATCGTATATCCTCTAAGTTTTTATTACCTTACTTTAGCACAATCCATGTATCTGAACCATGGTTCAAACTCCTGGTGAAATTTCAAAAATTCGGTTGACATTTTGGAAATTTTGGCCGAGATTTCAGCTAGGAATGAGATTCCAAATCTAGACCGAATAAAAAAAATTGAAAAAAAATCAAATTGCAACAGTAATTTCAGAAATTTCACCGAAATATCGGTATTTTTTTACCAGAATTCAACTTTGGAGGACCGGATTTAGGTCAATACCTCTTAAGAATGTCATCTTACATGAAAATATTTGAAAAAACTGAATTTTCATGACATTTTATAAAACAAATAGAAGCATTTTCAGGTTTTTCAAAAAATGTACAGTTTTGTTCATACTTTGAAAATTTTATGGTAGCATATTTCACAATCTAAGATCATACAAAAAAAATTCCAAAATAATTGAACTTCATTTGTTATGTTTAAAAAATAAAAAACAAGAAGGAACATAATGAGATAGTAAGAGTGTCAAAATTTTATAAATTCGCTCGAGTGTGATCATGATCCAAAATTTTTAGGAGAGCTTAAGAATTGCCTCAAAACCCTTCTCTGAAAGTTTTAAAAATTCTAAGACTTTTTTGTTTGCTCAATAAAATATATAAAAGCAATACATGTAGTATTGTAAGGCTTTTATAAGGACAGTAGCACTGTCACAATTGTTAAAACTTCCGCAGGCTTTATCATCATCTAAATTTTTTATGAGAATATCAAGGATGATTCAGGACCATCCAAAATTTTTTAAAAAATTTCTAATGTGGTTTGGACCATTTTTCATTCGGTTTTAATTTGTCGGTCAGCCTTTTATTAGGATAGTAGCACTGTTTGAATTTTTGAAAATTCTCTAGGCTTGATCATCATTTAAAACTTTTATGGGAACATTATTGATGTTTCAGAACCATCAAAAAAATTCAAAATATTCTAACATGGCTTGAACATTTTTCATTCGGTTGAAATTTGTCGGTCAGCCTTTTATCAGGCAGTAGCACTGTTAGAATTTTCAAAACTTCCTCAGGCTTTATAACCATCTGAAATATTTATGAGAATATTAGTGATGTGTCAGGACCATAAACAAAAAGTGTCCAAAATTTTTAACATTGTTTTTACCATTTTCACTCTGTTGAATTTTGCTAAGATTTTTGCAATTTCGGCAGAAATTTCAGAAATTTCGTTTAAAAAATTCCAAATTTCAAATTTGCTTTTTGAATTTTTTCGGATTTCATCTAAAATTCTGAGATTTTACTGAAATTTCTATAATTTTGATGTGACTTTTTACCATTTTTCCTTCTATACCTCCTCCCCTTTAGCTATTTCAGATGTCATTTACTACCATAAACTAGAGTAAAACATATAATCCAAAGATATAATGAAGAGGGACAATACTGTCTTTTGTAGATGTACCTTAATGAAAGTGTAAAAATCTAGAATAATATCTATTCAGAAACAAAAGATTAGTTTTCCATAAATGACATGCCTTGCTCTCGTTTTTCGAAATATCAAGGATTACACCCCTCTCTTGGGTCTCTCAGAATTGTTCGATCTTCGCGTCACATATATGTTTGTTGGCGCCTTTCATTTCATTTGACATGTTTTCCTCGATGAATACTGCTCAGTGCTCATGGAAATCGATTACCGTGCATGCGTAGTTGAGTTCTAGAGTTTTTTTTTAATAATACATTTTCTAAAAGGAATTGCGATATTAATACGTGAAATAAAAAAATTGCAAAAATAATATCCGTCAACAAACGGTACGGCGAAATAGAAGTAATCGCCAACGGGCTGGACGAATACCCTATTGTCGCTATACCGTATGGCAACAACTCCTTAATCCCATACGATATGGCGACAAACGCGGGATTAAGAGTTGTCGCCGTATCGTTTGGCGACAACTCCTTAATCCTAGGTTATCGCTATACGATATGGCGACAATAGGGTCTTCGTCCAGCCTGCTGGCGACTACTCCCATTTCGCCGTACCATTTGGCGACGGGGTATTATTTTTGCAATTTTTCTGTTTCGCGTATTAATGTCGCAATTTCTTTTAAAAATGTATTATTCAAAAAGAAAATCTTGAGTCCTAATATCTAGGAGGTATTTTCATTTAGGAACATTTAAGAAGTCAAATATTCACAATATATATTTTGTTCCTCAGCAACCAAAAAGTGATGACTACTGTATGTCTCACTTAACATATATTTTGTTGGTCGCAAACCAAGATCATGATCAGGGTTCACAAAACCGATTTCGAAAAAATCTTTCGAAAATTGAAATTTCAAAATAAAAAAATATTGAGTCGAAAATCGTTAGAAACCGAAGGGTTAAGAATTCAAATTTTTTGAAAAAATAAAAAATGGATAATTAACCGGTTTTCACCAAAAACTAGCCGGTTTTTACTGAAAATCGACCTGCCAATTGGTAGGTGCTAACCACTTCACGTTGCCATACAATTTGATGGAAAACCGATCAAGTTTTGATCGAAATTCGACCAGATTTACGTCACAAAAAATTTTTTGAATTTTTTTATTTAGACCGTTTTACTGTCCTGTTTTGAATATCGAACTGGTTCAGTACGGTCAAAAACCGCGGTTTTAGAGCGATTTTCGTTGGTTTTGTGAATCCTGATCATGACTACTACTTATTCCATTAAAAAATGTACAACATTTTAGAAAGAGTGCAGTCTAACTTTTTTAACTTCCATTATTTATATATGAAAAACTATTTAGATTGGTCAAATAAAAATGGTGAATGAAATATTTTCATAATATAATAATAAATATTTTTAATTAAAATATTTATATAAAAATTAGTTGTCAAAATTGTAAGTTGGAGACTGTGGTGATGTCTAAAATATAATACATTCTTGAACAGAGGGAGTATGATGTTTCAGAATTTGTCAATGCCCAAAGGTTCCCTATCCTAATAGGCTATATAATTTAGGAAACAACACGTTGTAAATTAGGTCATGCTTATGACATAATTCAATAGTAACCATAGCTGTATTTGTCACTTATCTGAGTTTTTTAGTGATAATCCCTTATGGACCTTTTAGACAGGGAGAACGTGGGATTTGGATTCAAATCCTTTGGATTAATCCTAAAAATTCCAAAAGGAGTCCCTTCATAGAAATGACTTCTTAAAAGTGAGGAGAAATGCTCCCAACCCTACTTCCCTCTTTCTTTGGTATGGTATCAGGTGAATTTTGTTACAGAAAATGACAACCTCGCTGAAATGGTCAAAGTGGAAAATCTTTTCTCGAGATTCAAACAAGAAACCTAGACCAAAGTGTTCATAGGCCACGAATATGAAAGCACATGCAACGAGATGGAATCTTCCATGCACCAACCATCTAGGCCAAATTGAACTACCTAAAAAATAGAACAATCCCATATGTCATGCTTGGAAGAATGATTTCACATAGAGATTATACGGGAATTACTCTGCTTCTTAACGGATTCATTTAAAATTCTTATATTTCAAGCGGGCTTTAACTCTGGAAAAGATAGGGAATGAAACCCCAAGCATGAATGAAGCGTATATTTGCATTTGAAAAGAGGGAACAGCTAGCCAACGGTATACCGTTGAAAGTGCTACCAACACTAGCAAGGTTTCATTTAGTTACAACGGTGCAGCAAGTTTCATGTAAATTTCAACGATGCAACAAGTTTTATGGAAGTTTCGGTTTAAAAAAATTGAAGTTTCAAGAAGGTTTTGACATGACTTTTGAGTAGATTTCAATAAGTTTCACAAATTCAAACTAGTTACAAAAGTTTAGAGGAACTATAAAAATTCAAGCAAAAAATTTCTTCCTTGCTTCATCAAGTTTCACTAGGTTTCGAAAAACTTTAATGCAGTTTTAGAGTGTTTCAATCGGTCTAAAAAAATATGAAATTTGATTGAAAAGTGAGTTTCCTAGAATTTTCTGGTTAAAAAGTTGTAGTTCCACGAAGGTTTCGATAGAAGATTTTGTAGATTTCAACAAGGTTCATAAAAATTCGAACAAGATTCAAAAGGTTTCAATGTTTTCACTAGGTTTCGGATAGTCTCAAAAAGGTTTCACAAAGTTTCAGTATATTTTCAGAGTGTTTCAATGTGTTTCCAAAAGTTTCAACAAAATATCACTGTTACAACCGAGTTTCAACGTTTCAACGTAGTATCGAGCAAAATCTATGAATGTTTCAAACAATATCAGATAAAGAACAAAAAAAATACAAGTAGAGCTAAGAGCCACTGTCATACCAATTTGGATGTCGCCATTGCACGTGCTTTGTGCATTGCCACCGTGCCTATTCGCTCACCACCACCATGTGCTTCCATCACACCTGCTCACTCATCACCACCAACACCGATACTGGGTGGAGAGGTTGACATGCCAAATCCACTGTTACCACTACAACTACTTGGGCTCGTTATTTCCAGCATGGGATGGAGATGGTTTGGTGTCAAATCCATCGACAATGATGCACCTACTCAGGCTCGTTGTCGTTGTTTCCTTCTCAAATGTTACACACGCACATGCTCAGCCTCACTACCGTGCCCTGCTCCCACACCTCCAACACTGCTAAAACCAAATTGAGATGACTCAACATAAGATTTATGTCCATCGCTTGCGAATCAACTAGAAGTGCCCAGTGTGAAAAGTGACAAGACGAGGGATATGGTCTAGGGGGATGGTAAGAAAGGGGGTCGGGATTTCGGGAGTATTGGAGAAATAGAGAAAGGAGTGGAAAGGAACAACTCGTATCGGGGATGAGTTAGTTAAAGACATCAATCATTGATAGTGGTTGTCTATGGATGAAAACACATGAGAGGATTGGATCCTATGGTGAATCGCTATCCCATTTGATGGCTAGTGAAGGCTATAAAGTTTTGTAGCATTTGAAGGGAAAGGGACTTCGTTGAAAATACATAGAAAATGAGGGATATTCTATTCCAAGGTCAGGCATGCGGCATGTAGATACCTGGGACTCCCTGTTACGCGATGAAACATCCGAGTGGTCCAAACCAGCTTATTATCATGTCTTGTCTAACTCCCCGACGCATATAGTGGTCCAAACCAGCTTATTATCAATTTACCATTCTACCCCTGCAGATTCTGCCGGTTTCCCGAATGAGAAGCAACTATTCGTCTTGGACGTGGAGTATTCAAAACACTAAAAGAAAAACTAGGGATTTCATTTTGCTCTTAAATTTGTTTCCCAAAATGGCTGAATTGACTTCTGAATACGAACTGCACAGCGTACTATCTATCATGCTTGGTATAGAGTAATTTAACAACTCATGCATCTTTATATGGTCAGTGTTTTTTTACAAGTCATGATAAAAAAAAAATTGAAAATTTTCAAACAATGTGTAACACGGTCTCAAAAAAAAAGTGTAACACATAATTTGTTGAATTATATAATTTTGATAATATATTTAGGGTTTTGATAAACATCATCCGGATGTTTTCTTAGCAAAAAAACATCCAAATTTTGGAGAATTGGATTTATAGTGAGATCCGTAAGATGTGACGGGAGGTGGGGATGATTTTATGGATGGTTTGATACTTTGATCTAAAAATCTAAAATTTAGATGTTTGTAAGAAATAAAACATCCGGATGAAGGTTAGACACTCTCAATATTTTATAAAGCCAATGTAGAATATTTCCAACCTTGAAGAAATGTTTGGACATATATCTTTTTAACTCGTTTGTAGCTTAAAGACAACTTGTACCTTCTCAAAGAACGGGGAGTTGAGAAGCCACTCTCGATATATTTTACCAACAAAAACATACTATGCACTTATAACATAGTTTTCTTATTCGCAATATTTATTTATTACATTAACAGGAATATTTCAATTATCTGTCTAATAAGAAAATCCAGGCTCTAGAATGCAGTTATTAAAATATTTTCATTCTTATCCTTACTTTAATGCTATAAGAAGAGTAGTAAGTAATATGCCATCTAATAGGTGCATATATAACCCATACCATTAACAATTTCTTGAATTTAGCGACGGTTTGGTCGGTGTTTGCGGTGAGCTCGAACAATACTGCGAACAGGACGGATTAATGGAGTTCTTTTTCTTGAAAAATAGGCAAAAACTAAAGGACTGGTCAAATGTTGTCTTCTCAATTGTCCATCAAAATTGGAGCGAGTACCATGTCCCATATTCTTTTGGAAATGACGGTTTTGCCCACTGAGCTGAACCCTCTCGACTCGAGTAGTCCCGGGTTCAAGTTCAACACTTCAACTGAGCCGGCCAACCAGTCAACCAGACCAGTTTTTTTTCCCAATATAAACGTAAGAACTGCAGAAACCGCAAACCAAACTAATAATCAAAAGAATCAAACAAAAGAACCTCGCGACAAATACACGGTCCAGCATCTGGCCGGTGCCATGAGCACGTCGCACAGCGATGCAGTCCCTGGCCTGGATTTGCGCCTCTTCGCGGCGAAGAGCATCTGGAATTTGCTAGAGGACGAGGGCGTCGCCTCCTCGTCTAGCGAGCAGAAGAAGGCCGAGCGGTTCGGGGAATGCATCAGGAGCCTGGAGACGGAGAAGGCCAGGATAGAGGTGTTCAGGAAAGAGCTCCCCGTGAGCGTCCACCTCGTCGGCGAGGGTGAGTTCTTCCCGGCCAATTTCCTTGAATTTCTTTAAAGGTGAAAATCAGTTTTTTATTTTTGTTCAGTGCAGAGTTTAATAAGTTCTTTTGTGGTTGGTTGCAGTGATTGGATGGCTGAAGGATGAGGCGGGCCCGCGCTGGATGCCGACGAGGGAGCTGTTTGCTCCGGCGCCGGCGAAGCGGAAAGTGGAGGACAAGACTGGAGCGGTGATGACGCTGGAGGTGGATGCAAATGATAAGATGGATTGGATGAGCTCCGCGCAGCTATGGAGCTGTGGGAATCACAGTGACACAACTGGCACAAGCGAAGATGGTAGCAAGGGTCGTGGCGACAAGAAACCGTCACAGAAGGTAGGAGAGGATGCAAGCTTTTTTTGCTTCAAAATAATTAGAGATTGCAGTTTTGTTTTTGTAACCAAGCAGGAGACAAGCTTCCAGCTAGTACTATCTTCTTGCAAGCGTGGATAAGTAAGACAGAAATTTTTAAGTAATTAAGCTTACTCCTAGAAAAGGTATTTAAGCTTCTTTGTCAAACAGAGATGTCGCATTTTATTTGAACAGTTGAAAGTAGAGGTTACCTTTTCAGCTCATCTATGCGGTAGCTACCAAAAGAGAAGCGAGTCATTTCAGCTTGTTTTGTCGGACAAGGGTGTCAGATTTATATGAGCAGCGCATCTTTATATCTTTTCAATTTCATTGTCCAGAAAAAGTATGTAATTGCTATGTTTACCACTAGTAAGAGCTTCCAATTACAACCTGTTCTGCTCAAAGAATTATAGTCACAGCACTTGAACACAAATGTGTCGAGTAAATAATAGTATTATCTCAAAGAAAGGGATAGATTGGCGAGTTCATATCAATCCAGTTCTTTCATCACTCTGCTGTTGATCTCAATTTGCACAGGTACCCAGTGCGTTAAACGGCTCGCCGACCATAGCAACAGCATCCGAGAAAGCTGGAAATGTAATACCTTCAGTACATGCAGAGCTATCACTGTCATCTCCGGGGATTGACCGTGCTTGTCTGGTCAGTCCTAATTCCAGTGCCAATTGCAGCGCCATTGATCAAGCCAGAGCGCAAGGTCAGCTAGCGGAGCAGAGGAAGGCAAGGAGATGCTGGTCAACGGAGCTGCACCGGCAGTTCGTTACCGTGCTCCAGCGTCTCGGAGGCGCGCAAGGTGCTAAACCCAGCACACTTGTTGCACCATCACATTCACTTTGCTTGCTAAGAGCAATGTTTTGATAATTCTGTTGGTATATATGTCTGAATTTGCTTGCTCCAATTGTCTGTTGATGCAGTGGCCACACCTAAGCAGATAAAGGAGCTGATGAAGGTGGATGGGCTTACGAACGATGAGGTCAAGAGCCACCTGCAGGTCTGCCTGTTCCTCGATCTGTTGTGCATATCGGGCTGATCCATAAACCATAGGTGCACGAATTCTCAAAAGTTTCATGAATTAATATCATCAAATGCTCAAACTCTCTTGCAGAAATATAGGCTGCACATACGGACGGCGGCAGGGCCGGAAAAGCCGGCAATAAACCTATGGCCCCAACATGAACAGCAGCGCAGCGCATCACAGGACAAGACGTTGCATTCTGCCTCCCCAGAGATGCATTTGCAGATGTCCGGGTCGATCCTGTCGGTGACCGCCGGAGATACCTATGAAGACGGGGAGGACAGAAGGTCGGAGGGCTGCAGCGTAGGAACGCAGCGTATGACAACATCTTGAGCAATGAGCAGCAGGAACAAACAAGGGCAAGGCTATTTATTGTACAGAGATGAGAACGAGAGGGTTTTTAGGATGTTTACGGAACTGACCCGAGTTATAGTAGCAGGGACAATGAGAAATAAGCTTTTTTTGTTTTGTTTTTGTTTTTGTTTTGCCTTCACTCGATCAGCTGTAGTTCTGGTTCGGGTGTTGATTTAGCACGTAGTCCTGTACTGTAAAATGGATTTGCCACACCTTGGATGGTAAATGTTGTGCAGCACGATCGATAGTATGTTAATTCGGCTATTCTTGCTTTGGAAATGTGGCTTTTGCAGATCTTGCAAGTCTTTGCTGATGTTCGATCATGCACAGCCTGACGATTGACATGACTGGCATGGCATGGTGCTGGCGCCAAAAAAAATATGAAGAGAATTAATCGGCCACAACACACTGGATAAATACCGAGTACTACGGTTCGAGACGTGCCAACCGATTTGATCTTGCAATCGGTAGGGTGGAAGAATATGTTCAAAAAAGCCGATTAAGTCTATGGTAACGATAAGTCTAATTAGCCAATTAAAGCTAATCAGATGATGGAGGTAGATCTCACCCAAAAAAGGCGATGCGCAACAAGATCGGAGAAAAATCAAACTTGATTGGCGTAATTGATGAAGATCAACAATCAACGATACGCAACTTTATTGATCGATATCAAATTACAGAGGAAGTCTAAATTACAGAAGCTACTCCTAGTCGACGGGAAAATAAAAGAGTAAATGTGAGTTGTTTTATTGATTGTCTGTTTCTCTCGCTTTCCCTTGACTATCTTTTATAGCTATCGGTTGATTGTATCTTTTTCTAACACGCTGCAAAGCATGATCTGTACCAGCCTTAATCCGAACAGTTCTTCTTAAAATATCGGTCATAACCAAACATTCGGACCTCTTTCCATATCCGATATTAGCTACAATATCTCTTAATTCTTAGCCTCATAATGCGTCCATATTCTTGCCAAATTTTGGTGCAAACATATGTCCCTCATTTTTGGGAGACAACATGTTATCTTCCAAAAATCTTGGACACTGGCTCATACGATATCAGTTTGACACAATATCCTCACCAATAACCATCCCATTTATGGTGCCATAAAAATCTCGATATGCGTATCATGTGTTTTAACTGCATGCGCTCTTCGAAACTCTTATCGCCGTTTCACCTTTTTACCCTCCTTATAAATATGAGGCCCCCACATTGTTATTCTCACGCGCACGGGCTCTTAGAACTTTTGACATTGGCTTTCGAGTTCATTTCTGCTGACAAACTCCTTAGTGCTTTAATCTTCATCAATCACCAATTGGCTTTCACTCAGATCAGCTAAATGGATGAATCAGGTACTCATTCCGATCCCTAACAGTAATGACCAATACTACCTAGGGTTGGTAGGAAACTTAGACTTTGATACAGTCATAAATCAGGAAATCCCCCGTCTCCCCCTATTGGCTTCTGGATATAATGTAGAGGGGTGAAGCAAGAGCTTTAGGGCTTGGCCGACGGCGTTGAGAGGATGGAGAGACTGGTACAATCGGGTGGCAGCCCAGAAGAGGGAGACTTGGGAAAGAATGGGCATAGCCGGGTGTCTCCCACTATCTCTTGCCGATCCAGAGGCCAATGAGCCCTTAGTGGCCACGGCTTGTTATTTTTGGTCGAATACTCTGAATGCCTTTATGTTTATAATTGGTCCCATCAGCCCAACTTTGTTGCCTGTGGCCAGATGACGAACAAGTATCGGCTTTCAGTGCCAAACTGAAGTTTAAGCTGATTAGATCCAAAGGTGAAGGATGGGGCAAATACATTGTCAATAACAACAAGAAAAGCGGCCTATGTGAGACGAGGAGCACGTGGCTTTCCTCAATCTTTGGCTCGACCGCTTCATCTTTTGCGGGGCATCTCTTGGGCCGACCCAAATCTACCAGACCATAGTAGAACAATTGGTAGATGGCCGTCGGCTAGCATTAGGGAAGATGTTGCTAAGGGTAGTTTACCAAATGATATATGTTATAAGAAGTCGGCTTTTCACGGGCTTTAGTAATTTCACTGTCGGCAATGTAGGAGGGCCGCTTTGGTTTGTGCAAACCAGGCTATACTGTGTATTCAGCTGATCTTTTGCTTTAAACTCAGCCGATAATACCCCATTTCCATGGGAGGAAACCCCAGAGGACGCAGCGCCATAGTTCAGAGCAAACTGATCATTTATCGAAAGATTCATACTCTGCTCCGAGAATGAGACAAAGATCACGCTTGTCGACTCAAGAAAATATTTGTCATTCTTCTTATAGCTCAACAGTGAAGACTTCAAGCAATAAGATTTCTTTAGCTATAGCAATGCAGCCAATTTATTTGGCCATCCTTTCTACACTTAGAAGCCGACAGTTCTCTGATACCTCAACAAACCTTGGATTTGTACAAATTATTCATCTCTCCAAGCATTCTGCATGTCGGACTTAATACAAGAAATCGGACTTTTAAGACTTCGTATGAGTTTTATCATCTGTTGGTTTATGCTCCAAATTCTTGATCGGCTTCACCCAAGAACTAGGGTACGCAATGAAGCAGCAGCTAACATCATTTTTGAAATAGCCGATGATTTCCAGATTCGGGACTTGCCAAGTTTTGTCTTAAATACATGTCGGGCAGGACACTTCTCTTCTTGGTAGTCAGCAGTTGCAGAGGCGCTTTATTCTGAGATGACGCCGTCGGCCATTATTAATAAATTCTTTCCAAATCTACCTGAGCCGATGGTACTTACTAATAGTGACTCGATCGGCGAGGCTAGTTCTGGATATACTAACACAAGCTTAGTAGACATTACCAGCAAGATATCTGCTTGAATAAATCCTTCATTATATGTTTCTCTTTCATCAAGTATTTTGTTACTAATTGGCTTTGCTTCCTCTTCTGCAGACTAAGGCTATGGAGAAAAAGGTAGTGACTCGCCCGTCAGGTAGCGATCAACAAGGCAAGAGGCCACATTAATCAACAAGCCTTATGAGGTATACCTCCGCATGTTAGGAATTCAGAGTCCTTCTCTATCGGACATAGAGAAGCAACAACAACCTAGTAAATATTTCCTAATCGGCTAATACCTTATCTAAGGTATTTTCAAAAACTAATACTTTCAGCCGATTATTTCCAAGGAAGAAGCAATTCAAATCCACCAAGGCTCTCGCCAAAAGAGGCTCCAAGACACACGAACAAAGTGGCGAGAGTTCGCCACACGCGTTGGCTACTAGTAGGGTAAGTTTTAGCTTCTATCGTTAAGTATATTAATTCATCGGCTTAGCTCACCTTAATTCCTTTTTTGGCCAACTCCGTTAGTGCATGTGGCAAACATCTTAGACGATCTACTCGCAACCTCCTTCGAGCCCCCACCACCATCTTCACAGTCTACACCGCCGACCCCTATCGTAGCTACTGCCTCGGTTTCATCCGATCTGACAAATCTGCTGGATTTCTCCTTGGCTGATCTTGATGATCCTGAAGTAATGGCCACAGATGACTACCCAGCAGACATTCAAAAAATCCTCGATGTTTCGATGGAGGTATCGACTGCGGTGACGTCGGCTCCAGGGATGCAAGAGCGGCTCAATAAGCTCTTCAACCTGGTGATGAAGCCATAGGTAGAAATCCTCAACAACAACTAGTCGATCCGGGATGCCATGGCCGCCGTTGAAGCCTATTTGCCCCTAGAGGCAATTGCTACACTGCTTGATATTTATCACCTAGATGACAAGAAGACAACACTCGAGGCGGCCCAAGCTAGAATCGCTCTGAGGGAGGCCCAAGAAGCCGACGAGAAGGTACTGGATGAACTGGTTGCCGATACCAAGGAGAAGAAACAGAAGTTCGATGCTAACACCCAGTCGCTCAAGGCCAACAGAGCAGCAGTGCAGAAGCTTGAGTCAACTAAAAGACTCCTCAAAGAAGATTTGGCAAAGGTGACAAAGTAAATTTCCGACGACCATCAACACATTAAGAAGTCTGCATCGGCTATCAAGGAGCAAAAGCTCATAATAGCTTTGGCTGTGGCCTGTGTCAAGAAACAATCAACTAAAATCGCCCCTGTACCTGGAAGCGCTAAAGAGGATGAAAGGATTCTAGATGAGGTATAGGAGACGATTGCCAAGGCCGCGGCATCTTTATCGGCTTTGGGCATGAGACTTCCTGGCTCTGGTCTTCAATTCTAATGACTTGTAATGATAAATTAGCAAACGCTTTTATCGGCTCTGGTTGAAACAATATTTGAAACACTTTTGTGACCACAATCGACTGTTTAACCGATTGTTTAGTTAAGTCTTATTTTTGTATGTATAATCTGCTTTATTTTTCCAACTTAGCCAAAATTAACTACACAGAGTTAATTTGCCCTCTCAAGCAACAAACGTTTATAGCCAACTAGGAACCAATCCAAACGCTAGGATAATATTTCTTCAAGTATTTCCTGTTGATCTCCTTAGGAAACACTACACCGTCCAAAGTCTCCAAGATGTAAGAATTCCTATCAACAAGCCGATTTATCTTATACGGCACTTCCCATGTAGGGGACCATTTCCCAAATTGGTTATTTGTAGAGCCGATAGGTAATATGGTGTTCCAAACCAAAACAGCTTCACAAAAAGACTTAGGCATCACTTTCCTGTTGTAAGCTTTAACAACTCTCTCCTTATTTCTCTTAAGCCGATCCAACATACATAAATGCAATTCCGCCAAATCGTCTAAGTTATCAATCATCAGATCCTTGTAATCTTGAGCCGACAAACCGTTTTGTCTAGCCACACGTATAGAGTCAATATTTATCTCCATTGATAAAACGGTTTCTTGACCATAAACCAACTGATAGGGCGAAATTTTTATTGCCCCATGATATGCAAGCCGATAAGCCCACAACAACTCCAACAATGTTGAGTGCCAATTCCTTGTTTTTTTCTTGATCAGTTTTCCTCTTGATCAGTTTGAATAACGTTTTATTAGACAATTCGGCTTGACCATTAGCTTGAGCATAAGAAGGTGATGAATTAAATAGCTTGATACCCAAACTTTTGGTAAAATTCTGAAAGTCATCAGACATAAACACAGTTCCCTGATCGGTCATAATGGTTTGCAGAATTCCAAACCGATGAATAATATGTTCTGTAACAAATCCGATGGCTTCAACACTCGTAACCTTTTTTAGTGGAATGGTTACAACCCATTTAGAAAAATAATTGGTCACGGCCAAAATGATCCTATGACCTTTACTTGAGGCAGGAAAGATTTGTCTAATTACATCTATCCCCCATCCCCTAAACGGCCAAGGCTTGATAATAGGGTGTAAAGCCAATGCTAGAGCCAATTGTACATTGCCAAATTTTTAACAAGTCTAGCATCCTTTATAATACTTGAAACAATCCTCCAGCATTGTCGGCCAAAAATACCCTGTTCGCCTTAACAGCCATTTCATCTTATAAGTCGATTGATGGGATCCATAAATACCTTCGTGTAGTTCACCCATTGCGACTTTGGCTTCATCGGTTTCTATGCACCTTAACAACAGACCTTCTAATGTCTGATAGTACAATACGTTGTCAAGGACCACATCCTTTAAAGCTTGCCGCCTAATTTTTTGCTCAGTCGGCTTTGAAGGGTTGATCAGGTATTCTATTATTTTTGTCCTCCAATCAACAGCGCTAACACACATTACTGTTTTCTCAATCGGTTCATATTCCTCAAGTCGGCCAAAAACTTTATAACCCGATACTTGCTGAGCTAATAAGTTGGCCTTGTTGTTCATCTCTCGAGGAATATGATTAATAGAAAAACTTGTAAATGAGCCGATTATAGCAAGGCATTGTTCTAGATACTTAGTCAAAATTTTGTCATAATAGTTATATTCTCTTTTGACCTGTTGTACAACCAGCAAGGAGTCACCATAGGCCTCAACAGAATCTACTCCGATATTTTTGAGTAGCTGTAGGCCTCTAAGTAACACTTCATATTCAGCCTGGTTGTTTGAGCATTGGCAATTCAGTCGCAATGCAAACTCAAAACTATGTCTTCTTGGCGAGATGAGCACAATTCCAATACCATCGCCTTCTTGACACACTGATCCATCAAAATATAATTGCCAAGGGGCTACAAACACCAGATCAACAATTGTATCATGTCCTGTTATAAAATCACCTATTACTTGTCCATTAACCGCTTTAGCCAATTCGTATGTTAGGTCAAACTCGATGAGCGCATAAGCCCATTTACCAAGTCAACCACGTAGAATTGGAGCTGACAGCACATACTTTATAACATCGGTTTTACAAATAACCTTATAAGCCGATGCTAAAATATAATGCCTTAACTTCGTGGAAGCAAAATATAAAGATAGACAGAGTTTCTCTACAAAGGGATACCTGGTCTCAGCATCAATTAGTCGTTGGCTTAAATAGAAAATAACCAGTTCTTTTCCATCAACTTCTTGAGCCAGAACAGCTCCAATAGTTTTCTCCTCACCCGATATGTATAATTTGAACGGTATACCTTTTCGAGGTGCGGCTAGAACTGGAGGATTAGCCAAGTATTCCTTGACATTCTCAAAAGCTTTTAGCTGACCGGCTCCCTATACAAACTCTTTATTGCCCTTCAACTTCAAGAGTGGGGCAAATGTAGTAATACGGCTAGATAGATTTGAGATAAACAGTGTAAATAATTAATTTTGCCGATCAACCTCTGTAAGTCATTTTTACCTGCTAGTGGCTTTGTCTTGGCTATGGTTTTGACTCTCTCTTGATTGAACTCAATCTCTCTTTCATGAACCATAAAGCCTAAAAATTGTCCAATCGGCACACCAAAAGCACACTTGTATGGATTCATCTTTAAACCATGTGCTCTTGAATTCTTGAAGATTGTTTCTAAATGGGATAAATGCTGTAAGTCTTCTCTGGATTTTACAACAACATGATCGATGTAAATCTCCATAACTTGACTGTTTAGATCATGAAAAATCAAGTTCATAGCTTGCTAATATGTTGCGCCAGCGTTCTTGAAGCCGAACGTCATTACAGCCCACTCAAATAACCCTAAGGCACCAGGGCACCTAAAAGTTGTTTTTGGTATATCGGCTTCTACCATGAATATCTGATTATATCCGGCATTACCATAAAGAAAACTAATGATTTTATTTTCTGATGCAACATCGATAAGCATATCGGCTATAGGCATCGGATATTCATCTTTTGGTGCAGCCTTGTTTAAGTCTCTAAAATCAACGCACACCCTAAGCTTACCATTCTTTTTCATAACATGAACGATGTTAGAAACCCACTCAGCGTATCGGCAAGGCCTGATAAACTTGGCCTCCATCAATCATTCGATTTCTTCTTTTATAACATTGAATAAGGCCATATTAAATCTCCTAGGGGATTGTTTAAACAGCGGATAATCTGGTTCTATAGGTAGCCGATGTTTGATAAGCTGTCAGCTTAAACCTGGTATCTTATGGTATTCCCACGCAAAACAATCTTTATATTTTATAAGAATTTTGACCAAATTATCCTTATAATCTGTATCTAACTTTGCACTAATAAAAGTTGGTCTTTTCCTATGTCCATCGCCTATATCGACTTCTTCAAGCAAATCAGTCGACGTAAACCCCTGACCTACTTTTTGATTTCTTGAAAATCTTCGATGGCTTCATAGCTATCAGTTTCTTGCCAACAGCATTGCATTTTATCTTGTAAGGTTTTCACTACTCGCTTGGACTCCATCGGCACAAAACTTCACTTGTCCGATCAAAAGTACTAGGCCTTACATTGATCGGAATAAGCCCTATCTTATTTATGAAGATAAATCACAATCATCCAAAGCTTTGCCCGATTTGCACTTGGCTTTCTCATGCTGTCAATTTGCATCTGAACTGGCCACAGCAATGTGAGCTGATGTGTCAGCTTGAACAACTTCCACCTCATCTCCATTCCATTGAACAAGTAACTAGTGCATAGTTGACGGTATGCAGCAATTGGCATGAATCCAATCTCGCCCAAGCAAGACACTGTAATTGCCTTTGGCGTCGACTACGAAGAAGGAAGTTGTAACACCCTGAAATTTACTCCAATTTAAATTTTGGAGTATTTTTTATTTTTGAGAATTTATTAGAATTTAATTGGATTTATTCATTTTTGACCTTTCTTGAATTTAATTAATTTCATGCAAAAGTTTATGCAAAGTTTTATTGGAAATATTTTTTGAGTTCTAAATGTCTCAAAATATTTTCCAAAATTTTTTTAGAAATTTTTCAGTATTTTTGGCTATTTTCTTGGATTATTTGAATTTTTGGAATTATTTTAAATGAAAAAGGTTTCAAAAACAGACATGAACAGTACTAGGCCGACCCAGCACTGTGCTCAGCTCGGCCCAGAACGCTGTAACCCTAGCACCAACAAACCCGAGCCGTCCGATTGAGATCCTGTGGTCTGAGAGATGCCACGTCGCGTGCGTGTTGTGAGCCGTTGATCCGAGGACACGCAGATGCTCAGGATTTCGCCACGTCACTTCGTCCTCGCGAGTTCGTTGGAACAAACTCCACCAGCGTTACCGCTTATTCCGCCGGTGATTGCGCGCACATCGAGGCGTCTTTATAATCGTCGTTGAGTGCGTCATGCAGAGCTCTTCTCGCCGCTTCTTTTGACTCCTCACACGCACGCCAAGACGCCTCAGAGACTCCACAGTAGCTCGCCGTAGTTGCCCTTTCGCTCCGCTGCTGTTTTTGCTTCCTCTCGCCGCCTTGCCTTTGGCGTCGACTACGAAGAAGGAAGTTGTAACACCCTGAAATTTACTCCAATTTAAATTTTGGAGTATTTTTTATTTTTGAGAATTTATTAGAATTTAATTGGATTTATTCATTTTTGACCTTTCTTGAATTTAATTAATTTCATGCAAAAGTTTATGCAAAGTTTTATTGGAAATATTTTTTGAGTTCTAAATGTCTCAAAATATTTTCCAAAATTTTTTTAGAAATTTTTCAGTATTTTTGGCTATTTTCTTGGATTATTTTAATTTTTGGAATTATTTTAAATGAAAAAGGTTTCAAAAACAGACATGAACAGTACTAGGCCGACCCAGCACTGTGCTCAGCTCGGCCCAGAACGCTGTAACCCTAGCACCAACAAACCCGAGCCGTCCGATTGAGATCCTGTGGTCTGAGAGATGCCACGTCGCGTGCGTGTTGTGAGCCGTTGATCCGAGGACACGCAGACGCTCAGGATTTCGCCACGTCACTTCGTCCTCGCGAGTTCGTTGGAACAAACTCCACTAGCGTTACCGCTTATTCCGCCGGTGATTGCGCGCACATCGAGGCGTCTTTATAATCGTCATTGAGTGCGTCATGCAGAGCTCTTCTCGCCGCTTCTTTTGACTCCTCACACGCACGCCAAGACGCCTCAGAGACTCCACAGTAGCTCGCCGTAGTTGCCCTTTCGCTCCGCTGCTGTTTTTGCTTCCTCTCGCCGCCGTCGATCGTCTTCCATCGTCACCGAGGCCACCAGAGTAACGCCCTTGTCGAGACACGTCGAACGAGCCACTTCTTCACGCCGGAAAGTCACCGTAGCGCCGTTGTCCGCGTCGTCTTCCTCAGCTCCGGCAACCTTCGCTTCCTCGCCGCCGTCGACCTCGTCAAGCACCGTCGACCGTCCGATCTGCATCGCACGATTCTGGTACGTCCACGTCGCTGATCTCCTTGTTTTCCTAGCGTTAATCTTGACCGTAGATGTGTAGATGAACGGCTTAGATTAGCTCTAAAGTTGCGCTTTAGTTAGATCTTGACCATTCGATCTGAATTGAACGGCGGTGATTAGATCTAGTTTCTGTACTTTGTTTTAGTCTCAACCGTTGGATCGTTAGTGTAAGTGTGAGATTGTGCCGCGTAGTTAAGATGAGCAGTAAACAGCTCGGGTACCCTGGACCGTTAGATTAGATCTGAACGATGGTTGTGGGATGAGCTGTGCTGCGTGGATCCGCGCCATTCAGATTTGAATGTGCGGCGGAGATGACGCCGCGCTCCCATCGAATTGCGTGCAGACGCGTGTGCTCGTTGACCGGGGCGGAGACCAGATCCGACTGTTGCTTTCGGGCGCATCGCTGCGATCTTATCACATGGCTGCGCGTGAACCGAGTCATCGCCGAACGTTCTAATGTGGCAATGGGTTGATGAGTGATGTGAGTTTGTGTGCCACATTGGGCTGTGTGCTACTGTTGAGTGATGGAAGTCTTGCCTTGGTCAGCTAAGGACTTCACCTTGCAAGTCTTTGAACTGAGTCAATCGTACAACCACATGTCTGATATGGGACAGACCTAGTTGATTAGGGTTCTAATATCTTTTCTCTGATACCTCGGGGTGACAGTACAAGGGGTGTATCTATGTGGGGAGCGTACCTGTGCTACGGCTTGGTGCCTATCTAATGGTGTTGGCCTGTCCTATACTTCAGCTCTGTGTGAGGGGAGTGATAGTGAAGGCAATATCGGAGAGGTTTATTGGTTAAGGTAGAGGTTCCCGAAAAGCTTTGTTATGGATAATCACCTGTGTGGTGAGCGGCTGTATCTTGTAGGTAAAGTGTACAACCTCTACAGAGTGTCAAATCTATTCGAATAGTCGTGCTCGCGGTATTGAGCATTTCTCGGGGATTACAGTCAAGGGGTAGATCTTCAAAAATAAAATGTGTTGAGGGTGGCTGTGTGCCAGTGCTAAGAATGAACTGTTTAAGGCTGTGTGCCGAGAATCTTTGAAGAAAAACTGTTTGAAGGACTTAGCATTATATATAACCGTTTCACTGCTTTTAATCTAAATAAGAAGCTAGTTTAAAAATGCTGTTTGATGCAAAAGAACCAAGTAAGGCAATTCTTTGGAATAAACCTTGCATGTAGTAACAACACCGCATTCTGTGCATTACTTGTTGAGTGCCTTGAGTACTCACCCCTCCTTGCCTATCAACCCCAACATCAGTGGAGGAGTCTACGCCAGCCTGGGAGGAGGAGTACATTGAAGATCCGGACAATTAGGGGGCAAGCCCAGTCGGTTGCTTGTGGCAAGATGAAGGCTTCCACGAAGTTTATTTGCTTTCCGCTGTTATCTTTTAATTGCTCTGATAATGTAAGCCCTACATGTATGATCTTATGTAAGGAGACCATAAGGTCGTACAATTCAGTTCGTATAAATGTTTGCACTATTTATTATTATATCGCTGCGAATGTCTGTGATGTTCAACCCTGTAAAGACTGTGTGTGCTAGCGTGATCCTCGACTAGCATGTATACACAGAGGGTCCAGATTCTCTGAATCGGGTCTCGACAGAAGTCAACAATATTTTGCTGCCTACAGCCAACTCAGTTACCATGACACCCCTTGCCCCGATGGGATCGCCTGTGAAATCATTCAAAACCATATTAGCCTGATCCCTTTGCTTTTCTTGCTCAGCCTCCCTGAACTCCTGGATCCTCAACCTTTGGAGTCGCCTGCACTGTGATCGATTAAGGCCAGGACAACACCATCTTGGCTTAGGCTCAATCGGCCTTCGTATTTTACTAGCCAGATTCTCCTGGGTTGCAGAATTCGGCCCTTCTACTTCTGCTTTGGCCTGACTTGGCACATAAATTCTTTCTTTCATCGGCTTTGTGTGATTTCTGTTAGGGTAATCACGCACTGGCCTAAACAATCTATCTTTAGCCGATCGCCTTGGCCAATTATCATGGGGATAATGCTCCATTTGGCAAGCATACGGCGATGGCAAAACAGTTCCCCTCTCCCAACAGAATTGCCAAAAGGGGCACCATTGGTGAGCCCTTTTTAGATTCTTAGGCCAATACAGATTATCTGGCCAACGCGGAGGATAGCATAGCCTATTACTTCTCCTATCATACTTCTCCGGCAACTAGGAGAATGTTGGTTTAGGCTTATTCATCGACCGTTGTGGTGGCGATTTCTCCGCCCTGTACCACTTGCCAATTTGTGGATCTCCTTTAAGTTTAACAGTTCTGGTGTTTTTACCCTCACGGTTGGTTTCTTTTTGTAACGAGACGACTGTAATTTTCAGAGTCTCCTTGCCGCTGGAGGTCGATTGGATGTCAACATGTCAAGCCATTTTTGATTCTTCGTCTTGCATCAGCTCTTTTCCTTTTCTAGAGCATTGCACCATGTTTATTGGAAAAGGATTGACATCCACCTGCTTGGTTGGCTCCTCAGCAAACTTAAACCGACCGTCTTCTATAGTTGATTATATCTACTATCGAAAAATATTGCAATCGTTAGTGTTGTGAGAAAAAGAATGATGCTATTTGCAATACCTCACTTTTTAATCTCATTAGCTAATGGTACTACATGTCCCTTAGGCAACCTTATAATCTTTTCTTATAACAATAAATCAAAAATGCAATCACACTTGGCGACATCAAATACTTATTTTACTTCTGACTTACTCTTCGTCGGCTTAAGCTAGGAACAAACGAGGGATATTTTAGATCCTTTAACCCATTCGGCTATATTTATTTCTGCCTCATCGTCTTCAGAGGACTCACTTGAGCAATATTCGACCAGATTAACTTTAGCTTTAGCTTTCTCCTTGTTATTATTAACCTTGAATTTATCTCTAAACCCTTTGTTATCATTAAATCAGCTTTTTTGAGCCGACACTCTATGAAGCAAATGACTTAAATCAGTAAATTCTATCTGCCAAAATTTTCCCTTAGTGGGGGAATCAATCCCTGGAAAGTCAAATCGGCTAGCTGATTGTCGAGCAAAATAACACTAAAGCACTGATTTCTAACTTCCCTAAACCTTTTAATGTAATATGTCATCGATTCCCCAAATTTCTGACAGACAGAGCTCAGGTCAGAAATCCTGAGTTCCAGACTACCAGAGAAAAAGTACTCATGAAATCGGCTTTCCAAATCGGTTTAGAAGTGAACTGAATTTGGAGGTAAGCTAGTAAACCAAGTAAAGGCAGCTCCTGATAACAACAATGGGAACAACCTAATTTTGAGACCATCGGACTGAGCAGCTTCACCACATTGTGCAATAAATCGTCTGACGTGTTCTAATGTGGTGACAATATCATGTCTCGAAAACTTAGCGAAGTCAGGCACTTTGAAATTGTTAGGGTAAGGCATACGGTCAATATAATCAGGATACGGTTTTCTATAGCAGATAACCTTCCCCTTGGGCTGTATGCCAAATTGATCTCTCAACATGGTAGATATTTGGTCGGTCGAATTAACATTGCTAGCCGATATCATGGTAGGGTTCTGCCAATTATAATCGTAATTAGCATTCTACCCCTCGAGCGTAAGCTCGGGTTGACGATTTGGTTGAGCCGACATGTATTGAGGAAGTTGCTCATATCCATTATTCCTCCTAACAGTCAGCTCTGGAGCTGGGACAAAAGGCTCTGAGTAAGTTACAACTTTGTACGGGGCCGTATTCCTTGGTGGAATTGGCTCGTTATACTGTAGAGGCCTGTTATGTTCAATCGGCTATGGAAGCGATTGGGGAAAAGTGTAAAACGGATCTGATGGTGGCAAGTTAGCCGATGCATCCAACTTAGAGTCATCGGTATATGCTTGATAATGCGCAACCCCACTTGCACGATGGTCTCGTGGCAATATAACAGTAGGTTGGGTTGGCATCATAGTCAAAGGTGAACTTATAACCGATGGTTTAGGATCGGCTATTGTACCTTGAATATTCTATGGTAACGAATACACTGGATAATTGGTAAAGCTTGCGCTGGATCGAGCAGGCTTCCAGCTAACGCTAACTCTTGAGCTATAGTTTTTACACTATTAGTTATCATCCGCTTAAGGGTTGTGACTAGAGCCGATGCCTGATTAACCAAAGCATGATTTATAGCCTATTAATCATATCCGATAATTCGGGTTGTGCGGGCATATATTGACTTACCGAAGTATCAGTAACTCCTGCGTCATCGAGGGTATTAACCGTCGGCAATGCAACTTTTTGAGTGACGCTGTGTCGGGTCTTCTGATAGCATCCCAGCATCATCTCCTCAAGCTTGGCTTTTCGATCTTCAATCTATTTGCATTGTTCTGGCGTTAAATTAGCCAACGTAGGGACGATTATGGCTTCAGCATTGAGATCGGACGGTGGAATTGTCTTTCCTGATGATGACATCCTTGGTCCCACCGGGCGTGCCAAGAGTGTGTTGGTGCCAAAAAACATGAAGAGGGGTTAATCGGCCACAACACATCAGACGAACTCCGGGTTCTAAGATTCGAGGCGTGCCAACCGATTTGATCCTGCAATCGGTCAGACAGATGGAAGAATATGTTCAAAGCTGAAAGACCATGTGGAGGTCTACCCATGTTTTGTGATGAGTATTTGACTAAATTTGAGCTTGGTATGCTCTGGTTTGAGTTTGATTTGAATTGGATTTTCAAATTGAAGCAATTTGGGTTGTGTCTGTCTCGAGCGGTTCGAGTATCGCCCTACTAACTTGTGGTCGAATGATTCGAGTAGAATGGTAGTAGCTAAGTATCAAGTAGAAATGTCGCTGGTCGAGCACTCTGCAGTCAGCTCATCTCGAGTCCTTAGTTTAACCAATTGTTACTCGATATCGTTTTATCGACTTGGTATCGAGTTGAGGTCGATAGACTTGGTATCGAGTTGAGGTCGATAGATTAGGTATCGAGTTTGACATGTGGTCGATCACTCGATGCGGTCGAAACGGTGGTTGAGTTTCTACTTGAGCGAGGATCAGACTCGATGAAGTCGATATAGTGGTTGGTAGTGTCGACTTGTTAAGTGATGCAATTGGGTGATTTATTACATATCTTTGTATGACATTGCTATTTGATATGCTTTCCTTGTTTTTGATGTTTAAAGGACAATGGTGCTAGGTCATGGTGAGGCGAAGGATGTCCGGGACTAGGCAAGGTGCGCTGGAGCTCCAGACGGTCGAAGATCGCTGGAAGATGATCGGAGATGGAGTCGCCGCGAACCTAGAAACAAGGAATGGTTGAGATACTAGCTAGGAGCTACTCGGATCAAGGAGGGCCGTCGGATCGCGGTCTAGGTGATATGAATACTGTTGGTCCAGCTCGAGTGCAGTAAGCAAGTGGGAAGTGGTATGTCTTTGTCATTGTTGATGATTTTTTGAGGTATTCTTGGGTGTTTTTCATGGCCTCGAAGGATGAGTCTTTTACCCATTTCAGGGGTTTAGTTAGTAGGATGTCTGTTGAGCTCTCTGGTGCCTTACAAGCTATTCGTAGCGACAATAGCACAGAGTTCAAGAACTCCGACTTTGAGAGTTTAGTGTGAGGAGTTAGGTCTAGAGCATCAGTTTTCCTCTTCATACGTCCCTCAGCAAAATGGCGTAGTGGAAAGGAAGAACAGGACCTTGGTTGAGATGGCCAGGACAATGCTAGACGAGACAATACTCTTAGGAAGTTTTGGGCTGAGGCTATAGCTACTGCTTGTCATGTGTCTAATCGCGTATTGTTGAGAGCACATTTGCATTGCACTTCTTATGAGTTGAGGTACGGGAGAAAACCCGGTGTTTCTCATTTTCGTGTGTTTCGTTGCAAGTGTTTCATCTTGAAGTCTGGTAACCTGGATAAGTTTGAGTCTCGCTCTTCTGATGGTATTTTTCTGGGTTACTCGACTTCTTCTCATAGCTATAGGGTCTGTAGTTGTGATGCAAATTGGATCATAGAAACCTATAAGGTGACCTTCGATGAGGCTAGCCCAGGAGCTAGACCTGACATTTCAGGATCTTCTTCTCTCTCTGAGACCATCTTTGTAGAGGATGAGGATGAGGTAAATAATGGTGTTCCATTTGATTCAGTCAACTCTATGCCTGAGGTGCCTTCTGTTTCCATTTCTGCACCTCAGGGAGACTAGCCCTTACCTTCAGACTCTCCTTCATCGAGTGGCTTTGTTCCTACCTCTTCTTTGCATGAGGTAGAGGCCACTTCTGCTTTTAGACCTGCCCGCCATATTCAGAGACATCATCCTTTGTTGCCTCATTTGAAAATCATCACACGATCAAAATCAGGTTTGTCCAGTTTTTGTCTTCACTCAGCCTTTGTTGCCTCATTTGAGCTGAAGGATGTTTCTCATGCATTATCCGATGAATCATGGATTAATGCTATGCATGAGGAGCTTGAAAACTTTGAGAGGAACAAGGTATGCCAGCTTGTTGAGCCCCCATCTGATCATAATATCATTGGGACCAAGTGGGTGTACAAGAATAGGCAGAGTGAGGATGGGGTTATCATAGGAAACAAGGTTAGGCTAGTTGCATAGGTTTTTTGTCAGGTCGAGGGTCTTGACTTCGAGGAGACCTTTACACCTGTAGCTAGACTAGAGGCTATTAGAATCTTGCTTGCATTTTCAGCATCCAAGGGCTTTAAGTTTTTTCAAATAGATGTCAAGAGTGCATTCCTGTAAGGACCCGAATCCACTGATTCGAACCCACTGTGTTTACCGCATTAGTCCCAGGATCAATGCTAGTGCACACAGCTCAACATTGGTACATATCACAACATACTCAACGATAATAGAAATAGTAATTCAATTATTGATATAGCTAAATGTATGATCTTATGACCAACTTACATTATTAAGCCACGCAGGGCAAGACTGGAAATATAAGCTAAGAGTTAAGCAGTGGAAAGTAGAAAGCGTAGATAACTCATCAGTTCACCACAGGCAACCGACAAGGCTCGGACCCTAATGACTCGTGTCCTCCTAGAACTCCTCCTCCAACACAGGTGTAGATTCTTCGACTGTTGATTATTGTTGTTGGCAAGGGTGAGTACTTAAAGCACTCAACAAGTTGTGCACAGAATGCAATTCTATGTAACTATATGTAAGGCTTATTCCAATGGATAGATTATCATGGCTATTTTGCAATAAGCAGCGTTTATGAACAAATACAATAAATAGATTGTAAAGACTGTAAAACAAATAACAATAAATAGATTGAAGATTTCAAGTAAACCAAGTTTCCAAACCTAAGTCAAATTCCATCTTCCACATGGCATTCCGCCATCCCAACCAAGTTGTCCATTTAATTAAGCTAACCCTTAATCAGATTTCCGAGCATTGCTCAATACCATGAGCACGGCTATCCGAATAGTTTCACACTCTGCAGAGACTATGCACTTTACCCACGTGATACAACCAAACACCACCAAGGCGAGTGATTATAACAAAGCCTTTACAATGCGCTGGCTTAACCCGGTCACTTTAGGGGATGGGGGTGAAGGGGGGTTTACATACTTACCACCCGCTAAGGTTTCAACACTGGTAGGACTGGTTACCACATCTAGGGCCCCCCTCTTGCGCCATGTGAATTACTCCATAACTCGGGAACTCACACCGACCAAGATAGTACCAAAATTAAGACATTGCAAATTAATCAGCTAGGCTGGCCCATACCAGACATGTGGTTGCAGGATTGACTCAGGTCAAAGGCTTGCAAGGTTAAGTCCTTAGAGTGATCAAGGCAAGACATCCACATACCCTCTGCCCATCGGGCCCACCTTGGCATACTCGCCCCTTGTCACTTGCCTCAATCTAAGTGATTATCACCCAAGTTGATTACCAAGCACCACGTGCCATCAACAATTCAACATCGTTGCGTGACATGACTCGCCACAACAACTCAATCTCATCGTGTGATCCCACGTGACACACAAGTTCATAACATCGTTCCATATTCCATTAGTCAAGATTAATTATCAATGATTCAATCACATGTGATGACGTGGCATGGCTAAGCAACTAATACGGTCTAACCATCCCATGTTGATTATTATTACTAACCAACTATAATGAACCAATCTAGGGTGACAATAGATCATGGCATACAATGACAAGGTAGGGTATATAAGTCAAGTGGGTAGATTAACTAGATTCCAATTTAAGTTGAAACAATTTGTATACTTGAAATACCATGCAATAGAGTAAAACAATATAGCAATTTTATAAACATGGGTTCAAGATGATCAAAGCACAACTTGCCTTGGAATAGGTCTTGATCTTGATCTGGAACTTGCTCTTGAGTTGCTGGATCTTCCTCCGAAGTGTCGCACAATTCAACGTCTACGCGTACCGAAGAAAAAAAGCAAATAAATACCAAAACAGAGAGAAAATGAACTCCAAAAATCAATTAAAATTCACCATTAAATAGATCTCAATTTTACAAATTTTTACAAATTTGAATCACTCAAATCCGAGTTAAGATGCAAAAGATATAGCCTTTTGAAGTTTGGAATAAATACTGAAATTTCAGAAATTAGAAAATCAGAATTAACAAAATTATTTTTAAATTGAAAACAGACTTATTGCGGAAGCGTGACGTCATGCTGACGTCAGCCCTGATGTCAGCCAATCAGACGCTGCCACGCGTCCTGGTCCATGGACTCGGTCTACGGGACCGCCTCTCGTCGACCGCAGACGCGGTCCACGGCGCCTCGCAAAACGTGCTGACACGCGGCGGTGCTTGATTGGTCCATCTCTGTGGTGCAGCATCCACCGCTCAGATCGCATCTAATGGATACCGATCTCCAACTTACGCGGCACGATCTCTGCCATTCGCTGGAAATCCGACGGCTCACGAACTCCAACTCGGCGATGGCAGAGCGGCGGCGCAGTTCCACCGGACTTGAGGACGACGACTTTGGCAACAACGTTCTGGCGATGAAACGGCGACGATTCTTCACCGGTCCGACGCGGCACAGCACAGGGATCACGTTGGTAGCCTTGGCGATAGCGGGTACTCCACGAACGGCGAGCTCCAAGCGAAAAACCACGGCGAAGCCCTCGGCTTACTCCGACGAGCTCGCGGCTGTGTTCTACGGCTGCTCTCGTGAAACTACTCAGACCGAAAGCTGCGACGCACGACTGCGAACCTCGGGGCGCTACCCCCTCCTATTTATAGCCCTCGACGACCGCGTACGGCGCCTGGAATCCTAACCGACGCGGCGGCGGCGTCCGAGTCCCGCACGGAGACGACACACGTCAACCGTCCGATCACGATCTAACGGTCACGGTCTCGTGGCTAAGATCTGATTCTAACCGTCCACGATTTCCTTCCAACGGCGAAGATCTGCCCGAGTCCTGAACCGGTACGCTTCATCCTTGATCATCCGATCCAGATCCAACGGCAGGGATTAACCTTCTAGAAGATGGGCTGAACGGACCGCGCTACTCCGTGCCACACACGCACAGTACACGGGCCAAGCCCAATACTGTTCATACACTTTTTAAAAGGATTTTCCATTTAAAATAATTACTGAAATTCATTTTATTTGTTTTAGGCAATAAAATAATCAGGAAAATTCTCAAAAATACTTTGAGATATTTTGAACTTAGATAAAATATTTTTGGCAAAACTTTATTTTAACTTTCCGTAAATTTAAATGGTTTCCAACAAAGGACCAATATACTTAATTTAAAGTTAATTCAAATAAATCCAGAAAAATCCAAATAAATTCCAGAAAAACATAAAAAGCACAAATGATAATAAAATAATATTTAGACGAATTTTGGGATGTTACAAACCTTCCCCCCTAACAGAATCTCGACCCCGAGATTCAGGGCTAACTAGTGAATAGGTTTGTAAACTCTGACTTCAAATCTTCTTCACGCTCCCAGGTTGCTTCATTTTCAGAATGATTGCTCCACTGAACTCTGCAAAAGCGAATAGACTTGCTTCTAGTTCTGCGCTCCATAACATCCAAAATTCTGACTAGCTGCTCCTTGTAAGTTAGGTCTTCCTGCAGCTGTATTGCGTCCAACGGGGTTTGTTCTGCTGGCACTCTGAGACATTTTTTAAGTTGTGACACATGAAACACGTAATGCACTCTTGCCAAGGCCTGAGGCAATTCCAACTGATAGGCCACCTCTCCTCGACGGTTTAAAATTTTAAACGAACCAACATATCTTGGTGCAAGCTTCCCTTTAACGTGAAACCTTTTAACACCCTTAAGAGGGGTAACCCTGAGATACACATAATCCTCTGGCTGGAAACTCAAATCTCGGCGTCGGTTATCGGCGTAGCTCTTTTGCCTTGACTGTGCTATCTTCAACCTCTCTCTGATCATCGCAACTTGATTTTCTGCTTCCTTGAGAATATCTGGTCCGAACACCAAACGCTCTCCTATTTCATTCCAATTTAACGGAGTACGACAAACACGTCCGTACAATGCCTCAAACGATGACATCTATAAGCTAGCTTGATAGCTATTATTGTAACTAAATTCTGCATACGGCAAACATTTGTCCCAAGATGTAGCATAAGCTAAAGCACAAGCTCTCAACATGTCCTCTAAAATCTGATTTACTCTTTCAGTCTGACCATCTGTCTGTGGATGATATGCTGTACTAAAATTCAGGCGAGTTCCCATTGCTTCATGCAACTTGTTCCAGAATCTTGAGGTAAATTGGGTACCTCTGTCTGACACAATCTTTTTGGGCACTCCATGCAAACATACAATCCTTGACATATACAGCTCTACTAAACGATCTCCTGAGTAGGTGGTCTTCACCGGGATAAAATGAGCGACCTTGGTCAAACGATCCACAATAACCCAAATAGAATCGTAACCTCTCTGAGTCTTAGGTAAACTGGTGATAAAGTCTATACCAATTTCCTCCCACTTCCATTCAGGAATTTTCAACGGCTGTAACAAACCAGCTGGTCTTTGATGCATGGCTTTTACTCTCTGACATACATCGCATAGAGCAACATGCTCAGCCACCTCACACTTCATATTAGGCCACCAAAATCTCTCTTTCAAATCTTCATACATTTTGGCACTTCCCGGATGAATTGAGTATTTAGAATCGTGAGCTTCCTCAAGAATCAGTTGCTTCAGCTCCTTTTTATCCGGTACACAAATTCGGCCTTTGAAGAACATGGTTCCCTGCTCATCTAGAGTGAAATCCACTGCTAGGCCTTCGTCTTTCTTGGACTTGATCTTAGTGACTTTCTCATCATCTTTCTGGCCTTCTCTAATTTGGTCCTCCAAAGTGTTGGTTTTACCTCGGTCGGCTACAATTCCTTGGAACGACTTCCGACTTTAACTTCGAAATTCCTGCATAGCTCTAGTGATCCTCCATTGACAAACAGATTTGCACTATGACTCTTTCGACTTAGGCGTCGGCTACCACATTAGCTTTTAGGGTGATAATGAATTCCACATTGTAATCCTTAATTAACTCCACCACCTTCGTTGTCTCATATTAAGATCTGCTTGAGTGAATATATATTTCAGGCTCTTATGATCAGTATATATCTCACATCTATTTCCTATGAGATAATGACGCCATACCTTCAAAGCATGCACTACGACAGCTAATTCCAAATCATACGTCGGATAATTCGCCTCATGCGGTCTCAACTGCCTTAACGCAAAAGCAACAACTTTACCATTCTACATTAACACGCACCCCAGTCCTTGCTTTGAGGCATCGCAATAAATATCAAATCCATTCTACACATCTGGCAGTACTAAAATGGGGGCTGTCGTCAAACGCTTCTTCAGTTCCATAAAACTTTTCTCGCACTCTGGCGTCCATGCAAACTTCTTCTCCTTCTTCAACAACTGCGTCAGGGGTTTAGCAATTGTCGGGAATCTCTCTATGAACCGACGGTAGTATCCCGCTATTCCCAGAAAACTACGGATTTGAGTAACAGACTTCGGTTGCTCCCAATGTAAAACTGCGTCCACTTTGCTTGGGTCAACTGCAACTCCTTTAGTAGTCATTACATGTCCAAGAAATTCAACTTTCTCCTTTCAAAAATCACACTTGTTGAACTTAGCATACAGCTAATGTTCTCGCAGCCTCTCTAAAACCATCCTCAAATGTTTCGCATGCTCTTCCTCTGTCTTCGAGAAAACTAAGATATCGTCTATAAAGACCACAACAAACTTATCCAAATACTCCATGAAAACTTTATTCATCATGTTCATGAAATATGCCGGGGCATTAGTCAATCCAAATGACATGACTGTGAACTCATAGTGTCCATATCGCATAGAAAACGCAGTCTTAGGCACATCCTCCGCTCGGATCTTCAACTGATGGTATCCTGAACGAAGATCTATTTTGGAGAAAACTCCGGCTCCTCTTAACTGATCAAATAAATCGTCGATCCTGGGCAATGGATACTTATTCTTGATCGTTACCTCATTAAGTGCACGATAATCAATGCACATCCTAAGACTTCCATCCTTCTTACGAACAACAATACCGGTGCTCCCCACGGTGATGAACTTGGTCTAATGAAACCTTTCTCTTGCAGTTCCTCAATCTGCTTTTTCATTTTCACTAACTCATCTGTAGGCATCCGATAAGGTCTCTTTGATATCGGTGCTATCCCTGGTGCTAACTCGATAACAAACTCGATATCGCGGTCTGGTGGCAACCACCGTAAATCTTAGGAAACACATCCGGTATTCTCGACTCACCGCACGTCCTCTATGCTGATGGCTTGCACGCTGTTGACCACTAACTGCCCATCACGAACTACGGTCACTTGAAATTCTACCTTCTTGCCACTAGGGCCTTCCAGGGTCACGATCCTTCGGCCACAATCCAAAACAGCCTTATGCTTAGACAACCAATCCATTCCAAGGATAACATCTAGGGATTGTGCATCTAACAAGATAAGATTTGCTAGAAATTCTATCCCATCCATGAGCAACTTAACTCCCAAGCACCCGAGGCTAGATCTAAGCTCAGATCCTGGGGTTTGGACTAATAGCACACATTTAAGATTCACCACTTTATACCCATTCTTGGTTGCAAAACTTTGAGAAACAAACGAATGCGAAGCTCCAAAATCAAATAAAATTGTAGTGGGTACTGAGTTAACCAGAAACTTACCCAGTACGATGTATGTAGCCTCTTGAGCTCCATCTGCGGTGATGTGGTTGATCCTACCACGCGCTGTTGATTGAGGGGTTGCTCCAGCTTGACCGGGCGCACGATTTCCTCCTGAAGCCGGTGCCTTGGCAGGTGTTGTTCCCAAATTAAAGCGAACTGGTGTGATGCCTCCTCTCTGTGGACACCTATTAGAGAAGTGCCCTGGCTCATTGCATGTATAGCATCTCTTGATTGCAGACTGCTGACTCCCTCCTAGTGCATTATTGCCCTGTGCTGGCGTCTGAAAGTTCTGATTGGTAGGGCGAGGTGCAGGGGTTGGTGCCTTGTTTACAGCAGACGGTTGGAATCTGGTAAACTGCTGCGGTGACATTCTCAGACGCAGGTGGTTGGGACATCCACCCTGATTAGTCATCAAGCGCTTTCGGTTTTCACCCAGCTCTTTGCGCTTGTCCTCCAGAATCAAAGCCTTGTTAACTAGCTCCTGAAAATTTGGAAAATTGTGGGTGATCAGTCCCACCTGCAGTCCTGAATTCAGTCCCTTCATGAAACGAGACTGCCTAGCTTTATCTGTCGCTACATCTTCAGGGGCATAGCGAGCTAACTGGGTAAACTTATTCAGATACTCCGCCACTGGCTGGCCTCCTTGTTTCAGAGCCCTGAATTCTTCCTTTTTAAGATCCATCATTCCTTCTGGGACATGATATTGGCGGAAAGTGGTAGTAAACTCATCCCAGGTAATCTCTTGCGGGGCTCCATGGGCAGCACAGTAATTCTCCCACCATTCTGCGGCGGTTCCTTCCAATTGGTGAGAGGCGTAGAGCACCTTCTCATTGCCCTTACATTGAGTGATATGCAACTTCTTGTCAATAGTCCTTAGCCAGTCATCGGCTTCCAAAGGATTAACATTCCCTGCGAAGGTTGGCAGCCGAGTCCTCATGAAATCTGTCAGCTTGGAGAAAGACCGAGGCCCACCATTGTTGTTCTGATTTACTTGGTTGTTGTTATTTGCAGCCACGTTAGTCATCTGTTGCATTTGTTGCATCATGGTCTGCATTAGTTGAGTCTGTGCGGCGAGAAATGCTCCCAAATTCTGCATATCTACTGGCGGTGGTGGTTGAGGGTTGCTTCCATTATTGGGGTTGTCATTTTGGCGCAGTCCACTTCCTGAAGCACCGTTGGTTCCACGAGTGTTCACCATCTGCTGATTACCTCTTGGGTTAGGAAAGGTAGAAGTAGCATAGATAAGATGCAAGAATCCCTAGGGCGGGGAAGATAAGTTTAACCCAACTAAAATAATTCTTTATTTATTCTTGGTATGGCTGCTTATAAAAGCCTACAAGCTTTGCAACACATACTGCACACTCAGCATTACAAAGAAGCAAACTAAACATGAAACCTTAACGTCTACTAAAAGGTAAAGACAAAACTTAAAGACGCGACTCAACACTCGAGTCTCAACACACCTCAAGATCGACTCTCACTCATCCACCACCACAGCTAAGGCGATCCGTGCATACACCGGCGGGTGGGCTGGCATAGGAGCGAACCTATCCTGATGACCTACTGCCGGCTCCTCAGCAACAACAGGGTCCGCACTCCCCTCTGGCTCCCACTCTCGCTCCTCTGGATCCTCCTCGGACTCCTCAGCTGGCTCCTGAGCTCCATGGGTCACGCGCTCCAACTCGTCCTCACCCCCCTCTAGAGCCTCTCCTAGCTCGGTGATCATTCCGATAGCTGCAGCACGGGTCTCCTCAAGCTCCTGCTCCGTCACTCTGAGTGCCTCATATACTGTCTCCAGCTCCTGAGTGGTCTCTCTCATATGCTCCTCCTGGGCAAGGGCGAACTCCGCAAGGTGTACCGCGGTAGCACACTCGTCCTCCACGATCCATCAGCGTCGGCATGCTTGCACATCAGGGTGAAGTCGGAACACTGAGTCGTGAAGCTCGTCGGCGTAATCGCGGCAGACACGGCGAAGAGCAAGTCGGGCAACCTCCTGGATCGCAACCTCGTACGAGAATCTTCTGGCGGGGATGTTGATTGGCCTGCTAGCTTCCTCGTTCTCCCGAGCGTAGTTGATCAGCTTGCAAACAAATCCTCGGTGAACACCATTAACGGTCCAGCTGCCTCCTCGGTAAAGCAGACGATAAAAGCCTCCAAGCATCTGAAGAACTCTCCACAGCTCCATGGCGTAGCCACCTTCTGACTCCTCAAAGGTCGGAACGATCGGCATCTGCTTCACAAGAACTTTGAATAAGTTCTCCACCCGAAACGGCAAGTAAACGGTAAATTCAGCAAATGTGAGAAGTAGAGAATGAGATGAGTCAAGAGTGTTTTGTTAGTCAAATTTAAATTTTCCTTTAGAAAATAGTTTTGGACTTCTCCATACTATCTAGGGCCAAGACCTACAGTCAGTATGCTCTGATACCACCTCTGTAAGGACCCGAATCCACTGATTCGAACCCACTGTGTTTACCGCACTAGTCCCAGGATCAATGCTAGTGCACACAGCTCAACATTGGTACATATCACATCATACCCAACGATAATAGAAATAGTAATTCAATTATTGATATAGCTAAATGTATGATCTTATGACCAACTTACATTATTAAGCCACGCAGGGCAGAACTGGAAATATAAGCTAAGAGTTAAGCAGCGGAAAGTAGAAAACGTAGATAGCTCATCAGTTCACCACAGGCAACCGACAAGGCTCGGACCCTAATGACTCGTGTCCTCCTGGAACTCCTCCTCCAACACAGGTGTAGATTCTTCGACTGTTGATTATTGTTGTTGGCAAGGGTGAGTACTTAAAGCACTCAACAAGTTGTGCACAGAATGCAATTCTATGTAACTATATGTAAGGCTTATTCCAATGGATAGATTATCATGGCTATTTTGCAATAAGCAGCGTTCATGAACAAATACAATAAATAGATTGTAAAGACTGTAAAACAAATAACAATAAATAGATTCAGCATTTCTGAAGTAAACCAAGTTTCCAAACTTAAGTCAAATTCCATCTTCCACATGGCATTCCGCCATCCCAACCAAGTTGTCCATTTAATTAAGCTAACCCTTAACTGTAATTCCCGAGCATTGCTCAATACCGCGAGCACGGTTATCCAAATAGTTTCACACTCTGCAGAGATTATGCACTTTAGCCACGCGATACAACCAAACACCACCAAGGCGAGTGATTATAACAAAGCCTTTACAATGCGCTGGCTTAACCCGGTACCACCCGCTAAGGTTTCAACACTGGTGGGACTGGTTACCACATCCAGGGCCCCCCTCTTGCGCCATGTGAATTACTCCATAACTCGGGAACTCACACCGACCAAGATAGTACCAAAATTAAGACATTGCAAATTAATCAGCTAGGCTGGCCCATACTAGACATGTGGTTGCATGATTGACTCAGGTCAAAGGCTTGCAAGGTTAAGTCCTTAGAGTGATCAAGGCAAGACATCCACATACCCTCTGCCCATCGGGCCCACCTTAGCATACTCGCCCCTTGTCACTTGCCTCAATCTAAGTGATTATCACCCAAGTTGATTACCAAGCACCACGTGCCATCAACAATTCAATATCGTTGCGTGACATGACTCGCCACAACAACTCAATCTCATCGTGTGATCTCACATGACACACAAGTTCATAACATCGTTCCATATTCCATTAGTCAAGATTAATTATCAATGATTCAATCACATGTGATGACGTGGCATGGCTAAGCAACTAATACGGTCTAACCATCCCATGTTGATTATTATTACTAACCAACTATAATGAACCAATCTAGGGTGACAATAGATCATGGCATACAATGACAAGGTAGGGTATATAAGTCAAGTGGGTAGATTAACTAGATTCCAATTTAAGTTGAAACAATTTGTATACTTGAAATACCATGTAATAGAGTAGAACAATATAGCAATTTTATAAACATGGGTTCAAGATGATCAAAGCACAACTTGCCTTGGAATAGGTCTTGATCTTGATCTGGAGCTTGCTCTTGAGTTGCTGGATCTTCCTCCGAAGCGTCGCACAATTCAACGTTTACGCGTACCGAAGAAGAAAATCAAATAAATACCAAAACAGAGATCAAATGAACTCAAAAAATCAATTAAAATTCACCATTAAATATACCTCAATTTTACAAATTTTTAGAAATTTGAATCACTCAAATTCGAGTTAAGATGCAAAAGATATAGCCTTTTGAAGATTGGAATAAATACTGAAATTTCAGAAATTAGAAAATCAGAATTAACAGAATTATTTTTAAATTGAAAACAGACTTATTGCGCAAGCGTGACGTCATGCTGACGTCAGCCCTGATGTCAGCCAATCGGACACTGCCACGCGTCCTGGTCCATGGACTCGGTCTACGGGACCGCCTCTGGTCCACCGCAGACGCGGTCCACGGCGCCTCGCAGAACGTGCCGACACGCGGCGGCGCTTGATTGGTCCATCTCTGCGGCGCAGCATCCACTGCTCAGATCGCATCTAACGGATACCGATCTCCAACTTACGCGGCACGATCTCTGCCCTTCGCTGGAAATCCGACGGCTCACGAACTCCAACCCGACGATGGCAGAGTGGCGGCGCAGTTCCACCGGACTTGAGGACGATGACTTTGGCGACGGCGTTCTGGCGATGAAACAACGACGATTCTTCATGGGTCCGACGTGGAACAGCACAAGGATCACGTTGGTTGCCTTGGCGACGGCGGGTACTCCACGAACGACGAGCTCCAAGCGAAAAACCACGGCGAAGCCCTCGGCTTACTCCGACGAGCTCACGGCTGCGTTCTACGGCTGCTCTCGTGAAACTACTCCGACCAAAAGCTGCGACGCACGACTGCGAACCTCGGGGCGCTACCCCCTCCTATTTATTACCCTCGACGACTGCGTACGGCGCCTGGAATCCTAACCGACGCGGCGGCGGTGTCCTTTTCGGACATGGCGGCGGCGTCCGAGTCCCGCACAGAGACGACACACGTCAACCGTTCCATCACGATCTAACGGTCACGGTCTCGCGGCTAAGATCTGATTCTAACCGTCCACGATTTCCTTCCAACGGCGAAGATCTGCCCGAGTCCTGAACCGGTACGCTTCATCCTTGATCATCCGATCCGGATCCAACGGCAGGGATTAAACCTTCTAGAAGATGGGTGAGCAGCGCGCTACTCGCCACCACACGCACTTACGATTACAGGGCAAGCCCAATCTTGTTCATACATTTTTAAAAGGATTTTCCATTTAAAATAATTACTGAAATTCATTTTATTTGTTTTAGGCAATAAAATAATCAGGAAAATTCCAAGAAAATTCTCAAAAATACTTTGAGATATTTTGAACTCAGATAAAATATTTTTGGCAAAACTTTATTTTAACTTTGCGTAAATTTAAATGGTTTCCAACAAAGGACCAATATACTTAATTTAAAGTTAATTCAAATAAATCCAAAAAAATCCTAATAAATTCCAGAAAAACATAAAAAGCACAAATGACAATAAAATAATATTTAGAAGAATTTTGGGATGTTACAATTCCTCAATGGGTATATTGAGGAAGAGATGTATATCAGGCAGCCTCCAGGATTCGAGAACCCCAAATACGCAAACCATGTCTTCAAGCTTTCCAAAGCTTTATGTGGACTTAAGCATGCCCCTAGAGCTTGGTATGAAAGGCTTAAGTCCTATCTTCTCTGCCATGGTTTTAAGATGGGTATAGTAGACAAGACTCTGTTCATCAGACACCAGGATTCCCATTTTCTCGTCCAGATTTATGTAGTTGATATTATCTTTGGTGGCTTTTCGCATTCCCTTGTGCCTCAGTTTTCAGAAGTGATGAGCACAGAGTTTGAGATGAGTATGATGGGGAGTTGAACTACTTCCTCAGCTTCCAAATCAAGTAGACTCGGGAGAGCACTTTCTTGCATCAAGGTAAGTACACTCGAGACCTCCTAATGCGCTTCGACTTCTCCGATGGGAAGCAAGTTATGACTCCTATGGCCACCAGTGCTACCCTCGAGCCTGATGAGGATGGTGAGCCAGTTGATCAGAAGGAATTCCGGAGCATGATCGGCTTCCTCCTATACCTTACTGCTTTGAGGCCGGACATACACTTTACTGTGTGTCTGTGCGCTCAATTTCGGGCTTCTCCTCGCGCTTCTCACCGCCAAATGGTGAAGTGCATCTTCAGATACCTTTGAGCTACCATTGATTATGGTATTTGGTACTCTTCTTCTTGTCTGTACCTTAGAGCCTTTTTCGATACAGACTTACTGGCTGTAGGATAGATAGGAAGAGCAGTTCTGGCACTTGCCAATTCATTGGCACTTCTCTTGTTTCTTGGTCATCTAGGAAGCGATCAGGAGTTGCTGATCCACTCTCGAGGTGAGTCGTCGATTGACTAATTCTTTGTAGTCAGGTGCTTTAGATGAATTCGACCTTGCGGGACGTTGGGTTAGAAATAGAGAGTGTTTCGCTTTTCTGTGACAATACTTCTGCTGTTTGCATCGCTAAGAACCCAGTGCAACACTCTAGGACCAAGCACATTGACATTAGATATCACTTCCTTAGAGACCATGTGGAGAAAGGGGATATTACACTTCAGTTTGTAGAGAGTGATCACCAGATAGCCGATATCTTTACTAAGCCCTTGGATAGCTCTAGTTTTGTGGCCTTGTGAGGAGAGCTTGGGGTCATGTGCCCTAACGGCTTATCTTGAGGGGGAGCTGGTTTGTATATTATATATTATAAATTTTCTTTCAGCTTTTCTTTTTCTTTGCATCTTCTGGGTGTTTTTGAGCTATAGTGTTATCTACTATCTTTTCTATACTCTATAGCCATCCAGTTTGCAGTCTCTTAACTTCTTTTCCTCATTTTGTGTTTCTGGTTTCAATTGAATCCTTTTGGACCTTTCTTGAGCTTAATTTTGCTAATAACACAACTTGAACCAGATTTGTGCTTAAAATTGATTCACTTGTTGAGGGGGAGTTTGAGAATCTGCTTCATGCATTGCATATAGACTTCATTTTATATTTTATGAGCTTTGTCTATTATGCAAATGAACTTCTATTCATGCTATGCACCCTGCGGATTTTATAAAAAAAATGCTAGCTTAGATTTGCCCAAGTTCATTTTGAATCATCTTGCTAAGCTTGTTAAAATTTGAAAATTAAAGCTTTAAATGAAAACTTGATGAAACATGTTGCTTTTACTTGCTATGTTTCCTCTCTAGGTGCATATGTCATTGTTTGTGAAATTCTGGATTTATACTAGAGTGCCTATAGCAACTTGGGTGAAGGTAGGTAGATCCATACTCGAGCCCTTCATATGCTCATACATCTATGTGCTAAAATGAAAACAAAAATTGACTCTTATTGTGCAATTTGATCTCAACACTTTACCTTAATAAGACTGCCTCCCATTGCACTTGTGATGAACTTGGAATGTATTGTGTATAACCAAGACCACCCTCTTAAGAGCTCTTCTTGAGATGGTCGACTATGGCTTGAGTCAATCACACTTAAAAAAATGCAAATATAAAACAGAAATAACAAGTGGGTAAAGAATGCAAATATTGTTATACATTTGCACCCCACTATGTCATTTGAGGTCTTAAAGCAAAATTTTGCATTAAAGATATTTGAGCTCAAGGGACCTTGTATGTACTTCTAGCTTTCCCAAAGTATTGAGTAGGTTGAACTCTAGGATCTCCATTTGATCCATTGTATGACTGTGCTTCTAGTTTAGAAACTATGCTTAGTGTTGCATTTGTTAAATCATGCAAAAATAACTTGGTCTTTCTTGTACTTGCTAGCAAAATTGACATTTGCAGTTGGGCATGTCTTTGTTTAGAATATTCTAAACTTGAGTAGCTTGGTGTCATACTTTGTTCATATGGTCACTTGGATAATCTTCAAAGCTTTTTTAGGATGCATTTCATGCATACATGTGTAAAGGGGGAGAAAATGCCATCTTCATGCCTATATTGCCAAAAGGGCGAGAAATTGTAGAAAAGACATCATTTTTTAAAAACTTGTCTCTTATGATTTTTGTGAAGTCTTGCTAATTTTTGGGATCATAAGTATATTTGAGCTTTTCTTGGAATTTTGAGAGCTTTTATGGAAAATTGTTTTTTCTATTGGCTTGCACTAAAATCATCCTTGCCAACTTGGTCATGATCTTATTTTCTTTTTCTCTGGACCAAGTTTGGCTTTGCAATCAAATTGCTTTCCTCCTTCTTCAAACTCAAATATATGCCTTTTGTGTTGTTTGTCAATATACTCATCAAGGGGGAGATTGAAAGACCATATGGAGGTCTACCCATGTTTTGTGATGAGTATTTGACTAAATTTGAGCTTGGTATGCTCTGGTTTGAGTTTTATTTGAATTGGTGAAAGATCGAAATGGCGATCAGAGGGGGGTGAATGATCCCAAATAAAATTTTCCCCCACTCAAAGTACTCCGAACAATCTCGCAATAAAAATCCAAAACACCCAAAGATTTTCTTTTAAAATGGTGTTTCGCAGATTCGCACACCCTCCAAAAACCCGAACAATTAGACAACTATGTGTACCCCTAGCTTGCATGGATGAGAACCATGAATCATGTGAGGGATTTTTTAATAACAATCCTGGTTGTCAAGTGTCCAAATAAAGAGGAATCAACTCAAAGACTACTTTTCTAAAATAGATAAAGCTAAAACACCAAAGTCTCTTTTAGAAAAGTAAAAGCACATTTTTCAGGAATTGTCCTCAATTGGAGCAGGTGGTTGGTGAGTTTTTGTTGCTCTACAATTTTTGGTAATTTTTCTCCCTGTGAGAAGTTGGGTCGTGAAACACTCCACCAAAAATAACCTCAAAAATATTTGTATAATAAACATGAAAAATCAAGCTTTGCAGACAGTCAGGAACTTCGACCAGAATGTTTGAGGCTCTTTTTTCACTTCATAGCACTCAAACGGTGCAACCAGTGGACTTAAAATTTTTTCCAGAGATGTATATATGAGTCGTGCGGATTCTACAAGAAGAATCACTTAAAAAAATGTTTCTATATTTTTATAAAAATCAAATACTGACTACTGTGCGAAGAACAAGTTCTGGACAGATTTGCAATTTGATAAAAACTTGATTTCTAGTCTATCCTAGGGTACAAGAAAGATGTAAAACCATATGAACACCCTCAAGACATCCTATAAGAACAGCATTTAGAAGGAGGGGAGGAAAATCCAAATTGCGATAAAGTAAATTGCGAGAATGTAAATACGGGAAAGTAAATGCTGAATTTAAATTGCGTAATTTAAATGAGTAATGTAAATGCGTAAAGGAAATGAAACATGAACATAAATGAAGAACATTTCATTTCTGGAAGGAGAGGTTACAAAGCCTCACATTTCATGTGGGCAAAGCTCAAAGGAGCATCAAAAACCTCAAAACCTTCAAGGGGGGAAGGCTACCCCTCCACCCCTATTTATACAACTCTTGGGCCACCTACCACCCTTGGATGAGCCTCTAAACCTTAGAGTATCCATCAAGGGCTAGGATTTACCGACTCAACCAGTCATGCAAGGGTTCAACCAAAACCCACAACACATAGTGGGTTTTCTTGCACGGTTCTCAAAGCACACTAACTAGACCCACTATCCTATCAACTAGACCGCAATCCGACGACCCTCATCAATCCGAGCAGCATCTAGCTAGCATCACATCCATTCCCTGTCTTCAAGGCTTGCACAGACTCCGTCTCCGATCATCTTCCGGCGATCCCCGACCGTCTGGACCTCCGACGCTCCTCGCCTAGTCCCGGCCATCCTTCGCCTCACCATGACCTAGCATCGTCGTCCTGCAACCATCAAAAACAAGGAAACTCCTCACATAGCAATGCCCAAAAAAATGTGCAATAAATCCATCAAAGTACACTCATTAAAATTCATTTTTTCTCGTTTTGGCCGGTAGCACCGGGAAAACAGAGAAGACCTCAAATTGCTTCTAATTGAAAATCCAATTCAAATCAAACTCAAACAAGAGCAACCCAAGCTCAAATTTAGTCAAATACTTATCACAAATCTGGATAGACCTCCACATGGTCCTTCAATCCCCCCTTGATGAGTATATTGACAAGCATCATAAAAGGCTTAAATTTGAGTTTGAAGAGAATGAAGAAGAAAGCAATTTTTAGTTGCAAAGTCAAACTTGGTCCAAAGATGGAAAATTCAAATTAAGCTGAAATTAATTCAAGAAAATGCAAATGGTTTATTTTTGAATTCCAACATTCCAAAACTCAAATTTTGGGATGTTACAAACCTCCCCCCTTAAATGGAATCTCAACCCCAAGATTCAGGCTGGCTAGAGAATAGGTGGGGAAACTCGGACTTCAGATCCTCTTCTCGCTCCCAAGTTGCTTCCTCTTCTGAATGATTGCTCCACTGTACCTTGCAAAAACGGATGATCTTGCTTCTCGTGATACGCTCTGCGATATCCAAAATTTTTACTGGTTGCTCCTTGTAGGTAAGATCCTCTTGCAGATCAATGGCTTCCAATGGCATCTGTTCCTCTGGCACACGCAGACATTTGTTCAACTGCGATACATGGAACACATCATGGATTCCGGCAAAAGACTGAGGTAATTCTAACTTGTAGGCAACCTCTCCTCTTCGTACCAAGATTTTGAACGGTCCCACATATCTAGGGGCAAGCTTTCCTTTTACTTGAAATATCTTAACTCCTTTGAGAGGGGTGACTCTGAGGTAAACATAATCATTGGGCTCGAAACTCAAATCTCGACGACGATTATCTGCATAACTCTTCTGTCTGCTTTGAGCGATCTTTAAGCGGTCTCGAATTAATTGGACTTGCTCTTCGGCTTCTTGCAGTATGGCAGGGTCAACCAATTGTCTTTCTCCTGACTCCTTCCAGTTGAGAGGGGTTCTGCACTTTATTCCATATAAGGCTTCAAAAGGTGACATTTGCAGACTGGCCTGATAACTAATGTTGTACGAAAACTCGGCATAGGGCAAACACTTATCCCACTTAGCGCCATAAGTTAAGGCACAAGCTCTTAACATATCCTCAAGAATCTGATTCACACGCTCAGTCTGTCCATCGGTTTGAGGGTGATAGGCGATCTTGAACACGAGATGAGTTCCCATGGCTTCATTCGGACTCGCCAAAAGCGAGAGGTAAACCGGGTTCCTCTATCGGACACTATCTTCTTAGGCACCCGTGAAGGTAGCGATCCTTGACATATATAATTCGCTAATTTATCTCTTGCATAAGTAGTCTTAACTGGAATGAAGTGAGCTACCTTAGTCAATCGATCCACTATTACCCAGATCGAGTCATAACCTGCTTGGGTCTTAGGAAATCCGGTAATGAAATCCATACCAATTTCTTCCCACTTCCATTCTGGAATCTTCAATGGCTGCAGCAATCCTGCTGGCCTTTGATGCTCTGCCTTGACCTTACGCGGACATCACAAAGTGCAACATACTCTGCAATCTCACGCTTCATACTAGGCCACCAATACCTTTCCTTGAGGTCTTGATACATCTTGGTACTTCCAGGATGAATGGAGTATAAAGTCTCATGCGCTTCCTTGAGAATCAACTCCTTAAGCTCTTTCTGATCTGGTACGCAAATACGCTTATCATACCAAATGGTACCTTGTTCATCTTCAGAGAAACCTGGGGCTTTTCCTTTCTTCATATTGCTCTTAATCTCCTTGATATCGGCATCATCTACCTGTGCTTCTCGAATCTGATCTTCCAACGTAGGGCGTACTTCCAAAGTAGCTAAATACCCTTCCTGAACCAATTCCAAACTAAGCTTCTGAAATTCCTTATAGAGGGCTGGCTGACTTTCCTTAATCATCAGAGTATTGTAGTAGCTCTTTCTTCTCAAAACATCGGCTACGACATTGGCCTTGCCTGGATGATAATGAATCCCAATGTCATAGTCCTTGATCAATTCCAACCATCTTCTTTGTCTCATATTGAGGTCAGCTTGGGTAAAGATATACTTCAAACTCTTATGATCAGTATAAACCTCACAACGATTACCAATGAGATAGTGACGCCAAATCTTTAAAGCATGCACTACGGCTGCTAATTCCAAATCATGGGTAGGATAGTTGACTTCATGTGGCCTTAGTTGTCGTGAAGCATACGCTACAACCTTTTTATCTTGCATTAGCACACAACCGAGTCCTTGTCGGGATGCATCACAGAATATCTCAAAATCCTTCCTATTATCTGGCAAGATAAGCACTGGGGCAGTTGTCAAACACTTCTTAACTCTTGAAAACCTTGCTCACACTCTGGTGTCCAAACAAATTTCTTCTCCTTCTTTAAGAGTTGAGTAAGCGGTCTGGCTTTTCTAGAAAACCCTTCTATGAAATGGCGATAATATCCCGCCATTCCAAGAAAACTTCGGATTTGGGGTACCGTCTTGGGTGACTCCCAACTTAGCACATCTCGTACTTTACCAGGGTCAACAGCGACTCCTTCTGCCGATATGACGTGTCCTAGGAAAACAACTTCTTTCATCCAAAACTCACATTTACTGAACTTTGCATAAAGCTGATTCTCTCTTAGCTTCGTTAAAACTTCGCGCAAGTGATCCTCATGTTCTTCCTCACTCTTGGAGTAGATCAGAATGTCATCAATGAAAACAACAACAAACTTATCCAAATATTCCATGAATACCTTATTCATCATGGTCATGAAGTAGGCAGGGGCATTTGTCAATCCAAAAGACATCACGGTATACTCATACTGTCCATACCGAGTAACAAAAGCTGTTTTGGGTTTATCCTCTTGACGAATCTTCAACTGGTGGTAACCTGATCTTAAGTCAATCTTCGAGAACACTCCGGCTCCTTGAAGTTGGTCAAACAAATCATCGATTCTTGGCAGAGGGTACTTATTCTTGATGGTGACCTCATTGAGTGAGCGATAATCCACACACATTCTCTGAGTTTCATCTTTCTTTTCAACTAAAAGAACTGGCGCTCCCCATGGCGAAGAACTTGGTCGAACAAAACCTTAATCTTGCAGCTCTTTGATCTGTCTCTTTACTTCGGCTAACTCATTAGCAGGCATCCTATAAGGTCTCTTGGAAATGGGTGGTGTTCCAGGAACTAGCTCAATCAGGAATTCTATATCTTGGTCTGGTGGTATCCCAGGCAACTCATCCTGAAACACATTAGGAAATTCTCTAACAACTGGCACATCTTCCAACTTATTCCCTTAGCACTGCAAACTTTTATTCCTTCCAACTTCTCTGCAATTGGAAATTTTAACTTAGCTCCATTTGGACTGGCGTATATCCCAAATTAAAACGGACTGGTGTCAAAGCTTGCTTCCTTAGGCAATTGTTGACATAATGCCCCACTTCAAGGCAGTTAAAACAAATGACTCATGCAGCTGGGTTGTTAGTCCTCTGAGGTGGATTCTTGTTGGTGTTGAAGTTGCGATTTTTGAAGGAGCTAGGCAGGTCTTTGGTGCAGGGTTCAATGCATTGAAGGAGTGAAACGAGCAGCCGTTGAGCATTGGTTCTGGCTGGTTCAACACGTTTGCTAGGGCAGCTATGATCGATTCTGGCGATTCATCATGTTGTTTATGTTCTGCATCATTGTGTTCATTAGCTGAGTCTGAGCGGCCAGAAAATGTCCCATGTTCTGATCTGTCACTGCTGGTGGTGGCGGTGGAGCATTTGGACTTGGGGTTGGCGCTAGCACTGGCATCCATGGACGAACTGCGATCGGCTCCAGAACAATGGCAAGATGGTTGATACTCACTGCGAAGTAGATCTAAGGGTTTGATAGGTAAGAGGGAAAAGAAATAGATAAGTGGTAAGATCATCTAGGGGAGAAGGTAATACCCAGGGACAAAAGGACAGAGCCGAAAAGGCTACAAATTAAAGAGGCAAATAAAGCTTCCAACTTGAGGTATGGTTGCAACACCATGCTTGGGGCAAGTGTACAACATACCAGCACACAAGCAAAAAAAATCTTAGTATACGCAGACTAAACGTAGCTAAACTGAAAAGAGAAAAACATGCTCAAACACCGCTGAGCACCAAAAACCTATCTTATATGGTAGGCCTCTCGGATATGGCTTTGATGGCTTGATCATCATCTTTCTTGATTTGATTCCTTGCAGAGGACTCGAGGCTTTGAGAAATTTCATGAGATAAGATCAATTTAAATTTCAAAACTATGTTTCAGCAAAGGAGAGGAATAAGAACCTAAGAATAAGTTGAGAGGAGACGAAAACTATTAAGTACCAATTTTGTTGGTTTGATTTAGAAAATAATTTTGAAGACCATGCTAACTAGGATAGCGACCTACAGTCGATATGGCTCTGATACCATCTCTGTCGGGACCCGGATTTGCAAATCCGAAACCCTCTGTGTATACTGCACTAGTCCAGGATCACGCTAGTGCACACAGTGGAAACATAGATGAAATATCATTCCATACAACGAATTAACTAAGAAGAAGCAAATTATTATTGAATAAAGCAAACGACCTTATGGTCAATGTTTACACCATTATGCATTAAGGCTTAAGAAACAAATACTATTGCAGCGGGAAAGATAACTTGAGCCATTCGACATGCCACAGGCAATCGTCTGGGGAACGCCTTCCTAATCCACGTAGTCTTCATAGAATTCCTCCTCATGATATTCATTATCTCCTTGAAAGAATCGATCAACAAGGGCATAAAGCCGTGAGTACAAAAGTACTCAGCAAGCCGTAGGGAATTGATGCAATATATTCATGCACGGCTTGACAAGGATGGCTATATGGTTCATTTGCAGAAAGCAATAACTTGAATTGAAAATACCATAAATAGATTGAAAGCATATTTATGAAAAGATAAGTAAATAACTGGTAGATCAATGGTAGACAACATGAACAGAATGGCGAGGCATCACCCTACACCATCTAAAACAAGTATCAACCAATAAATTTAATAAAGATTAACTTTAGACAACAAAACAACAGTGAACTCCCCGTTCACATCCCAACAATTCCACATTCCACATTTCATAAAACACTCTATACCCCGTGTGAAATTCCCGGGCTTGTCCATGACCGCGGACGCGGCTATTCGAATAGTTTTACACTCTGCAGAGGTTGTACTTCTTTACCCACAAGACATGATCGGCTCTTGTTGCCATGCGCAATAAGCACACTTCCTTTGGTGTGTTGGCAGAGAGATCATGACAAAACCTTTACAATGCCTTGTCTAAACTCAGACGCTTGCCGCTAAGGTTTCGCCCCTTAGGGCCCCCTCTTGCGCCTTGCGAATCTACTCGTCCATCCCGGAACCCACACCACCAACTGGTAGTACTCAAGGCTAGACATTGCAAATTAATCAGCTAGGTCTGTCCCATTCCAGACATGTGGTAGTACGGTTAGGCCCAGTTCAATGGCGCACAAGATTAAGTCCTTAAGTTGTCTCAGGCAAGACATCCACATCCCAATGTGCTAGAAAGCACCCCCTTTACTGCACGATCACTTGCCCGAGGGAAAACAATTCGTTCAACCAAGACCAATGGCAAACCCCGCCATGGTACAACAAATTTTACAACAGTGGCTAACGGCCACGATTCAATATCTCATTAAGTCAAGATTAACATTATTAAACATGTGACATGAATCCCAACGTATATCTAAGCATAGTTACGTAACCCAATGTTGGTATAATGATTATGTCCAACTAGTAATGTCCCAACCTAGGTTTAACAATGGATACATGGCATACAACGAATCAAGGTGGCATAATGTCAACTAGGCATACATCTACTCCCATTAAATAAACATTGATACGTAAATAGTATGCAAGTGTATAAAATAAATTACTTTGCAAACATAGGATCAATATGATCAAAGGTTACGACTTGCCTTGCTGATCTAGTGCTGAATCTTGGTCTTCGAAGTCTTCGTTCGCTCCCTCGGAATTAGCGTCTACCGGAAAAGAAGCAACGAAACCAAATAAATACAAAACAGAGACTCAAACAAGCTCAAAACTGAAAATAAATGGTTCTGGAAGATAGATCTTGATTTTAGAAAAATTTAGGAACTTGAATCGCCTCAATCAGAGTTCGTATGAGGGAGAACGAGCTTCTGGAAAATTAAATCACAGAAAAAGATGAAAATCGAAATTGAATTTCGGATTTATTTTGTCTTCGAAAAGCGATTTATTGCGCAACGCCGACGTCACGGCTCACGGTGGACAAGGTCCACGGCGCTGCGCCGTTCACTATGCACCGGCGCCGACGGCCGACGCAAGCGCCGACGCGGCGGGTACCGACGCGAAGGCCGACGCAAGCGGCCACGCGTCGCGCATGTGGCGAGGGGGCTAGATCGGACGGCCAAGGAGCCAGGGATGCGGCGGAGGAGACGTGGCGCTATCTGGCGCGTCGGTTGGCGATCGGACGGCCACGATCCCTCGGCGGAGGACGACGGCGAGGTGGCGGCGCGAGGCTTACCGGACTCGGGGAAGAAGACGCGCCAACGCAGCCAGCGGCGCGCAGATCGGACACGGGACGAGAGGGATCCAGACGAGGACGTCACGGGCAAAGCAATGAGGCGCGCGGCTACGGCGGAGACGCACCAGAGCGGCTAGACGGCGACGGTGAAGCTTCGGCGGCGACGGCGGACTCCGGCGAGCTCGCGCGCAGCAGCGGCGTCTCGCAAAGAAAAGATGGGGCGAAGGTGCGCGCGCAAGGGGAATCTCGGGAGGCGCGCGCACGGCTTTATAGCCTCGGAACGCGCAACGGACGCGGACTCGAGACGGCGCGCTTGGCGGAGGGATTCCGAGTCGGCGGCGGCTAGGGTTTCGCGGACGCGATCTCACCGCACACGTGGCGCCGACGGACGCCCACGCTACTGGTCGGGCGGTTGTGCCGAGCGAGCAAAGTGGCGAGGTGGTCGGGCCGAGCGGCGCAGAGCGAAGGGAGGCGGTTAAGCGGGCAGGCGAAATGGGTTGGGCCCCAGAGGTTTCGGCCCGAAGGGCTTTTTGAAAATTAAAATCATTTTCCGATTTTATATAATTCAGGAAATTCAAATAAATTCAAATAAATATCAAATAAATTCAGAAAAATCTCCAAAAATACAGAAAAATTCCTTAGAGCACATGGAACCCAACTAAAACTGAAATTCTTTTATTTGATGAATAATTTAGTCAAATTAAATCCTTTCATTTATGGAAAATTCAAATTAAGCTGAAATTAATTCAAGAAAATGCAAATGGTTTATTTTTGAATTCCAACATTCCAAAACTCAAATTTTGGGATGTTACAATACCATCCACATTTACATGGGCTAACTCGATAAACCAACACACATAATGGGTTTTACACTCACACATGCACGCTTCTCAAAGCGACCATCACAAGACGCTCCAATTTGCTTCACGAGCCCGAATTCACGTCCATCTCCATTTTGGCTTGACCTAAACCACTTAGGCCACGCCGCAGTTTTCCAAACCACCTTGATCTCCGGTAATGAACAAATTACCAATTTGCCCCATGGTCCATCTTCCTTTCACTCGAAACATCGCCTGTGTTTCGTCATCCACCAAGTGACCCCAATGACTTCCCGCCAAGCCACTCATGCTTCCGGACTCCCTCAAACCATCCTCGCTTGCAAACAGGCCCAAGTTACTTGGCGCGCCACATGTCCTTGACCGCTTCATCATGATGACGCTAGCTTCCTTGACCGTTCTGGACCTTAACTCCTCCCTAAGCATAGTCCCGGTCCATGACGCTGCTCGCCATGTCCATCACCAATGCTCCATGCTCCGACTCCTTGTCTTTCCAGTCCGCAACCACTTCCCAGCCTCAGTCATCTTCTAGCGTCCCTTTACCGTTCTGGACCTCAGCTCTCCTAACCTAGTCCCGGTCTCGTCCGTCTCATTATGACCTAGCTCCGAAGTTCTACAACCAACACAAACAAGCAAATCATAACGTAGCACTGTTCACAATGATATGCAATAATCATTAAAAAATCCCAACATTCAAAACACCCTTAAAAACTCAGTACTAACGCCCCCAGGGCTGGTAGTACCACCCTGGCTGTACCGAAATAGCGCACTTTGGAAAAATAACTACCGCCTATTAAGTCATGGTAGTACCACAACCCCGGTACTACCAACCTTACCGCTGGTAGTACCGCCCAAGCTCATCCATAGAGAAACGCCTATTTGTAAAAACACTATCGCCACATATGGGCCGGTAGTGCCGCAGGGCCAGCAGTATTGCCACCCATGGCCGATAGTGTCGTCCAACCTGACAGGACCTCAAATTACTTCAAATTCAAAAATGAATTCAAATCAAACTCAAAATTGAGCACCACAAGCTCAAAGATAGTCAATTACTCATCACTCATATGGATAGACCTCCACATGGTCCTTAAAAATCCCCCTTGATGAGTATATTGACAAACAACGAAAACGCACAATTTGAGTTTGAAATAAAAAGAAGAAAGCAATTTGATTGTAAAGCCACACTTGGTCCAAATATAAGAGAAAACAAGATCATGACCAAGTTGGCAAGATTAATTTTAGAGCAAACCAAGAAAAAGAACAAGTTATCCACAAATTCTCTAAAAATTCAAGAAGTATCACAAAAGCTCAATTTTGCTTATGATCCAAAGAAAAGAACAATTTTTCGACGTGATCATAAGAAACAAGATGCATTTGACATTTCTCCCCATTTCTCCCCCTTTGGGGATGCCTATTTCCCCCCTTTGAAAATGCCTTCTCCACATTCTCCCCCTTTTGCAATATAGGAATAAAAAAAGGTATGCAATGCATGAGATGCATCCTAGAAGAGCTTTGAAGATTATCCAATTGACCACAAGGACAAAGTATGACACCAAGCTACTCAAGTTTAGATTATGCTAGACTAAGGCATATCCATATGCATTTTTAATAATCCTTGCTAGTAAGCAAAATAAAATCATGCTGATTTGGCATGATTTCAAGAAGAGCAACACTTAACATAATCTCCAAACTAGAAGCATAGCCATACTATGAAGCAAATGGATGACCTAGAGTTAAACCTAGTCAACACTTTGGGAAGCTACTAGTGCATAAAGATCCTTCATGCTTAATCATATTTTGTGAATGCAAATTTTAGATTTTAACGCACACAAAAAGGTTTTGAGGACTTATCCTAGCAAAGCACATCCTCGACTGGGAGCCATCGACAAAGGCCTCCTAGGCTTCACCCCTTTCCTCAATTTTGTTTTTATTTGCATTTCTTAATTTTTTAATTGACTCATACCGTAGTCGACTATCTCAAGTAGAACACTTAAAAGAATGGTCTTGGTCATACACAATACATTTCAAGATCATCCCAAGTGCAATGGGAAGCAGTCTCATGTATGTTAGGGCCTATTTGTTTTAGCTTTTGATTCTGGATTCTAGCCCCAAAAGTAGAATAAAAATACAAACAACCCGATTCTAGAATCCGATTATCACAATCCAGGTCACCCATATACACTAGAATCCACAATCCACTTCATATGTGCTTTTGGATTCCAACTTTTGGAGAATCAGCTTCTCTACAACCACAATCCAGAATAAGCTTTTAGAGAATCCAAAGCTAAAACAAACAGGCCCTTAGGTGTTGAGATCAATCTTAGCGCACACAAGTCAATTTTTTATCATTATTAGCACACAAATTCATGAGCAAGTGAAGGATTCTATTATGAAACAAACTAGCTTCACCCAAGTTGCTTTAGGGACTCTAGTAGAAATCCAATATTTCACAAAACATGGGACATGCACCGAGTAAGAAAATATAGCAAGTAAAAGCTACAAGTTTCATCAAGTTTTGTAACATCCCAAAATTTGGCTTAATTAAGTTTTTGTTGTTTAAAAGTGCATTTGTGATTTTCTGGAATTTATTTGGATTTTTCTGGATTTATTTGAATTAAATGTTATTTTGGGTTTATTGCTTTTTATTCAAAAGTATTTAAATCTGTGCAAAGTCAAAATAAAGTTTTGTCAAAATATTTTATTTAAGTCCGAATGTCTCAAAGTATTTTTGAGATTTTTCTTGGAATTTTCCGATTATTTTATTGCCTAAAACAAATTAAAGGAATTTTTGGAATTAGTTTAATTGGAAAACTGTTAAAAATCTTTTGAGCAGTGTTGGGCCGAGCCCAACATCGGCGTCATAAACCGCGTCGGTGCGGCCCGGTCCGCCTGGCCGCCGCGAGAAACCCTAGATCGGCGCCGCTCATCGCGATCCGGTGGTCGCAGAGGGCGCGTGTGTGCGCGTTTTAGCCGTCGGATCTGGACACGCGCCGCAACGTCGCTTGTCGTCTCCGATCCGACTCGGAGTTCATCGCCGTGACGCCGCGGACTCTTTCGCCGTGTGGAGCGCGGACGCCGAGGCTATAAAAGGAGGGTAGCGCCCGAGGTTCGCAAGCCGCCGCATCTTTTGGGTGGAAAGTTTCGCGAGCAACCAGAGAACGTCGCCGCAAGCTCGCGGAGTTGAAGTCTGCGCCGCGAAGTTTTTGCTCAAGCACGTCGCGGTTCGTCGGTTTTAAATCGTGTGGACTCGAGATCCGACTCACCGGCGCCGCGCCGACTACTCTACCTCACCTCGCCGGAGGCGCCAAACGCCGCCGCCTTGGTCTTCGTCTTCAAGTCCGGTAAGACTCACCGTCGCGCCGCCATCGCTGGACCAGAGCTCGGAAGCCGTCGGATCTAGATTGATGGTCGAGCGCGTTGCCACGTCGCTCGCGATTGATGACCGTCCGTCGGGTTTCGTCGGATCGATCGAACCGCTGGGTTGAGCCAATCGCAGACGGCCACGTGTCGGCGCTGGTGCCGGCGTCGTGAGCCGAGTCTCACCGTAAGCCAAAGACGAGTTCGAGACTCGATCCATGCGCCGAGGACACGTGTCGGCGTGGGATTGGCCGAGACGAGGCCGACGTCATGCTTGCGTCATAATTACATTTTTCAATTGGAAAATATTCCGATTGGAAATTCCGTGATGATGACGTCATCATGAGGTCACGCTGACGTCATAAATCGATTTTTCAGTATAAAAATAAATCTGTTAATTCGTATTTTCGATTTTCGATTTGAGATTTATTTCAAACTTCAAAAGGCTATATCTTTTGCATCGTAACTCGGAATTGAGTGATTCCAGTTTATAAAAATTTGTAAAATTGAGATCTATTTAATGGTGAATTTTAATTGATTTTGGAGTTCAATTGCTCTCTGTTTTGGCATTTATTTGCTTTTCTCTTTGATGCAGCGTGAGACGTTGAATTGTGCGACGCCGGAGGAAGATCAAGCAACCCAAGAGCAAGCTTCAGATCAAGATCAGGACCTATTCCAAGCCAAGTTGTGCTTTGATCATGTTGAACCCATGTTTATAAAATTGCTATGTTTGTTTTACAATATTGCATATATTTCAAATATACAATTGTTTCAAAATTAGATTGGGTTTAGCTAAAATACCAGATTGATCTATACCCTACCTTGTCATTATATGCCATGAACCATTGTCACCCTAGATTGGTTTAATATAGTTGATTAATAATTATGATCAACATTGGAGGTTAGACCGTATTAGTTGCTTAGCCATGCCACGTCATCACATGTGTCGTAATCATTGTTAATTAATCTTGATTAACGGAATATGGAACAATGTTATGAACTTGTGTGTCATGTGGGATCACACGACGAGATTGAGTTGTTGTGGCGAGTCATGTCACGCAACGATGTTGAATTGTTGATGGCACGTGGTGCTTGGTAATCAAGCGGGTGATGATAACTTAGATTGGGGCAAGTGGCAAGGCGAGGAGGCCAAGGTGGGCCCGATGGGCGATGGTATGTGGAAGTCTTGCCTTGATCACACTAAGGACTTAACCTTGCAAGCCTTTGACTGAGTCAATCATGCAACCACATGTCAGTATGGGCCACCTAGGTGAGTAATTTGCAAAGTCTTAATTTTGATACTATCGTGGTCGGTGTGAGTTCCTGTCGAGTGTAATTCACATGGCGCAAGAGGGGGCCCGGATGTGAGTTTGAGACCATGATGTTGAAACCTTAGCGGGTAGTATCGGGTTAAGATAGAGCATTGTAAAGGCTTTGTTATAATCACTCGCCTTGGTGGTGTTTGGTTGTATCATCGTGGGTAAAGTGCATAACCTCTGCAGAGTGTGAAACTATTCTGATAGCCGTGCTCGCATGTATTGAGCAATGCTCGGAATTACTGATTAAGGGTTAGCTTAATTAATTGGACAACTTGGTTGGGATGGCGGAATGCCATGTGGAAGATGGAATTTAACTTAGGATTGGAAACTTGGTTTACTTGAGAAATATGAATTTATTTATTATCGTTATTTGTTTTACATCCTTTACAATCTATATATCAGATTCGTTCATAAATGTCGCTTATTGCAAAATAGCCATGATAGCCTATCCATTGGAATAAGCCTTGCATATAGATACATGGAATTGCATTACATGCACAACTTGTTGAGTGCTTTAAGTACTCACCCTTGCCAAACAACATTAATCAACAGTTGAAGAATCTACACTGTGTTGGAAGATGAAGTCCAAGAAGACACGAGTCATTAGGGTCCGAGCCTTGTCGGTTGCTGTGGTGACCGATGAGCTACCTACGTTTCTACTTTCCACGCTTAATTATTAGCTTATATTTTCGTCTTGCCTGCGTGGCTTAATAATGTAAGTTGGTCATAAGATCATACATTTAGTTATATCAATAAATGAACTATTATTCTATTATCGCTATGTATGATGTGATATGTACCAATGTTAAGTGTGTGCACTAGCGTTGATCCAGGAATAGTGCATAGAACACGGTGGGTTCGAATCGGTGGATTCGGTCCTTACAGAGGTGGTATCGAGCATACCGACCGTAGGTCTTGGCCCTAGATAGTTTGGAGGTGTCTTGAGTGTGTCCAAAATTATTTTCTAAAAAGAAAATCTAAGCTTGACTAATAAAACCCTCTCGACTCATCTCATTCTCTACTTCGCCTTTGCTAAATTTACCGCTTTACTTGCCGTTTGGTGGAGAACTTATTCCAAAGTTCTTGTGGAGCGGATGCCGATCGTTCGACCTTTGAGGAGACGGTGGCGGCTACGCCATGGAGCCGTGGAGAGTACTTGAGACGCTTGGAGGTTTCTATCGCCCACTTTACCGAGGAGGCGGTGGTCGCTGAATGGTGTACACCGAGGATTTATTTGCAAGTTGATCATCTACGCCGGGAGAACGAGGAAGCTAGCAGGCCAATCAACATCTCCGCGTAAGATTCTCGTGACGAGGTTGCAATTCAGAGGTCGCCGACTTGCTCTTCGCCGTGTCCGCCGCGACTACGCCGACGAGCTTCACGACTCGGTGTTCCGACTTCACCAGACGCTCAAGCATGCCAAGACGACGGATCGAGGGAGCGAGTGTGCTACTGACGCACCTTGCGAGTTCGCCCTTGCCGGAGGATCATATGAGAGAGACTACCCAGAGCCGGAGGCGTGTACGAGGCACTCGAGTAGCAGAGCAGAGCTCGAGGTGACCCGTGCTTCACCATCGGGATGATCACCGAGTGGGAGAGGCCACGGAGGCGCTTGAGGACGAGTGGGCGCGTGACTCGGAGAGTTCAGAGCCACCGAGGAGTCCGAGGAGGATCCAGAGGAGCGAGTGGGAGCCGAGGGGAGTGCAGACCCGTTGTTGCAGAGGACCCAGAATAGGTCATCAGGATAGGTTTGCTCGATGCCACCCACCGCCGGTGTATGCGGATCGTCTCACCAGGTGGTCGGATGAGTGAGTGTTAGCCTTGAGCCGTGTTGAGACTCGAGTGTGAGTCGCGTCTTTAAGTTAGTCTTTACCTTTCTAGTGGACGTTAAGGTTGCGTGTTTAGTTTGCTTCTTTGTATTCTTTGAGTGTGCAAGATGTGTTGCGAGCTTGTAGGCTTAAATAAGCAGCCATACCAAGTTAAATAAAGAATTGTTCAGTTTGGGTATAACCTATCTCCCGCTTTAGAAATTCTTACTTCTCATCTATGCTACATCTACCTTTCCTAACCTAAGAGGCAATCATCGATGGTGAATACTCGAGGAAACAACGGTGCTTCAGAAGTGGACTACGTCGTAATGACAATCCCAATGATGGAGGCACCCTCAACCACCGCCGGTGGACATGCAGAATCCGAAGCATTCCTTGCGGCCGAGACTCAAGCGATGCAGATAATGATGCGGCAGATGCAAAGAGATGACCAATGCAAGAAGAAACCACAACAATCCCGCAACTCGGAACAATCATGGTGGACCTCGACCTATGTCCAAGCTATCGGATTTTATGAGGACTAGGCCACCAACTTTCTCTCGAAACGTGAACCCTTTGGAAGCCGATGATTGGCTTAGGACCATTGAGAAAAAGCGCACATCACTCGGTGTGAGGGCAATGAGAAGGTGCTCACGCTCTCATCAACTTGAAGGAACCGCCGCAGAATGGTGGGAGAATTATCGTGCCGCTCATGGAGCCCCGCAAGAGATAACACAGGAGGAGTTCACTAATGCTTTCCGCCAAGATCATGTCCCGGAGGGAATGATGGATCTTAAGAAGGAGGAGTTGAGCTTTGAAGCAAGGAGGCCAACCGGTGGCGAATACGAATAAATTCACTCGATTAGCTCGTTATGCCCCGAGGACGTAGCGACGGATAAAGCTAAGCGCCTCGTTTCATGAAGGGTGAATTCAGATGCAGTGGGACTGATTACCCACAATTTTCCGGATTTTCGTGAGTGGTAAATAAGGCTTTAATCCTAGAGGACAAGCGCAAAGAGCTAGGTGAAACCGTAAGCGCTTGATGAACAATCAGGTGGACGCCCAAACCATCTACGCTTGAGGATGTCACCCAAAGAATTTGCTAGATTTCAACCACCGGTGGGAACAAGACATCAACCCCTACACTCGCCTCGCCAATCGAATTTTGCACCCACAAGCAAGGCAACAATGCACCGGGAGGAAATCAGTGATGCGGTGAAGAGATGCTATACTTGCAATGAGCCAGGCACTTTTCAAATAGGTGTCCACGAAGGAGGCATCACACCATTCGCTTCAACACAGGAACAACACCCGCTAAAGCACCAACATCGAGGAAATCGTGCACCAAGCCAAGTGGAGCAACGCCGCGATCAACAAATGCGTGGAAGAATCAACCACATCATCACCGATGGAGCTCGGGAAGCTACAGGGCACGCGTCTTGGGTAAGTTCTGGTCAACTCGATTACACCTTTCTGCTTTGTTTGATTTCGAGCTTCGCATTCGCTTGTTTCTCAAAGTTTTGCAACCAAGAATGGATTTAAAGTGGTGAATCTTAAGTGTGTGCTTTAGTCCAAGCCCGTGATCCGAGCTTAGATCTAGCCTTGGGTGTTTGGGAGCTAAGTTGTTTATGGATGGGATAGAATTTCTCGCGAATCTTATCTTGATAGATGCGCAATCCCTAGACGCCATCCTTGGAATGGATTGGCTGTCCAAGCATAAGGTCGTTTTAGATTGTGGCGAAGGATCGTGACCTTGGAAGGCCCTAGTGGCAAGAAAGTGGAGTTTCAAGCGACCGCATTCGACTGGCGATTAACGGTCAACGCATGTGAAAGCCATCGGCATGGAAGATGTGCGAAGAGCGAGAATACCCGAGGTATTTCGGTAAGATTTGCGGGATTGCCACCGGATCGTGATATCGAGTTTGTCATCGAAGTTAGCACCGTGTACAGACCGATATCAAAGAGACCATATCGGATGCCTACCGACGAGTTAGTAGAAATGAAGAAGCGATTGAGGAACCGCAAGAGAAAGGTTTCATTAGACCAAGTTCATCGCCGTGGGAGCCCCGGTTTTGTTTGTTCGCAAGAAGGATGGAAGTCTTAGAATGTGCATCGACTACCGTGCACTTAATGAAGTAACGATCAAGAATAAGTATCCATTGCCCAGGATCGACGACTTATTTGATCAGTTAAGAGGAGCTGGAGTTTTCTCCAAGATAGATCTTCGTTCAGGATACCATCAGTTGAAGATCCGAGCAGAGGATGTACCTAAGACTGCGTTTTCTACGCGATATGGACATTACGAGTTCACAGTCATGTCATTCGGATTGACTAATGCCCCAAAGATATTTCATGAACATGATGAATAAAGTCTTCATGGATTACTTGGACAAGTTTGTTGTAGTCTTCATAGACGATATCTTGGTTTACTCGAAGACAGAGGAAGAGCATGCAGAACATCTGAGAATGGTTTTAGACAGGCTGCGAGAGCATCAACTATATGCTAAGTTTAGCAAGTGTGAATTTTGGAAGGAGAAAGTTGAATTTCGGTCATGTAATGACTACCAAAGGAGTCGCATGATCCCAAACAAAGTGGGACGCATGTTGCATTGGGAGCCACCAAGTCCATTACTCAGATTCGTAGTTTTTCGGGAATGGCGGGATATTACCGTCGGTTCATAGAAGGATTCTCGACAATTGCTAAACCCCTTACGCAGCTTGTTAAAGAAAGAGAAGAAGTTTGCATGGGCCGAGTGCGAGAAAAGTTTCATGGAATTAAAGAAGCGTTTAACAATGACCCCGTATTAGTGTTGCGGATATGCGTAATGGATTTGACATTTATCGCGATGCTTCAAGCGGGGCTTGGGATGCGTGTTAATGCAAGAAGGCAAAGTCGTTGCTTATGCGTCGAGACAATTAAGACCACATGAAGTGAATTACCCAACGCATGATTTGGAGTTAGTGCAGTAGTGCATGCTTTAAAGATATGGCGCCATTATCTCATAGGAAATAGATGTGAGATATATACGGACCATAAGAGTCTCAAATACATATTCACTCAATCGACTGAATATGAGACAATCAAGATGGCTTGAGCTAATTAAGGATTATAATGTGGGAATCCATTATCATCCCGAAAAGCCAATGTGGTGGCGGATGCCTGAGTCGAAAAAGCCATAGCGCAAATGCATTGTCAATGGAGGATCAACGAATTATGCAAGGAATTTCAGAGGTTAAGATTGGAGATCGTTCAGAAGGAATGATAGCTGCGCTAGAAGTAAAACCAACATTAGAGGATCGATTAGAGAAGGTCAACAAGATGACGATAAAATTTCAAAAATCAAGGCTAAAAGGAAGAAGGCCTAGCCATAGATTTCACTCTGGACGAACAAGGAACTATGTTCTTCAAAGGCCGAATTTGTGTGCGGATAAAAGGAATTAAAACAATTGATTCTTGAGGAAGCGCATGATTCAAAGTACTCAATTCATCCAGAAGTGCTAAAATGTACCAGATTTGAAGGAGAGATTCGTGGCCAAAAATGAAGCGTGAAGTGGTGAGCATGTTGCATTATGCGACGTGTGTCGAGAGTAAAGGCTATGCACCAAAGACCCATTGGTTTGTTGCAACCGCTGAAAATTCCGAATGGAAGTGGAGGAAATCGGGATGGATTTTATCACCGGTTTACCTAAGACTCGTAAAGGTTACGATTCCATTTGGGTTATCGTGGATCGCCTAACCAAGGTCGCCATTTCATCCCAAGAAAGACCACTTACTCCGAGATCGTTTGGCGTAATGTACATGTCCAGATTGTATGTTTGCATGGAGTGCCAAAGAAGATTGTGTCGCATGAGGTACCCAATTTACCTCAAGGTTTTGGAATAAGTTGCATGAAGCAATGGGAACCCGTCTCAATTTCAATCAAAGATATCACCCGCAGACGGATGGTCGACCGAAAGAGTAAATCGATCTTAGAGGATATGTTGAGAGCTTGTGCCTTAGCTTACGCTACGACATGGGATAAATGTTTGCCATATGCACGAGTTCGCCATAATAATAGTTATCAAGCTAGCCTACAAATGTCACCGCTCGAGGCATTGTATGGACGTGCTTGTCGTACTCCATTGAATTGGAACGAGACAGAGAACGCTTGGTGTTTGGGCCGATATCCTCAAGAGGCGAGAAAGTCAAGTAGCAATGATCGAGAGAGATTAAAGATAGCACAGTCAAGACAGAAAAGCTACGCCGATAATCGTCGTCGAGATTTGAGTTTTGAACCGTAAGATCATGTGTACCTCGTGGTTACCCTCTTAAGGGCGTTAAGAGATTTCACGTTAAAGGAAGCTTGCACCAAGATATGTCGGTCCGCTCAAGATTACGAGCCGTCGAGGAGAGGTAGCTTATCGATTAGAGTTGCCTCATCATTGGCGTGGAGTGCATGATGTATTCCATGTATCGCAGCTTAAGAAGTGTCTCGAGTGCCAACAGAGCAAGCCCGTTGGAGGCAATAGAGCCGCAAGAAGATTTGACTTATAAAGAGCAACCAATGAATTTTGATGTTGTGGAGCGCAAGACCGTAAACAAGTCTATTCGCTTTGCGAGTTCGAAGGAGCAATCATTCAAAGTGAAGCCACTTGGGAGCGAGAAGAAGAATTGAAGTCGTAATTCTAACCTATTCTCTAGTTAGCTCAATCTCTGTCGAGATTACATTAAGGGGGAGGTTTGTAACATCCCAAAATTTGGCTTAATTAAGTTTTTGTTGTTTAAAAGTGCATTTGTGATTTTCTGAATTTATTTGGATTTTTCTCGATTTATTTGAATTAAATGTTATTTTGGGTTTATTGCTTTTTATTCAAAAGTATTTAAATCTGTGCAAAGTCAAAATAAAGTTTTGTCAAAAATATTTTATTTAAGTCAGAATGTCTCAAAGTATTTTTGAGATTTTTCTTGGAATTTTCCGATTATTTTATTGCCTAAAACAAATTAAAGGAATTTTGGAATTAGTTTAATTGGAAAACTGTTAAAAAATCTTTTGAGCAGTGTTGGGCCGAGCCCAACAACGTGCGCTATAAACCAGCGCGGCCGGCGGCCCGATCGGCCGCGGCCGTCGAGGAAACCCTAGATCGGCGATCGCTCATCGCGATCCAATGTCCGCAGAGGGCGCGTGTGTGCGCGTTTTAGCCGTCGGATCCGACACGCGCCGCAACGCCGCTTGTCGTCTCCGATCCGACTCGGAGTTCATCGCCGTGACGCCGCCGGACTCTTTTCGCCGTGTGGAGCGCGGACGCCGAGGCTATAAAGGAGGGTAGCGCCCGAGGTTCGCAAGCAGCGCCGCATCTTTTGGGTGGAAAGTTTCGCGAGAGCAACCAGAGAACGTCGCCGCAAGCTCGCCGGAGTTGAAGTCTGCGGCCGCGAAGTTTTTGCTCAAGCACGTCGCCGGTTCGTCGGTTTTCGTCGTGTGGACTCGAGATCCGACTCACCGCGCGCGCGCCGACTACTCTACCTCGCCTCGCCGAGACGCGCCAAACGCCGCCGCCTTGGTCTTCGTCTTCAAGTCCGGTAAGACTCACCGTCGCGCCGCCATCGCTGGACCAGAGCTCGGAAGCCGTCGGATCTAGATTGATGGTCGATGCGCGTTGCCACGCCGCTCGCGATTGATGACCGTCCGTCGGGTTTCGTCGGATCGATCGAACGCTGGGTTGAGCCAATCGCAGACGGCCACGTGTCGGCGCTGGTGCCGAGGCGTCGTGAGCCGAGTCACCGTAAGCCAAAGACGAGTTCGAGACTCATCCATGCGCCGAGGACGCGTGTCGGCGTGGGATTGGCCGAGACCGAGGCCGACGCCATGCTTGCGTCATAATTACATTTTTCAATTGGAAAAATATTCGATTGGAAATTCCGTGATGATGACGTCATCATGAGGTCACGCTGACGTCATAAATCGATTTTTCAGTATAAAAATAAATCTGTTAATTCGTATTTTCGATTTTCGATTTGAGATTTATTTCAAACTTCAAAAGGCTATATCTTTTGCATCGTAACTCGGAATTGAGTGATTCCAGTTTATAAAAATTTGTAAAATTGAGATCTATTTAATGGTGAATTTTAATTGATTTTGGAGTTCAATTGCTCTCTGTTTTGGCATTTATTTGCTTTTCTCTTTGATGACGCGTAGACGTTGAATTGTGCGACGCGGAGGAAGATCAAGCAACCCAAGAGCAAGCTTCAGATCAAGATCAGGACCTATTCCAAGGCAAGTTGTGCTTTGATCATGTTGAACCCATGTTTATAAAATTGCTATGTTTGTTTTACAATATTGCATATATTTCAAATATACAATTGTTTCAAAATTAGATTGGGTTTAGCTAAAATACCGATTGATCTATACCCTACCTTGTCATTATATGCCATGAACCATTGTCACCCTAGATTGGTTTAATATAGTTGATTAATAATTATGATCAACATTGGAGGTTAGACCGTATTAGTTGCTTAGCCATGCCACGCCATCACATGTGTCGTAATCATTGTTAATTAATCTTGATTAACGGAATATGGAACAATGTTATGAACTTGTGTGTCATGTGGGATCACACGACGAGATTGAGTTGTTGTGGCGAGTCATGTCACGCAACGATGTTGAATTGTTGATGGCACGTGGTGCTTGGTAATCAACTGGGTGATGATAACTTAGATTGGGGCAAGTGGCAAGGGCGAGGAGGCCAAGGTGGGCCCGATGGGCGATGGTATGTGGAAGTCTTGCCTTGATCACACTAAGGACTTAACCTTGCAAGCCTTTGACCTGAGTCAATCATGCAACCACATGTCTGGTATGGGCCAGCCTAGCTGAGTAATTTGCAAAGTCTTAATTTTGATACTATCGTGGTCGGTGTGAGTTCCCGGGTCAGGGTGTAATTCACATGGCGCAAGAGGGGGGCCCTGGATGTGGTTTGAGACCGCTTGATGTTGAAACCTTAGCGGTAGTATCGGGTTAAGATAGAGCATTGTAAAGGCTTTGTTATAATCACTCGCCTTGGTGGTGTTTGGTTGTATCATCGTGGGTAAAGTGCATAACCTCTGCAGAGTGTGAAACTATTCGGATAGCCGTGCTCGCGGTATTGAGCAATGCTCGGGAATTACAGTTAAGGGTTAGCTTAATTAATTGGACAACTTGGTTGGGATGGCGGAATGCCATGTGGAAGATGGAATTTAACTTAGGATTGGAAACTTGGTTTACTTGAGAAATCTGAATTTATTTATTATCGTTATTTGTTTTACATCCTTTACAATCTATATATCAGATTCGTTCATAAATCTTGCTTATTGCAAAATAGCCATGATAGCCTATCCATTGGAATAAGCCTTGCATATAGATACATGGAATTGCATTCTGTGCACAACTTGTTGAGTGCTTTAAGTACTCACCCTTGCCAAACAACATTAATCAACAGTTGAAGAATCTACACCTGTGTTGGAAGATGAAGTCCAAGAAGACACGAGTCATTAGGGTCCGAGCCTTGTCGGTTGCCTGTGGTGACTGATGAGCTACCTACGTTTCTACTTTCCGCTGCTTAATTATTAGCTTATATTCTCAGTCTTGCCCTGCGTGGCTTAATAATGTAAGTTGGTCATAAGATCATACATTTAGTTATATCAATAAATGAACTATTATTCTATTATCGTTATGTATGATGTGATATGTACCAATGTTAAGCTGTGTGCACTAGCGTTGATCCTGGGAATAGTGCAGTAAACACAGTGGGTTCGAATCAGTGGATTCGGGTCCTTACAAGTTTTCATTAAAGCTCAAATTTTAATTTTCAACAAGCTTAGTATGATGTGATAATATGAACTTAGACATGACTAAGCTAGCAATGATCCTCAGAAAAGTAGCAAGGTGCATAACATGAATGCTAATTCAATTGCGTAATAGACAAAGCATAGAAGACAGAAAATAAAGTATATATGTTATGCATGATGAAAATCTTCTCGAGACTCCCCCTCAACAAGTGAATCAATTTTAACCACAAATCTAGTTCAAATTGAGTTATTACCAGAATTAGTTAAGAAAACCTTCAAATGAACTCTACTAAAACCAAAAACACACACTGTGAAGAGGAAACCAAGAAACTGAAAACTAAGTGGTATATAGAGCATAGAAAAGATAGTAGAGAACACTATAACTCAAACTCGCTCTCATCTTCCAACATGACTAATCATAGGAAAGCTAACTCTACAAATCCTATCTAGGGAGTGCACACAGACCTTGTCTATCCAGGGGGCCCAAAACCGGCTAGACCTATAAGACTGTGAGGGAACTCAACCTAAAGAGAAGGGAAGACAACTAATTAAGCATGATAGCAACTTATAGCATAAGATGAGAGGTTCATGCATAGCATACCAGAAGTCTAGATTAAGTGAACTCAGAACTCTAAAAGCAATGCCCAAAGACACCCAAAACATGCAAAGAAAAGGAAATACTAGAAGTAAACATATAATACATAATATAGAGAACCAATTCCCCCTTAAGAGATGCCGTAAGGGCTCACGACTCCAAGCTCTCCTCTCAAGGCCAAAAACCTAAAGCTATCCAAAGGCTTGGTAAAGATATCGGCAATCTGGTGGTCACTCTCCATAAATTGGAGCACTATGTCACCCTTCTCCATATGGTCTCTAAGGAAGTGATATCTAATGTCAATATGCTTGATCCTAGAGTGATGCATTGGGTTCTTGGCTATGTGAATAGCAGAAGTGTTATCACAGAAATGTGGAACACTATCTATAGCTAACTGAAAGTCCTGCAAGATCTATCTCATCTAAAGCACCTAACTACGACAACTAGCTGCTGCAACATACTTGGCCTCAGCGGTAGACTGTGTAACTCTAGACTGCTTCGTAGATGACCAAGAAACAAGAGAAATGCCAATGGATTGGCAAGTGCCAGATTTGCTCTTCCTATCTATCCTGCAACCAGCAAAATCTGCATCTGAAAAGACTCAAAGGGACAGACAAGAAGAGGAAGAGTACCAGATAGCTCGAAGGTACCTAAAGATGCGCTTCACCGCCTAGCGGTGAGAGGCACTAGGAGAGACCTGAAATCGAGCGCAAAAATACACAACAAAGTGTATGTTCAGCCTTGAGACAGTGAGGTATAAGAGGGAACAAATCATACTTCTGAACTCCTTATGATCAACTGGCTCACCATCCTCATTAGGCTCAAGAATGGTCTGGTGGCCATAGGAGTCATAACCGATTTCCCTTCAGACAAGTCAAAACGTCTTAGGAGGTCTCGAATGTACTTGCCTTGATGCAAAAAAATACCCTCCTGAGTCTGCTTGATGTGGAAGTCGAGAAAATAGCTTAACTCGTCCATCATACTCATCTAAAACTTTGTGCTCATCACATATATATGAAAACTGAGATACAACAATATGCGAGGAGCAATCAAAGATAATGTCATCCACATAGATCTAGACAAGGAAAAAGTCCAAGTCTACGTTTCTGAAGAACAAGGTCATATCTACCTTACCCATCTCAAAACCATAATTAAGAAGGTAGGACTTAAGCCTCTTATACCACGCTCTAAGGGCCAACTTAAGTCCATACAAAGCCTTAGAAAGCTTATAGACATGGTTTGGGTACTTGGGGTTCTCGAAGCCTGTAGGCTGTTTCATATAAACCTCTTTCTCGATATACCCATCGAGGAATGCACTCTTGACATCTATTTGACAGTTTAAGCCCTTGGATGATGAAAATGCAAGCAAGATTTTAATAGCCTCTAGTCTAGCTACAAGGGCAAAGGTATCCTTAAAATCAAGACCGTAAACCTGAGAAAAGCAACTAGCCTAGCCTTGTTCCTAATGACAACCCCATCCTCACTTTCCTTGTTCTTGAACACTCACTTGGTCACAATGACATTATGACCAGATAGAGGCTCAACAAGCTATCAGATCTGATTTCTCTCAAAGTTCTCTAATTTCTCATTCAATGGATTTATCCAGGATTGATCGGATAATGCATGAGAAACATCCTTCGGCTCAAAAGAAGCAACGAAGGCAGAATGGAGACAGACCTAACTTTGAGCGAGTGACACACTCCAACAGATCACTAATCATCTGATCAAGTGGATGACGCCACTGAATTTGATGAGGAGGTTTAGAAGCAGAAGTAGCCTCTGTCTCATCAACAGAAGAGGTAGGAACAGAGCCACTAATTATAGGAGAGTCTGAAGGTAAGGGCTGGTCTTCCTATGGTGTAGAGATAAAAATAGGAGGCGCGTTAGGTGTAGAGGGGACTGGATCAGGTAGAATACCATCATCCTCTACAAAGATGGTCTCTAAGAGGAAAGAAGAACCTGATATATCTGGTCTAGTTCCTGGACTAGCCTCATCAAAGGTTACCTCATAAGTCTCTATAATTTTATTCCCCTCACAACTCCAAACCCTATAGCGACGAGAAGAAGTCGAGTAACCTAGAAAGATACCATCAAGAGAACGTGACTCGAACTTATCTAGGTTCCCAGACTTTAGAATAAAAACATTTGCATGTAAAAACACAAAAATAAGCAACACATGGCTTTCATCCATACCTCAACTCGTATGAAGTGTGGTGAAAGTATGCTCTCAAGAAAACTTGATTGGACACATGGCAACCAGTAGCTATAGCCTCAGCCCAAAACTTCCTAAGAGTACTATACTCATCTAGCATCGTCTTGGCCATCTCGACTAAGGTCCTGTTCTTTCTTTCCACTACACCATTTTGTTGAGAGACGTATGGAAAGGAGAACTAATGCTTAATACCTGACTCCTTACATAAGCTCTCAAAGTAAGGGTTCCTGAACTCCGTGCCATTATCACTCTATATAGCTCGTAAGGCATCTAGGAGCTCAAAGGACAACCTACAAACCAAACCCCCGAAATGGGTAAAAGACTCATCCTAAGAGGCCATGAAAAACATCCAAGAATACCTCAAAAAATCATCAACAATGACAAAAATATACCACTTCCCACCCACTGACTACACTCTAGCTGGACCAATAGTGTTAATATGTAAAAGCTGTCCTAATGCATCAGTTATCATAACAGTGACTAGATGATGAGAAGCAGCAACCATCTTGCCATATCGGCAAGGAGAGCAGACCAAGTCTTCAACCATCTTGAGTTTGGGAAAACCACAAATGAGATCATGGCTGCTAACTCGGGTCAAATAATAAAAGCCAATGTGATCGAGTCTCCTATGTCAAAAGGAGAGATCACGGGACTCTAAAGCAACTAGGCAACAGAGAGAATCACTAGAAGAAACAGCAAAGTCAGCATGAAAACTCTCCTATACCTACAAATCCCGTAAACTAAACCTTCAAAAGAATCGAGAATTCTACAAGCATTACGCTTGAAGCTCACCTCGAAATAGTCATCGGTAAGATGAAAGATAAAAGGAAAATTGTATCGTAGCTTACTTACTAAGGTAACGTCCTCAAGAATAAAATTATCATTAATATGTACGGTACCTATAGCAATGACTCTACTTGAAGAGGCATCCCCAAAGGTGATTAGCTCATCACCGAGAGTACGGACTAGGGAAGAGAACAAACAAGAATCTCCGGTCATGTGGCGAGAACAGTTGGAGTTTACAATCCAAACATCTCCCTTCCTAGCCCTACACACCTGAATCAAGGAAAGCTAGATGTCGGTGACTCAATACTGAGGTAGATAAGTACATATCTCGGAACCCAATACTGAGCCACACGACGAGCAGAAGTACCGGTTAAGGAAGCAAAAGAATAAACTCTAACGTTTCTCTGACACTCAACTCTCACAAAATCAGGAACAACACCTGTAGAACGTACAGGAGTTGAAGCTGGGTTGGTCCGCCAACGTGCAAAGGCCAGACCATCCCAGTAACGCTTCTTAAACCTCCTACTGGTGGGAACAAATTCATGCCATTGATATCCACCTCAATGAGAAAAATGAGGAATATCAAGAGCACGTCGGAAGAGCTGACCACGAATAGCTCTAGGACCAAAAGCAGAATGAACAGTCTAAAAATCAAGTCCTGGACATTGTCCAATAGCAGAAGACTCTCGAGTTTGTCGAGGAGCCATGGGTGCCTTAGGATACTCAGAGTCTGGGGATGACCCTGAATACCCCTAAGAGCACGAACACGCTCACTACGTGCTATCTTGGCATGTCTAAAGCAGAAGTCAGCTAAATGTCCATCTTCTGATAGAAGGTGCATTAGTACTTTGTCTTGCTAAAGGTGAAGCAGCAGGAGGGGCAACCTTCTCACCATAGATCCCATGGACAATGCCGGCTGACCTAAACATTGTGTGCTAGACCTAGGAGCAACCACAATCTCACCACTCATGGAGGCACGCACAATGGTGGAAGGATGTGCTGAACGTGCTCCAAGTAGTTGAATACTAGACCCTGATTGAATCTACTAATCTTAAATTGGTCCAGGATGAGATTGAGCTTCTTCTTGCCTCTAACAAACTTCTCAAGAGTGCTCATGAGGTACTCACACTCCTGGAAAAAAAGGGCACATGAAGAACAGGGGGAGAAGATGATGAAGAGCCAGAAGAGAAAAACAAACAGCATGTGCATATCTCTCCCTATGCACGTCCGCCTCAATCTTGAAGGCCTCATAAGAAACGCACTCGATATTCCTAATCCTAGTAGTCTGTGCCTCTAACTTCTTTCTAAGCTCATCATAGATTCTACCCATCCCCCCCTTAATCTCAGCACAGCTAGCACAAGCAATTTGTGACATAGCTAGTAGTCCTTAATTAGCAAGTTCAGCACACTTGATATTCAAAGCATCATTGTCAAGTTTTAGTTGCCTACAGCCCTCACATGAGCCAACTGGGTCCTTAGAAGCAAATTGTTCAAGTTCTTCATTTCTAACAAAAAGCTTTCTAAGGTGAGTAGTCATGGTATCAATCTTAGCTCGCAAGAAGCACATGTAGGAGCATGAAGAAGACTAGCATCAATAGAAATAGCATCAGTAGTACTCAAGCTAGCATTTTTCACTCTAACCACCTCAACCTTAGAAAGCACACTATCATGCAAGGTTCTTAGGTTCTCCAACTCCACAAGCAAGGCATCGCACAAAGAGCAGTCATCAACATCACGGGAGTGTCTAGATCTAAGTGAAGCAAGCTCTTGTGATAGACAACCTACCTCCTTCTCTAACACCAAACACCTAGCTCTAGCTCTAGCATGAAATTTCCCTAACTTGTAGAAAGCATCGTTGAGCTCATCATAGGTAGGTACCTCATTAGACTCGTTGTAGAGGTCATCGTCATTGATGTCGTTCTCATCCACCATGAATCATATTCCGGTGAAGTCGTCGCCGCCCTTGGTATTCTCTTGTGGATCATCCTCTCCATCATCTCTCCATGTCTCGGTGTCGGAGAGGGAGATGTTATCGAATGCGGCGAGGACACAGTGGAAGAGCTTGTTGTACTTCGTGAACTTGTGGTGCTTCTTCTCACGCGCGGGATCACGAGCTAGAGCCTTCTTGTTGCGGTTTTTGTTGGTGTGGTCATTCTTGTTCACACCGTCGTAGTCGTTCTTGCCCTTGTCCAACTTGGGGCAGTTTGCCCGAATGTGGTTGGGGCCACCACACTCGAAGTTGGTGAAGAAACCTCTCTTCCTCTGTCACCCTCTTGTATGCTCATCACTAATCTCACAGAGAGCTGAGAGGGAAGCACCAAAAGAAATCTCAGAAGTGATGAGATCGGTGACCAAGGCCATCGACTGTGACTCTCTCTTACATGAGACGACATCAGTCTCATGAGTCTAGAGTAAGGAATCAAGACCACCAAGAGTTAGACTCGACAAGTCCGTGGTGTCCTTGATGGAGGTCACCTTCATCTCGCAAACACGGAGGTCGAATGCCGTAAGAAAATGCCTAGCGTTCTTAAGTCAAAGTATGTACCTATAGCTCAGAGATCACTCAAGATCTTGGTGAAACGACCAAAACACTTGTCTAAGGACTCTCCAGCTTTTTGTAGTCATGCTTGTATTGGTCTTGCCTCATCGTCTTGATCTGAGTGGTTCCCTCATGGTAAGCATCAAGGGTCACCAAGATCTGGTGGGCAAATCGCAGATGAGAGACCCTATCATACTCACTGCGCCTAAGGCCCTATATGAGGATGTTTCTTGCTATAGCGTTAGCCTCAACATTAGACATATTTATAGCATTAACATTCTTATCAGCAGGAAACCTCATACGGGAGCTTAACCTTCTGCCAGAACGAAAATCCCTGAGCATTGATGTTGAAGGACCGAGATGGCGAATAGAGGGGGGGGTGAATGGTCGCAAATAAAAATTCCCCCAAAATACTCCAACAAAAACCTCGACAAGATCGCTCAAAGGAAATTGTGAAAAACCCGAAAAACTAGACAACTATGTGTACCCCAAGCTTGCATTGATAAGTACCATAAAATATGTGGGGATTTTTGAGTCACAATCCTGGTTGTCTAATGTCCAAGATAAAGAGAAATCAATTCAAACTCTTGCTTTTAGAAAGGACATCAATTCAAATCACAAAAGTCACTTTCAGAAAAGCAAAAGCAAAATTTCCAGAACTTGTCCTCAATTTGCACAGGAGGTTGGTGGGTTTCTGCAGCTCACAAAATTCTGAGAATTTTTCTCCCTATGAGCATCAGAATCGTGAAGCACTCCACCAAATTTTTCCTCAAAAACCGTTACAAAAAAAACAGGAAAAATCTAAGAACACAGTATGCTCAAGAACATCGAGCAGAAAGTTTGGGGCTCGGTTTTCACCTCATGGCGCCCAAAACGTGCAACAAGTGAACTTCAAAATTTTTCTACAGGTGTATATCAGAGTCCCGCACCTCCTCCAAGAAGAATCACTCAAAAAGGAGTTTTCTATATTTTTACAAAAATCAAACACTGACTGCTGTGCGAAGAACAAGTTCTGAACAAAGTTGGAACTTGAAAGAAAAGATGTTCTCTACTCAATCCAAGAGTGCAAAAGAGATGTAAAACCATATGAACACACTCAAAACATCCAAGATCAGTAGCATTTAGAAGGAGGGGAGGCAAATCCAAATTACTTGAAAGTAAATTGCGGGAAAGTAAGTGCTGAATTTAAATTGCGTAAAGTAAAGACATAATGTAAATGCGCAAAATAAATTCAGAGGTGGATGGATAAATCTTTCATTTCTGGAAGGGGAAGTTACAAAGCCTCACATTCATGTGGGCAAAGCTCAAATGAGCATCAAAAACCTCAACACCTTCAAGGGAAGGAGGCTACCCCTCCACCCCTATTTATACTACTCTTGGGCCACCTACCACCCTTGGATGAGTCCTTCAACCCGAGAGCACTCATCTAAGGCTAGGATTAACCCACACACACAGCCATGCAAGGGCTAACCCAAAACCCACACACATACCGGGTTTTCTTGCACGGTTTTCAAAGCATACTACCTAGACCCGCTAACCTATCAACTAGACCTCAATCCGACGGCCCTCATTGATCCACGCGGCATCTAGCTAGCATCAACTCCTTTCCTTGTCTTCTTGACTTGCCCGACTCCGCCTTCGATCATCTTCCGCGATCTCCCAACCGTCTGGACCTCCGACGCTCCTCGCCTAGTCCCGGTCATCCTTCGCCTCACCATGACCTAGCACCGTCGCCCTACAACCATCAAAGACAAGGAAACTCCTCACATAGCAATGCCCACAAAGATGTGCAATAAACCATCCAACTCATCACTACCGCGTCCATACGACCGGTACTGCCACTCCTGGCAGAGACAACTCAAATTGCTTCATTTTGAAAATAAATCCAAATCAAACTCAAACTTGAGCGCACCTTGCTCAAATAAAGTCAAACACTCATCACAAACATGGATGGAACTCCACATGGTCCTTCAATCTCCCCCTTGATGAGTATATTGACAAACCACTCAAAAGGCATAAATTTGAGTTTGAAGAAAATGAAGAAGAAAGCAATTTTTAGTTGCAAAGTTAAACTTGGTCCAAAGATAGAAATTAGAACCATGACCAAGTTGACGAAGAGGAATTTAGATTTTAGAGTTAAATTTAAGAAAGAGCAAGCTTTCAACAAAAACTCTAAAATCCTACTAAACATGTCAAATGTGATTATGAGATTATGATCCAACAGAAGTAGTAGCATAGTTTTACAAAGATCATAATAACCAAATAAGCATTCACATTTTTATCATTTTAGTGATGCCTTTTCTACGTTTTCTCCCCCTTTTGGCAATATAGGCATCAAAAAAAAATTTATGTATGCATGAAATGCAATCGAAAGAGCTTTGAAGATTATCCAATTGATCAAAATGGAAGGATATTACACCAAGCTTGTCAATTTCAGAAGATGACTAAACTAAGACATGTCCAAGTGCAAATACGAGCTTAGTTTTGAATATTTCATTTTTAGCAAGATTAGACAAGTGCAATACTTAGCTTTAGTTTCAAAAATAGAAGAATAGCCACTCTAAGGATCAAAAGGAAAACCTAGAGTTCAACCTACTCAATACTTTGGGGAATCTAGAAGAGCATACAAGGTCCTTCGGGCTCATTTATCACTTAATGCAAATTTTGATTTATCATCATACAAGACATAGCGGGGTGCAAATGTTTGACATTATTTGCATTCTTTACCCACATATGTCTTTGTTTTTAATTTATTTGCATTTTCTTTTGACAACCAATTGACTCAAGCCGTATGCGACCATCTCAAGATGAACTCTTAAGAGGATGGTCTAGGTCAAACACGATGTATTCCAAGTTCATCCCAAGTGCAATGGGAAGCGGTCTTGTGAATGCAAGGTGTTGAGTCATATGTGAACAAGAAGAGTCAATTTTGTTAATTTTCATTTTTTTTGCACAATGATTCATGAGCAATTGAAAGACTCTAGCATGGATCAAACTAGTTTCACCCAAGTTGCTATAGGGACTTTAGAGAACTCCTAAATTTCTCAAATTATGGCACAAACCTCTAGAGAAGAAACCTAGCAAGTAAAAGCAACAAGTTTCATCAAGTTTTTCATTTAAGGCTTATTTCATTTTTAAGCTTAGCAAGTTAAATGAATTTGGACATACCTAAGCTAGTGATTTTCTTCAAATGATGTAGCATGGTGTATAGCATGAAGAAGAAATCAATTGCATAATAGACAAAGCTCATAATACAGAAAATGCAGTCTAAATGCAATGCATGAACAGATTCCCAAACTCCCCCTCAACAAATGAATCAATTTTAAGCTCAAATCTGGTTAAAGTTGAGTTATTATCAAGATTAGGCATAAAGAAAACCCGAATGAACTCAATAACAAACGGAAAAACAGAATGAGGAGAAGAAGCCGAGAAAGCGCAAAACTGGATGGCTATTGAGCATAGATAAGATAGAAGAGACTCACTACGGCTTAGACTCGCTCTTATCTTCCCAATGGATGACATAGGGAAGTCGACTCTAGATCCCAACTAAGGAGTGCACACAGCACTGTCTACCTGTGAGGCCCAATACCGCTAGACTTATAAGACGTGAGGGAACTCAACCTAGAGAGAAGAGAGAACACTAATCACGCATGATAGCAACCTAAAGCACAAGATAAGAGGTCCATGGAAGGCATGCTGAAGTCTAAGTGAGTGAACTCAACTCAAGAAAACAAGCCCAAAGTCACCCAAAAGAAACACAAAGAAAAGAAAAGCTAAGTGGAAGAAAACATATAATACATAATATACAAACCAGCTCCCCCTCACGAAAAGCCGTAAGGGCTCACGACTCCAAGCTCACTCCTCAAGGCAACAAACTGAGCTATCCAAAGGCTTGGTGAAGATATCGCTAATCAAGGTCACTCTCTCTAATCGAGCGCGATATCTCCCTTCTCCACATGGTCTCTAAGGAAGTGATATCTAATATCAATGTGCTTGGTCCGGAATGTTGCAATTGGGTTTTTAGCAATGCAAATAGCTGAAGTGTTGTCACGTAAAATTGGCACACTCTCTATCTCTAACCCATAGTCCCGTAAGGTCGATCTCATCTAGAGCACTGCTACAACAATCGGTGCGAGAACATACTTGGCCTCGGTGGTGGGTGTGCAACCCTGCATCGCTTCCTAGATGACCAAGAAACAAGAGAAGTGCCAATGAATTGGCAAGTGCCAGAAGTGTTCTTCCTATCTATCCTACAGCCAGCAAAGTCGGCATCAGAAAAGGCTCTAAGAGATAGACAAGAAGACGAAGAGTACCAAATACCATAATCAGTGGTAGCACGAAGGTACCTGAAGATGCGCTTGACCGCCTGGCGGTGAGAGGCACGAGGAGAAGCTTGAAATCGAGTGCACAGACACACAGCAAAATGTATGTCCGGCCTCGAAGCAGTGAGGTACAAGAGGGAGCCGATCATGCTCCGAAACTCCTTTTGATCAGTAGGCTCACCATCCTCATCGGGCTCGGGGACAGAAGTGGTGGCCATAGGAGTCATCACTTGCTTCCCATCAGACATGTCGAAGCGCCTCAGGAGGTCACGGGTATATTTGCCTTGATGCAAGAAAGTACCCTCCCGAGTCTGCTTGATTTGGAAGCCAAGAAAGTAGCTCAACTCGCCCATCATACTCATCTCAAACTCTGTGCTCATCACCTCGTAAAACTGAGACACAAGCGAATGAGACGAGCCACCAAAATGATATCGCCCACATAAACGGACAAGAAGAAAATGAGACTCATGGTGTCGATGAATGAGTTTTGTCTACTATACCCATTTTGAAGTCATGGTGAGAAGATAAGACTTGAGCCTCTCATACCATGCTCTGGGGGCTGCTTGAGTCCATACAAAGCTTTGGAGAGCTTGTATACATGACTCGGAAACTTGGGGTTCTCGAATCCTGGAGGTTGTTTGACATAAACCTCTTCCTCAATATAGCCATTGAGGAATGCACTCTTGACATTCATTTGATAGAGCTTGAAACCCTGGGATGCAGAGAATGCAAGCAGGATCCTAATAGCCTCTAGTCTAGCTACAAGGGCAAAGGTCTTCTCAAAGTCAAGACCTCAACCCGAGAAAAGCCCCTGCAACTAGCCTAGCCTTGTTGCGAATGACAACCCCATCCTCTCTGCTTGTTTTGAACACCCACTTGGTCCCAATGACATTATGACCGGATGGGGCTCGACAAGCTGCCATACCTTGTTCCTCTCAAAGTTCTCAAGTTCCTCATGCATAGCATTAATCCACGATTCATCGGATAATGCATGAGAAACATCCTTCGGCTCAAAGGAGGCAACAAAGGCAGGTGGAGGCAGAAACTCGACAAACCTGATTTTGAGCGAGTAACCCGCTCAAACAGATCACCAATGATCTGATCAGGTGGATGAGATTTCTGGATATGACGGGGAGGACCAGAAGCAGAAGTGGCCTCTACCTCATGCACAGAAGAGGTAGGAGCAGAGCCACTCGCTGAAGGAGAGTCAGAAGGCAAGGGCTGGTGTCCCTGAGGTGCAGAAATGGAAACAGGAGGCACCTCAGGTGTAGAGGAGACTGGATCCGGTGGAACACCATCATCTCTATCATCCTCATCTTCTACAAAGATGGTCTCGGAGGGATAACAAGAGCCTGAAACATCGGGTCGAGCTCCTGAGCTAGCCTCATCAAAGGTCACATCACAGGTCTCTATGATCCTATGCGCATCAATGCTCCAGACCCTATAGCTACGAGAAGAAGTCGAGTAACCTAGAAAGATACCATCAGAAGAGCGAGACTCAAACTTATCTAGGTTACCAGACTTCAAGATAAAACACTTGCAACCGAAAACGCGAAAATGAGACACACTGGGCTTTTGCCCATACCTCAACTCATAAGAAGTGCGATGCAAATGTGCTCTCAAAAACACGTGATTAGAAACATGGCAAGCAGTAGCTATAACCTCAGCCCAAAACTTCCTAGGAGTACTGTACTCGTCTAGCATCGTCCCGCCATCTCAACTGTGGTCCTGTTCTTCCTTTCCACTACGCCATTCTCACGAGGGGCGAGGGAGAAGAGAAGCGATGCTTTAAACCGACTCCACACAAAAACTCTCAAAGTAGGAATTCTTGAACTCCGTGCCATTATCACTGCAGATAGCTCGTAATGCACCAGGAGCTCAATAGACAACCCTCTTGATCAAACCCTGAAGTGAGAAAAGGTCTCATCCTTCGAGGCCATGAAGAATACCCAAGAGTATCTAGAAAAATCATCAACAATGACAAGAACATACCACTTCCCTCCTGCCGATCGCACTCTATTTGGACAAACGGTGTCCATATGTAAAAGCGTCCTGGTGCATCATCATCACTACGGTGGATCGGAGGATGAGAAGCGAGAACCATCTTGCCATGTCGGCAAGGAGAGCAAACTAAGTCTTTGACCATCTTTAGTTTGGGCAAACCCGAATGAGATCGTGGTCGCTAACTCGGGTCAAATGATCAAAACCAATGTGACCAAGTCTCCTATGCCGAAGGAGAGATCACGGACTCGAAGCAATCAAACATCGAAGAGAGTCTCCGGAAGAAGCGTAAAAATCAGCACAAAAGACTCTCCCAAATCTAGAAATCCTCAAACTAACCCTCCCGATGAATCAAGGATTCTACAGCATTACTCTTGAAACTTACCTCAAAGAGTCATCGATAAGTCGAGAAGCAGAGAGCGATTGTATTGCGACTTACTTACTAAGGCAACATCTTTAAGAATGAAATTTTGTTAATGCAGATGGTACCTTTAGCAATGACTCTACCTGAAGATGCATCCCCAAAAGTGCTTAACTCATCACCGGGGGCTCGGACTAGGGAAGAGATCCAACGAGAATCTCCGGTCATATAACGAGAACAACCGGAGTCAACAATCCAAACATCGCCCTTCCCCATCCGATTTAACTCGATCAAGACACAAGAGAGAAAGATGACTCAAGATCTTGGGATAGAGTGAAGACTTAGGAACCCAATATCAACCATACGACACCTCAGTACCACCACGTAAGAAGATCGACTCGAGTGTCTCTGTGACGCTCAACTCTCACACGATCAGAGCAACTCGTAGATAATCTAGGAGTCAAAGCGGGTTGGCACGCCGTGGTGCAAAAGCCGGACCATCCCAAAGAAGGCTGCTGGATCTCCTACCGGAAAACACCTCACGCCACGATATCTACCTCGATGGGAAAACGAGGAATATCAAGAAGACGACGGAAAGATCGACTACGAACAGCTCGTGGCTAAAACTCAAAGAACTAGCATGAAAACCGAGTCCCGAACGCGCCCAAACACAAGCGACTCTCTAACTTTGTCTAGAAGCGGTGTGTGTCTTAGGAGCACTCAAAGTCTCGGGATGACCCTGAATACCCCTAAGAGCAGCAACACGCTCACGCCGAGTGATCTTGGCGCGCCTGAAGCAGAAATCTACTAGGTGACCATCCTTCTTACAGAAGATGCATGTGTACTTCGCCTTGCTAGAGGCAGAAGCAATAGGAGTAACACCCTTCTGGTCAGAAGTCCTATGGACAACCCCAGCAGACCTAAACTTGGTGGTGCTCACTCTGGGAGCTACCACAATCTCACCACTCTTGGAGCCGCGCACAATGGTGGGAGGATGCGCCCGAGCGTGCTCCAAAGGATCAAACCCTATACCTTGATTGAATCTACTAATCTTGGATTGGTCTAGAATAAGATTGAGCTTCTTCTTGCCTCCAACAAACTTCTCGAGAGTGCTCATAAGATACTGGAAATCTCGGAAGAAAGAAGCACAAGAAGAACAGGGGGAAGGAGAGGAAGTAGAAGAACCAGAAAGAGAAGATCTCTCAGCACGTGCTTTTTGTTCCCTTAGCACGGCTGCCTCAATCTTGAGGGCCTCACAAGAAACGCAAGGAGCATCTCTAATCCTAAGGGTTTGGTCTTTTAACTTCTTCTTAAGCTCGACATGGATTTGATCCACATCATCCTTAACCCCAACACACAGCAAGCAACCAGTTTGTGACTTAACTAGTAAATCCTTAGCAAGTTGATCACACTTGACATTCAAAGAATCATTGTCAATTTTTAGTTGCTTACAACCCTCACATGAGCTGACTGGGTCCTTAAAAGCATGCAATTCAAGTTCATCATTTCTAGCAGAAAGCTTTCTAAGGTGTTCGCTCATGGCATCAATTTCGGCAAGCAATTTAGGGCAATTAGCACATGATGGAGTGGAGTGAGCATGAAGAAAACTAGCCTCAACAGGAATAGCATCAATAGAACTAGTGCTAGCATTCTTCAACCTAAGACCATCAAGTTCAGCAAGCACACTATCATGTATGGTCCTTAGGTTCTCCAACTCCACAAGAATAGCATCACACAAAGAGCAATCATCAGTGACTCGGGAGGGAGAAGATCTAAGTGAAGCTAACTCCCGAGTCAAGGTACCTACTTCCTTCTCAAGCTCCGTACACCTAGCTCTAGCTCTAGCATGAAATTTTCCTAATTTGCAGAAAGCTTCGTTGAGCTGGTCATAGGAGGGTACCTCATCCGAGTCATTTGTAGAGCTCGAGTCGTGATGTCGTTGGTGTCGGCCATGAAGCACATGCCGGAGAAGTCATCGCCGCCCTTCTTCTCTTGCGGATCATCCTCGCCCTCGTCGCTCCATGTCTCCATGTCGGAGAGGTTGATGTCGTCAAGCGCGGCGAGGACGCGGTGGAAGAGCTTCTTGTTCTTGGAGAAGTTGCGGTACTTCTTCTCGGCGCGGTTTCGAACCTGGAGGCTTCTTGTTGCAGTTCTTGTCGGTGTAGTCGTTCTTGCCCGAACCGCCAACGTCGTTCTTGCCCTTCTCCAGCTTGGGACAATTCGTCCGAATGTGGTTGGGGCCACCACACTCGAAGCAGGTGATCATGCCACCTCTCTTCCTCTCTCTCACCCTCTTGTATGCATGAGAAAACTTGCGAGCGAGAAGAGCAAGCTCATTTTCTGGAAATTTTTCCAGTTGGTCATCGCTTAGCTCGCAAAGGGCGGAAGGAGAGAAACCAATAGAAGGATCAAAAGAAGAAGATCCAATGGGATCGGTGACCAAAGCCATCGACTGAGATTTCGTCTTCTGAGAGACGACATCGATCTCATGAGTCTTGAGGCGGGAATAAAGCCCGTCAAGAGTCAGAGTCGATAAGTCGGTGGTGTCCTTGATGGTGGTCACCTTCATCTCCCAAACCCGATGGTCGAGTGCGGTCAAGAAATGCCGAGCATTGTCCGAGTCGGGTATATGCAACCAAGCGCCGGAGGTCGCTCAAAATCTTTGTAAACCGACCAAAACACTCGCCGAGACTCTCACGGGCGTTGATCAAACTTGTTGTACTCGCTTGAACTAGTCTGCCTCACGTCTTGATTTGAGTAGAGCCCTCATGGTAAGCATCAAGGGTTACCCAAATCTCGTGAGCGGAGCGAAGGTGAGAAATCTATCATACTCATCATGGCTAAGACCAGATGAGAATGTTCCTTGCCTTAGCATTCGCCTCAACGTCAACCATATTGATGGCCGTGACATTTTCATCAGCAGGAACCTCATACGGGAGTTTCACCTTCTACCATATCAGGTAGCCCTGGGCAGTGATGTATGACTCCATCCGGGACTTCCAAAAAGGAAAATCAACTCCATTAAAGATGGGAGGCTTGGTGGAATATTTGTCAGTCGCTATGGCTCTTGAGACCGGTCAAGATCTAGAAAGAGCAGAACCGGCTCTGATACCAGTTGAAGGACCGAGATGGCGAACAAAGTGGGGGTGAATGGTCGCAAATAAAAATTCCCCCAAAATACTCCAACAAAAACCTCGACAAGATCGCTTAAAGGAAATTGTGAAAAACCCGAAAAACTAGACAACTATGTGTACCCCAAGCTTGCATGGATAAGTACCATAAAATATCTGGAGATTTTTGAGTCACAATCCTGGTTGTCTAGTGTCCAAGATAAAGAGGAATCAATTCAAACTCTTGCTTTTAGAAAGGACATCAATTCAAATCACAAAAGTCACTTTCAGAAAAGCAAAAGCATTTCCAGAACTTGTCCTCAATTTGCATAGGAGGTTGGTGGGTTTCTACAGCTGAAAAAATTCTGAGAATTTTTCTTTCTATGAGAACCAGAGTCGTGAAGAACTCCACCAAATTTCTCCTCAAAAAGCCTTACAGAAAAAACAGGAAAAATCTAAGAACACAGTATGCTCAAGAACTTCGAGCAGAAAGTTTGGGGCTCGGTTTTCACCTCATGGCGCCCAAACGGTGCAACAAGTAAACTCCAAAATTTTTCTGCAGGTGTATATCAGAGTCCCACACCTCCTCCAACAAGAATCACTCAAAATGGATTTTTCTATATTGTTAAAAAAATCAAATACTGACTGCTGCGCGAAGAACAAGTTCTGAACAAAGTTGGAACTTGAAAGAAAAGATGTTCTCTACTCAATCCAAGAGTGCAAAAGAGATGTAAAACCATATGAAAACACTCAAAACATCCAAGATCAGCAGCATTTAGAAGGAGGGGAGGCAAATCCAAATTACTTGAAAGTAAATTGCGGGAATGTAATTGCGGGAAAGTAAATGCTGAATTTAAATTGCGTAAAGTAAAGACATAATGTAAATGCGCAAAATAAATTCAGAGGTGGATGGATAAAACTTTCATTTCTCTAAGGGGAGGTTACAAAGCCTCACATTCATGTGGGCAAAGCTCAAATGAGCATCAAAAACCTCAACACCTTCAAGGGAAGGAGGCTACCTCTCCACCCCTATTTATACTACTCTTGGGCCACCTACCACCCTTGGATGAGTCCCTCAACCCTTGATCACTCATCTAAGGGCTAGGATTAACCCACACACACAGCCATGCAAGGGCTAACCCAAAACCCACACACATACCGGGTTTTTTTGCACGATTTTCAAAGCATACTACCTAGACCCGCTAACCTATCAACTAGACCTCAATCCGACGGCCCTCATTGATCCACGCGGCATCTAGCTAGTATCAACTCCTTTCCTTGTCTTCTTGACTTGCCCGGACTCCGTCTCCGATCATCTTTCGGCGATCTCCCAACCGTCTGGACCTACGACGCTCCTCGCCTAGTCCCGGTCATCCTCACCATGACCTAGCACCGTCGTCCTGCAACCATCAAAAACAAGGAAACTCCTCACATAGCAATGCCCACAAAGATGTGCAATAAACCATCCAACTCATCACTACCACATCCATACGACCGGTACTGCCACTCCTGACAGAGACAACTCAAATTGCTTCATTTTGAAAATCAATCCAAATCAAACTCAAACTTGAGCACACCTTGCTCAAATAAAGTCAAATACTCATCACAAACATGGATGGACCTCCACATGGTCCTTCAGATGTATGAGTCCATCCTGGATTTCCAAAAAAGATAATCCAACCTAGAGAATATTGGAGGCTTGGTGGATTACTTGTCCATCGCCATGCCTCTTGAGACTGGTCAAGATCTAGAAAGAGCAAAATCGGGCTCTGATACAAGTTGAAGGATCGAAAATGGCGATCAGAGGGGGGTGAATGATCACAAATGAAAATTTTCCTCCAAAGAAACCAAACAAGTCCTCTTTATACCAAAGTGCAAAAAAGCGAATTTTCAGAAAAATTTCACCTCTAGGGCGGCACTACCGATGTTAAAATAGCTGGTAGTACCAGAATGAACATTACCCCCAGGCACTACCGTGCTACAATACCCGGTAGCACAGTTATCATAGCATTGCCAAGTCATCGCCTAGGAGTCCAAGCGACCGATGTGGAGCGCTAGGGCCAAGCGCCTTGCCTGATGTGCGTTAGGCGACCGCCTGGTATGGCCAAGCATCGAGGCGCGTGACTAGGCATCGCACCAGGCGTCCTAGGTGGCCAATTGGGGGATGCAGCCGAGGCAATAAGATGCTGGCGGCACGGGCAGTAACCCTAGGTCACACATGTATCAAGGGAGAGGACACAGGAGGACCCTAGGTTCACCACCAGCCGTCTCCAGCCCTCAACCAGTGACTGGTAAGCCCCTCCCCCTTTGCCTTTGCTGTTGGGCAGCTGCTACCGAAGGTGGCAGCAAGGGAGCAGTGGAGCATAGGCAATGACGACAGCATGGCAAGGTATCACACCACCTGCTGTGCCCCCTTCACGCACCATCACCACCTATGATGCTCCCTTGCCACCGCCTCACCCGCCTATGCTCCCGTGCTCTGTTCTGATGAAGTGTTGCTTGATCTCAGTGAAGTGTTGTGAACTGATGGCTATGATGCTCTCTTTATTCATGAAGTGGTGCTTGCCTGCTTGTTGCTGCCTTAGTACCTTATTTTTATGGATTAGTGGGCTAGTGGCTATGCAATCTGTGCTGAACTGTAGATTGAGTAGTGGTTATATGTATGGATTAGTTATAAGTGATTTAGTGCACAATCTTCAAGTGGTGTTTGGTGCTACTGCTGCTGCCTTATTTTGTGGCTTATTGGCTTATTGCACCCATTTGTGCTGATAGTTTTGTGCATCTTTCTTTGGGAATTGAGACAACTCAGTTAGATGATTGATAATGCTGCTGCAATTGTTTTGTACAGGACTTACAAGTACATAGCTGATCAAGCTCCAAGTGCCGCCGTTGGTGAGGCCGGTGATGCTTGCCAAGAGCAAGCATATGATCCATCCAAGTATCCAAAGAAGAAGGCCAAATCGAAGGATCCCAGGTGGAAGTATGGATTTTGGTCGGACTTGACAAACATGGATATGGTGCAATGTGCACTTTGTGGAAAGCAAACGCATTCGGGAATCAAGAGGTTGAAGCAGGATCTTGCCACGGGTCTTAGGGATGTTCAAAAATGCCCAAAACCCACCACGGCAATAATGAGAGGGATGCAAGATTACTTGAACAAGATGGTTAATTTAGATGACGATGAAGAGGAAGGTGGAGGTGATGATGTTCAGGAGGTTGAGGTTAATCAACAAGTATCCTCGAAGGCGTTGTCTTGTCATCCAAGTTCTAGGACAGCTGCCAAGAGGAAGCAAGCTGCTATTTTGTTCAAACCGGTGACCAAAGTAACCAAATCAATAACCTCCATGATAAAAAAGACACTAGAAGAAGTGGTTAAGAAAAGGCATTCCAAGCAGTTGTCCCAAACCTCCATAAAGCAATGTTTTAGGACCAAGGAAGAAAAAGAGAGGATGGATATGCATGTTGCTAATTTATTTTATTAGTGTGGAATACCATTCAATGCTGCAAATTCTAGGAGTTTTGAAATTATGATGGTGTCTGTTGGACAATATAGGCATGGGTACAAGCCTCCTAGATTTCAAGAGTTAAAGGTGCCATTTCTTGCTAAGGCAAGGAGTGAAATCCAAGCATTAATGTTGAAGCAAGAGTTTGGTTGGAGGCAATACGGTTGTACACTAGTGTCAGATAAATGGACTGACAGGAGGGGGAGACACTTGATAAATTTTCTTGTCAATTGTCCTGAAGGGACTTTCTTCGTGGAGTCTGTAGATGCATCCTCTCAGTCGACTAATGCAAGGATGTTAGTTGATTTTCTTGAGAAGAAGATTGTGGAGATAGGCCCTAACAACATCGTTCAAGTGGTCACCGATAATGGTGCCAACTTTAAGGCTGCGGGTAAGTTTCTTTTCTTTGTCGAAAAAACAATCTACCTTATGCTGCAAATTGCTTGGAACTCAATCTTTTCCTTTTGCGGGTAAAATTATTATGGAGAGGTTTTCCACTCTCTTCTAGACCCCTTTGTGCTGCACATTGCTTGGACTTTACGTTACAAAACATCGGAAAGATAAGTGAGTTGAAGAAGGCCATCAATCAAGCCAAGAATGTGACTACCTTCATCTATAGGCACGGGAAGCTTCTCGATGCAATGAGGGAGAAGACAGGAGCGAGGGATTTAGTGAGACCCGCAGCCACTTGATTTGCCACTTCTTTTCTCACTTTGCAGAGTTTATATAAGCATAAGGATGCTTTGCGACTACTCTTTGTTAGTGAGGAATTGACTAGGGTCAAATTGGCTCACACGGAAGCGGGGAAGAAAGTTGTGATATTTTACTTTCCTTTTAGCATGCTGTGTAGGATTGCATAAGAGCATCCCAACCTTTGCAGATTGTATTGAGGATTGTTGGTGGGGATGAGAAGCCTGCCATGCGGGAGTTTTCAGCAAGTATGGATCATGCCAGAAATAAGATAAGAGAGTCTTTTGGAAGCAAACCAAGGGTACTAAAGAAGATAATGGACATCATTGAGAGGTAGTGGGTGCATCAGATGGAGCAAAACCTACATGGGGCTTCATTGTTTTTGAACCCAAACAAAATTTTCAACATTAAAGAAAATGACATTGACTATGCTTCAAGGCTCCGGATTGTATTCAATGATGTGCTTGAAAAGATGATTAATTGTGATGATAATTTGCTTAGAAAGATAAGTGACCAAGCGGACGATTATGAGAAAACGAGGAAGAGCTTTGGAAAGGAATTAGTTGTGATGCAACAAAAAACAAAGAGCCCTTGTAAGTACTAAAATTCTATTCTAAGTTGATTCAATTTTAAACATTTTATGTTTCTAACATAGATACAATGTTTTACATTCTATTTGATTGGTGGGATACTTTTGGTGGCCTTACTAGAGAGCTTCAATAGTTTGCAAGACGCGTCCTCAGCCTTTGTTGTTCGGCCTCCAGTTGTGAGTGCAATTGGAGCATCTTCGAATTTGTAAGCAACTAAGATGTATTTATTTTAGGGCTGCTCATATATTACAAGTATTTTATGTTGTTGATTAGTGATTATTTTTCAGACCCATACAAAAAAAACCGGTTGGAGCACTAAATATTGAATGATTTGGTCTACATTCAATACAACCAGAAGATTGCAGAACGTTTTCAAAAGAGGCGTGTAGAAGGGACAAATTTCAACCTTTGATCTTAGAAGAGTTCCAATGGGACAACAAATGGGTTGAAATGAGTACCGAAGAAGTCCACCATAAGAGAAGATCTTTCATGGGCTCATGTTGATTGTAACATCCCAATTTTTGGCCCATTTGGATTTAATATGGTTTTTGTGGATTTTCTGAATTTTTGGAATTTTCTAGAATTTATTTGGATTTATTTATTATTTTTTAAATATATTCAATATGAAAAGTATTTAAAAGTTTGGAAAGTTTAAATAAAATTTTTCCAAAAATATTTTATTTATGTTCTACATTTCTCAAAATATTTTTAGGAAATTTTGTAGAATTTGTCTAATTTTTTTACTACCTTATTTGTATTTTTATAATTATTGGAATTTTATTAGTATTTTTATAATTACTGGAATTATTTTAAATAAAAAATGTTCTAAAAATTCATATGAATAGTATCGGTCTGCAACCCGATTGGGCCCAGCCCTGTGCATGCCAGTTAGGCCCATGTCCGCTTAGGCCAGCCCATTTACGAGTTCAATCGTGCACCACCGTTGGATTAAGATTTGACGACCAAGGGGCAATGCATGAACCTTCAGGGTGAGTGACTGTTAGATTTGGAACAAGCGGCTGGGATTGATCACGAGGAAAAGGAACTCTAGTGAACTACTGCTGTCAGATTTCATCTATGGGTTGGATTGAGTTGCGTCATCAGGAATCCCATCCGTTGATCTTGACATGTGTATGGCCGCCCGTTATCGTCTTCGTCTCGAACTCTCGATGGAGCTCTGTGGCCATGGCGGATTTGGAGGCCATTTGGCTACGAGAATGGGTTTGGGGCCTTTATAAGGTGCGCATCGGCTGTGCAAGGACATCAGCAACCAAAGCCATCAATCTATTGCAGGATCCGAGCCGTCGATTTGCTGTTCATGGGTTTTTGTCATCGAGACCGGTGCTGCTCGCTTCGCTGTTTCCAGATCTTCCTTTTGCACGTGTTGGTTCGGTCGAAAAACTAGTTGAAACACTGTTGCGCCATAGAATCCGTTGTCGCTCGAGAAGAAAGCCTCGTCGTCATCATTCAATTGCATCAGTGAGTGAGGTAAGGGCACCGGTAGAACCGTGATGTCGGCTCTTCACAATGGTATCCTTCTTTGTCGTCGCCGGCAATCGTTGGTCTGCGTGCTCGGCGTGATGATGTGGCTCAACCCGCTGGTGACATGTGGTGCCAAATGGTAGCTTCGTTAGTGCCACATCGGGCTCATCTACTGAGGTGTCGGCTCAGTGGTCATGTGCGTGTATTGCTTAGTCAGCAAAAATCAGACCCGTATGACAGTTGGTGAAGGGGACGCACAAGACCAGAGTGAAAATAGGCTGCCTATGGTATTCTCATTCGGGGATGATGATGAAGTGGAAGATAAATCAGAACATGACAACTTTCAGGACGAACTATTGATGGAATTGGATTTTAACTTGGAATCCATCAACATTAGAATAAGAAAGGTTATGAAAATGCTACAAATATTCATATTTTATAAGACCATTCTCATCAGACAAGCTGTTGCCTCCATGCATCTAGGATGTTTTGATATTCAATTGTAAAATCTATAATTGGATGTGTCATGTAAATGTCATTGTAGAAATATCTAAGGAGAATAAAATTTTAAAAATCAGATACTAATCATGGAAGTATTACTAAGAGAGTTAGGGGGAAAAACATATCACAGATGGTTTTATTTAAAAACCGTCTGTGATAAACTCATATCATAGACGGCTCTATTTAAAAACCGTCTCTGATCAACACATATCACAGACGGTTCTAGTTAAAAACCGTCTGTGATATGTGTTTTCACAGTCGGATCGAAAACCGTCTGTGATGTGTGTCATATTATCACTGACATATGCTTATAGACAGTTTAGAAAACCGTCTGTGATGACGTTTTCGAACCATATGTAAAAGCCTTCTTTGTAGTAGTGTACCTACTTATGACCAAGTTTAACGGGTGGCAGAAATGCATGGTTGAATAACTTCCTTCCTTTTCCTCGGGATTATACTATACATATATAAAATCTGATGTTTATGTTACAATGAAAATAATACTTAAAATCCTACAAAATTCTTTAAGATTGTAACACCTTAGCCCAAATTCGCTCAAAGCCCAGCCCACCGTTGGGCAGGCCCACGCATGCATAACACCCCACTTACACTTTCGTTCATGTAAAAGAGTAAACCCGGAGGTGTTATGTTTGGACCCAACAGGAATTATAGACTACTACAACTCACTTTGTGCGAGCAATGTGGGACTAATCCTACCACCGCTCCACGTGGCCCACATGGGCCTTCACATTAACAGGCCGGGGTATTACACTCATTCCTCCTTAAGGGCTGACGCCCTCAATAGCACACTGTATACACAGCAGATACCCAGTACCACCCCTCCGTACACGGCCATGCATCCAGTGCCAGCACATCTGCCATGCCGTGTGGCCACTCCGGGCCCACACACGCCATGCGCCATATGCCCATGCCCCTATCCACACGAGCCCGTGCAACGAAGGTTGATGCTCTAAAACCAACTGTAACACCCCGACACAACACGTGCCTAGAATGTCACCTCAACAACCACAACTAATAACAATTGCTCCAAATACAAACAAATTTCAACAAGTAAACTAAATAAAATCTCATATCTACAATAAGCTATGAACCACAAATGTGAACATAATTGAATAAGCAACCACACAACATTACTCCCATGCATAATGACAACTAGAAAAGCATTCTAACAAATAATTTTAGCAACATCAACATCTCATAACTAGCTCCACAATTATGATCAACAAGTAACCCAGATTCACTAATGACCAAGAAGGCATTTAATCAACAAAACTAAATAGAACAAACCCAAATATTACACAATGATCCATGACTATATAAACTAATTTATTCTTTATGGTGAAATTGCTCCAAAGCTAAATATTATGAATGGGCATGAATATGTGATGTGGTGAAGCTAAATCCCATCCCTTCATGACATCCTCAAAGTACCTGAAATATTAAATAAACAAGCGTGAGTCCATAAACTCAGCAAAGTATATCATACAAGGACAAAAGACGCTAAGTTACTAAATAGCAACATACAACATATTTCCTCATCCAAACAAGTAGTGAATCTCAACAGTTAGAATCACATTTTTAATGTCATATGCCATGCATCATGTTTTCATGCTCAAAAATGCACCTTTCATAGCCTATACCAATATAGCTTGAGTGCACACCCGTCGCTGTCGCACCCTTTCTTTCTCTACCATCCTAGTGGAGGGGCCTACAAGTAGGTATCACTCCCATCCATCAACATGGATGGGACTACTTTGTAGGGCTTACAACAGAGCACTCTGGATTAGTCATATGACCTTCTCACTAACCAGGCTTGAATTATTTTCATGTTAAGTGTGCGTCTTAGATCGTGCCGCGTGTTCTGCCGCTTCATCTGCCCCATTCGCTTTTACCCGTTGGATCTGCAAGATAGGGCGGGATGGTCGCCGCGTGACACCCGCAGGGCCAACCACGTCGCATGTTGCTTCCTTTCCTGCATGCTGGCTGTCGGGACCCGAATATGCAAATACGAAACCTCTGTGTATACTGCACTAATCCAGGATTACGCTAGTGCACACAGGATAACATAGATGAATATCACAATCATACACAGCGAAAACATTATGAAAGACATCATATATTAACTAATTCCTGTAGAATGACTATATAGTCAACTTACAAGACTATGCCTCGCAAGGCTAAATAACAAATTAAACTGCAGCGGAATGAAAACGTAGATAAATCTCCCAGTATGCCAAAGGCAACTGATAAGGCTAGCACCCTAAACATTTCTCTCCTTCCGGTACATCTCCTCCAGTATTGGTGTAGACTCCTCAACTGATGATATTGTTGTGGGCAAGGGTGAGTACTTAAGGCACTCGAGAAGTTGTGCACAGAATGCAACTCTAACATAGCTATATGCGAGGCTTATTTCAAAGGAATGGCTAATATGGCTCTTTTGCAATAAGTAGCATTTATGAACAAATACGATAAATAGATTGTAAAGATAGTAAAACAAATACTACTAATAAATAATTTCAGCATTTCTCAAGTAAACCAAGTTTTCCATCCTGAGTCAAGTTCCAACCTTCCATATAGCAATCCTACCGTCCCAATCAAGTTTCCATTTAATTAAACTAACCCTTAAATGTAATTCTCGAGCATTCCTCAATATCACGAGCACGGCTATCCGAATAGATTTCCAATCTGCAGAGGTTATGCACTTTACCCACACGACATGATCGTCTCTTGTTGCCAAGCATTGACACACTTCCTTTGGTGTGTCGGTGGAGAGATCATGACAAAGCCTTTACAAAGCTCTGCCTTAACCCAGTACTACCTGCTAAAGTTTCAACACTGAAGGGTTAAACCGCCACAACAGGGACCCCCTCTTGCGCCATGTGAGTTGATCTATGAACCTGGGACTCACACCACCGACGGTAGTACCAAAGCTAAAACATTGTAAATTAATCACCTAGGTTGTTCCATACCAGACATGTGGTTGCATGATTGACTCAGGTCAAAGGCTTGCATGGTTAATTCCTTAAGATGATCGAGGTAATACTTTCACATACCCTCTGTCTATTGGGCCCACCTTGGCATACTCGCCCCTTACCACTTGCCCCAATCTATGTGATTACCACCCCAGTTCATTACCAAGCACCACGTGCCATCAACAAGTTAACATGGTTGTGTGACATCCCTCGTCACTACAACTCAATCTCATTGCGTGACCACACATGACACACAAGTTCATTAACAAGTTCTATATTCCGTTAGTCAAGATTAATCATTGATGATTCAAGTACATGTGATGACGTGGCATGGCTAAGCAACTAACATGGTCTAACCATCCCATGTTGATTTGAGTATTAACCATCTATAATGAACCAATCTAGGGTGACAATAGATCATGGCATACAAATGACAAGGTAGGGTATAGATCAAAAGGTATATTAACTAAGTCTCAATATAAATTGAAACAATTGTATACTTGAAATAATATTTAATAGGGTAAAACAATATAGCAGTTTTATAAACATAGGTTCCACATGATCAAAGCACAACTTGCCTTAGAAAAGCCCTTATTCTCGCTCTAGACCTTGGCCTCGATGGATCTTCCTCGGATGCGTCGCACAATTAAACGTCTATGCGAAACAAAAGAGAAAAACAAATAAACACCAAAAACAGAGAGGAAATGAACTCCAAAAATCAAATATAATTCACCATTAAATATATCTCAATTTTCAAAAATTTTAGAAACTTGAATCACCTCAATGGGAGCTCGTATGAGGGACAACGGGCTCTTCAAAGTTTCAAAAATTCTAAAAATCAGAAAATTGAAAATCAAAGAATAAACTGAATTATTTTTATATTGAAAAATCGTATTATTGCATCACGCTGACGTCACTGCCAACTGGACCAATCACGTGTCACCACGTCGCCTCAGTCTACAGACCCGATCCCCGGTTTGGATCTACTCCACCGTGCACCCGGTCCATGTCTCTTCGACGACGGTGCAGCCACATGGCTACCCTCGATTGGCCGTAGCGAAGGTGCGATCCGGACCGTGGGATGAGATCGAACGGCCAGATCTGCACCCGAGCGGTTTACTGCTTATCGCGCATATGCGGCGCTATTCTGATCGTCAATCTGGAAATCAATGACCACGGCTGGTGAACGATGCGAGGGCAAAGTCAACGGCACTAACCCAATGACCCGAGGAAGACGACGATGGACGCGGCAATTCTGGGACAAATCTGAGATGGCTTGACGTATATCCGGTAGCCCTCGCTCTTGCGAACACGCTCATGTCCTCAATGTCAACCACGGCACGGCGGAACGGCGAGATTCATCGAAAAACGAAGAAAACGAGCGGCGATGCTTTGGGACTTCGGTGAGCTCTAGCGCACGAACAGCGGTGGCACAGGCGATGGCGGCTAGGGCTGCGGATGCGCGACAAAAGGACGAACCTCGGGAGGTCACCCACGTCTTAATTAGCCTCAGCAAACGATCTCAAAATGGAAACCTAACCCTACGCGGCGGCGGCGCTGAATCGGCGATGAATCCGGAGTCCCGATTGGAGACAACGACAGATGGCCGTTCGATCTAAGATGAACGACTGAGATCAATCCCGATGCGACCCGATCGAGTCCATCCGAATCAAATCAATGGACGAGATCTAAACGTACCTAAACCGACATGACTCACTTAGCACCGATCGATCTTGATCCGACGGCCCACAGTCGCTAGGGTTCTGATCTTCATCATCAAATCCTAGCCGTCCAATGAAATCCAACGGTCACAAATCTTTCTTCTAGAAAACTGGCCGACGGGCCGTACAACTCCGGGCCACGCAAGAACACAGTAATGGGCTCCGGCCCGTTACTGTTATTTTGATTTTTCCTGGATTGTGTTTTTAAAATAATTACATAAATTTGTTTAATTAGTTTTAGGAAATAAAAATATTAGAAAAAATCCAAGAAAATTCCCAAAAATACTTTGAGACACTTTGAACTCAAATAAAATATTTTTAGCAAAACTTTATATTAACTTTATCTATATTTAATTAGTTTTCATAAAAGGGCCAATATACTTAATTTAAAATAAATTGAAATAAAATCCAGATAAATCCAATAAATTCAAAAATATCACAAAATGCATAAATAACAATAAAATAAGATTATCGGCAAATTTTAAGATGTTACAAACCTCCCCCCTTAACAGAATCTCAACCTCGAGATTCAGGTCTAACTAGGGAATAGGTTTGGGAATTCTGACTTCAGATTCTCCTGCAGTTCAATTGCTTCTAATGGCATCTGCTCTGCTAGCACTCGAAGACAGTTCTTAAGCTGTGACACATGGAACACATCATGCACACCTGCCAACGACTGTGGCAATTCCAATTGATAAGCAATCTCTCCTCGACGGATCAAGATCTTAAACGGTCCAACATATCTTGGGGCGAGCTTTCCCTTAGCGTGAAACCTTTTTAACACCTTTTAGAGGGGTTACTCTAAGATACACAAAATCATCTGGCTCGAAACTCCAATCACGACGACGATTATCAGCGTAGCTTTTTTGTCTTGAGTGTGTTAGTTTTAACCTCTCTCTAATCATAGCAATTTGCTCTTCAGCTTCTTTGAGAATATCAGGACCAAATACCAAATGCTCTCCTGTCTCATTCCAATTCAACGGAGTACGACAAGCACGACCATACAAAGCCTCAAATGGTGGCATTTGCAACAAGCTTGATAACTGTCATTATAATTGAACTCTGCATACGGCAAACACTTATCCCCGAAGTAGCATAGGTTAACGCACAAGCTCTCAACATATTATCGGTAATATGATTAACTCTTTCCATCTGACCATCTGTCTGCGAATGATACATTGTACTGAAATTCAAACGAGTTCCTATCGCTTCATGCGGCTTGCCTCAAAATCTCGTGGTAAATTGGATACCTCTAATTGTCATAATATTCTTAGGCACTCAGTGCAAACACATAATTCTTGTCATATATAATTCTGACAAGCAATCTTCTGAGTAGGTAGTCTTCACAGGTATGAAATGAGCAACTTCTGTCAAACGATCAACAATGACCCAAACGGAACCTTGTCCCTTCTGGGTTCTCTGCAATTCCGAACGCTATGGATCTTATTACTGATTTTCGTCTTACTTCCACTTAGAAATGTGCACCGGCTGTAACAAACTTGTTGATCTCTGATACATTGCCTTAATTCTCTGACACACATCACACGAAGCAACATTTTCAGCAACTTCACATTTCATCTTAGGCTACCAAAACCTTTCTTTGAAATCTTGATACAATTTGGCACTTCCAGGGTAAATCAATTACTTTGAATTATGAGCTTCATCAAAATCAACTGCTTAAGATCCTCTTGCTCGGTACATAGATTCAACCTTTAAACTGCGTGGTACCTTGTAACATCCCGAATTCAAGAAAATGAATAAAGTGACATGTCATGAATCTTATTGCACATTTGAATTTTCATTTGAGCTTATATTTGGATTTATTCATTTATTCCAAGATTTGAGTTTTGGAACTAAATGGCTTTTAAATACCTAAATCAAACACAACAAAGAAACTCATGAAAACTTTAAACAACATGCTATAGCAAATAATTTTTTAAAATACTAGAGCACATAAGATGTATAAATATAATTTTTCCAGAATTTGTGCACCCATTTTAAATATCTCAAAAATTCAAAATAGTTTGAAATCAGTCAACTTTGAAGAATTACTGTTCTTAAACCACATGAGAGAATCAAGTAAAACTAAATAAAATAGAAACTTCATGACTTGTTCTACCATCACAAAAATTTTCAGAATTTTTCAACCAGTCTACCACTGCCATTTAGCTTGATCATCTGCTATACCCGAATTGAGCCCTAAATTATTTTCATTTGCCAAATCCACTGATGTAGTCGATGAATCCAGCTTCTCTGTCTCTGGCACTGGGCCCCAAGCCACCATGGACCCACTGGTCAACCCCTCTTTCCCTCCTTCTCTATCCCTCCTCCCTTCCTACTCCTGCCCGCGTGCTGCCACGACGCCGAAGCGCAGCGTCCACACGCTGTCGTGGCAGAAGCTCTCCTCCACGCGGCCGTCGCGCACCCGACATCACCCGCTCCGCCTACTGCCCATGCCATCGCCCATGCCCTGTCTCAACTACCTCCACCACACGCCACATGAGCCGCCAAGACCTCTCCTTGCCCTCTGCTTGCCAGGCCTCGCCGTTTCAAACGAAGCTCGCTGCAGAACTCGAGCAAGCCAGGCAAGCCACAAGTCCGCGCGAACAACTACAAGGTTAGCTCGTTGAGGTAATTCTTCCACCCGTGATGATCCCCGTTGCCCTCCTAACCTTTATCCTCACTTGATGCCCGCAGAATTTTGCCGCAGCGCCGCTGCGCCAATACCCTTCTTCCCCAAAGCCAGCGCACGGTGGCAGCCCGTTCCACACCTTCCCGCCACAAACCAACCGGTAAGCCATGTTACTTGAGGTCCCTAGTTGCTTAATCGCCACCGCCCCGAACTAATTCGGCCGTCGTCTTTCTTCCCAGCCGTGCGCCATTTGCGCAGCCGCCCCCTGCACGTGGCAGCACATCTCCGGTGGTCACTGGATGGAATCGATAGACGCTCTAGCTTCTCCACGTGGCCCTTCAACTCCTCCACCACCCAGCCGAGTCCACGCGCTTCTTCTTCCTCTTCTCCAGCCAACGCCTCCGCCGAGCTTTACCCCCTTCCGTCGCCGGCCCGCTTCTCCACCGCATCGCCGCTGCCGACTGGTCCATCAGGTTTGCCGTAACCTCCTCTCTCTCATGGTGCTACCGATTCGCCCACTCCGGCAGTAGGTCCCCGCCGGCGAGCTCGGAGCCGCACGCCTCTGTTCTCCCTCAATTACAAGCGGGGTCCATCCGTCAGCCTCTCCCTCTGAGTGCCTCACGCAGTCGCTGATGAGGGGGCCCCGGTGTCAGGTGGTAAACGGTTTTAAACGCTTGCCGTTTTGGGAAGGCGCTTTCTCGGAAGAAAAACGTACTTTCCTTAATCGGAAAGTTATCAATTTCAGTGATTTGTTTGACCCTAACCAATTCAAATGTTCATATCTTTTGCTAGGATGTCAAAATGAAGTGAAATCAGTCTCTAAATTTAATTTTTGAAACGAGGAATTAGAATCTGAAATAAAAATTTATATGTTTCTTGCAGATTAAATTTTTAAATAGAGTTTGAATGTTAGGCCCTAAATAGGTGTTATGAAGGAAGTATATTTTCTCTTGATCCATAAATCATGAAATAAATACCATAATTTACTGAAACCCTATGCACTCCATTTCTACAAAAACATTTAAAAATTTGAATGTATATTGAATCAAATATTTTTGGTTATTACCTTAATAACATTCAAGATTCAAGTGGTTAGAATAATGTTCAAATGAGCTCAACATTTGATGAAACCAACTTAGATACATTGCTGGGATTGCATAGGTCATAAATGGTCAAAAACATTTAGACTTTGCTTTAGTTTAATCTAATTGCTAGTCGCTCAAACATTCAATCGGCAAAATGATCAAATGTTCATAACTGTCGCAAACGAACCTCAAATTCGACGAAATCAAATGCTATAACCTTAAAATAACATATACTAGCTTGCTGTATAGAAATAAATGGTTTTGAATAATTTTGAGTTAGGCCATATTAAGCCCTAATGATCATATAAGCTTTTCAGCAACCCATAAAATATATTGTATGAATGGGAAATAATGAAAGAATAGCTTAGTAACATCCTATAGTATTTATGCTGCCATAATATGGGAAAATATTTCATTTATAACCTGCGTAGCATATAAAACTCGTCGCCGCAAATACCTTCAAAGACTACAAACTGCACAAAAACTATAACACTTAAGCACTTTCAGCAGCTTGAAAAACAACTCGGCTAAACCTCAATTTCGGGGAAATCAACTCAGAATCGTAAACCAGTATGTGGAAAATCAAAACATGGAAAAACATTTTAATTTCAACTTACTTATCATATAAAACATGCTAGAGCAAACACTCTAAATAATAACGTTGCTAGAGTCATTTGTATGGACAAATGAAATCAAAAGTCTTAAACGAAAACATCGGTAATGTAAGAACCATCACATAACCAAGTAGTAATAGCCAATACCTTAAAAATTCCAGATCAACCATGTAGAAATCACTTCCATGAATGAATACTTAAAGCTAAGTACCAATCAAGCAAAACCTTTTAACTAATGATACTTTTATTCATCCAAATAATTTTAGCGTCTATAATTCGAAGTTATACATGCAAAGATACATAATTTTAGCCTCTTGAATTTGTAAATGGCCTGTAACACCCTGAAATTTACTCTAATTTAAATTTTGGAGTATTTTTGATTTTTTGAGAATTTCTGAGAATTTACTAGAATTTAATTGGATTTATTCATTTTTGACCTTTGTCGAATTTAATTAAATTGAAGGACTGAGATGGCGAACAGAGGGGGGGGGTGAATGGTCGCAAATAAATTTTCCCCCAAAATACTCCAAAAAAACCTCGACAAGATCGCTCAAAGGAAATCGTGAAAAACCCGAAAAACTAGACAACTATGTGTACCCCAAGCTTGCATGGACAAGTACCATAAAATATGTGGAGATTTTTGAGTCACAATCCTGGTTGTCTAGTGTCCAAGATAAAGAGGAATCAATCCAACTCTTGGTTTTAGAAAGAACATCAATTCAAATCACAAAAGTCACTTTCAGAAAAGCAAAAGCAGAATTTCCAGAACTTGTCCTCAATTTGAACAGGAGGTTGGTGGGTTTCTGCAGCTCACAAAATTTTGAGAATTTTTTTGCCTATGAGCATCATAGTTGTGAAGAGGTAAATCAAATTTCTCCTCAAAAAGCCTTACAGAAAAAACAGGAAAAATCGAAGAACACAGTCAGTCAAGAACTTCGAGCAGAAAGTTTGGGGCTCGGTTTTCACCTCATGGCGCCCAGACGGTGCAACAAGTGAACTCCAAAATTTTTATGAGAGTGGATAGCAGAGTCCCTCAGCTCCTGCAACAAGAATCACTTAAAAATAATTTTTGTATATTTTTATAAAAATCAAATACTAAATACTGCGCAAAGAACAAGTTCTGAACAAAGTTGGAACTTGAAAGAACAGATGTTCTCTACTCAATCCAAGAGTGCAAAAGAGATGTAAAACCATATGAACACACTCAAAACATCCAAGATCAACAGCATTTAGAAGGAGGGGAGGCAAATCCAAGTTGCGTGAAAGTAAATTGTGATAATGTAATTGCGGGAAAGTAAATGCTGAATTTAAATTGCGTAAAGTAAAGACATAATGTAAATGCGCAAAATAAATTCAGAGATGGATGGATAAAACTTCCATTTCTGGAAGGAGAGGTTACAAAGCCTCACTTTCATGTGGGCAAAGCTCAAATGAGCATTCACAAACCTCAAACCTTCAAGGGGAGGAGGCTACCCCTCCACCCCTATTTATACTACTCTTGGGACACCTACCACCCTTGGATGAGTCCCTCAACCCTAGAGCACTCATTTAAGGGTTAGGATTAACCCACACAAACAGCCATGCAAGGGCTAACCCAAAACTCACACACATACCGGGTTTTCTTGCACGGTTTTCAAATCATACTACCTAGACCCGCTAACCTATCAACTAGACCTCAATCCGACGGTCCTCATTGATCCACGTGGCATCTAGCTAGCATCATCTCCTTTCCTTTTCTTCTTGACATGCCCGAACTCCGTCTCCGATCATCTTCCGGCGATCTCCCAACCGTCTGGACCTCCGACGCTCCTCGCCTAGTCCCGGTCATCCTCCGCCTCACCATGACCTAGCACCGTCGACCTGCAACCATCAAAGACAAGGAAAAACCTTTCATAGCAATGCCCACAATGATATGCAATAAACCCATCCAACTCATCACTACCGCGCCCATACGGCCGGTACTGCCACTCCTGGCAAAGACAACTGAAATTGCTTCATTTTGAAAATCAATCCAAATCAAACTCAAACTTGAGCACACCTTGCTCAAATAAAGTCAAATACTCATCACAAACATGGATGGACCTCCACATGGTCCTTCAGAAATTCATGCAAAAGTTTATGCAAAGTTTTGTTGGAAATATTTTATTTGAGTTCAGAATGTTCCAAAGTATTTTCTAGAATTTTTCTGAATTTATCCGGGTATTTTTGCTATTTATTTTTGCTTTGTTTATTTATCTAATTTATTTTTAATCAGAAATGTTTTAAAAATCAGTTGAATAGTCTTGGTCGGCCCAGCACTGTGCTTAGCCCGGCCCAGTTCGCCGAAACTCTAGAATCGCGCCGTCCTATCTTGATCGAACGGTTGCCGTTGCGCCGCGTCGCCCGCGCGCGTGCGCCATCCGATCAAGTCCACGTGGACGCCCGTGATGGAGCCACGTCCCTTCGCCCGCGTAGTCACCGGAGTTAACGCTGTCGAGCATTTTCGCTAGTTTCGCCGCCTGTAGCGCGCATGTCGAGGCTCCTTAAAGTGCACCGAGTAGCGCATCTGGCAGAGCTCCTCTCGCTGCATCTTTTAACTCCTCGCACGCCTCCTGAGCCGCCGCCGTTTACCCTCCAGAGCTCACCGAAGTTTGCTGAAGTCTTCGCCGTAGTTCTTTGCCCTTTGCTCACCGTCCGTTGAGGTTCTGCCGTCCTCAAGGTCTCCGTTGAGTTCGCCGTGCCAAGACGCGTCGACCCCGTCAGTTCTTCTTGTCGGAATCATCCTCTAGCGCCGCCGACCGCGTCGTTTTCCCCAGCTCTGGCAGCCTTCTCTTCTGCGCCACCGCCGACCTCGCCGAACCCCGTCGACTGTTCGATCCGCATCGCACGCTTCTGGTATATCCACGTCTTTCCCCTTCTGTTTTAAATCCCAGCGTTAATCCTGACCGTTAGATCTAGATTGAACGGTGGTGATTAGATTTAGTTTCTGTGCTTATTTAGATCTCAGCCGTTGGATCGTTAGTGCACGCGCGAGATTGCGTCGCGTAGTTAAGATGAACAGTAATCAGCTCGGGTACCGTGGGCCGTTGGATTAGATCTAAACGGTAGTTGTGGGTTGAGCTGTGTCGCGTGAATTCGTGCCGTTCAGATTTGAACATGTGGCGGAGATGACGCTGCGCTCCCACCAAATCACGCGCAGACGCGTATGCGCGTTGACCGGGGCGTAGACCAGATCCGACCGTTGCTTCCGAGCGCACCGCTGCGATCTTGCCGTGTGGCCACATGTGAACTGAGACGTAGCCGAACGTGCACGAGATCCAGCCGTTGGATCCAGGAGTCCCGCCGGATGTGCGACGTGTGGAGGCACAGGACGTGAAGCGTCGTCGAGTCGGCACGAGGATCTGACCGTTGGATTCGCGTGATCGTTGGATGCGCGACGTGTGTCGCGTAGTTTTCGAGGCAGTGCGGTGTGGCGCGTGGATCTGATCGTTGATTCAATGAACGGCTCGAATCTTGCCGCATGGATGCTCTGTTCTGGTGGACCGAGTCCACGGTAGACCAGAGCCAAGCCGTGAACCGAGCCCATAGACCTAGCCGACGTGGCGGTACCAGCAGGCTGCCACGTGTCATGCTGACATCATCGCTGACGTCATAAATATTTATATATATATAAATAATTCAGCCGAATTTCATTTCGGTGCTGATGTCATCATTAGGTCATGCTGACGTCATAAATCCCAATTTTTCAGTATAGAAATAATTAAAACAAATCGGATTTTCTGATTTATATTTTATTTAAAACTTTGAAATGCTATAACTTTTGCATTTGAACTCCGATTGAGGTGATTCCAGTTTTTAAAAATTTGAAAAATTGTGATCTTTTCAATGGTGAATTCTAGTTGAATTTTTTAGGTTATATAGTCTACTGTTTTGGTTATTTATTGCATATGTTATTTTTACGCGTAGACGCAAATTTGCCGAAAATTTTTGAAGGAGAGTTGTCACTTCAGATCAAGCTTCAGATCAAGACCAGCAACTCTTTGAAGGCAAGTGATGCTTTGATCATTTTTTTCCCAGATTTTAAAATGTAATTTATGCTTTGAAATTATGCATGCTAATTTATTTAAATGTATTTAAATTGATTTGGGGTATGTAGCTAATCAACCCATATTGTTATCACCACCTTGAAATTACTATTTGTATGCCTTTAAATCTTTGTCCACCCTAAGGTTATTCGTTTTTGTTGGATATTAATATGATGCCAACACCGGAGGCTAGACCGTGAATAGATGCTTAGCCTTGCAACGAACCATGAATGATCTTTCCGGAAATACTACAAAATTGACTACTGAAATATTGAATTTATTTTGAAAGTGGTGTGATGATGCCACATGATGAGATTGAGGTACAGAGACCTGTGTGGTTCTGTACCGATGTTGAGTTATTGCTGGCATGTGTTGCACAATAATCAACGGGGTGGGAAATGATTTAGACTGGGGCAAGTGGCAAGAGGCTTTGTGCTAGGTGGGCCTGTGTGGCAATGGGTTGATGAGTGATGTGAGTCTGTGTGCCACATTGGGTTGTGTGCCACTGTTGAGTGCTGGGAGTCTTGCCTTGGTCAGTTAAGGACCTCACCTTGCAAGTCTTTGAACTGAGTCAACCGTACAACCACATGTTTGGTATGGGACAGACCTAGTTGATTAGGGTTCTGATATCTTTCCTCTGATATCTCAGGGTGACAGTACACGAGGGTGTATCTATGTGGGGGAGCGTGCCTGTGCTACGGCTTGGTGCCCATCCAATGGTGTTGGCCTGTCCTATACTTCGGCTCTGTGTGGGGGGAGTGATGGTGAAGGCAATACCGGAGAGATTCATTGGTTAAGGTAGAGGTTCCTGAAAGGCTTTGTTGCGGACAATCACCTGTGTGATGAGCGGCTGTATCTTGTGGGTAAAGTGTACAACCTCTACAGAGTGTCAAATCTATTCGAATAGCCATGCTCACGGTATTGAGCATTGCTCGGGGATTACAGTCAAGGGGTAGATCTTGTAAAATAAAATGTAGGAAGGGTGGCTGTGTGCCAGTGTGAAAATGAATTATTAAGGCTGTGTGCCGAGAATTTTTGAAGAAAAACCGTTTGAAGAACTTAGCATTATAGATAATTGTTTTCACTGCTTTTAATCTAAATAAGATGCTAGTTTAAAAATGTTGTTTGATGCAAAAAGAACCAAGTAAGCCAATTCTTTGGAATAAGCCTTGCATGTAGTAATAGCACCACATTCTGTGCATTACTTGTTGAGTGCCTTGAGTACTCACCCCTCCTTGCCTATCAATCCCAACATCAGTGGAGGAGTCTACGTCGGCCTGGGAGGAGGAGTATATTGAAGATCCGGACAATTAGAGAGCAAGCCCAGTCGGTTGCCTGTGGCAAGATGAAGGATTCCACGAAGTTTTTATGTTTTCCGCTGTTTCTTGTTTACTCTGATAATGTAAAGCCCTGCATGGCTGATTTATGTAAGGAGACCATAAGGTCGTACAATTCAGTTTATACAAATGTTTGCACTATTTATTATGGTATCGTTGTGAATGTCTTTGATGTTCAACCCTGTAAAGACTGTGTGTGCTAGCGTGATCCTGGACTAGCACAGAATACACAGAGGTTCCAGATTCTCAGAATCGGGTCCCGACATGGCCTTAGCTACGATTATAACTTTAGCTTCTTATAATAGAGGATGAAAGTAACACATTCAAGAAAAGACCTCACACAAACAAAGTGGTAATGAAATCATTATGAAGGTGATAAATCAAGAACTCACAATCATCATATTCTTCTTGGTAAGTTTTTATTTGGTATTTACATCTAATTTCTTTTTGCCCCATTTGAATTGGTGTTATTTGCTTTTGTCTCGGTTCTTATTATTCGACGAATAGACGACGATAATTCGGATTCGGTTATTAACGACGTTGACTACCACCCGGATTATAATCCAGAAGAAGAGCAACCAGGCAAGCACCCTCCTTTGACTATTTTGATCCCATATTTACAAAGTTATGTTGTTTTCACAAACTATATGCATGCGTGTATGTTTTAAACTTGCTAAATTGTGGGTAATGGTAACTAATTCCAATTGTATGCATTTCCTTTACCTTGTCAATTGATTACTTGGCATTGTAACCTAGTATTGGTGTAGACATTACTTAATGTCACATGGGTAATACTTAATGTCACAGGCACCCATTTTAAATAGCTCAAAATTTCAAAAATAGTTTGAAATCAGTCAAATTGAAGAATTGTTGTTCTTAAACCGCACGAGATAATCAAGTGAAACTAAAGAAAATGGAAAGTAGACTCCTTGGACTACCAACACAAAATTTTGTATAATTTTTGAACCAACCTAGAACCCTCATCCATCCTGCCAAACTTTCAATCCCGAATTGAACCATAAATGCTTTCAACTGCCAAAATTGCGATGAAATCGATGAACCCAGTTTCTTTGTCACTGGCAGGGGACCCCAGCCACCGTGGACCCACCGGCTAGCCTCTCCTCCTCTCCTTTCCTCTCTGTCCCAACTCGCGCAGAGAGCAGGCGCCACGCCGCTGCCCGAGTGCTGCCGCGGTAGACCTTCGGTGCCACGCGGCTCGGCCAGCTGACCTCTCGAGCTCCGTTGCCCACTCTGCCACCTGCTTAGCTCCTTTTCATTTAAGCCTTCTTGTGTCGTCCACCTACTGCCCAGCTCGCCATTGTCTCTCCCTTGCTGAATCAGCGGAGAGCAAGGAGGCAGGCGAGCGTGCTCACGTAAACGCTTAGACCGGGTGAGTTCCTCCACGAGAACCATGTCGCTGCAGCCTTCGAGTTTATTCCCCAACATGATCCTTCAACTCCATTGCAGCTCAGGCCGTGTACTCAGCTTTGGCGCCTGCCACTTCCGGCGGGATCAAGCTCAGTCCGAAGGACACTCCGGCTGCCGCGGTGAGCTGCGCTCAGTTCTTGTGCATGAGCTCTCGGTAATGTCTAACCGCTTTTCACTCTTTGCTGTGCCAAGCTCCGGCGCCCCGTCCTCCCCACGGTGCTCCTCCCTAGCTCGGCTAAGTCCCTGTGCTGCTCCTTCGTCCCTTCCATCAGCCATTTCCGTGTGAGAAATCAACTCCAGCATCACCGCTGTCAAAACGCCATTGCCGTTCCTGTGAAGCTCTAGGGTAAGTGAGGGTAAGCTTCAAATATATTTGCATGTAACTCAGTCACAAGAAACATCTTGGCCTAGAGGTTGTAGTACTCGGTTCTAGCCTGGACGTCTTGGGTTCGAATCCAGCTTTTGCAATATAGATTTTTCTTTTTGCTTCTTGCAATCAAACCTTAATATCTTTTGCTAGGAGCATCCAAATGCAGCAAACCCAACTTAAAAATTTGAGTTTTGAAATAGAGAATTAGAATATGCAATAAACTTTATATGTTACTTGCAGTTTGAATCTTTAAATATAGTTTGAATGTTAGGCTCTAAATTGGTGTTATGAAGCAACTATATAGTCTCTTGTTCCATAAATCATGAAATAAATCACATGTGTTACAGAAACGCTATACACTCCATTTCTGCAAAAACATTTTTGTTTGAATGTATTTTGTATTAAAATTGATTGTTCAAAACCCTTACTAACATGCAAGATTCAAATGGTTAAAATACTATGCAAATGAGCTCAAAATTTGATGAAACAAGTTTAGTTGCACTCCTGAGATTACATATATCATAAGTATACAAAAATATTTAGATTTCACTTAAGTATGCACTATTTGCTAGTTAGTCAAACATTCAATATGCAAAATATTCAAACAGCTATAACTTTCGCAAACGAACCTCAAATTCGACAAAATCAAATTCTATGACCTTAAAATGACATGTAATTGCTTGCTGTGCATAAATTACATCATTTTTAACAATTTTAAGTTAAGCCATATTAAGCCTTAATGACCATATACATGAAAAACATCTCAAATAAATGTGAAATATCACGGGACCAACTTTAAAACACTTTTAGGGATATCCCCTACATATGCCTGAAAAATGGTTAGATTATTCAATAAGGTGCCATCGCAATCAAAAAAAGAAAACTGGACCGAAACCTCGCGATCGGCCTGATCATATAAGCTTTTCGGCAACCCATAAAATATATTGTATAAATGGGAAATAATGAAAGAATAGCTTAGTAGCATCCTATTGTATTCATGCTACCAGAATATGGGAAAATATTCCATTAATAACCTGCGTAGCGCATAAAACTCGTTGCCGCAAATACTTTCAAAGACTACAAACTGCACTAAAACTATAACACTTAAGCACTTTCAGCAGCTTGAAAAATAACTCGGCTAAACCTAAATTTTGGGGGAATCGACCCAGAGTCGTAAACCAGTATATGGACAACCAAAATATGGAAAAAAAAATATTTTCAACTTACTTATCATATAGAACTTGCTAGAGCAAAAACACTAAAAGATAGCATTGCTAGAATCGTTTATATCAACGAATGAAATCGGAAGTCTTAAACCAAAACATCTGTAATGCAAGAATCATCGCATAACCAAGTAGTAACATCCAATACCTTAAAAATTTCAGATCCAACATGAAGGAATTACTCCCATGCATGAATACTTAAAGCTAAGTACCAATCAAGCAAAACCTTTTAACTAATGATACTTTTATTCATCCAAATAATTTTAGCATCTATAATTCGAAGTTATATATGCAAAGATACATAATTTTAGCCTCTTGAATTCGTAAATAACCTTAGCTATGATTATAACTTTAGCTTCTTATAATAGAGGATGAAAGTAACACATTCAAGAAAAGGCTTCACATAAACAAAGTGCTAATGAAATCATTATGAAAGTGATAAGTCAAGAACTCACAATCACCATATTCTTCTCTGTAAGTTTTTATTTGGTATTTACATCTGATTTATTTTTGCCCCATTTGAATTGGTGTTATTTGCTTTTGTCTTGGTTCTTATTATTTGACGCATAGACGACGATAATTCGGATTCGGTTATTAACAATGTCGACTACGACCCGAATTATAATCCAGAAGAAGAGCAACCAGGCAAGCACCCTCCTTTGACCATTTTGATCCCATATTTACAAAGTTATGTTGTTTTATCAAACTATATGCATGCGTGTATGTTTTAAACTTGCTAAATTGTGGGTAATGGTAGCTAATTCCAATTGTATGCATTTCCTTTACCTTGTCATTTGATTACATGCCATTGTAACCTAGTATTGGTGTAGACATTACTTGTTGTCACTTGGGTAATACTTGTGAATTATCGTATTTTCATGCTTAGACATGCTCACTAGAACGACTTTTAAATGATGGGACACATTTCAAACTAGCTTGAGCAACTTTGTTTAAATATACAGAACCGAGGTATGGTTTCCGTGTTATTTGTTAAAAATTCTAAATCAAAATTTATGATTTAGACACGGGCGAGTTATGGTTAAACTTGTGGCGTGAAAAGGACCTCACGCGTAGTTAAGGGGAGATTCTCGCCCGGGTCAGTTAAGGACCGAACTTGATGCTATCACCTAAGTGTTTTGGTGCAACCACATGTGCTAGTATGGGATAGCCTAAACTCATTAGATTAGTTAGATTTTAGCCTTGCATTTTGGTAGGCCGAAGTAGTATGGACAATTCGATGGACTGGTGTCATTCTAGGTGCTCCCTTCACCGAGGTGTTGGGGCCCAAGCATTCCAATACAACGGTGCATGCCTTGCCATGGGGAGAGTTCACGATGGGGCACCATCGGTTCAGGATCTCCGGAACTATGGCAGGGGTTTAACCTCACTGTCGTTGGTGCAAGGCTAAGCTTTAACTAGTTGAACGGTTTCGTCACAGTCTAGCAAATCGGGTACGGTACGTATCGCGGGGCATGGTTGACATGATTGCTAGATTGTGTCATGTGGGTAAAGTGTACACTCTCTGCAGAGATTAAAAATCTAATTAGTTAGCCGTGCTCGCGGTCATGAGCATCTTGGGAAAATAATGTCAAGTATAGTCTTGCTTTTGCAAAAACTTTTGGAAATGGTTTTGGAATGGATCGGTAAACTCATGAGCCAAGGATGGCTGTTTTTATTCGCTATTCACAGCCAAGGAGGGCTATGGAATGATGGATATGAACTGTACTTACTGATATTAGCTTCTTATTAAATGCTCTTTACAATTCCGTTACCGTTTTATGCAACATTCACTTGTCAAACAAAATCTGCTTTGTGCTGAAAATGAGACTAGTGTAGAAACTTATTATCCTTGCTCTAGCTTGCATTTACAATATTTCCATACACTAAAGTCTTGCGAGTAAATACGTGTACTCACGGTTGCTTAATCAATGTAATATAAAAGACAAAATGGAAGAATGCCCCGACGACGCTTATTATACTCCGGGGACCGACGATCATGTTGACGGATGAACTTGGGTTTTTCCCAAGTCAGTTGCCTTTGGGTAGGGATGGGCATACCGCTGTCCCGCTTTTGTTATATGTGTTATTTCCACTGCACTTTACTTATGGGCCTGTAATATTTGGCCGGTCGGCCACTACTTGTAATAGTAGGCGTTGATCTTGGGAACTAGCACTAGACACATATCCGGGTACCTGGAATTGTTTTCAACCATCTAATGCATAAACTCGGGCGGTCGTCGTTCTTTGACTATTGCTCGCGCTCCCATTGGTGAGTGTGGGCGATACCAAGGTTCTGAGACGGACGGCGAGTACTATGCTTGGATGAGTTGCTTTCAATCCCGGCATGGTTGTTCGAAATGGAATCAAAACTCCCTTGGTTGCGTAAGTATGTACGGTGCAACTAGGTGGCTCATATTTGCTTGGGTGAGGGCCATCTGGTTAATACTCTGTGCACCGGACTTTTGGGTGACAGTATCATACATTTAAGTGGAGTATGGGTGTCACCTCTGAGTCCAACGCACGAGCGAGGATCGATTCGTGTTTCCGGGTGCCCATATGATAACTCGATCAAAGATTTATCTTAGAGAAAACTCTAGCTCCTCTTAACTGATCAGACAAATCATTGATCTTGGGCGACGGGTACTTATTCTTTAATCGTCACTTCATTAAATGCTCGATGTTCGATGCACATCATTAAGCTCCCAACTTTCAAATAGAACAGGCGCTCCCTATGGTGACAAACTAGTTCTGGCAAAATATTTTTCTAGCAACTCTTCGATCTGCTTCTTCATCTCAACTAGCTCCTCTGTAGGCATTTGATAAGGTCTCTTCGCTTTTAGCGCTGTACCAGGCACTAACTCAATCACAAAGTTGATCTCTCATCTGGTGGCATACTAAACAAATCCTCAGCAAACATATCCGAATAATCTCCAATGACTGGCACATCTTCTAGGTTAGCAACTTCCACATTGTTTACCATAAACTGGTCATCATGATCTGCAATCGCTTGAAATTCCATTTTTTCGCCTTCAGGGCTTTTATCTGGCACAACTCTTCAACCAAACTCCAAGACAGCCTTATGTCCAGATGACCAATCCATTTCTAGTGTAGCATCTCAGGTCTGATATTCAATATGGATCACTAGGAACTTTTCTCCAACAATAAGCAGCTTAACTCCATAACATTCTAGGTTAGATCAAGCAATACTATACTTTCTGACCAAGGCAATTCTTTCGGGCTGACAAGCTTCACGAACACCACTGAACTGATCATCATTGCACACGCAACATCATCAAGTGAACCATCAACATAAGTGAATACCCAGGGAAACATCTGACCATTCATTTACCTTCAATACTTTTATTCGAACACTTCACATACTAGCATATCACTCATCTTTACTTTATTTCTCTATTAAAGAAATCTTTACATGGAATTCATCACTAATTACTCTCCTTCATAGGTAGAGTTATCATATTGCACAGGGTAAAATCATTAATCTAAACTTCCTCGATTAGCGTTGGCGCCGAAGTCTTGAATGGGACAGAGTTGAGATTGACTTGAATCGGCATGGTCGCTTTCTTCTGAGGGCAATTTCTGGCAAAATGCCCTGGCTTGTTGCAGGTATAACAAAGTTTAGGGCAAACACTCTTTCTTGAGCATCTATTGACTAGGTTAGTGTCTTCACTCAGATGCCTTTTATTCAATTGGTTCTCTGGGCAAACTTTTCTTGCAACCTCATTGCTCACTTTTGGTATTATGTACTTGACTGAGGTGACTTTCGGAATAACCACGACTACAGGGGATGCTTGACTTCTCTGTGGTCATTGATTAGAATAATGACCTTTCTCGTGATATCTGTAGCACAAACGTACCCCTTGTTATGCTTTGTTGGTTGCAACTGAATGATCGATATGGTCCTCCTTGTGAATCTCAACTTGACATTTCTTAAGGCACTCTCTGGCCCAATAACCTTCTTCATCACACAAGAAACACGCTGTTGCTGATTGCCACTTACTACTTTCTTGATGGAGACTGATAGGATCGGAGTGAAACGTCTTTAGCTCCTCAAATGACTTAGTACTTACCACGGGTGTTCCTCTTCCTTTTGATAGTTCTTGAGCAACTATGACTCGAAGGTTCTCTCGCTGATTCTAGGTCACGACAGTAACTATCGGATCCAAGGAACATTGAGCTGGGCAATGATCTTAACCTTCACAAAGATAACATGCGATGTTGCTCGTAAGACACTCTCTAAGAGGATGACTTCCTTCACACATGGAGCAATTATCGCATGCTCATCAGAGGTATATCCTATTTCTCCACAGCGATTGCACGCACGATCTTCTGACTTGTTTGGTTAACAACACTACAAAGAACATCATCTAGATATCGAACAAGGTGCGGGGGATATCATTCTTCTCTGAATTCACTATGACCATTCTATCCTTTGGTGAAGCAAAGAGATCACGAGAAGCAGCAACAAACTCACTCCAAATTATATTCTACGGGGCTTCATGGATAGCACAATACTTCCTCCACCATTCAGCAACAATTCCTTCTAGCAGATAAGAAACATACAGTACCTTCTCGTCACCCTTACACTGAGCAACGTATAACTTCCTCTCAATGGTCTTAAGCCAATCTTCTTCTTTCAAAGGTGAAACATTCCCAGAAAACGTCGACAGATAAGTCCTAATGAATTTTGATAACCATGAGCAGGAACAGGGATGACTGGCAATGGCCCGAGATGCTTTACTGACATTAGCTTGATTGGTCATATGTTGCACTCGCTTCGTTATTGCACGCATCAACTGAGTTTGAACAGTTAAGAATGCTCCAAAACTCTGGATGTCCATCTGCGCTAACGGTTGAAAAACTGATCCATAATTGGGATTTACCCTGGGTTGATTATCACTTCCCCTAACTCCGTTGCTTTCACAAGTCTGGACCATCTGCTTGATTGCTTCACAAGGTTTAGGGAAGAGGAAAATAGCATAGATAAGAAGCGGGAATCCTAATGCAGGGAAAATATGTTTAACCCAACAACTTAAGCAATCAATATTAATAACTTGGTACGGTTGCTTATATAAGCCTAAGGGCTATGCAACACATACTGCACACTCAGCAATCAAGGAAGAACCATTTCAGCCTAAGCACACAAAACTACTCCCTACATGGGTGCCACTCCTATCTTAAGCAAACGCGACTCCCACACATGAGTCTCAACTGGCTACTCAGAGCACTAGGTCTTCTAGCTTTAGGAATACTTCATCGATCCACTCCTTGAGCTCAACAATTCCTTCCTTTATGATCTTTAGGGTTGACAGCAAGCACTCGATGCTTTCTCCTAAGGTGTGGTGTATTGTCTTCTACTCAAGATGGATCATATAAGATTTTAACTCAATCCAGCAAGGGTAAAAGAAAGAATTTTCAGCAAAGGAAAAGAATAGAAGAATGAGATAAGTCAAGAGCATCTTATTCTTTCAGGTCAAGTCTTAATTAAGAAAATAATTTTGAATGTCCTAAAGAGATGACCAAACTATCTAGGGCCAAGACCTATAGTCAGTATGGCTCTAATACCACCTCTGTCAGGAACCAAATATGCAAATCCGGACCCTCTGTATATACTGCACTAGTCCAGGGCCACGCTAGTGCACACAGACTCAACCTAGATGAATATCACAATCATACACAGCGGAAACATTATGAAAGACATCACATATTAATTAATACCTGTTAAATGACCTTATGGTCAACTTACATGACTATGCCTCGCAAGGCTGAATAACAAATTAAACTGCAGTGGAATGAAAACGTAGATAAACCTCCCAGTGTACCAAAGGCAACTAACAAGGCTAGCACCCTAAACATTCGTCTCCTTTTGGTACATCTCCTCCAGCATTAGTGTAGACTCCTCAACTTATGATATTGTTGTGGGCAAGGTAGAGTACTTAAAGCACTCAACAAGTTGTGCACAGAATGCAACTCTAACATAGCTATATGCGAGGCTTATTTCAAAGGAATGGCTAATATGGCTCTTTTGCAATAAGCAACATTTATGAACAAATACGATAAATAGATTGTAAAGATAGTAAAACAAATAACAGTAATAAATAATTTTAGCATTTCTCAAGTAAACCAAGTTTTCAATCTTGAGTCAGGTTCCAACCTTTCGTATCGCAATCCTACTGTCCTAACTAAGTTTCCATTTAATTAAACTAGCCCTTAACTATAATTCTCGAGCATTGCTCAATACCGCGAGCACGGCTATCCAAATAGATTTACACTCTGCAGAGGTTATGCACTTTACCCACACGACATGATCATCTCTTGTTCCCAAGCTATTGACACAATTCCTTTGGTGTGTCGGCGGAGAGATCATGACAAAGCCTTTACAAAGCTATGCATTAATCCAGTACAACCTTCTGAGGTTTCAACACTGAAGGGTTAAACCGCCACAACAGGGCCCCCCTCTTGCGCCATGTGAGTTGATCCGTTAACTCGGGACTCACACCACTGATGGTAGTACAAAAGCTAAAACATTGCAAATTAATCAGATAGGCTGTCCTATACCAGACATGTGGTTGCATGATTGACTCTGTCAAAGGCTTGCAAGGTTAAGTCCTTAAGATGATCAAGGCAAGACTTCCACATACCCTGTGCCCATCGGGCCCACTTGCCCCAATCTAAGTTATTACCACCCCAGTTGATTACCAAGCACCACGTGCCATCAACAAGTCAACATCGTTGCGTGACATCCCTCGTCACTACAACTCAATCTCATCGTGTGACCACACATGACAGACAAGTTCATTAATATGTTCCATATTCCATTAGTCAAGATTAATCATTGATGATTCAAGTACATGTGATGACATGACATGGCTAAGCAGCTAACACGGTCTAACCATCCCATGTTGATTTTAGTATTAACCAACTAAAATGAACCAATCTAGGGTGACAATAGATCATGGCATACAAATGACAAGGTAGGGTATAGATCAAAAGGTATATTAACTAAGTCCCAATTTACATTGAAACAATTGTATACTTGAAATAATATTTAATACGGTAAAATAATAAAGCAATTTTATAAACATGGGTTCAATGTGATCAAAGCACAAATTACCTTAGAAAAGCCCATATTCTGTCTCTAGGCCTTGGCCTTGATGCAACTTCCTAGGATGCCTAGCACAATTAAACGTCTATGCGAGACAAAAGCGAAAAATAAATAAACACCAAAAATAGAGATAAAATGAACTCCTAAAATCAAATAAAATTCACCATTAAATATATCTCAATTTTACAAATTTTTCAAAACTTGAATCACCTCAACCGGAGCTCGTATGAGGGAGAACGGGCTCTCGAAAGATTCAAAAATTCTAAAAATCTGAAAATTGAAAATCAAAGAATAAACCGAATTATTTTTATATTGAAAAATCGCATTATTACATCACGCTGATGACACTGCCAATCGGACCAATCACGTGTCACCACGTCGCCTCGGTCTACAGTCCCAGTCCACGGTTTGGATCTAGTCCACCGTGCACCCTATCCATGTCTCTTCGGCGACTGTGCCGCCACGCAGCTACCCCCGATTGGCCATAGCGATGGAGCGATCCGGACCGTGGGATGAGATCAAACGACCAGATCTGCACCCAGGCGGTTTACTGCTTATCGCGCATATGCGGCACAATCCTGATCGTAATTCTGGAAATCAACGGCCACGGCTGGTGAGCGATGCGAGGGCGACGTCGGCGGCGCGAACCCACCGGACGCGAGGAAGATGACGATGGACACGGCGTTTCTGGGATGAATCCGAGATGGCTTGACGTAGATCTGGTAGCCCTCGCTCTTGCGAACTTGCTGATGTCCTCAATGTCAACCATGGCACAGCGGAACGGCGAGCTTTAAAGAAAAATGAAGAAAACGTGCGGCGAAGCTTCAGGACTTCGGCGACGCTTCAGGACTTCGGCGAACGGCGGTGGCACAGGCGATGGTGGCTAGGGCTGCGGATGCACGACGAAAGGACGAACCTAGTGAGGTCACCCACGTCTTAAATAGCCTCAGCGAACGCGCTCAAAATGGAAACCTAACCCTACGCAGCGGTGGCGAATCGATGACGAATCTGGAGTTCCGATCGGAGACGACGACGAACGGTCGTCCGATCGATGATGAACGACTGAGATCAACCCCGATGCGGCCCAATCGAGTCCATCCGAATCAAATCAACGGACGAGATCTAAACATACCAAAACCGACACGACTCACTTAGCACCGACCAATCTTGATCCGACGGCCCACGGCTGCTAGGTTTCGATCTTCATCAGCAAATCCTTGCCATCCGATGAAAACCAAAGGTCATAGATCGTTCTTCTAGAAAACAGGCCGACGGGCCGCACAACTCCGGGCCGTGCACAAACATTGTAATAGACACCGTCCCGTTATTGTTATTTTGATTTTTCCTGGATTTTATTTTTAAAATAATTACATAAATTCGTTTAATTAGTTTTAGGCATTAAAAATATGAGGGAAAATCCAAGCAAATTCCCAAAAATACTTTGAGACATTTTGAACTGAAATAAAATATTTTTGGAAAATCTTTATATTAACTTTTTTTATATTTAATTAGTTATCATAAAAGGGACAATATCCTAAATTTAAAATAAATTCAAATAAAATCCAGATAAATCCAATAAATTCAGAAAAATCACAAAATACAAAAATAACAATAAAATAAGATTATCGACAAATTTTGGGATGTTACACTGGCGCCGTTGTTCGATCTGGTGCAGACGGTCAGGATGGTGCCATGTGTCGCCGTCGTGGCTGTCATGTCCCGAGACCTCATCAACAAGCAACGATCGTTAGATCCAATCGCACGATCAGCGTTGTGACACGTCGCCGAAGGATCAGCAGTGAGTCGTAGCCATTGGATCAGAAGTTGGTGGCTCGGATTGCGCCGCTTAGCCGCCAATTCAGAGGTCGCCGCGTGTCACGCCCGCATCATGCCGCGTGTCCGCTAATGTCAGCCGTGCGTCAGACGGAGCAAATGCACAGTGCGACAAGTACAGCGTAGACCCGAGTCTAGCTAGGGTCGAGTCCATGCACCGCTGCCACGTGTCCGCAAGGGATTGGGCCACGTGTTGCTGACGCATTAAATCAGATTTTCTGGTACAAAAATAATTCATTTAATCCCGATTTTTCTATTTCTCTGATTGTTCTTTTATTTTAAATTTTGTTTAGCTCGTTCTCCCTCGTGCGAACTCTCATTGAGGTGATTCCAGTTTCTAAAAATTTGTAACATTTAGCTTTATTTAATTATTAATTTATTTAATTTTTGGAGTTGATTTTTCTCTCTATTTTTGGTATTTATTTCTTTTTCGCCCATTTTGCGTTGATGTTGAAGTGCCCGGGGAATTTGTGAGTGAGGAGCTGACCCAAGATCATGGTCCAGAGCAGGATCCAGAGCTCTTTGAAGGCAAGTAGTGCTTTAATCATGTTGAACCCAAGTTTAAACATTATATTGTTTTAAAGTATTGCATGCTAATTCAGTTATTACTTGTTTCAATTAATTTGCGTATAGTTATTCATCCAATTTGTAATATATCCACCTTGCCATATTGTATGTCATATCTCATTTGTTACCCTAGCGTTGTCATTAATAATTGGTAGATACTATTTGCCAATATGGGTTAGATAGAACGCAAGTAGTATGCTTAGCCATGCAACGAGTCATCATTTCATGTAAAAAGGTTAATCTTGCTTAATCAACTATGGAACATGATTATTAACTTGTGTGTCAGGTGTTGTCACACAATGTTGTTGTTGTTGATGGCACGTGGTGCATGGTAATCAACCGGGGTGGTAAAATGATTTAGACTGAGGCAAGTGGCAAGATCCTATTGTCGGCCAATGTGGCATTTGAGCGATCGCATTGTTTTTTTATGGTATTTGATGGTTCGTGGTTATGGTGAATTTTTGGTTAGTCTTGCATTGGTCAATTAAGGACTAAACCTTGCAAGCATTTGAATTGAGTCATTCATACAAGAACATGTCTGGTATGGGATAGACCTAGCTAATTAATTTGTTATGTAGGCTTTGGTACTATTGTGGTGGTGTGGGTTTCGGGTGCACGGGTAGACTCACATGGCTCAAGAGTGGGGCCCTGGATGTGGTAACCAGTCCCACCAGTGTTGAATCTCAGCGGACAGTACTGAGTTTAGACAGAGCATTGGAAATGCTTTGTTATAATCACTCGACTTTGTGATGTATGATTGTATCTTGTAGGGAAAATGTATAAAATCTGCTGATTGTCAAATGTATTTGAATAGTCATGCTTGTGGTATTGAGCATTGCTCGGTGATTACGGTCAAGGGTTAGTTTTATTAAAATGAATTGGGGATGTAGGCTGTATGCCTATGGAGGTTGGAATATGATTTAAGGTTGTGAGTTGGTTTATTTGGGAAATAATTGAGAAATTTATTATTTTTATTATTGGTTTTACTGTGTTTTCAATCTATTTATGCTATTCTTTTATACTTGTTTTTATACAAAATAACCATGCCAGCCATTCATTTGAAATAAACCATGCATATAGTATATTAGACTTGCATTTTGTGCACAACTTGTTGAGTGTTTTATGTACTCACCCTTGCAACAAAACATTACCAGTTGGAGAGGAGGCTACGCCTGCTTTTGAGGAGTATCAGGAAGAAGCGGACAACTAGGGTGCGAATCTTGTCAGTTGCCTGTGGCGAATTGAAGGGTTACTAGGAAAAAATTTATTTCCGCTGCAGTTTATTTTTTTCGGTCTTAGCCCTGCGAGATGTATTCATGTATGTGGACAATAAGGTTGTCTAACAGTTATATTAAATTTGATGATGTCTTTATTTATGTTATCGTTTCATATTATTATGATAATCATCTGTGTAGAGCCTGTGGGCACTAGCGTGATTCTGGACTAGTGCTGAATACACAGAGGGTCTGGATTAGCATATTTGGGTCCCGACAGAGGTGGTATCCGAGCCATACTGACTGTAGATCAAGCCTTAGCTAGTCTGTTGTCTTAGGAGTGTCCAAAACTATTTTCTAAAGTCAAAATTAAATTAATAGTTAAAAGTTCTTGACTTGTTGAAATTTTTGTCTTTTCTCTTGTTTTGAGCTAAGGTTTCACGAGAATTGTCTTCTACAGATAAAATGGAGTGCATCTATGAAGGATCGAGATGGGGATTAGAGGTGGGGTGAATGATCGTAAAATAAAATTTTCCTACTAAAAACAATCTAGCCAACATCCTCACATCAAAAACATGAAGCGAAGAAAACGAAAATCCCAAAATTCTCAGTAGTGGCTGCCACTACCACAAACTTGGCACTACCGGAGGTACTATAGCGATAGTGCTGAAAATTCTCAACAGTGGCCGGCACTATCACAAACTCGGCACTACCGAGGGTATTGTAGCGGCAGTACCGATTTACTGTAGCTACAGTAGAATCAGCCCGATAAACAGTATTTTCCCTCGGGTTCAAACGGAAAAATTGAGAAATCTTTTCATCGGCCGATCCAAACTCAATGAAAATTTGTGGACACCTTCCTAAGGATGTCAGGAACCTATTCCAACCATCGATTCAAAGAATCGATGTCAAAGTTTTGACCTTTTTCCAATTTACGAAAGAGTGTTCAAGAACGGGTTCAAAATCAAAAACTTGGCTCTGATCTAGCTCGTGGGTTCTTGATGATAAATATGATCCTAGATGCCTTCCCACAAGTCATAGAAAGCTAGAGAACAAGACAAGAACTCCCAAAAACCCAATCTTCCAAGATTGATTGTCTCAAGAACAAAAATCGGTTTCTTGCAAGAAAGAACACAAGATTTTCCTAGATGATTGGGATATGGTCTGAAAAAGACTCATCCATCAATCATACATCCTCAGAAAAAGATCCAAAAGCATTTATAAGGAGGGGAGGCAAATCCAACTTGCATGAATGTAAATTGCGGAATTTAAAGACATAATGTAAATGAGATGAGTAAATTCAGGACTGAGAGGAACTTAGATTTTCATTTCTAGAAGGGAGGTTTACAAAGCCTCACAAACAAGTGGGCAAAGCTCAAAGTAGCACAAAAACCTCAAAACCTTCAAGAGGGGGAGGGCTTGTTAGTGTTATGCCCTTGAGGCAATCATTTAGATGATTGTAACAAGACTATGTTTATGAATAATAATATGATTATTGGTCCAATGAATGTATATCATTGTATTGATCAACAAGTATGTGACTTGCTTATGAAGCTCTTTACTTATTGATGTAATTCGATAAATATCTCTGATCGGATATCATCGTATAGGACAACGATGAATAGATCAGCACATGTAGTGATCGACGATCATGCTTCTTAGATCATGGGATATGGAGATATCATCTATACATTGTGCACGCATCTTGAAGAACATGGGTTAGATAGACCCGCAATGGTACACTGCTAGAATGTTACATTCTTATGTATCATCAGTGTATCTCATACATAGTAGATGTATGATCCTTAGACCTGAGATTGTCATATTCCCTACATGTGTAATAGTTTTCCTTGAGGCTATCAAACACTACTTCCTAACTGGATAGTTATAAAGGTAGTTTTCATGTTTACTATAAAACGTATAGAGGGAAGTGAGCAGTCAAGATGGAATTTGCCACTCCAATGAAACGGAGATATATGACAAGGCCACTCGTGTGATATGATTAAGGAAGTGCATGGCCATGCCGTGATTGAGGAGTCAATCACAACTTATTAATATATCATGGATACGAGAGATGGATTAAATCATCAAAGGATGACATGCTTCTCGCCTTGAGTTCAATCTTCATATACTTGGCAAAGGGATTATTACATGGGTACTTTTGATAGGTTCTGTCCGATTTGATCATAGTATGTTTGGGAGTTGGCATGCTTTGCAAGGAGCCGCTACCAACTATTGGATTGAAAAGGAGTTTTCCGAATCCATGTCCAAATGTACGTGAACCTGCAGGGTCACACACTTAATGGGCTGGGACGCATTAATTTGGATTGGATCCGTAATTAATGGACCTCGTGGGCTTAGCACACTGATGGGCCCTGGTTTAGGGTATCATCTCGTGGCTATATAAGGAGTGGAGGAGGGTGGGCGTAGGGTGTGTTTTCTTACAGTCTAGAAGTGTTTCACCCGAAACCCTAGCCTCCTCCTCTCACTGCCCCTACCGAGCGACCAGGTGCTTACACACCGACGCACGGCGTTCCATCCCCGGACGTGTGGACTACTGCGGTGACGCTGCTGCGATTGCTGTGTGGGAGGACGATCCACGGCGAGGTGAGGACGATCCACTCCATCGACGCAACGACTGCGGCAAGGACGATCCACTACATCGACGCATGAAGGATTCCGCAACTGCGCGTCTAGTGGTAATCTAATCTATGATCCCCTTCTTGCGAGTAGCTTTCTGGTTATACGGTAGATTTTTTTTGTGCTAGCGTAGCATGCCGCGTTCCTCTTCAGGGCTAACTCTACCCCTCTATTTATACTACTCTTGAGTCATCCTCCACCCTTGGATGAGTTCCTTCTACCCTAAGGTACACCATGAAGGGCTATGATTAACTCACTCACTCATACATGGGCTAACCTGAAACCAAACAACATAACAGGTTTTGCATGCTTCTCAAAGCATACTAACTAGACCCACTACTCTATCACCTAGACCGCGATCCAATAGCCCTCCTTGATCCGAGCAGCTCTTAGCTAGCATCCCAACCATTCCTTGTCTTCTCGGTTTGCAGCAACTCCATCTCCGATCATCTTTTGGTGATCCTCGACTGTCTGGACGTCCGGCGCACCTCGCCTAGTCCCGGTCATCCTTCGCCTCACCATGATCAAAACCTGACATCCTGCAACCATCAAAAATAAGGAAACACATCACATAGCATTGCTCACAATTTTAAAATTTAAATCTCAAAAATTCGCTTGAAGTCCAGCACTACCGCTTCCTGGGGCCAGTAGTGTCGCTTTTGCTGGCACTACCGCTCCGCAAAGGCCGGTAGTGCCAGTCCCCTGCAATCCACCCGAGAACGCTCTCTGGAAAAAAACTACCGCCCTCTGGGGCCGGTAGTGCCGCTTTTGTCGGCACTACAACTCCTTGAGGCCGGTAGTGCCGCTCCTCGCAAACACGACTCAAATTGCTTCATTTTTTAAAATCCAATCCAATTCAAATCAAACTCAAACTCAAACTCAAGCACTTCATGCTAAAACACAGTCAATTACTCATCACCGTCAAGGATAGACCTCCACATGATCTTTCAATCTCCCCGTTGATGACTATATTGACAAACACCCGAAAAGGCATAAATTTGAGTTTGAAGGAGAAGAAGAATGCAATTTGAATGCAAAGCCAAACTTTGTCTAGAGAAAGAAAATAAGGACATGACCAAGTTGACAGGAAAAAATTTAGAGCGAAACCAAGGAAGGAGCAAATTTTTACCAAGATCATAAGGACCAAGAAGCATTCACATTTTTATCTTTTAAGGATGCCTTTTCTACGTTTTCTCCCCCTTTTGGCAATATAGGCATAAAGATGGCATTTTCTCCCCTTTTTTTATGTATGTATGAAATGCATCCTAAAAGAGCTTTGAAAATTATCCAAGTGACCACAATGACAAGATATGACACCAAGCTAGTTAATGGCAAATTAGACTAGACTAAGACATGTACAAGTGCAAATAACAAATTTTTCTAGCAAGCTTAGTTTTCAAAATGTCATTTTTGTTTAGCAAGAATTGACATGTGGAACACTTAGCACTAGTTTCAAAACTAGAACCAAAGCCACTCAAAGAATCAAATGAAAAACCTAGAGTTCAACCTACTCAACACTTTGGGGAATCTAGAAGTGCATACAAGGTCCTTCGAGCTCATTTTTCAATTAATGCAAATTTTTCTTTAAGGCCTTGAAAGACATAGCGGGGTGCAAATGTTTGACATTATTTGCAATCTTTACCCACATATGTTTTTTTATTTGCAGTTTTAATGCAATTGACTCGAGCCATGTTCAACCATCTCAAGAAAAACTCTTAAGAGAATGGTCTTGGTCATACACGACACATTACAAGTCCATCCCAAGTGCAATGGGAAGCTGCCTTGTGAATGCGAGGTGTTGAGATCAATTTGTACGAAAAGTGTCAATTTTTCTTGCTTTTCATTTTAGCACATATGAGCAAATGAAGGACTTAGGTATGGATCAAGCTAGTTTCACCCAAGTTGCTATAGAGACTCTAGAGAACTCCAAAATTTCTCAAATCATGGCAAATACACCAAGAGAAGAATCTTAGCAAGTAAAAGCAACATGCTTCATCAAGTTTTCATTTAAATCTTTAATTTTCAAATTTTAACAAGCTTAGCAAGACAAAATGAACTTGGACATATCTAATCTAGCATTTTTCTTCATATGATATAGCATGGTGTATAGCATGATGAGTAAATCATTTGCAAAATAGAGAAAGGTCATAAAATAGAAAATGAAGTCTATATGCAAAGCATCAAGCAGATTCTCCAACTCCCCCTCAACAAGTGAATCAATTTTAAGCACAAATCTGGTTCAAGTTGAGTTATTAGTAGAATTAAGCTCAAGGAAAAACGAAATGAACTCAATCAAAACCGGAAACACAGAATGAGAAAAAGAAGTTGAGAAACTTCAAACTGGATGGCTATAGAGTATAGAAAAGATAGAAGAGAACACTATTACTCAGACTCACTCTCATCTTCCCCAAAGACTTTCATAGGGAAGCTAACTATATATCTCACCTAAGGAGTGCACACAGACCTTGTCTACCCAGGGGCCCAACACCTACTAGACTTATAAGGCTGTGAGGGAACTCAACCTAGAGAGAAGAGAAAATAGCTAATGACGCATGATAGAAACCTAAAACATAAGATGAGAGGTCCATGCGAAGCATGCCAGAAGTCTAAGGGCCTGTTTGTTTCAGCTTTGGATTCTCTAAAAGCTGATTCTGGATTGTGGTTTTTGAGAAGCTGATTCTCCAAAAGCTAGAATCCAAAAGCACATATGAAGTGGATTGTGGATTCTAGTGTATATGAGTGGGGTGGATTGTCAGAATCGGATTCTAGAATCAGGCTATTTGTTTCTGATTCTGCTTTTGGGACCAGAATCCAGAATCAAAAGCTAAAACAAACAGGCCCTAAGTGAAGTGAACTCAAAAGAAGAACATAAGCCCATAAACACCCAGAAGATGAAAAATAAAATAAGAGCTAGAAGAAAAACATATAATACATAATATACAAACTAGCTCCCTCTCACGATAGGCCGTAAGGGCAGACAACTCCAAGATCACTCCTCAGGGCAACAAACCTTGAACTATCCAAAGGCTTGGTAAAGATATCGGCTATCGGGTGGTCACTCTCTACAAACTAAAGCACGATATCGCCCTTCTCCACATGGTCTCTAAGGAAGTGATATCTAATATCAATGTGCTTGGTCCGGGAATGCTGCACTGGGTCCTTAGCAATGCAAATAGCAGAAGTGTTGTCATAGAAAAGTGGCACACTCTCCATCTCTAACCCAAAGTCCTGCAAGGTCGATCTCATCCCGAGAACCTGACTACAACACCTGGCTGCAGCGATATACTCAGCCTTAGCGGTGGACTGTGCAACTCCGGATTACTTCCTAGATGACCAAGAAACAAGAGAAGTGTCAATGAATTGGCAAGTACCAGAAGTGCTCTTCCTATCTATCCTACAGCCAGCAAAGTCTGCATCGGAAAAGGCTCTAAGGGACAAACAAGAAGAAGAAGAGTACCAAATACCATAATCAATGGTAGCTCGAAGGTACCTGAAGATGCGCTTCACCGCCTGATGGTGAGACACGCGAGGAGAAGTCTGAAATCGAGCACACAGACACACAACAAAATGTATGTCTGGCCTCGAGGAAGTGAGTTACAAGAGAGAACCGATCATGCTCCGAAACTCCTTCTGATCAGTAGGCTCACCATCCTCGTCGGGCTCGAGGACAGGAGTGGTGGCCATACGAGTCATCACAGGCTTCCCATCAGACATATCAAACCGCCTTAGGAGGACCTGAGTGTACATACCTTGGTGCAGGAAAGTACCCTCCCGAGTCTGCTTGATATCAAACGCTCTTTGGAATATAACTACCTCCCTCTAGGGCCTGTAGTGCCGCTTTTGTCGACACTACCGCTTCTTGAGGCCGGTAGTGCCGCTCCTGGCAAACACGACTCAAATTGCTTCACTTTTTTAAAATCCAATCCAATTCAAATAAAACTCAAACTCAAGCACTTCGTGCTAAAACACAGTGAATTACTCATCACCATCAAGGATAGACCTCCATATGGCCTTTCAATCTATGGTGAACGCAAGTGGGGATTCGCTGCTGATCTATGGTAGATGTTGCAGCTGCTGGGAGGACTCGACAGGCCTATCTACCAAGGCACTAGCTGGATTGTGAATGGTAAGGTACGAGGGACGCTTAGTAAAGTCACGATCTATGCCAGGGAGAACACAATGGGAAGCCACCCTGTCAACATCTCGGAGAGGAGATCAACGTTTGAGGTGGGGATCCAGGAGTCTACACACCTAGCCCTCCGCCGCTGTGCTCAAGACTACACTATTGAGTTGGAGTCAGCGGTGTTCAAGTATCATCCACATGGAGATGTTACCGATGACAAAATCAAGGACGAGGAGGATGCTACCATTGTTCATCTCACCCATTTTGCTACCGCGCATGAGAACGCCATGAAGATCACCAACCAGGATCTTGCAGAGGTCTACGAAGCCTTGGAGAAGGTTGAGGAGGATCTCTGATAAACGAGGAAGATGGCCTCTGAGCGGATTGCTAAGTTGGAGGAGGCCCTCTACCTCAAGGAAGAGGAAGCCGAGTTGGAGATGATGGAAGAGGAATCTGAGGAGGACCCATAGGAGGTCGAGCCAGAGCCTGTGGGGTAGGAGTCTGCATCTTCCAAAGAGACTCCTGGCCATCGGAACCAGTTCGCACCAGTGCCTCGCCACCCGCCGCATTACACTCCTGGATGATCGCATCCTGGATGGCTTAGTGATTAGGCAGTGCCTTAGTCTAGTAGTAGTGACTCAAGTGTGTGAGTCATATGAGTCTAAGTTATGAGGATCGCCCTTTAGGCGTTAGTATTGTGTGCTTAGGATAATGAGAGCTTTAATTGTATTTTGAGTGTGCAATATGCGTTGCATTTCCCTTAGGAACTTGTGAGCAACCATACCAAGTATTTAATAAAGTCTTTATATTTGGAGTTTGGATTAAAAACTTTTCCCCGCATAAGTTTTTTATATTACTTGTCTATGCTATTCCTTCTTTTCTCTAAACCTTGGAGTGATTAACAGATGGTTCAGACTCGCAGAAACATCGGAGCAAGTGGAAGTGGAACCCATCTAAGTGAGAATCTGAATGAGACACCAGTACCACAAGCAGCAGCACCAGTTGACATGAGTAACTTTGGAGCCTTTCTCGCCGCACAAACCCAGCTTATGCAAACCATGATGTAGCAAATGCAGCACTTCACTAATCAAGCAACTGCCAACAATGCAAATCAAGCTGCTAACAATGGGAGTCGTCTATACTCAACGCTATCAGACTTCATGAGGGCTCGTCCGCCTACTTTTTCTAGGAATGCCAACCCAATTGAGGCAGATGATTGGCTTAGGACAATTAAGAGGAAGCTTCAGATCACTCAGTATGTTGGGAATGAGAAGGTCCTCTATGCTTCTTATCAACTTGAAGGTACAACTGCTAAATAGTGGGAGAATTACTGTGCATCACAGGAGAACCCATAGGAGATTACTTGGGAAGAATTTTTTGCAGCTTTTCTCCAGTACCTTGTTCCTAAAGGTGTTATGGACCTAAAGAAGGAATAATTTAGAGCCATCAAGCAAGGAGGCCAGTCTGTGGAAGATTACTTAAACAGGTTCACTCAACTTGCACGTTTTGCAACTGAGGATGTTGCAACAGACAAGGCAAGATAGTCTCGCTTCATGAAGGGACTAAATTCTGGACTGCAGGTTGGGTTGATTACCCACAATTTTCCTAATTTTCAAGAGCTGGTCAATAAGGCCCTTATTTTGGAAGATAAGTGCAAGGAGCTGGATGACAACTTCAAGCGCAGAATGGCATAGCAGGGAGCTCATGAGGGACAGCAGAGAGTGAGGGTTGTACCTCACTAGTTTGTCAGATTTTAGCCCAAAGCTATTTTCAAGACACCATCTCCTGCACCACGTCCCAGTGGATAGAACTTCCAGACACCTGCCCAGGCAAACAATGCACAAGGAGGAAACCAACGATGGCGCTAGGCAATCGCTTTGCTTGTAATGAGCGAGTGATTTTTGCCAACAACCGTCCCAAGAGGGGAGGTGTTACACCTATCCGCTTCAACCTCAGCCCTACTCCTACCAAGAACCTTACACCAGGAGGGAACCGTGGAGCTGTACAAGCTGGAGCTATACCTCAAGCCACGGTGAGAGTTCGTGTCAACCATAACACGACTGATGAAGCCTAGGAAGCATCGGACGTCGTACTGGGTAAGTTCCAAGTTAACTCAGTACCTGCAACAGTTTTGTTTGATTTCGGAGCTTCACATTCCTTTATTTCTCAAGATTTTGCTGTTGGCAATGGGTTAGATGTTATGAATCTTAAGTGCATGCTTTTGGTCCAATCCCTTGGATCAGAATTTCGATCCAACCTAGGATGCATGAGAGTTAAGATGCTCATGGATGGAATAGAGTTCCTAGAAAACCTTATTATTTTGGATACTCAGACATTAGATGTTATTCTTCCAATGGATTGGTTGTCCAAACACAAGGCTGTATTGGATTATGGATGAAGAGTTGTTTCTATTGAAAGCCCGAGAGATGAAAGAGTGGAAGTTCAGGCGATCGCAATTCGCAATGGTCAAATGATGGTCAACAGTATTAAAGCTTTCAGTTTAGAGGAAGAACTACTTGTGAGTCAATATCCGGATGTTTTTCCTGGAGATCTACCTGGAATGCCACCAGATCGAGATATTTAGTTTGTGATTGAGTTGGTACCCGGTACAGCCCCAATAGCCAAGAGACTGAATCGTATGCCTACAGATGAGCTGGTAGCAATGAAGAAACAAATTGAGGAGTTACTAGAAAAAGGTTTTGTAAGACCGAGTTCGTCGCCATGGGGAGCACCTGTTATGTTTGTTCGAAAGAAGGATGAAAGCTTAAGGATGTGTATTGACTATCGAGCTCTTAATTAAGTGACAATAAAGAACAAGTATCTGTTACTCAGGATCGATGATTTGCTTGGTCAGTTAAGAGGAGTTAGAATTTTCTCAAAAATAGATCTTCGATTGAGATATCATCAGTTGAAAATTCGCTCAAAGGATGTGCCCAAGATATCATTTTCAACAAGATATGGATATTATGAGTTCACAGTCATGTCATTTGGATTGACTAATGCCCCCGCATATTTCATGAACATGATGAATAAAGTTTCCATAGAATATTTGGATAAGTTTGTCGTCGTACTCATAGATGACATTCTTGTCTGCTCCAAGACAGAGGAAGATCATACCGAACACTTGAGGCTTGTCCTTGAAAAGCTTCGAGCGCAGCAATTATATGCTAAGTTCAGTAAGTGTGATTTCTAGAAAAGAAAGTGGAATTTCTTGGTCATGTGATGACTGGCAAAGGAATTGTTGTTGATCCAAGTAAAGTTGAAACAGTGTTGCATTGGGAGCAACCAAAGACAGTAACCCAGATTCGTAGTTTTCTTGGAATGGCAGGATATTACCGTCGATTCATAGAAGGATTCTCAACAATTGCTAGGCCACTTAAGTAGTTGTTGAAGAAGGAAAAAAATTTGCATGGACGTTAGAGTGCGAGAAGAGTTTTGAAGAATTGAAGAAAAGGTTAACGACAGCACCAGTGCTAGTATTGCCAGACATTCAGAGCAGTTTTGATATTTATTGTGATGCTTCACGTCAGGGACTTGGATGTGTGTTAATGCAAAATGTCAAAGTTGTCGCATATGCTCCAAGACAGTTGAGGCCACATGAAGAGAATTACCTGACACATGATTTGGAATTAGCTGTCGTAGTGCATGCTTTAAAGCTATCGCGTTACTATCTTATTAGAAACTGTTGTGAGATATATACAGACCACAAGAGATTAAAGTATATTTTCACTCAGTCGGACCTTAACATGAGAAAGAGAAGATGGTTAGAGTTAATCAAGGATTATAATTTGGGAATTCATTATCACCCTCGAAAATCCAATGTGGTAGCCGATACTTTAAGCCGAAAAAGTCATAGTGTTAACATGTTAATTCAGGAGAGTCAGTCTGGTTTATGTAAGAAATTTCAGAAGATAAAATTGGAAGTGGTACCTGAAGGATTCCAAGCTACCTTGGAGGTAAAGCCAACATTGGAAGAACAAATCAGGGAAAGTCAGAAAGATGATGCTAAAATAAATAGAATCAAGTCCAAGATGGATGAAGGCAAAGCTAAAGATTTTGCGCTGGATGATCAAGGTACCATATGGATGAAAAGTCAAATTTGTGTACCAAATAAGAAGGAGCTAAAGCAGTTGATTCTTGATGAAGCTCATGATTCGAAGTACTTTATTCACCCCAGAAGTGCCAAAATGTATCATGACCTGAAAGAAAGATTTTGGTTGCCTAATATGAAACATTAAGTTGCTGAGCATGCCGCTTTGTGTGATATATGCCAAAGAGTGAAGGCAATGCATTAGAGGCCAGCAGGATTATTATAGCCATTAAAGTACCATAATGGAAGTGGGAGGAGATCGGTATGGATTTTATTACCGGTTTACCTAGAACTCAATGGCTATGATTCGATATGGGTCATAGTTGATCGATTGACCAAGGTCGCTCATTTTATACCAGTAAAGACCACATATTCAAAAGATCGATTAGCCGAGTTATATATGTCAAGAATCGTGTGTTTGCAAGGAGTGCCAAAGAAGATAGTGTCAGACAGAGGTACCCAATTTACCTCAAGATTTTGGAATAAACTGCATGATGCAAAGGTAACTCATCTGAATTTCAGTATAACTTATCATCTGCAGACAGATGGTCCGACCGAGAGAGTCAGTCAGATTTTGGAAGATATGTTAAGAGCTTGTGCTCTAGCTTATGTCGCCTCATGGGATAAATGTTTGTTGTATGTTGAGTTTAGCTACAATAACAATTATCAAGTAAGTTTGCAAATGTCACCATTTGAAGCTTTGTGTGGTCGATCTTTCCATACCCCATTGAATTGGAACGAGATAGGAGAGCATTTGATCTTTGGACCAGATATTCTTAAAGAAGCCGAAGAGCAGATTGCTATGATTAGAGAGAGGTTGAAGATTGCCCAGTCAAGGCAGAAGAGCTATGCTGATAATTGCCATCATGAATTAAGCTTCGAGCCTGATGATTTCGTGTATCTCAGAGTAACCCCCTCAAAAGGAGTATAAAGGTTTCATGCCAAAGGGAAGCTTGCACCAAGATATGTTGGTCCGTTTAAAATCTTGAGCCACAGAGGAGAGGTTACCTACCAGTTAGAATTACTACAGTCATATGCAGGAGTGCATGATGTGTTCCATGTGTCTCAGTTGAAGAAGTGTCATCGAGTGCCCACTGAGCAGACATTACTGGAGTCAATTGAACTGCAAGAAGATTTAACTTAAAAGGAGCAGCCAATCAAGATTCTAGATGTAGCTGATAGCAAGACCATAAATAAGTCCGTGCGGTTCTGTAGAGTGCAGTGGAACAACCATTCAGAGAGTGAAACTACTTGGTAGCGTGACCTATTCCTTAGTCAGCTCTGAATCTCGAGGTTGAGACTCTATTAAGGGGGAGGTTTGTGACATCCCAATTTTCGCATTTTGTGGATTTAATATGAATTTTACATTTTTATAAGTTTTCTGGATTTTATTTAATTTACTTTGTATTTATTGAATTAAGCCTGTTGTCATCTTTTAACTATTTATTTGAAAAGTCTAAATAAACTATTACTAGAAAAAATTATTTGAGTTCCAAATGCACTAAAATATTTTCTAGAATTTTTCATGTATTTTTGCAATTTTATTTGGCTTATTTGAATTTCTAGCATTCATTTAATTAGAAAATGCTTTTAAATCCTTTTGAATAGTGCCAGGCCGAGCCCGAATGGACCCAACCCAGCCAGCCCACTTCTCCTCGTGTCGCCAGCTGGCCCAAGCTGCTCCGCCAGCAAGCTAAGCCTACCTCTCCGGAAACCCTAGAGTATCAGTCGTGCGATCAAGATCTTGTGGCCTTTACCAAGCCACATTGTTCATTCGCCGTTGGATCGATGCCACGCGTTCGGCCACGATCGCGTCGCGTCACCCTCCATGTATCTCAACCGAATCCACCGCGCCGCTGAATCCCCGAGGATCTCAGACTCCGTGTCTGGCCGTTGCACGCTTCCCCAAGCCCCTATTTATTGTGTCGACGCCATCACCGAGTTCCTCACCTCACGCCGCAACCTTTGCTTGAAGCTCGCACGCTAACACGTTGCCTCCACCGTATTCCGAAGTGTTCGTTCCCAGATCCGAAACCGCCTCTTCACACCGCGTCAAACGCGCCTGAAAACATCGCCGGAGGAGCTCTATTCCGTTGCGCCATTTGTCATCGTCTCCCTCTCCGATAAGATGCCATCACGCCGCGCTGCCATGCCATTGCCACATGTGGAAGCTTCTACAGCAGTTCGATCGGGATCGTAGGGTTTAGATCGCGCCACATAGTCAATCGCTCGAGTAAAGCTTTAGCCGTCGGATCTAGGGTAGCCACCGAATGGCCACCGCGTGTCAAGCACTGGGGCAACCGCGTCATCGCCCCACATCTTAGTCATTGGATCTGTAGCGTGCATCTTGGATCTTACTGCCTGTTCTGCAGCTTCATCTGCCCCGTTCACTCTTAGCCGTCGAATCTACAAGGTAGGGCGGGATGGTCACCACGTGTTGCCTGTCGAGCCAGCCACGTCCCTCACCGCTTCGTTTCCCACACGCTGGCGGTGCCTTTCGATCTGGTGCAGACGGTCAGGTTGGTGCCACATGTCGCCATTGTGGCAGTCATGTCCCGAGACCTCATCATCAAGCAAGGACCGTCTGATCCTATCGCACGGTCAACATTGTGCCACATGGCCTAAGGATCTGCCATGGGTTGTAGCCGTTGGATTAGCGATGGGTGGCTTGGATTGCGCCGCTTAGCCACCGGGTTAGAGGCCTCCGCTTGTCGCGCCCGTGTCATGCCGCGTGTCCACTAACGTTAGCCGTGCGTCAGTCGGTGCATATGCACAGTGCGCTGAGTTCACCGTAGACCCGAGCCTCGCTATGGACAGAGTCCATGCACCGATGCCACGCGTCGACCAGGGATTGGGCCACGCGTTGCTGACATATTAAATCCGGTTTTCCAGCACAAAATAATTCATTCAATTCTGATATTTCTATTTCTATGATTTTTATTTTATTTCAAATTTTGTTTAGCTTGTTCTCCCTCATGCAAACACCGATTGAGGTGATTCTAGTTTTTAAAAATTTGTAAAATTGATCTCTATTTAATGGTGAATTTTTTAAATTTTTTGAGTTGATTTTTCTCTCTATTTTTGGTATGTATTTCTTTTTCGCTCGTTTCGCGTAGATGTTGAAGTACTTGAGGAATTTGTGAGCGAGGAGCCGACCGAAGACCAAGGTCCAGAGCAGGATCTAGAGCTCTTTGAAGGCAAGTTGTGCTTTGATCATGTTGAACCCATGTTTAAACATTATTTTGTTTTAAAGTATTACATACTAATTCAGTTGCCATATTGTATGTCATATCTCATTTGTCACCCCAACGTGGTTGTTAATAATTGGTAGATACTATTTGCCAATATGGGTTAGATAGAACACAAGTAGTATGCTTAGCCATTCAACGAGTCATCATTTTTTATAAAAAAAGTTAATCTTTCTTAATGAACAGTGGAACATGATTATTAACTTGTGTGCCAGGTGTTGTCACACAATGTTGTTGTTGATGGCACGTGGTGCATGGTAATCAACTGGGGTGGTAAACTGATTTAGACTAAGGCAGGTGGCAAGAACCTGTGGTGGGCCAATGTGGCATTTAGGCGGTCGCATTATTTTTTTATGGTATTTGATGGTTCATGGTTATAGTGAATTTTTGGTTAGTCTTGCCTTGGTCAATTAAGGACTTAACCTTGGAAGCATTTGAATTGAGTCATTCATACAACCACATGTCTGGTATGGGACAAACCTAGCTAATTAATTTGTTATGTCTAGGCTTTGGTACTATCGTGGTGGTGTGGGTTCCGGGTGTACGGGTAGACTCACATGGCGCAAGAGGGGGCCCTGGATGTGGTAGCCAGTACCACCAGTGTTGAAACCTTAGTGGAAAGGCTTTGTTATAATCACTCGCCTTTGTGGTGTATGATTGTATCTTGTGGGGAAAGAGTGTAACCTCTGCAGAGTGTCAAACCTATTCGAATAGCCATGCTCGTGGAATTGTGCATTGCTAGGTGATTACGGTGAAGGGTTAGTTTTTATTAAATGAATTGGGGATGGAGGTTGTATGCCGATGGAGGTTGGAATATGATTTAAGGTTGTGAGTTGGTTTATTTGGGAATTAATTAAGAAATTTATTATTGTTATTATTGGTTTTACTGTGTTTTCAATCTATTATGCTATTCTTTTATACTTGTTGTTTTTATGTAAAATAACCATGTCAGCCATTCATTTGGAATAAGCCATGCATATAGTATATTAGACTTGTATTTTGTGCACAACTTGTTGAGTGCTTTATGTACTCACCCTTGCAACAAAATATCACCAGTTGGAGAGGAGGCTACGCCTGCTTTCGAGGAGGAGTATCAGGAATAAGCGGACAACTAGGGTGCGAACCTTGTCAGTGCCCGTGGAAAATTGAAGGGTTAGTACGAATAAATTTATTTCTACTGCAGTTTATTTATTTTTTTTAGTCTTAGCCCTGCGAGGCGTATTCATGTAAGGTGGACCATAAGGTCATCTAACAGTTATATTAAATTTGATGAAGTCTTCATTTATGTTATCGTTGAGTATGATTGTGATAATCATCTGTGTTGAGCCTGTGTGCACTAGCGTGATCCTGGACTAGTGCTAAATACACAGAGGGTCCGAATTTGCATATTCAGGTCCCGACAAGTTGCTTGATTAACTCATGACCATTTGGGTTTCTATACAAGGTTCTTATACTAAACGGTAGTTTTTACCATAACAGAAAGCAGGATTTGTTTATCAGGTGAGGATTTTGAGCTACATTAATGGAATATAAATCCCTCCAAACACTACAAATTTTTAATATTGATTGACAATCAGTGTGATAATTGACTTTATGTTGTACTAGCTTTACGTGATCCAAAAAGTACTTCTAACCACCACCAATCATCAGGATTCAGGACAATGAATTAAGCAAAAACATGCATAATTCTTTCACTTCTAGTTTTGAATTTGAAGCACTATAACGCAACAAACATTGCCTTTATGTCATAAAGATTTACTAATTGAAAGCTAAGTCAGAGTGTAATTGCTAAGTTGACTAGGAAAATTTTGACTTCAGTATGCTTCTTTTTATTTTAATTGGTTGCAACTCCATGTGTGCATATAGTGAGCAGTATTGCAATAAATGTTGTGAGTTGTGACAGCAAACCAACACTTAATCGGTTAATTTGATCTAATGGACACAAATACTAGTGACAAAGAAGAACCAAGCGGTAAAGGTGGCACACACACCATCTTGATCACATCAGCAGCTGACTGATCAAGCAACAAGAAAAATGTTGATTGTACTCTTTACTATCTTGCAAATGGGATAGACAATTTAATTGTTTTGGGGACCTTCCATGTGAAGAGTGAATTGAATCATTCTCATTGTTTGGTGCCCTTTTGATTGCTCTATGATGCAATGGGTCCTTGATGAACTAAAATAATTAAAGTTGTAAATATGGCCATGAACTGATAGTGCTAGAAAGTATTGCTTCCTGTTAGTGCTAGAAAGTATTGTTTCACTATCTTTTAGCTTGATCAATTTATTCAATACTCATTGTGATGCACTTTTGATCAATTTTGGAAGGTAAGAGTTCAAGGCCTTATTTGCTTAGTTAATTGTTTAAGTTCAATTATGATTATTTGACCTTAGGTGTAGTGGAGGTAAGAGATTAATATCTAGCAGCCCTATACTTTGTGGTGAGGAGACTAAATGTCTAATGACCTTTAATAGCCCGACACCTGAGAGCACTATGTCCATAATCTATACTGTTGTGCAAAGGGGCTAGACTTTATAGTCTTTTGGATCTTGCATGTAGCGAAAGTGAGCGAAATTACTTCTTCTCTTTCCTTGTTTTAAACAATACTCTTAAATTTACTTTATTTCCTCTTCTACGACCGTTTGTGAATAGTTCAAAAGAAGATGACTTCCCCTCATTCCTCATCGTCGAATGGATCTGATGAGCCAAACATAGGAAAACCGAGGCACGGTCCAAGAGGTCTAAGTAAAAGGCCACAGAGCCGATATACCATCACGGCAGTCGATCTGCAGGATGGGGGCCCTACCGCACCTCCGAAGGCAGCGGCAGCATTCTGAACATTGTGCGGGATAGTTGGATGAGAAAGGGTCCCCATCACCTATCCATCCTAGAAGTCGCTGACACATGAGGAGCACGCACCTGGTGACAAAATTTTTTGCATCGTTCGAGCTCCCAGAAGACACTTTGCATGCACTACGACGGTACGCGTTGCTAGTGGCGAGAAAGGTGTGGAAGAACATCAAGAGCACCCTTGTCAGTAATTACGTGAATAAGGAAATGACTCCATTCCAGAAGTACGGGTTCACCACTAAAGACGTCTGGGAACAATTTGTTGAGATGAAGATGATAGGAGAATTCATGCGTCACAGTGAAGCGAACAAGACCGTCTAGGAAAAAAACACCCACCCGCATAGACTCGGCACCACTGGGTACGCTGGTAAGATCATGCAATGGAGGAGAGAGGACAATAAGGCAATCTAGAAGGAGGCCTCCCCGCCATTTGCCTCGATCTTAGACCCACGCACCCGAAACTGGGTAAGAGCGAGGTTACGTCCCACGTCTTCGGGCGGTGTGTCCTTTGCGAACCCAGCATACGAGGAAGTGTCCCAACCCCTGGTAATATATCGAACTACATAGTTTATAATTAGTCCATATATAACTTCATAAGTGAAATAACATGTTGGGATCTTGGATGCAGATAGCGTTGAGTACACGATCTTTCCATGGCTCTTTCCAGGCAAACAGGGAGAAAGATATATTCTCCACGGTTTTGGAAAACAAGGAGCACTCAGGTCGCACGCGAGGCAAATGTGTTTTCGTTCCCTAAAAATTGAATTCCCACAAGACTCCGACACATACCGGAGTAGGAAGAGAACCAAAGCCGAGCGCGAGGAACGGCCAGTAGCAATGATTGAGGAAAGGGTTGAGGAAAGGCTGAGAGCACAATTCAATGATCAACTAAGAAGCCTTGAGGAAAGGATGGAGCTAGGGGTGGAAAAAAACTCGAAACTCGTGAGTTAAATGAGTGCTCGCAAACTCGGCTCGACTCGGCTCAAACTCGTTCCTTAATGAGTCGAGTCGAGCCATCATTTGAACTCGTTTATATAACGAGTTAAATGAGCCAACTCGCGAGTTAAACGAGATAACTCGTGAGTTTAACGAGTCCTCCAAGTCGGCAAGTATAGCTGTATATGTGTGAGTCGAGGATGATAACACATAGTATACTGTATATTCTCAACAGCAATCCTCCTCTCAGATGGCAATGTCGAGCTTAACGAGTTTAACGAGCCAACTAACGAGTTTAACGAGTTGAGCCGAGCTGAGGTTTGAGCTCGTTAAGATAACGAGTCGAGTCGAGCTGGCTCGTTATCTTAACGAGTTTGATCGAGTCGAGTCAAGCCGAGTTGGCTCGTTATCCACCCCTAGATGGAGCGAAGAGTGGCTGCGAAGAGGCATGTACGGAAAGCGCAAGCCCCAGACACAGACATAATTCAGCCCAACTAACCGTTGGAGCAGCTACACTTCTGCACCTAAGACAATTGTGGACGATGCCAAATTTCCTGTCGATGACATCAGGTAATATATATGTTGGGAATGCTCCATAGATACACCTATTGGACGTGTTAGCTAATTGTGTACCTTTATGTATATGGCCACACCATGTAATCTCCAAGTAAGGCTTGCCAACAGCTCCGTTCCCCTATAGGCTGCTTGGGGGCGCGCGTATCCATCTGGTCTAGGGTCGATTGTGCATGGTCACATCGTAGCTCTGGGTTACGTGATGGTTAATATCGACGGTATACAACAAATTTGCAAGGCTGTCATGCTAGAGATACCCCCAAACGAAGAGATCGTGACACTAGGGGATGCCATTCGTACATTCATCCAGAGGCCCAAGAAGGACATCTCCTTCGACAACCGTCCTACAGCACCGAAGCTACAAGCACAACATGAGCGACCAACTACGTCGTATGCAAGCCATGACGTCAGCGGACATGCGGCACACGGCTGGCTCTGATTCGATAGGTAGGCGGCGCAATCCAAGCCATCCAAAGCAGATCTAATGTCGGGACCCGAATATGCAAATCCGGATCCTTTGTGTATATCGCACTAGTCCAGGATCACGCTAATGCACACAGGCTCAACATAGATGCTATCACAGTCATACACAGCGGAATATAGCATAACTTCAATAATTAATAATAGCTGTTGTCTTACATGATTATTGCCACAGGGCTTAACTAAGAAATAGCAATTACAAAGCGGTGGAAATAAAGTAAACGAGCGACTCCCGTTCACCACGAGCAATCGACGAGGTTGAACCCTAAGCATCGTGTCGTGGTACTCCTCCAAGAATGCCGGATTCCTCCTCTTCGAAGTTTGTTGTTGCGGGTGAGTACATAAAGCACTCAACAAGTTGTGCATAATATTGTAAGTCTAATATTCTACATGCTTGGCTTATTCCAAGGAAGGCTAACATGGCTATTTTGTAGTAAAGCAGCATTTATAAAAGAATACAATAAGTAGATTAAAAGACAGTAAAACAAATAATAGGAAATAATAGATTCAACTTTTCAAGTAAACAGGGTTTTTCATTCTAAGTCGAATTCCAAGTTTTCATGACAACCCACCATCCCAACAAGTTTTTATTTAATAAAAGTCAAACCTTTGACTGTAATTCCCGAGCATTGCTCAATTCTGTGAGCATGGCTATTCGAACAGTTTTACACTCTGCAGAGGTTATGCACTTTACCCACACGATATAATCAAACACCACACAGGTGAGTGATCATAACAAAGCCTTTACAATGCTTTGTTTAGACCTGGTACTACCCGCTAAGGTTTCAACACTGGTGGGACTGGTTACCACATCCAAGGCCCTCCTCTTGCGCCATGTGAGCCACCCCATAACCGGGACTCACTGAACACCACCGTAGTACCAAAATCTAAACATCACAGATTAGTCAGCTAGGCTGTCCCATTCCAGACATGTGGTTGCAAGTATAACCCAGGTCAAAGGCTTGCAAGGTTAAGTCCTTAAAGTGACTGAGGCAAGACTTCCACATACCTCTGCCCAATAGGCCCACCTTGGCATACTGCCCCTTGCCACCTGCCCCGATCTAAAAATGATTACCGCCCCAGTTGATTACCAAGCACCACGTGCCATCAGCAATTCAATCTAGTTGTGTGACCTCCTCGCCACGACAACTCAATATCACTGTGTGACAACACATGACACACCAATTTACAAACATTGTTCCAAAATCCATTAGTCAAGATTAAATATCAATGTTCCAGATACAAGTGATGACGAGGCATGGCTAAGCAAACTAATACGGTCTAACTAGTCCCATGTTGATTATTAATATTAACCAACTATAGTTCCACAATCTAGGGTGATAATTAGATCATGGCATACAATTGACAAGGTATGATTTAATTCAAATAGGCATATTATCTAGTTCTCAGATTAATTGAAATCATTTATACACATAAAGTATCATGCATAAATTTTAAAGACAAAACAGGAATTTTATGAAATTAGGTGCAATATGATCAAAGCTCAACATGCCTTGGAACAGGTGCTGGTCTTGCTCTGAACTTGGGTCTTGAAGCGACGAATCTTCCTCCGGAGCACCGAGCAATTCAACGACTACGCGAATCGAGATAAAATAGCAATAAACACCCAAAACAGAGAGCAAACAGACTCCAAAATTCAAATAAAAACACCATTAAATAGATCTTTATTTTACAAATTTTTAGAAATATGAATCACTCAAATCCGAGTTAAAATGCAAAAGTTATAGCCTTTTGAAGTTTGAATAAATACTGAAAATACAGAAATTAGAAAATCTGATTTTTCAGAATTATTTTTCTACTAGAAATTACCGATTAATGCGCAAGCGACACGTGGACCAATCAAAGATGGACACGTGGCTTCGGCGCATGGACTCTGTCCACGAAACTCCGTTGGTCCACCGTGGACTCGAGGTACTATGCTTTGGACCGGCTGATGTCAGCATAACGTCATCGCGACACGTGGGCCAACCAAATTGCGCCACGTCGCTTGGTCTACAAACCACGTCCACGGCACGCGCCTATCCACCATGCACCCGGCACACAACGCTTCGGCTTCCGAGCCGACACGCATCGCACATCCGCGCAAGGATCCAACGGTTGACGATCTACTCCTACGCGGCTCAATCTTGACCGCTCATCTTAAATCTAATGGCCAAAGCTTACCCGAGCGGAACACTGTTGACAACTGAGACGTGGCACGATCTGCACGGTCCGGCGAAGATCCGACGGCTGAGCGACGCTCCGAAGCACGGTGATGTCGCCGCGGCGCTGAGTTCCCAGATACGAAGACAACGACGAGCCCGACGGTGAACTAGGTCCTTCTGACAATCAAGAGGTGGCAGCTCCGGTGCGGCTCGACGCGGCGAACCCAAAACTAGAACCCACACGGCGGATGGAGGCTCGACGGCAACAACACGACGAGAAAACAAGCGGTAGTGCTACGAATAACTACGGCGAGCTCTGTCGAGACCAGATTCTGAGAATCTGGACCCACTGTGTATTCTGTGTTTAGTCCAGGATCACGCTAGCACACAGTCTTTACAAGGTTGAACATCACAGACATTCACAGCGGTATAATAATAAATAGTGCAAACATTTATATAAACTGAATTGTACGACCTTATGGTCTCCTTAAATAAGATCAGCCACGCAGGGCTTACATTATCAGAGTAATTAAACGATAACAGCGAAAAGCAAATAAACTTCGTGGAAGCCTTCACATTGCCACAGGCAACCGACTGGGCTTACTCCCTAATTGTCCGGGTCTTCAATGTACACCTCTTCCCAGGCTGGCGTAGACTCCTCCACTGATGTTGGGGTTGATAGGCAAGGAGGGGTGAGTACTCAAAGCACTCAGCAAGTAATGCACAGAATGCGGTACTATTACTACATGCAAGGCTTATTCCAAAGAATTGGCTTACTTGGTTCTTTTGCATCAAACAACATTTTTAAACTAGCATCTTATTTAGATTGAAAGCAGTGAAATAGTTATATATAATGCTAAGTTCTTCAAACAGTTTTTCTTCAAAGATTCTCGGCACACAGCCTTAAACAGTTCATTCTTAGCACTGGCACACAGCCACCCTCTCCACATTTTATTTTTGAAAATCTACCCCTTGACTGTAATCCCCGAGCAATGCTCAATACCACGAGCACGGCTATTCGAATAGTTTTGACACTCTGCAGAGGTTGTACACTTTACCCAAAAGATACAGCCGCTCACCACACAAGTGATTGCCCGTAACAAAGCCTTTCAGGAACCTCTACCTTAACCAATGAACCTCTCCAGTATTACCTTCACTATCACTCCCTCACACAGAGCCGAACTATAGGACAGGACAACACCGTTGGATGGGCACCAAGCCGCAGCACAGGTACGCTCCCCCCACACAGATACACGCAGTGTACTATCACCCCGAGGTATTAGAGGAAAGATATCGGAACCCAAATCAACTAGGTTTGTCCCATTCCAGACATGTGGTTGTACGGGTGACTCAGTTCAAAGACTTGCAAGGTGAAGTCCTTAACTTGACCAGGGCAAGACTTCCATCACTCATCAGTGGCACACAGACTCACAACTCTCATTAACCTATTGCCACAAAGGCCCACCTGGCACACAGCCTCTTGCCACTTGCTTCAGTCTAAATCATTTCCCACCCGGTTGATTATTGTGCAACACATGACAGCAATAACTCAAAATCGGTACGGAACCACACAAGTCTCCGTACTTCAATTTCATCATGTAGCATCATCGCACTACTTTTCATAATACATTCAGCATTTCATTAGTCAATATTGCTGCATTTCCAAAAGATCATGCAAGACAAGTTGCAGGGCTAAGCGTCTAATCACGGTCTAGCCTCCCGTGTTGGCACAATATTATCATCCAACTAGTACAATCAACCTAGGGTGACAATGATTTCAGGGCATACAAGTAATAATTTCAAGGTGACATTAACAATATGTGTTTGTTAGCTAAATCACCCAAATTCATTTAAATACATTTTTAATTAATTTAGTATGCATAATTTTAAAGCAAAATATATAATTAAAAGAAGTTGGGATCAACATGGTCAAAGCAACACCTGCCTTCAAAGAGTTTCTAGTCTTGATCCGAAGCTTGATCTTGAGCGACGAACTCTTCCTCGAAACTTTCCGGCAAATTTGTGCCTACGCGTAAAAAATTACATATGCAATAAAGAACTAAAACCGTAGACTAGAAGACCTCAACAATTCAAATAAAATTCATAAATAAAAAGAGCACAATTTTACAATTTTTTAGAAACTGGAATCACGTCAATCGGAGTTCAAATGCAAAAGTTATAGACTTTCAAAGTTTTAATTAAATTACAAATCAGAAAATAGAATTTCCCGAATTAATCAATTTATTTTTCTACTGAAAACTCGATTTATTGCGTCAGCGTGACGTCGGCGAACACGTGGCACCTTTTGGTGCTGCCACGTCGCCTCGGTCTATGGGCTCGGTCCACGGCTCAGGTTGGGATCATCGTGGACTCGGTCCACCAGAACAGTGCATCCACGCGGCAAGATTCAAACCGTTCATTGAATCAACGGTCAGATCTCACACGTCACACCGCACTGCCTCGAAATCTACGTGACACGCATCGCACATCAAGCGGTTCCCCAGATTCAACGGTCGGAATCCCGCGCAGACTCAGCAATACTTCGCGTTTTGCGCCTCCATGCGTCGTGCATCCGACGGGGCTTTCGGATCCAACGGCTGGATCTCGCGCACGTTCGGCGATGGCTCGGTTCAGGCACAGCCACGCGACAAGATCGCAGCTACGCGCCCGAAAGCAACGGTCGGATCTGGTTTCTGCCCCGGTCAACGCGCACACGCGTCTGCACGCGATTCAGTGGGAGCACGGCGTCATCTCCGCCGCACATTCAAATCTGAACAGCTCGGATTTATGCACCAGAGCTCAACCCACAACTAACGTTTAGATCTAATCTAATGGCCCACGGTACCCGAGCTGTTTACTGTTCATCTTAACTACGCGGCGCAATCTCACACGTACACTAACGATCCAACAGCTGAGATTTAAACAAGTTACAAAGACTAGATCTAATCACCACTGTTCAATCTAGATCTAACGGTCAATACTAACGCTGGGTATGAAAGGGGAACAGCGATGTGGACGTACCAGAACCGTGCGATGCAGATCGAACGGTCGACGGCAGCGAGGAAGAGAAGGTTGCCGGAGCTGGGGAATACGACGCGGTCGACGATGCTACGGTTTCTCTCCGGCCTGAAGAACTGGCGCGTTCGATGCGTCTCGGCGAGAGCGTTACTCCGGTGGCCTCGGCGACGACGGAGACTCAACGGACGGCGAGCAATTGGGGAAAAAACTACGGCGGCGCACTCGAGCAACTACGGCGAGCTAGTATGCAGTCTCTGGGGTGTCTCGGCGTGCGTGCGAGGAGTCAAACTGAGCGACGTGAACTCCTCTGCACGACGCGCTAACCGAAGCCCTTCAAAGAGCCTCGACGTGCTTGCAAACACCGGCGAAAAGAGCGGAAACACTCGGCGGCGTTAACTCTGACGATTACGCCCGGCCGGACCGACTTGGCTCCATCACAGCTGTCCAAGCAGCGACGATTCGATGTCGCACGTACGCTGGTGACGCGGCACAACGGAAACTACCGGATCCCGATCCAACGGCTCGATCGCGCAGCGGCTAGGGTTTGCAATGAAGCGGGCTGTGCGGGACGACGGCGCACGGGTTGGGCTGCACAGTGGTTCGGCCCAACACTATTCACTCGATTTTTAAAACATTTCTGATTAAAATATAATCAGATAAATAAACAAAGCCATAATAAATAGCAAAAATACCCGAAATAATCCAGAGAAATTCTGGAAAATATTTTGGAACATTCTGAACTCAAATAAAATATTTCTAATAAAACTTTGCATCAACTTTTATATTAGTTTAATTAAATTCAGGAAAAACCATATTTGAATAAATCCAAATTTCTTTTCAATAAATCTCCAAAAATTCTAAAAAGTCAAAATAACTCCAAAATTTAAATTAGTGAAATTTTTATGGTGTTATAAACCTCCCCCCTTAACAGAATCTCGTCCCTGAGATTCAGGGCTGTCTATAGAAATAGGTTAGGGAACTCCTTCTTTAGGTCTTCTTCGCGTTCCAAAGTTGCTTCACTTTATGAATGGTTACTCCACTGGACACTGCAAAAGCATGTCGACTTGTACCTTTTTTCTCTGTACATCGTGTCCAGAATCTTCCCCGGATGCTCTTTATAAGTCAGATCTTCTTGTAGCTCTATTGCTTCCAAAGGTGTTTGTTCTTCTGGCACCCGAAGGCATTTCTTCAATTGTGACACATGGAATACATCATGTACCTGTGCCAATGACTGCGGCAGCTCTAGTTGGTACGCAACTTCACCTTTGCGACTCAGAATCTTGAATGGTCCAACATATCTGGGTGCGAGCTTCCCTTTTGCATGGAATCTTCTGACTCCTTTAAGAGGGGTGACTCTGAGGTACACAAAGTCTTCAGGTTCAAAGCTCAATTCCGTGCGATGATTGTCGTCATAGCTCTTCTGCCTTGACTGAGCAATCTTCAGTCTCTCTCTAATCATGGTGATTTGCTCTTCCGCTTTCTGAAGTATATCCGGACCAAAAACATGTCGTTCGCCAGTCTCATTCCAGTTCAACGGTGTTCGACAGGATCGACCATACAAAGCTACAAATGGAGACATCTGTAAACTTGCTTGATAACTGTTATTGTAGCTGAACTCAGCATAAGGCAAGCACTTGTCCCAAGAAGTATAATATGCTAAAGTACAAGCCCTCAGCATATCTTCCAATATCTGGTTAACTCTCTCAGTTTGACCATCTGTCTGGGGATGGTATGCTGTACTGAAATTTAGATGAGTTCCCCTTGCCTCATGTAGCTTACCCCAGAATCTTGAAGTAAACTGAGTTCCTCTGTCCGACACTATCTTCATTGGTAATCCATGCAAACAGACAATTCTTGCCATATACAGTTCTACTAACCGGTCCCCTGAGTATGTGGTCTTTACCGGTATAAAATGTGCCACTTTAGTTAAACGATCTACTATGACCCATATGGAATCATATCCATTTTGAGTTCTGGGTAAACCGGTTATGAAATCCATACCGATCTCTTCCCATTTCCACTTAGGTATCATTAAGGGTTGTAATAATCCCGCTGGTCTCTGATGCATTGCTTTGACTCTTTGACATATGTCACATAATGCAACATATTGGGCGACTTCCCGTTTCATGCTTGACCACCAAAATCTTTCCTTTAGATCCTGGTACATTTTGGCACTTCCTGGATGAATTGAGTACTTGGAGTCATGGGCTTCCTCCAAAATTAACTGCTTCAGTTCCTTTTTGTTCGACACACAAATGCGCCCTTTAAACCACATAGTAACTTGCTCATCCAGCTTGAAATCCTTTGCCTTTCCTGCATCCATTTTAGACTTAATTCTCTTGATTTTGTCGTCATCTTTTTGTCCTTCCCTGATCTGATCTTCCAGGGTAGGTTTTACTTCCAAGGTTGCTAAGAATCCTTCTGATACCATTTCCAATTCTAATTTCTGGAAATCCTTACACAATTCTGCCTTACTTGTTTCCAACAACATATTTACATTGTGGTTCTTTCCGCTCAAGGCATCCGCCACAATGTTGGCTTTACCAGGATGGTAATGAATTCCAACATTATAATCCTTGATTAACTCTAGCCATCTTCTTTGCCTCATATTTAGGTCAGCTGTGTGAAAATATACTTAAGACTTTTATGATCAGTATACACTTCACATCTGTTTCCGATGAGATAGTGACGCCATATTTTTAGGGCATGCACTACGGCAGCCAATTCCAGATCATGGGTCGGATAATTCTCCTCATGTGGCCTCAATTGCCTTGATGCATATGCAACTACTTTCCTGTTTTGCATCAATACGCATCCTAGCCTTTGACGCGATGCATCACAATAAATGTCAAAGCTTTGATGAACATCAGGTAAAACTAGTACAGGTGCTGACGTTAACCGTTTCTTCAACTCCTGGAAACTCTTTTCACATTCTGGTGTCCACAAGAATTTCTTTTTCTTTTTTAGCAATTGCATAAGGGGTCTCGCAATTGTAGAAAATCCTTCGATAAAACGACGGTAATATCCCGCCATTCCAAGGAAACTACGGATTTGGGTTACCGACTTCGATGGCTCCCAATGCAAAACTGCTTCCACTTTGCTTGGATCTACTGCAACTCCTTCAACGGTCATTATATGCCTAAGAAATTCAACCTTATTCTTCCAGAAATCACATTTGCTAAATTTAGCAAACAACTATTGTTCCCTTAACTTTTCAAGGACTAGCCTTAAATGTTCGGCGTGTTCCTCCTTCGTCTTGGAGTAGACAAGGATATCATCTATAAACACGACAACGAACTTATCCAAGTATTCCATAAAAACCTTATTCATTAGGTTCATGAAATATGCCGGTGCATTTGTCAAACCAAATGACATATCTGTGAACTCGTAATGTCCATATCTTGACGAAAACGCAGTCTTCGGAATATCTTCTGATCGGATCTTTAATTGATGGTATCCCGATCGGAGATCAATCTTGGAGAAGACTCCTGCTCCTCTCAACTGGTCGAATAGATCATCGATCCTGGGTAGCGGGTACTTATTCTTTATAGTCACATCGTTCAGTGCACGATAGTCTATACACATCCTAAAACTCCCGCCCTTCTTCTTGACTAACAAGACAGGTGCTCCCCATGGCGATGAATTAGGTCTGATAAAACCTTTCTCCAACAGTTCTTCAATCTGTTTCTTCATCTCTACCAACTCATCTGTGGACATCCGGTAGGGTCTCTTAGCTATGGGAGCTGTCCCTGGGACAAGTTCTATAACGAACTCGATATCCCTATCTGGCGGCATTCTAGGTAAATCCTCCAGAAAAACATCTGAATATTCCCTGACTATTGGAACATCCTCTAAACTGACGGCCTTCATGCTGGTGATCATCAACTGTCCATCTCGCACTGCTGTTGCTTCAAATTCAATCCTTCTCCCTTCCGGGCTCTCAACTGATATAACTCTTCGTCCGCAGTCCAACACTGCCTTGTGCTTAGTTAGCCAATCCATTCCCAGGATAACATCCAGGGTTTGGGTATTCAGCACGATTAAGTTCGCTAGGATCTCTACTTCATTAATTATTAGTCTTACCCCAGAACATCCTACTTTTGATCGGAGTTCTGATCAGGGGATTGGACTATAAGGATACATTTAAGATTCACTATATCCATATCATTTTGAGCAGCAAAATCTCGAGAAATAAATGAATGTGAAGCTCCAGAATAGAATAAAACAGTAGCTGGTACTGAGTTTACCAGGAACTTACCCAGTACAACGTCCGTAGCATTCTGGACCTCATCTGCGGTGATGTGGTTGACTCGGCCTCGTGCGGTTGCCTGAGACGGAGTTGCTGATGACATTGCTCCGCGACTCACATTCGGCGCTGGAGTCCTTGCGGGTGTGTTTCCCAAGTTAAAACGGACTGGGGTGACACCTCCTTTCTTGGGGCAGTTATTGGCAAAATACCCCAGCTCATTGCAGTGATAACAACGTCTTCCATTTGCTCGAGAGTTCCCTCGATCGTACCATCGTTCGGTGGAGTTTGAGTGTCTCGCCTTTGGGCGGTTTGTCTATTTGTGGTGCTCTATCACTACTTCGGGGTTGGAATCGAACGAACTATTGAGGTGCCGTCCTCTGCCTTTGTTGGCCCTGACGACCTCCTTGTTGCGCCATTCTGCGCTTTCGATTGTCATCCAACTCTCGGCGCTTGTATTCCAAAATAAGAGCCTTGTTAACCAGCTCCTGGAAGTTCGAGAATGTGTGGGTGATTAGTCCCACTTGTAACCCAGCATTCAATCCCTTCATAAAGCGGGATTGTCTGTCCTTATCCGTCGCTACATCTTCTGGTGCGTAGCGTGCCAGCTGGGTAAACTTGTTCAAGTAGTCGGCCACTGATTGACCACCCTGCTTGAGATTCTGGAATTCCTCTTTCTTTAGATCCATGATACCCTCTGGTACATAGTATTAGCGGAAGGCTATTGTGAACTCCTCCCATGAGATACCCTGAGGATCCTCGTGCGATGCACAGAAGTTTTCCCACCATTCTGCGGCGGTTCCCTCTAGTTGATGAGAGGCATAGAGTACCCTCTCATTTCCTATACATTGGGTAATGTGCAATTTCCTTTCGATAGTTCTCAGCCTATCATCTGCCTCCAACGAATTGACATTTCCTGAGAACGAGGGTGGGCAAGTCCTCATGAACTCTGACAATCTTGAGTAGGGGTGTGGTCCATGGTTACCCTCTGGTTGAACAGTCGCAGCAGCTTGATTAGAGATCTGCTGCATGGTCTGCATCATCGTATTCATCAGTTGGGTTTGGGCAGCTAGAAAAGCTCCCAAGTTCTGTAGATCAACTTGCGGTGGTTGAGGAATTGGTTCCTCATTCTGGTTTTCCGCTTGGTTGGAACCACTTCCACTGGCTCCAATGTTGCCACGAGTCCTCACCATCTATTGAAAGCTTCCAAGGTTAAGAAAAGAAGAAAGCATAGACAAGTAAAGGACTTATGCAAGGGAAACAGGTGTAACTTAATTCCTTTAGAATTTTTATTATTTTAATGAAATAGTATGGTTGCTTACAAGTGCCTAAGGGCAATGCAACACATACAAGACACTCAAAAACGAGAACAAGCAAACAACATTAAAAGGCAATAACGACTCACACCTATTGGTGACTCTGAAACAAAGACGCGACTCAAACACTCGAGTCTCAACACTACACCAAACTAGACTCGATCACTCGACGAGCCATCCCGGCTGCGGCTCCCCCGGGGCATACACCGGTGGGTGCTCTAGCATTGGGGTGAACTGGTCCTGGTGACCACCCCCCTCTGCCACTGCTGGCGCTGAGGAGTCCTGACCCTCGAGCACGGCCTCTGGGTCTGGAACCGGCTCCTCTGGTTCGAGCACCAGCTCCTCAGGGTCCTCCTCCTCGTCGAGCTCCATCTCATCCTCTGGCGGTCTGGCGTAGAGCGCATCCTCCAACTCTCAATCCTTTGGCGAAAGACTGGTCTCTCAAGGGTCTCGCTCAAGCGCCTCCAAGCGGCGTGGGCCGATCGTAGCTCATGGACAATCTGGTCCATAACCTGCTCCTGAGCAGCTACAAATCGTACAATGTGCACAACTGCCGCATCACCCTCCAGGTGAAGCTGTCCTCCTGGAGCTCCTCCCTCCTGCAGGTGCAGACGAAACACAGTGTCTCGAAGCTCCCCGGCATATGCCTGACCAATTCTCCGCATGGCCAGACAAGCGGTCTCCTGAATCCCGGCCTCGAAGGTAGCCCTCCGAACCGTGATACTGAACGGCTGGCTTGCTCTCGCGTGCTCACGGGCGTAGACGGTGATCGATGTAGCCATGCCCCAAACCTGACCATGGATCGTCCAGGTGCGACCACGGTACATGGGCCTGTCGAATCCTCCAAGCACATGAAGCATCCTCCACAACTCTGCGGCGTATCCACCAGTACGCTCTCCAAAAGTGTGGATCCTCCTCACCATCTGCCAGCACAACTTTGGTCAGACCTCAGTTTAAAATAAACAGAGAATAGTGAGAATTCAGCATGGATATGAAGTAAGAGAGAAAAGATAAGTCGAGATTTCATTGACATTCTTGCTCAAGTTGTTAAATTTTAGAAAATAGTTTTATCCTCCAGACACAACTAACCTAGTTAGGGTCAAGTCCTACAGTCAGCCTGCTCTGATACCACCTCTGTCGGGACCCGATTCTCAAAATCTGGACCCTCTGTGTATTATGTGCTAGTCCAGGATCACGCTAGCATACACAGTCTTTACAGGGTTGAACATCACAGACATTCACAGCGGTATAATAACAAATAGTGCAAACATTTATATAAACTGAATTGTACGACCTTATGGTCTCCTTACATAAGATCAGCCACGTAGGGTTTACATTATCAGTGTAATTAAACGATAACAACGGAAAGCAAATAAACTTCGTGGAAGCCCTCATCTTGCCACAGGCAACCGACTGGGCTTGCCCCCTAATTGTCCGGGTCTTCAATGTACTCCCCCTCCCAGGCTGGCGTAGACTCCTCCACTGATGTTGGGGTTGATAGGCAAGGAGGGGTGAGTACTCAAGGCACTCAGCAAGTAATGCACAGAATGTGGTACTATTACTACATGCAAGGCTTATTCCAAAGAATTGGCTTACTTGGTTCTTTTGCATCAAACAGCATTTTTAAACTAGCATCTTATTTAGATTGAAAGTAGTGAAACAGTTATATATAATGCTAAGTTCTTCAAACAGTTTTTCTTCAAAGATTCTCGGCACACAGCCTTAAACAGTTCATTCTTAGCACTGGCACACAGCCACCCTCTCCACATTTTATTTTTGAAAATCTACCCCTTAACTGTAATCCCCGAGCAATGCTCAATACCACGAGCACGGCTATTCGAATAATTTTGACACTCTGCAGAAGTTGTACACTTTACCCACAAGATACAGCCGCTCACCACACAGGTGATTGCTCGTAACAAAGCCTTTCAGGAACCTCTACCTTAACCAGTGAACCTCTCCGGTATTACCTTCACTATCACTTCCCTCACACAGAGCCGAAGTATAGGACAGGACAACACCGTTGGATGGGCACCAAGCCCCAGCACAGGTACGCTCCCCCACACAGATACAACCTTGTACTGTCACCCCGAGGTATCAAAGGAAAGATATCGGAACCCTAATCAACTAGGTTTGTCCCATTCCAGACATGTGGTTGTACGGGTGACTCAATTCAAAGACTTGCAAGGTGAAGTCCTTAACTTGACCAGGGCAAGACTTCCATCACTCATCAGTGGCACACAGCCGAATGTGGCGCACAGACTCACAACTCTCATTAACCCATTGCCACAAAGGCCCACCTGGCACACATCCTCTTGCCACTTGCTCCAGTCTCAACCATTTCCCACCCGGTTGATTATTGTAAAACACATGCCAGCAATAACTCAATATCGGTACGGAACCACACAGATCTCCGTACTTCAATTTCATCATGTAGCGTCATCGCCCTACTTTTCATAATACATTCAGTATTTCATTAGTCAATATTGCTGCATTTCCAAAAGATCATGCAAGACTCGTTGTAGGGCTAAGCGTCTAATCACGGTCTAGCCTCCCGTGCTGGCACAATATTATCATCCAACTAATACAAGCAACCAAGGGTGACAATGATTTCAGGGCATAGAAGTAATAATTTCAAGGTGACATTAACAATATGGGTTTGTTAGCTAAATTACCGAAATTCATTTAAATACATCTTTAATTGATTTAGCATGCATAATTTTAAAGCAAAATATATAATTAAAAGAAGCTGGGATCAAAATGTTCAAAGCATCACTTGCCTTCAAAGAGTTGCTGGTCTTGATTCGAAGCTTGATCTTGAGCGACGAACTCTTCCTCAAAACTTTCTGGTAAATTTGCGTCTACGCATAAAAAATTACATATGCAATAAATAACTAAAACAGTAGACTAGAAGACCTCAAAAATCCAAATAAAATTCATAAATAAAAAGAGCACAATTTTACAAATTTTTAGAAACTGGAATCACCTCAATCGGAGTTCAAATGCAAAAGTTATAGCCTTTCAAAGTTTTAATTAAATTATAAATCAGAAAATAGAATTTCTCGAATTAATCCATTTATTTTTCTACTGAAAACTCAGTTTATTGCGTCAGCATGACGTAGGCGAACACATGGCGCCTTCTTGTGCTGCCACGTTGCCTCGTTCTATGGGCTCGGTACACGGCTCGGGTCGGGATCACCGTAGACTCGGTCCACCAGAACAGTGCATCCAGGCGGCAAGATTCGAGCCGTTCATTGAATCAACGGTCAGATCTCACGCGACACACCGCACTACCTCGAAATCTACGTGACATGCGTCGCGCATCGAGCGGTTGCCCAGATCCAACGGTCGAAATCCCGCGCAGACTCGGCAACGCTTCGCGTTCTGCGCCTCCACGCGTAGCTCATTGGACGGGGCTTTTGGATCCAACGGCTGGATCTCGCACACGTTCGGCGATGCCTCGGTTCACGCACAGCCACGTGGCAAGATCGCAGCGGTACGCCCGAAAGCAACGGTAGGATCTGGTCTCCGCCCCGGTCAACGCACACACGCGTCTGCACACGATTTGGTGGGAGCGCAGCGTCCTCTCCGCCGCACGTTCAAATCTGAACAGTGCGGATTTACGCACCACAGCTCAACCCACAACTACCGTTAAGATCTAATCTAACAGCCCACGGTACCCAAGCTGTTCACTGTTCATCTTAACTACGCGGCGCAATCTCATGCGTACACTAACGATCCACCGACCGAGATTTAAACAACTTATAGAGACTAGATCTAATCACCACCGTTCAATCTAGATCTAACGGTCAAGATTAACACTGGGTAAGAAAGGGGATCACCGACATTTATGTACCAGAACCGTGCGATGCAGATCGAACGGTCGACGGGGCTTGACGAGGTCGATGACGGCAAGGAAGAGAAGGTTGCCGGAGCTGGGGAGGAGGACGCGGTCGACGACGCTACGTTGTCTCTCCAGTGTGAAGAACTGGCGCGTTCGACGCGTCTCGGCGAGAGCGTTACTCCGGTGGCCTCGGCGATGGCGGAGACTCAACGGACGGCGATCAATTGGCGAAAAAACTACGGCGGCGCACTCGAGCAACTACGGTGAACTAGTACGGAGTCTCTGGGGTGTCTCGGCGTGCGTGCGAGGAGTCAAACTGAGCGGCGTGAAGTCCTCTGCACGATGCGCTAACCGAAGCCCTTAAAAGAGCCTCGACGTGCTCGCAAACACCGGCGAAACGAGCAGAAATGCTCAGCGGCGTTAACTCCAATGATTACGCCCGGCCGGACCGACGTGGCTCCATCACGGCTGTCCAAGCAGCGACGATTTGATGGCGCACGTACGCGGGTGACGCAGCACAACGGAAACTACCGGATCTCGATCCAACGGCTCGATCGCGCAACGCCTAGGGTTTTTGCGACGGAAGCGAATTTGCCGTAAACGACAACAGCGGTCGGGCCGCAAAGTGTTTCGGCCCAACACTGTTCACTCGATTTTTAAAACATTTCTGATTTAAAGTAAATCAGATAAATAAACAAAGCCAAAATAAATAGAAAAAATACCCAGAAAAAATATAGAGAAATTCCGGAAAATATTTTGGAACATTCTGATCTCAAATAAAATATTTCCAACAAAACTTTGCATCAACTTTTATATTAGTTTAATTAAATTCATGAAAAACAATATTTGAATAAATCCAAATTTCTTTTCAATAAATCTCCAAAAATTGTAAATAGTCAAAATAACTCCAAAATTTAAATTAGTGAAATATTTAAGGTGTTACAAGCTCTCGGGGCTAAACGGCGGCGACTCTGATGCTAGGACTAGAGCGACTGGATGCGCGAGGGGATGGGGAACATCGGGGTGCGGGCTGCAGCTTTTATAGCCTCGGCGAGTGCACAAACACGGCAAGCCTAGCAATCCACGGCGGAGACGGCATGCGGCGGCGATTTCGGAGACTTTGCCGGAGACGACGACGGACAACCGTCCGATCTGCAACGAACGGCCACGATCACTTCCCGGGCGATAAGATCCGATCCGCACTTTCCAAAATCAACGAATGCGATCTAACCTTTCCAAAAATAACACGATACGATTTCTTCCACACGACCTTGATCCAACGGCTCACAGGCGTTAGGGTTTCGCGGAGATGAAGACCGCACGATCTTCATCCAACGGCTCACACACGAGGCGGCAGCGAAGTGGGTCGAACGGGCCGCAACCGCTGGGCTCACGTGCGCCTGATCTTTGGGCTTCGCCCAAGCCTTTATTCATTCGATTTTCTCGGGTTTTTGATTTAAAATAATTACAGAAATTAGTTTAATTAGTTTTAAGCAATTAAAATATCAGGAAAAAATCCAAGAAAATTCTCATAAATACTTTGAGACATTTTGAACTCAAATAAAATGTTTTTGGCAAAAATTTATATTAGTTTTTATCTATTTATAATTAGTTTTCACAAAAGGTTCAATATACTTAATTAAAATAAATTCAAATAAATTCTAGAAAATCCAATAAATTCATAAAATCACCAAAATGCACATGAGTGAAATTATAGGCAAAATTTGGGATGTTACAAACCTCCCCCCTTAACAGAATCTCGACCCCGAGATTCAAGGCTGACTAGGGAATAGGTTTGGGAATTCTGATTTCAGATCCTCCTCTCGCTCCCAGGTTGCTTCATTTTCTGAATGATTACTCCACTGAACTCTGCAAAAGCGAACCGACTTATTTTTGGTCTTGCGATCCATGACATCCAAAATGTTTATCAGGTGCTCCTTGTAGGTTAGATCTTTTTGCAGTTCAATTGTTTCCAATGGCATCTGCTCCTCTGGCACTCGAAGACACTTCTTAAGCTGTGACACATAGAACACATCGTGCACACCTGCCAAAGACGGCGGCAATTCCAACTAATATGCTACCTCTCCTCGACAACTCAAAATCTTGAATGGTCCAACATATCTTGGAGCAAGCTTTCCTTTGGTGTGAAATCTTTTAACACCCCTCAGAGGAGTAACCCTAAGATACACAAAATCCTCTGGCTCAAAATTCAACTCACGACGTCGATTGTCAGCATAGCTCTTCTGTCTTGACTGTGCGATTTTCAATCTCTCTCTTATAATAGCCACTTGTTCCTCAGCTTCCTTGAGTATATCTGGTCCGAATACCAATCGCTCTCCTGTCTCGTTCCAATTTAACGGAGTACGACAAGTACGACCATACAGAGCCTCATATGGTGACATCTGTAGGCTAGCCTGATAGCTGTTATTGTAACTGAACTCCGCATACGGCAGACATTTGTCCCACGAAGCAGTATAAGCTAATGCACAAGCTCTCAACATGTCCTCAAGAATCTGATTCACCCTTTGTCTGACCATCTGTCTGTGGTGGTATGCTGTACTGAAATTTAATCGGGTCCCTATGGCTCCATGCAGTTTATCCCAAAACCTCGAGGTAAATTGGGTACCTCTATCGAACACTATCTTTTTGGGTACACCATGCAAACACACAATTCTGGCCATGTACAACTCTGCTAATCGATCTCCTAAGTAAGTCGTTTTAACCGGTATGAAGTGAGCAACTTTGGTTAATCGATCCATAATGACCCATATAGAATCATACCCACTTTGAGTTCTTGGCAAACCAGTGATAAAATCCATACCAATTTCTTCCCATTTCCACTCTGGAATTTTTAATGGTTGCAGCAAACCTGCTGGCCTCTAATGTATAGCCTTAACTCTTTGTCATACATCACACAAGGCAACATACTCAGCAACTTCACGCTTCATTTTAGGCCACCAAAATCTCTCTTTTAGGTCTTGATACATCTTGGCGCTTCCTGGATGAATTGAATACTTAGAATCGTGCGCCTCTTCTAAGATTAACTGCTTAAGCTCTGGCTTGTTTGGCACACAAATTCGCCCTTTGAACCACATGATACCTTGGTAATCCACAGAAAAATCTAAGGCTAAACTTTCATCCTTTTTAGACTTGATCTGATTGATTTTCTCATCATCCTTTTGCCCATCCCGAATCTGATTCTCAAGCGTCAGTTTCACTTCTAATGCAGCTACGAATCCTTTTGGAACCATTTCCAGTTTTAATCTCTGAAACTCTTTACACAGCTCCGACTGATCTTCTTGCACCATCATATTTGCAACGTGGCTTTCACGACTCAAGGCGTCAGCCACTACGTTAGCCTTTCCCGGATGGTAGTGAATTCCAACATTATAATCCTTTATCAGTTCCAACCACCTCCTTTGCCTCATGTTAAGATCGGACTAGGTAAAAATATATTTTAAGCTATTGTGGTATGTATATACCTCGCATTATTACCAATGAGATAATGACGCCACAATTTCAAGGCATGCACTACGGCAGCCAACTCCAAATAACGGGTAGGATAATTTCCTTCATGCGGCCTTAACTGCCTTGACGCATATGCGACTACTTTACCATTCGGCATCAATACGCATCCAAGACCTTGTCTCGACGCGTCGCAGTATATATCAAAACCACTCTGGACATCAGGTAATACTAGCACTGGGGCTGTCATCAAACGCTTCTTTAATTCCTCAAAGCTCTTCTCACACTCTGGCGTCCACGCAAACTTCTTTTCCTTTTTCAGCAATTGTGTGCGAGGTCTCGCAATTGTTGAGAATCCTTCCATAAACCGCCGGTAGTAACCTGCCATTCCCAGGAAACTACTCACCTTTGTAACAGACTTCGGCTGCTCCCAGTGCAAGACTGTCTCCACTTTGCTTGGGTCTACCGCCACTCCTTTCGCAGTCATCACATGACCCAGAAATTCAACTTTTTCTTTCCAAAAGTCACAATTGCTAAACTTAGCATACAGTTGTTCCTCTCGCAGTTTCTGCAGAACTAGCCGCAAATGATTTGCATGCTCTTTTTATGACTTGGAATAAACCAAAATATCATCTATAAATACCACCACAAACTTATCTAGATACTCCATAAAAACCTTATTCATCATATTCATGAAATATGCTGGCGCATTGGTCAATCCAAACGACATGACTGTAAACTCATAATGGCAATATCTCGTTGAGAATGCTGTCTTTGGGACATCTTCTGCTCGAACCTTCAGTTGATTTATAGTATACAGAGATATATCGAAAGGGGACTTGCATCTGAGATGTTTCTAGAGGTTAGTAGATCATTTCATATGGCTATGTTCTATTTGTAGGAATAAAATAGGGATTAGGCTGTGGAGAGATGGCTGAGTGGTTGATAGCTCTGGTCTTGAAAACCGGTATAGTTCTAGGAACTATCGAGGGTTTGAATCCCTCTCTCTCCTTTTACTTATTGAATACGTTTGTTTCTTTATTTGTTTTTCTTTGTTCTGTCCCCTTATCTTTCTTTCATAAAAAGGAATGAATGGCTCGGCTAGATGGAATATCCGCTTGTGAAATAAAGACTAAAGCCCCTCTCCTCAACCCCATATCCAAATAAAAAAGTGGTAAGTAATAAGTTTTAAAGAGAAGAATCAATGGATTCATGATTAAACCCCTCCTACTTCTTGTATTTTATTACAATTTTGGTTAAGTGAGGGATCAAATATGTAGTCAACTTTATTTGATGGTAGCTTGGAGGATTAGAAATATGACTATTGCTTTCCAATTAGCTGTTTTTGCATTAATTGCGACTTCCTCAGTGTTAGTAATTAGTGATATCCTGAACGAAGGTCTATCTTGGAGAAAACTCCTGCTCCTCTCAACTGATCAAATAAGTCATCGATTCTTGGCAACGGGTACTTATTCTTGATCGTTACTTCATTAAGTGCACGATAATCAATACACATCCTTAGACTTCCGTCCTTCTTCCTAACAAACAATACTGGCGCTCCCCATGGCCATGAGCTTGGTCTAACGAAGCCTTTCTCCAACAGCTCCTCAATCTGCTTCTTCATTTCTACTAGTTCATCAGTAGGTATCCGATAAGGTCTTTTTGTTATCGGTGCTGTCCCTGGTGCTAACTCGATGACGAATTCGGTATCACGGTCCGGCGGCATACCCGGTAAATCTTCTGGAAATACATCTGCATATTCTCTGACTATTGGTACATCCTCTATGCTGGTGGCTTTCATGCTATTGACCATTAACTTACCATCACGAACTGTTGTCGCTTGAAATTCCACCTTCTCTCCTTTAGGGCTCTCGATTGATACGACCCTTCGACCACAATCCAATACCGCCTTATGCTTGGACAACCAATCCATTCCAAGAATAACGTCTAGGGTTTGGGTATCCAAAATGATTAGGTTCGCTAGGAACTCCACCCCATAATTAGCAGCTTAACTCCCAAACACCCAAGGCTAGATCTTAACTCAGATCCTGGGGCTTGGACTAGCATCACACATTTAAGATTTTTCACACTCATACCATTTTCAGTTGCAAAAGCTCGAGAAACAAATGAATAAAATTGTTGCAGGTACTGAGTTTACCAAAAACTTACCCAGTATGATGTCTGATGCTTCTTGGGCTTCATCTGCGGTGATGTGGTTGACTCTGCCTCTTACCGTGGCTTGAGGTGTCGCTCCTGCGTGACCAGCTCCCCGGTTTGCTCCTGACATTGGCCCTTAGCAGGTGTTGTTCTAAGATTGAAACGCACTGGCGTGACGCCTCCCTTCTACGGACACCTGTTAGCAAAGTGCCCGAACTCGTTGCAACTCTAGCACCTCCTAGCGGCCGACTGTTGAACACCTCCTGGAGCATTATTTCCCTAGACCGGCGTCTGATAATTCTGTCCAGATGGTCGCGGCGCAGGTGTCACTGTCTTGCTAGCAGCTGGTGGCTGGAATCTGGAGAATTGTTGCGGTGTCATTCTCATTCGCAGGTGGTTAGGACATCCACCTTGGTTAGTCATCAAGCGCTTGCGATTCTCCCCAAGCTCCTTGCGCTTATCCTCCAATAAAAGCTTTATTCACCAACTCCTGGAAGTCTGGGAAGTTGTGGGTGATCGCCCAACTGCGATCTGAATTGACCCCTTCATAAAGCGGGACTGCCTGGCCTTGTCTGTTGCTACGTCCTCAGGAGCATAGCGAGCCAACTGCGTGAATTTATTAAGTATTCGGCCACTGATTGGCCTCCTTGCTTAAGAGCCCTGAACTCTTCCTTCTTCAAGTCCATCATTCCTTTTGGCACATGGTACTGACGGAAGGCTGTTGCAAACTCCTCCCAAGTGATCTCCATCGGTGCCTCATGGCGCGCGTGAGAGTTCTCCCAAAGACTCCGCAGCAGTTCCCTCTAGCTGATGGGATGCATAAAGGACCTTCTCATGTCCTTCACATTGGGCGATGTACAGCTTCCTTTCAATGGTTCTTAGACAATCATCAGCTTCCAGGGGGTTGACATTGCCTGAAAATGTTGGCGGTCGAGTCCTCATAAAATCGGACAACTTGGAATAAGGACGAGGCCCACCATTGTTGTTCTGGGCAATGGGGTTGTTGACTGCAACCATGTTGGTCATCTGCTGAATCTGCTGCATCATGTTTGCATCAAGTGAGTTTGCGCAGCCAGAAAAGCCCCTAAGTTCTGCAGATCCACTGGCGGTGCTTGCTGCGGTGGTGCTCCTTCATTGGGATTGTTGCCTGAGCGCATACCACTTCATGAAGCTCTGTTTTTGCTGCGGGTGTTCACCATCTACTTGATTGTTTCTTGGGTTACGAAAGATAGATGTAGCATAGATAAGATGTAAGAATTTCTAAGGCGGGGAAATAGGTTAAACCCAACTTAAATAATCTTTATTAATACTTGGTATGGTTGCTTACAATGCCTAAGGGCTTTGCAACACATACTGCACACTCAGCAGACAATTAAGAACCAAACTAAACATGCAACCTTAACGTCTATGAAAGTGTAAAGACTAACTTAAAGACGCGACTGAACACTCGAGTCTCAACACAACTCTAAGACCGACTCTCACTCATCTAGCCACCCTGGCTGAGACTGATCCGGCGCATACACCAGTGGGTGGGCTGGCATGGGTGCGAACGCATCCTGGTGACCCTCTGCTGGCTCCTCAGGCTCCCACTCACGCGCCTCTGGGTCTTCTTCCTCTCCCTCAGCGTTCTCCTCCGGCTCCTGAAGGAGCTGATCTGCCACCTCCTCGGTAGAGTGGACAGTCAAAACCTCCAATCACTTGAAGAACTCTCCAAAGCTCCATGGCATAGCCACCCAGCCTCTCCTCGAAGAACTAGAAGATTGGCATCTGTCCAAAACAACTTTGCGTGAGCTTCCACTTGAACTGACAGCGAGAAAACAGAAATTTCAGCAATGATGAGAGTAGAAGAATAGGATGAGTCAAGAGTTTCTTATTAGCCAAATTTATCTTTTTCTTTAGAAAATAGTTTCGCGCAAACCAACTACCTAGGGTCAAACCTATGGTCAGCACGGCTCTGATACCACCTCTGTCGGGACCCGAATATGCAAATTCGGACCCTCTGTGTATATCGCACTAGTCCAGGATCACGCTAGTGCACACAGGCTCAACATAGATGCTATCACAGTCATACACAGCGGAATATAGCATAACTTCATTCGGGATTTTTCTTGGGAAGTTTCGGGAAGAAATTGCACTTGCCTGCTGTGTTATCAAAAACTTTATTTGAGCAGAGAATTTGTCGAAATTTATCTTTTTTTCTTGTTGAATAATGCCAAATCAAATCAAAAAAATCCAAAAGTCAAAAGGAAATGAATTAGTTAATTCAATAAGAGAGAAAAGGGGCTTGGACTTCCAATGGTTGGTGACCATAGGAGCCGAAAATAGTTCCCCGAATGAAGGATGAAGGAAACTGGTGTTTTCCTTAGAAGGTATATGCTTACTCTGAGAGTAATTAATAATAACTGTTGTCTTACATGATTATTACCACACAGGGCTTAACTAAGAAATAGTAATTAAGTAACAACGAAAATAAAGTAAACGTAGCAGCTCCCCAGTTCACCACAGGCAACTAACGAGGTTCGGACCCTAAGCATCAGCGTCGTGGTACTCCTCCAAGAATGCCACAGATTCCTCCTCTTCTGAAGTTTGTTGTTGCGGGGTGAGTACATAAAGCACTCAACAAGTTGTGCACAGTATTGCAAGTCTAATATTCTACATGCTTGGCTTATTCCAAGGAAGGCTGACATGGCTATTTTGCAGTAAAGCATCATTTATAAAAGAATACAGTAAGTAGATTAAAAGACAGTAAAACAAATCATAGGAAATAATAGATTCAACTTTTCAAGTAAAAAGGATTTTTCATTCTAAGTCGAATTCCAAGTTTTCATGACAACCCACCATCCCAACAAGTTTTTATTTAACAAAAGTCTAACCCTTTACTGTAATTTCCGAGCATTGCTCAATTCCGTGAGCACGGCTATTCGAACAATTTTACACTCTGCAGAGGTTATGCACTTTACCCACACGATATAATCAAACACCACACAGGTGAGTGATCAAAACAAAGCCTTTACAATGCTTTGTTTAGACCTGGTACTACCCGCTAAGGTTTCAACACTGGTGGGACTGGTTACCACATCCAGGGCCCCCCTCTTGCGCCATGTGAGCTACCCCATACCCGGGACTCAGTGAACACCACCGTAGTACCAAAATCTAAACATCACAAATTAGTCAGCTAGGCTGTCCCATTCCAGACATGTGGTTGCAAGTATGACTCAGGTCAAAGGCTTGCAAGGTTAAGTCCTTAAAGTGACTGAGGCAAGACTTCCACATACCCTTGCCCAATAGGCCCACCTTGGCATACTGCCCCTTGCCACCTGCCCCGATCTAAAAATGATTACCACCCAAGTTGATTACCAAGCACCACGTGCCATTAGCAATTCAATCTAGTTGTGTGACCTCCTCGCCACGATAACTCAATATCATAGTGTGACAACACATGACACACCAATTTATAAACATTGTTCCATAATCCATTAGTCAAGATTAAATATCAATGTTCCAGATACAAGTGATGACGTGGCATGGCTAAGCAAACTAATACGGTCTAACTAGTCCCATGTTGATTATTAATATTAACTAACTATAGTTCCATACCCTAGGGTGACAATTAGATCATGGCATACAATTGACAAGGTATGATTTAATTCAAATAGGCATATTATCTAGTTCCCAGATTAATTGAAATCATTTATACACATAAAGTATCATGCATAAATTTTAAAGACAAAATAGCGATTTTGTGAAATTAGGTGCAATATGATCAAAGCACAACTTGCCTTGGAACAGGTGCTGGTCTTGCTCTGAACTTGGGTCTTGAAGCGACGAATCTTCCTCTGGACCACCAAGCAATTCAACGTCTACGCGAATTGAGATAAAGTAGCAATAAACACCCAAAACAGAGAGCAAACAGACTTCAAAATGCAAATAAAAGCACCATTAAATAGATCTTGATTTTATAAATTTTTAGAAATTTGAATCACTCAAATCCGAGTTAAAATGCAAAAGTTATAGCCTTTTGAAGTTTGAATAAATACTGAAAATACAGAAATTAGAAAATCCGATTTTCCATAATTATTTTCATACTAGAAATAACGGATTAATGCGCAAGCGACACGTGGACCAATCAAAGATGGACACGTGGCTTCGGTGCATGGACTCAGTCCACGAAACTCCGCTAGTCCACCGTGGACTCGAGGTACTGTGCTGTGGACCGGCTGATGTCAGCATAACGTCATCGCGACACGTGGGCCAACCAAATTGCGCCACGTCGCTCGGTCTACAGACCACGTCCACGGCACGCACCTGTCCACCGTGCACCCGGCACACAACGCTTCAGCTTCCGAGCCGACAGGCGTCGCACATCCGCGCAAGGATCCAACGGTTCACGATCTACTCCTATGCGGCTCAATCCTGACCGCTCATCTTAAATCTAACGGCCAAAGCTTACCCGAGCGGAACATTGTTGACAACTGAGACGTGGCACGATCTGGACGGTCCGGTGATGATCTGACGGCCGAGCAAAGCTTCGAAGCACGGTGATGTCGCAGCAGCGCTGAGTTCCCGGAGACAAAGACGATGACGAGCCCGACGGTGAACTAGGTCCTTCCGACGATGAAGAGGTGGCAGCTCCGGTGCGGGTCGACGTGGCGAACCCGAAACTGGAACCCACACGGCGGATGGAGGCTCGACGGCAGCAACACGACGAGAAAACAAGCGGCGGCGCTACGAAGAACTACGGCGAGCTCTCGGGGCTAAACGGCGGCGACTCTGAGGCTAGGACTAGAGCGACTGGATGCGCAAGGGGATGGGGAACATCGGGGTGCGGGCTGCAGCTTTTATAGCCTCGACAAGTGCGCAAACACGGCAAGTCTAGCAATCCGCGGTGGAGACGGCGTGCGGCGGCGATTTCGGAGACTCTGCCGGAGACGACGACGGACAACCGTCCGATCTGCAACGAACGGCCACGATCACTCCCCGGGCGATAAGATCCGATCCGCACTTTCCAAAATCAACGGATGCGATCCAACCTTTCCAAAAATAACACGATACGATTTCTTCCGCACGATCTTGATCCAACGGCTCATAGGCGTTAGGGTTTCGCGGAGATGAAGACCGCACGATCTTCATCCAACGGCTCACACGCGAGGCGGCGGCGAAGCGGGTCGAAGGGCCGCAACCGCTGGGCTCATGCGCGCACAATGGTGGGCTTCAGCCCAGTACTGTTCATTTCGATTTTCTCTGGTTTTGATTTAAAATAATTACATAAATTAGTTTAATTAGTTTTAAGCAATTAAAATATTAGGAAAAAATCCAAGAAAATTCTCATAAATACTTTGAGACATTTTGAACTCAAATAAAATAATTTTGGCAAAATTTTATTTTTGTTTTTATCTATTTATAATTAGTTTTCACAAAAGGTTTAATATACTTAATTAAAATAAATTCTAGAAAATCCAATAAATTCAGAACATCACCAAAATGCACATGAGTGAAATTATAGGCAAAATTTCGGATGTTACATCTAACGGCTAGGACCTACGGCAAAACCTAGGGTGACGCGTCACAACGCTGACCATGCGATGAGATCGAACGATAGCACTACGAGGAAAATCGAAGTGTCAGGGCGACACGCGGCACGGGCAGAAACGCGCGATCAAGATCCAGTGGTCAAGACAAACGGTGGCGCAAGGTGTACTGTGGAGGCGACACGCGGCTAGATCCTAATCATCCGTCCACGATCTGACGACTGAAACATAACCTAAAGCGATACTACGTGATTTAATTTACACCGTACGATCTAGACTAGACAGGGTGCAAGCTCACGAAGGCGACAATGACCCGATGGCGCAACTCGACGGCTTCTTACCGGTGCTAAGAACGAAGACCAAGGTGACGGCGATGCGGAAAGTCTCCGACGATGTTTTCCCTCTCGTTCGGAGAGGCTTGGGGCAGGCTCCTCGGATCCGGGCTCAAACACGGCAGGCGAGGCTTGATGATGATAGAAGCGGTGGAAAACCAACAGCGCAGGCTTCGGCTTACTCCGGCGAGCTTGCACGGGCGCAAGATGATGACTCAATGGGCGCGTGCTAGGACTACAAGAGCGGCTCGAGGCGGGCTACACGATGCGCAAGATGGCGCAATAAATAGCCGCCTCGACGAGCGTGAACAGGGCGAAAACGAACTCCGAGGATCGTGGGATTACGGCGGCGCAACAAATTCGGAGATACCCGGCTACACTGATGTGGCATAATCGGGACCGTCCCTGCAGATCCGATCCGATGGCACACGAGGCGCAACGACTCGAGCGAGGAACGACGGTTGGATCGAGATCCAACGGTCGGTACGTGCGGCGGCTAGGGTTTAGGTGAAGTGGGCCAGCCTGTTGGGCCATGGGCTAGCCTGTTGGGCTATGGCCTAGCACTATTCATTAGCATTTTTAAAACATTTCCAAATAAATAAATATAAAAAATTAGAAGTAGATAAATAAAATAGCAAAAATACCAGAAAAATTCTAGAAAAATCCCGAAAATATTTTAGAGTATTTGGAACTCAAATAAAATATATCTTACAAATGTTTATTTAAAATTTTCACATTTTCCAAATAACTTTATAAATAAGCCATAAATCATTAAATACAAATTAATTCAAATAAATTCCAGAACATTCATAAAAAATAGAAAATGCATATTCAATTCAAGAAATGCAAAAATTGGGATGTTACACGTGATCTCGGACTAGTGCTGTATACAAAGAAGGTTCGGATTTGCATATTTGGGTCCCAACATAGGTGGTATCAGAGCCATACTGACTGTAGGTCTTGGCCCTAGATAGTCTGGTCATCTCTTTAGTACCTTCAAAATTATTTTCTTAATTAAGATTTAACCTGAAAGAATAATAAGTTCTTGACTTACCTTATTCTTCTATTCTTTCCCCTTCCTGAAATTTCTTTCTCTTTCCCTTACTGGATCGAGTTAAAGTCTTACCTAAGTTTCCTTAGTAGTTGACGAAGTACCACACCTAGGGTGAAGGCATTGAGTGTCTACTGCTACCCTGAAGATCATGAAGAAAGGAATCTTCGAGTACAAGGAAGAGTGGATCGATTAAGTGTTCTGGAAGCTAAAAGACCAAGTGCTTCGAGTAGCCGATTGAGACTCATGTGTAGGAGCCATGTTTGCTTAAGATAGGATTGTCGCCCATTTAGACAGTAGCTTTGCATGCTTAGATTTAATTGGTTTTTTCATGATTGTTGAGTGTGCAATATGTGTTGCATAGCCCTTAGGCTTTCGTAAGCAACCATACCAAGATATTAAATATTGATTACTTAAGTTGTTGGGTTAAACCTATTCTCCCCTATATTAGGATCCCTGCTTCTTACCTATGCTTTTTCCCCTCTCCCCTAACCCTATAAAGCAATCAAGCAGATGGTTCAGACTCGTAGAAACAACAGAGCCAGTGGAAGTGGTGATCAACCCAGTGTTGGGACCCGGATTTGAAAATCCCAAACCCTCTGTGTATACTATACTAGTCCAGGATCACACTAGTGCACACAGTGGAATCATAGATGAAATATCATTCTATACAACGAATTAACTAAGAAAGAGGCAAATTATTATTAAGTAAGGCAAATGACCTTATGGTCAAAGTTTACACCACTCTGCCTTAAGGGCTTAAGAAACAAATAAACTATTGCAACGAAAAAGATAACATGGGCCATTCGACATGCCACAGGCAATCGTCTGGGGAAACGCCTTCTTAATCCACAGAGTCTTTATAATATTTCTCCTCATGATATTCAGCATTTCCTAGTCCTTCCTCAGCAACTGATCAACAAAGGCGTAAAGCCGAGAGTACAAAAGGTACTCAGCGAGCCGTAGGGAAATGATGCAATATTCATGCACGGCTTGACAAAGGATAGCCATATGGTTCATTTGCAGAAAGCAATAACTTGAATTGAAATACAGTAAATAGACTCAAAGTGTATTTATGAAAAGATAAATAAATAACTAGTAGATCAATGGTAGACAACATGAACAGAATGGCGAGGCATCACCCTACACCATCTAAAACAACTATCAGCCAATAAATTCAACAGTATTACTTTAGACAACAAAACAATAGTGAACTCCCCGTTCACATCCCAACAATTCCACATTTCCACATTTCATGGAACACTCTATACCCCGTGTGAAATTTTCGGGCATGTCCATGACCACGGATACGGCTATTCGAATAGTTTTACACTCTGCAGAGGTTGTACTTCTTTACCCACAAGACATGATATTCTCCTTGTGCCTGGCCATTAGCACACTTCCTTTGGTGTGCCGCAGAGAAATCATGACAAAGCCTTTACAATGCACTATCTAAACTCGGTACTACCCACTAAGGTATCAACCCTTAGGGCTCCCCTTGCACCTTATGAGTCTACCCGTCCATCCCGGAACATACACCACCAATTGGCAGTACTCAAGACTAGGCATTACAAATTAATCAGCTAGGTCTGTCCCATACCAGACATGTGTTAGTACAGTTAGCCTCAGTTCAATGGTGCATAAGATTAAGTCCTTAAGTTGTCTCAGGCAAGACATCAATATCCCAATGTGCTAGAAAGCACCCCCTTTACTGCACGATTACTTGCCCGAGGGAAAACAACTTTGTTCAACCAAGACCAATGGCAACCCTGCCATGGTATAACAAATTTTACAATAGTGGCTAACGGCCACGATTCAATATCTTATTAAGTCAAGATTAACAATAATTCATATGTGACATGAATCCCACCGTACAACTAAGCAGGTCTAAGCATAGCTACGATAACCCAGTGTTGGTAATATGACCATATCCAACTAATAATGACCCAACCTAGGATTAACAATGGATACATGGCATTCCAATATTCAAGGTGGCATAACAACAACTAGGTATATAGCTATTCCCATGAAATAATCATTTATACACAAATAGCATGCAATTGTATAAAACAAATTAATTTGCAAACATAGGATCAATATGATCAAAGGTTACGACTTGCCTTGCTGATCTAGTGCTGAGTCTTGGTCTTCGAAGTCTCCGTTCGCACCCTCAGAATTAATGTCTACCGGAAAAAAGAAAGCAAGGAAACTAAATAAATATCAAACAGAGACTCAAACAAGCTCAAAACTAAAAATAAATGACTCTGCAAGGTAGAGCTCGATTTTAGAAAAAATTAGAAACTTGAATCGCCTCAATCAAAGTTCGTATCAGAGAGAACGGGCCTCCGAAAGATTAAATTCAGAGAAAAAGACTAAAAATCAGAAAATCCGAATTTCCCGATTTATTTTTCTATTGGAAAATTGATTTATTGCGCAACGCTGACATCATTTGGTATTCGGTGGACTCGATCCATGTCACTACGATCGGTCAACCGTGCACCTGCCTCAAAGATGACGTCATCGCTGACGAGGCTGACACACGGCGCTGACACGACGCACACGCGAACACTGATGAGGTGCTGACGCGGACTGCCGCATGTTGTGCATCCAACGATGTGGCCGTATCGGACGGCAAAGACGCAAGCGGCGATTGGCTGCGACGTGGCGTGATCTGAAGCGCACGTGGGAGATCAGACGGCCATGGTTAGGCAAAGCAGGTCGGCGTCGAAGGTAGCTACGTGACTTACCGGCAACGGGGAAGACGTCACGGCACATGACGGAAACGCGATAGATCGGGCGCGGCTTGATGGGGTTTTGAGAGAGGGTGACGCGGCAACACGAACGTGCCACTGGGGACGACGGAGACACACCGGCGGTGGCGATTCAAGCGAAGGAAGCTTCGGCCACGGTGGTGAAGCTACGGCGAGCTCGCGGAAGAAGACGACGGGGTCTCGGGCGACGAGGAGGAGGGTAAAAGAGGCGACGCGGAGAGGGGTACCTCGGGCGGGGTTTGGCGGCGGCTTAAATAGCCTGGGGAGGCATGTAGGGCGCGGAATCCAAGAGCGGCGGCATGCGGCGCGTGAACTCCTATCGACTAGGTATAGGGTTTCTCGGTCGGCGGCGCGAGCGACGTGGTTGCATCGCAGCCGCACGCGTGTCGCGGATCCAACGGTCCATGCGGCGTGGCTGGCGGGCTACGAACGGCGAGGGAGATGGGCTACGGAGAGAAGGTGGGCCGAGCGAAACGGGAATAGGAGTGGGCCAAAAAAACGAGTCGAGCGGGGAAAACGGGTCGAGCAAAATGGATTTGGCCTGAAACCGATTTTAACAATAAAAACCATTTTTCCCAATTAATAAAATTTTTGAAATTCAAATAAGAGCAAATAAATTCAAATAAATATCAAATAAATTCAGAAAAATCTCCAAAAATACAGAAAAATCTTTAGTTTGATGAATAGTTTAGTCAAATTAAATCCTTTCATTAATACAAAATCAAATTAAGCTTGGATTATTTTAGGGAAATTGCAAATGGTTCATTTTTAAATTCAAACATTCCAAAACTCAAATTTTGGGATGTTACACCCAGAGAGAACGACAATGATGGATGAACTCCCTAACTGCCACTATAGATGGATATGCAAAGTTTTGGAATGTTTTTGGCTATTCAGACTCAGTTGATGCATGCAATGATGAAACAAATGCAGAATGTGACTAATCAAGCCTATGCCAACAATGTGTCTCAGGCTATTATCAATTATCCCTATTCTTACTTAAGGTTATCAGAATTCATGAGTACTCATCCACCGACATTTTCTGAGAATGTCAATTCGTTGGAAGTGGATGATTGTCTCGAGACCATTGAGAGGAAGTTACTCGTTGCTCAGTGTAAAAGTAATGAGAAGGTCTTGTGTACTTCTCTTTAGTTGGAAGGAATTGCTGCTGAATAGTGGAAGAAATATCGTGTTGTTCATGAAGCCTCGCAGAATATATCTTGGAATAAGTTTTTTATTGTTTTTCGTTACCTCTTTGCTTTACAAAGAACAGTGTGATCACAGTGAATTCAGACAAGAATGATACCCTTACACCCTGTATGAGATCTAGACGTTGTTCTTTGAAGTGTTGTCAACCAACCAAGTCAGAAGATCATGCGTGCATTCAGTGTGGTGAAATAGGACATACTGCTGATGAGCATGCAATTAATTGCTTTAGCTGTGAAGGAAGTCATTCTCTTGGAAAGTGTCTTATGAGTAACATCACAGGCTACCTTTGTGAAGGTCAAGATTATTGCCTAGCTCAATGTCCCTTGGATCCAATAGTTACCACTGTAACCCAGCATCAGCAAGAGAATCTACGAGCCGCAGTTGCTCAAGAGCTATCAAAAGGATGTGGAATACAAGTTGTATATACTAAGTTGTTTCAAGAGCTAAATAAGCAGCACTTTGATCCTGTCAGCTTCATCAGGAAAGCAGTAAGTGGTCATCACCAACAGCATGTTTTCTGTGTGATGAAGAAGGTCATTGGGCTAGAGAATACCCTATGAAACAACTACGATTCATAAGGAGGACAATATTGAGAATACAATTACACCCAACGAAGCACAACAAGGGAAACGTGTGTGCTACAGATATCGCGAGAAAATTCATTATTCTAATCAATGCCCACAGAGAAGATGAGCATCTCCTACAGTCGTGGTCATTCCAGAAGTCACCTCAGTCAAGTACATAACGCCAAGAGTGAGCGGTGAAGTTACAAGAGCAATTTGTCCAGAAAATCAATTGAAGAAGATACATTTGAACAAAGACACTACCTCGATCAACAATACTCACGGAGAAAGTTTGCCCTTAAAATTTGTTATACCTATCATAAGCCCAGGCATTTTGCCAACAGCTGCCTTCAGAATAAAGCGACCACGATAGTTCACTTTAATCTCAACTCCACCCTGTCAAAACCCTAACGCCAACGCTAAATTGAGGAAGTTTAGAGCAATGATTATACCCTATGCAATGTCTTTACTCTATTTGTAAAGGCAAGTGATTAGTGGTGAATTCCATGTAAAGATTTACTTGTTTAGAGAAATAAGTAAAGATGGTTGATATGCTGGTATGTGAAGATTTGGAATAAAAGCATTAATGGTAAATAAAGGGTCAGATGTATCTCTGAGTATTCACCTGTGTTGATGGATTACCTGATAACGATACATGTGTAATAATGGTCAAGTTTAAGGGTATTCCGTGTTAAGCTTGTCAGCCCAGAAGATTTACCGTTGTCAAAAGTACTCAGTTTTGTTCGATCTAATTTAGGATGTTTGAAAGTTCAGTTACTCATTGATGGAGTAGAGTTCCTAGTGAACCTGATCATATTGGATACCCGAACCTTATACGTTATCCTTGGAATGGATTGGTTGTCCAAATAGAAGGCTGTTTTGGATTCTGGCCTAAGGGTTGTGTCAATCGAGAGCCCTGATGGTGAGAAAGTGGAATTTTAAGCGATCGCAGTTCGTGAAGGTCAGTTGATGGTAAAAAGTGTATAGGTTGCCAGTTTGGAGGAAGTGCCAATTGTCAGAGAATATTCAGATGTTTTTCCTAAAGATTTACCTGCCCTACCGCTAGATCGAGAAATCGAGTTTGTTATTGAATTAGTGCCTGGTACAGCACCAATAGTAAGAAGACTGTATCAGATGCCTACTGATGAGTTAGTAGAGATGAAAAAGCAGATCAAGGAGTTGCTAGAGGAAGGTTCCACTTCCATTAGACCTAGTTTGTCTCCATGGGGAGCGTTTGTTTTGTTTCTTAGGAAGGAGGATGGAAGTCTAAGAATGTTTATTGTTTATCATGCACTTCATGAGGTGATGATTAAGAATAAGTATCCGTTACCCAGGATCGATGATTTATTTGATCAGTTAAGAGGTGGAGTTTTCTCCAAGATAGATCTTTGATCAGGATATCACCAATTAAAGGTTCGTGCGAAGGATGTTCCTAAGACTGCGTTTCTTACGCGAATGGACATTACGAGCTTACGGTAATGTCTTTTGGATTGATCGATGCTTTTGCATATTTCATGAACATGATAAATAAAGTTTTCATAGAATATTTGGTCAAGTTTGTTGTGATGTTCATTGATGACATTCTTGTTTACTCTAAGTCGAGAGAAGAGCATGCCTATGAGAGTAGCAGCTATTGCTAAGTTTATCAAGTGTGACTTTTGGAAAGAGAAGGTTGAATTCCTTGGTCAGGTTGTGACGGCTAAAGGAGTCGTTGTTGACCTAAGCAAAGTGGAAGTAGTGCTGCATTGGGAACAACCAAAATCAGTTACCCAGATTCGTAGTTTTCTGGGGATGGCGGAATATCACCGTCGATTTGTCAAATTATTTTCGATAATTTCTAGACCACTTACGCAGTTGTTGAAAAAGTACAAGAAGTTTGCATGGACGCCAGAGTACGAACAGAATTTTCAGGAATTGAAGAGACGCCTGACGATGACACCAGTGTTAGTGTTGCCAGATGTTCAGAACAGTTTTGATATTTATTGTGATGCTTCTAGACAAGGACTTCAATGCGTATTAATGCAAAATGGTAGAGTGGTTGTGTATGCATCAGGGCGATTGAGGCCGCATGATGAGGATTACCCTACGCATGATTTGGAATTAGCTGTCGTAGTGCATGCTCTGAAGTTATGGTATCGCTATCTTATTGGGAATCCTTGTGAGATATATATATATATATATCATAAAAGCTTAAAATATACATTCACTCAGTCGGATCTCAATATGAGACAGAGTAGATGGCTGGAGTTGATAAAGGATTATAATATTGGGGTCCACTATCATCCAGGGAAAGCTAATGTGCTAGCTAATGCTTTGAGTCGTAAGGGCTATATTGCCAATATGCTAGTATTAGATGATCAACTGGAGTTATGCGAGGAATTTTAGAAGTTGAAGCTGGAAGTTCTTCCACAAGGATTTCTGGCTGCTTTGGAAGTGAAGCCGACCCTAGAAGATCAGATCATAAATGGTCAGAAAGATGATTAAAAGATCAACAGAATCAAGTCTAAGAAGGATGAAGGCTTAGCCAAAGATTCTACTTTGGATGATCAAGGTACGATGTGGATCATAGGTCGAATTTGTGTACCGAACAAGAAGGAAGCTTAAGCAGTTGATTCTTGAGGAAGCTTATGATTCAAGATATTCGATTCATCAGAAAGTGCCAAGATGTATCAAGATCTTAAGGAGAGGTTTTGGTGGCCAAATATGAAGCGTGAAGTTGCTGAACATGTTGCTTTATGTGATGTGTGCCAAAGAGTAAATGCAATGCATCAAAAACTTGTTAGTTCATTACAGTCAAAGATTTCAAAGTGGAAGTAGGAGGCAAACCGGTAATAAAATCCATAGCACTGAGGATTTGCCTAGAACTCACAAGGGATATGATTCCATATGGGTCATCATTGATCATTTGACCAAGGTTGCTCACTTCATACCTGTCAAGATTACGTATTTAGATCGCTTAGAGGAGCTGAATATGTCAAGAATTGTGTGTTTGCATGGTTTGCCCAAGAAGATAGTGTCAGATAGAGGTGCCCAATTTACCTCGAGATTTTGGGGTAAGCTGCATGAAGCAATGGGGACTCGTCTGAATTTTAATATAGCGTATCATCCACAGATAGATGGTCAGACTGAGAGAGTGAATCAGATTCTGGAGGATATGCTAAGAGCTTGTGCATTAGCTTATGCTACTTCATGGGATAAGTGGTTGTCGTATGCTGAGTTTGGCTATAACAACAACTGTCGGGCCACTTTACAAATGTCACCATTTGAAGTTTTGTATGGTCATGCTTGTCGTACTCCGTTGAATTGGAATGAGACAGGAGAGCATTTTGTATTTGGGCCTAACATTCTCAAGGAAGCCGAAGAGCAGATTGCTATGATCAGAGAAAGGTTAAAAGTGGTTCAGTCGAGATAGAAAAGTTATGCTAATAATCGTTGTCATGAATTGAGCTTTGAGCCAGAAGATTATGTGTATCTCAGAGTTACCCCCCTTAAAAGTGTTAAAAGGTTTCACACCAAAGGAAAGCTTGCGCCAAGATATGTTGGTCCGTTCAAGATCTTAAGCGTCGAGGAGAGGTTGCTTACCAATTAGAGTTGCTGCAGTCATTGGCAGGAGTGCATGATGTGTTCCATGTGTCACAGCTTAAGAAGTGTCTCCGAGTGCCAACAGAGCAGTCACCGTTAAAAGCAATTGAGCTACAGGAAGATTTCACTTACAAAGAGTAGCCGATCAAGATTTTAGATGTGATGGAGTGTTAGACCAGAAACAATTCAATTCGCTTTTGCAGAGTTCAATGGAGTCACCATTCAGAAAGTGAAGCTACCTGGGAGCGTGAAGAGGATCTAAGGTCAGAATTTCCTAACCTATTCCTTAGTTAGACTTGAATCACGAGGTCGAGATTTCGTAAAGGGGGTGAGGTTTGTAACATCTTGCTTTTTATTAAGTTAATATGTTATTTGTGCATTTTATGATTTTTCTGAATTTATTAGATTTTTATGGATTTTATTTGAATTTATTTAATATTAAGTATATTAGCCTTTTGTGAAAACAAATTAATTATAGAGAAAATTAAATAAAGTTTAGCTAAAAATATTTTATTTGAGCTCTAAATGTATTAAAGTATTTTTGAGAATTTCTTGGATTTTTCCTAAATTTTTTTGCCTTAACCGAATTAAATTAATTAATGGATTTTCTTTAAATGAGAAAACCAGGAAAATCCCTTAATAGTGAATGGGCCGAAAGCCCATTACTATGCGCGTTGGCCGTTTGGCCTGCTTCTAGACGTGCATATCATGACCGTAGGATGGAGATCGGGTGGTATTTTTCAATCAGGGAAACACCATTGCTTGATCACTGTTGGATCAAAATCGGGCGATCAATATGCATCGTATCGGTTCAGGACTTTAGCAAATCATGGCATTAGTTCGTTGCGAGTGATTTGGATCTATGCACATCTGGGCGAATCTCGATCGATAATCGCGACACATGGATGGCTATCGTTCATCTTCTTTGCGTCATTGCTCAGGACTCCGTTTCATGTCCGCCATGGACGCTATGCAGAGCTCTCTGCGTCGGCTACGTGCGGGAGTCCTAGACCTTTATAAGGTAGGCATCGGCTGCGCAATCTTAACCGCAAGCATAGACCTAAATCTATTCACCGAGAGGGGTTGTGTTCTAGCAGGGATTTGGGAGTTTTCACAAGGTCGCCGAGAAGAGAAATCGCTCGATTCGTCGCCATCTGTTAACTTCGAGGGCAGCCACCGGTGTCATCAGCTTTGCCTCAACGTGGGACACTTTGTGCACGCGCTAGCTTCATCAGAAGGCCATCGGAACAGTGCTGCCATGGGAGCCCTAGCCGCCGGGTGATTCAAGACATCGCCATCATCGCCTCGGTGAACCAAAGAGAAAGGTAACTGCATCAAACGATTCGCCTCGTTGAGATCTCACGAACCATGCCCTCGTCGGACATAGCTGATGACCATAGGACTGTGAGCTGTGGTGAGCCAACATGTGTAGATCGGGTAGCAACACGTATGCGGGTGACATTAGCATGACGCACTGGATGACATCATTCTGGGGCCGCATTCAGTCTGATTGAATTACCTGGAATTTTTTAATTCAGGAAAATTCTAATGATGACATCACCCGATGTCATTAATCAGATTTCTCAGAAGAAAATTCTTTTTCCCTTATTTTTCATGAAGTTTTATCGCATGAAGATTTTTAATGAGGCTACAAGTGTAGCACAACATGCGGATGCAATGTACTTTTTTCTCTATCCTTTTTTTCCCACTAGGTTTTTGGAAGAAGTTTTTGATAAGGCATATGCATGACGTGGTATTCACCCAAGGGAGAGTGTTGAGATATAACCGGACTCTTTGTTTTGATTGGCAAATTCTAAAACTACCCTTGAGGAGGTTTTTGCTATAAATATAGCACCTATTGTACAAGAGAATCAATCTATAGTTAATAAAGAGAGAAAAGAGTTGATATCCCTTATATCCTATGTTCATCTATTGTGATTGTTCTTCGGGTATTCTTGATTGGCATTGGAATTGATCTACGACGATCAATTTATTATTTAACAGACCTAACTTGTTGTGGCACACAATAAATCTTCAAAATGTCTAATTTGCATGTACAAAGACCGCGTTCCAACAACATCTGGAGTTCCAACAGTGGTCGGGGTAAGCGCTTCACACCGCGTCCCGTCTCTCTGTTCTGACAACAGCATCTCCCGTGTGCGTGCATGCCGAGTCCTAGCTCCTTCTCTCTAGCTCTAGCCCCTCGCCGCCCACCATTGCCGCCCTCCTCACCAACAACAAAAATAAAAGAATATTCAAGTCCAAACCTGTTGGAGATATGCCCTAGAGGCAATCATAGAGATGATTATATTTCCTTATGTTCATGATTTATTACCTTGTTCCTTGAATAATGTCATTACTACTTATTAGTATGTGACTTGTTTGTGAAATTCTATATATGACTTTGTGATTATAATTCTAAAGTGCTCCCTAGTCGATAAACATATGAGGACACATCTGAATAAACTAGCATATATATTGGTTGATGACCATGTTTCACAGGTCATGGAAATGAAGATATCAAACTAATAATATGGACACATGTTAGAGAACATGAAGTTGGATTGACCCACTTTGAGAAATTGCGAAGACATTGCAATCTTACTTGTCATCAGTTGGTCTTATATACAATGTGTATGCTATATCCTTAGACTTGAGGTTGACGCATATACTCGACATGTGACTTAATTAGGGTTGCTAAATGCTACTCCGTAACTGGGTAGTTATAAAGGTGACTTCTGGGTTTGTCGTGAAGCATGCTGTGAGGCATGGTCGATCAAGATGATATTTGGACCTCCATACAACGAAAGAGATATCTCTGGGCCTCTCGAGTGGTCGGATTCTAGAAATGTATAGCCATGCTACTCGTGGTTAAAGAGTTAACCATAGTCGGGGATTTCGAGTCACGTAATCGAGAAAGAGTGGTCAAGCTAACTAAACAAAGATGGCATATACTCGCCTTGAATTTGACCGATATCATGACGCAAAGGGAAATGCATATAACTAAGCGTTGTTAAGGTTCGTCCGATGTGATTTTTACATATACTCAGGAGTCGGCACGCCCTGCTAGGGACCGCTACTAATTAGTGGTCGAGTAAGAGTACTCGAGCCATGTCCAAATATACGTGAACCTATAGGGTCGTACGCTTAAAGGGTTAGAACTTAATTCGGATGGTGATCCGAATTTTAATGGGCTTCGAGTTCCTAATGGGCTTCTAATGTAGAGACTCATTGTGGGGCGTCTACATAAAGAGAGGGGGTGGGGGCTTTAGGGTTAAGGGACACCACAAAAATTTGGAATTCTCGAAACCCTAGTCACCACATCTGCTTCGTCTAAAACCACGCAGCCGGTGCTAACACTCCGGCGCATAGTGTCTCTGCCCTATACCTGTGGATATCATGGAGGCGTTGTTGTGAAGCTTCAACGCTAGGACGATACATAACCTGTGACGGTGACGAGGACGATACGCAATCTGTAATGGTCTTGAGGAGTTATTAGATGATGCGCAAGGCTAGTACGACTACAACTGCACCAACGTCTATATCGACTCTACTTCCTCTACGGGTCCACGCGTCTAGTGGTAATTCCGTGATCTATAACTTGCAGTGGTTTCTTGATTACGCGATAGAAAATTTTAATTTATGCTGGAGTAGCCTACTCGTTCCTCTTGAAAATCAAGAGCTTTCAACTCATAAATTTGAATCCTTTCATCAAAAATTAAGATTTCAACTCACGAATTTGGAACATTTCAAGTCAAATTCAAAGCTTTCAACTCAGAATTGCAGCTTTCAACTTGGAAATTGGCTTTCAAGTTGGGAGAATTCGAAGTTTCAACTCGTATTTTTGCTTTCAACTCAAAGATTTGGCTTTCATTTTAATAAACCAAAGCTTTCAAGCACGAATTTTGGCTTTTTGTGATTTTGCTTGCGCCTACACCGGATCATGTTGGGCTCACTGCTACAGAATAGGCCATCCTTGCTGGCATATCACTACCGGTTGGGCTAGTGCCAATAGTGATAACATATCACAGCCGGTTCAAAAGTCCGACCAGGGGAGAGCACTTATCACTGCCGGTTCGTGAAACCAACCGACAGTGATAACCAGATATCACTACCGGTTTATATCCAAAACCGGCAGTGATACATCACTACTAGTTCGGTTACCACCCGGCAGTGATATCAGTATTTTTGCTGCCAGTTGTACTCCAGAACCGACAGTGATAAGTATTTTCCCGTGCAATCCGACCTTATCACTGCCGGTTCTACACAGAACCGGCAATGATAAGTAACTTTATATAGGTGTTCCCCTCCCCGACCGAGTAGAACAAAGAGGAGCTCTCGCCGACCGAGCAGAACAAAGAGGAGCACTGTCTTTGCTCGATGGCAATTTCTCTTCAAGGTTAGTAACTTGATCTACATTGTATTTGTAGTTAGATTTTACTTTATAGATTGCTCTAGATTTTGATAATTAGTGATTGTATGGTGTGAACATTTTAGGTCGGTAGAGCTCAAATTAAGATCTAGCTAATTTAGTGAATAAATTATAATACTTATTCATTTTAGTGATTTAGTGGATTTTTAAATAATGAAAATTGCTAGATGGACCATTATATCTAATTATAATTATTTTAAATAATGAAAAATTGTTATATGGAATTTTAAATAATGAAAATGGCTAGATGAATTTTAAATAGTGAAAATTTCAAGGTGAATATTTAAATAATGAAAAATGGTAGACAGATTTTCCAATAATGAAAATTGCGAGATACATTTTTAAATCTAATTATTTACAAATATATCCTTATTTTTAATTATATGCTTATTTGATATATATATATATATATATTAATTTAATTTATTAGCACTACATAACAAATGAAATGAATAAATCATTTAAATAATAAAAAATTGCTAGATGGATATTTAAATAATGAAAAAAAATGTTGATGTATTTTAATATAGTCAAAATTGATAGATGGATTTTTAAATCTAATCATTTACAATTATATTGTTATTTGCAATTATATGCTTATCTGATGTTTATTGATTTAATTAATTAGCACTGCATGAGTAATGTAAAGAATAAATTATTTTGTGATCGTTTATTGATTTACTGAAATTTAGTTTGATATAATTAATTGTAGATGTACCGAAGGTGGATGTATGACTCAGACCGTCGCGGCCTAGAGTTCTTTAATGGTGTGACTTATTTTCTAAACGCGGCTGCGGCACACAAGTCGAAGAAGCTGGCGTACTATATGTGTTGTCCATGCGTTGATTGAAAAAATGAGAAGTTGTTTTCTACCATACAGTCGATACATGTACAGTTGCTTCGAAGGGGTTTCAAGGCTGGCTATACCTATTGGACCGAGCACGGTGAAGATGAGATTGTACATGAAGGGCAACACATTGATGAAGATGACAGAGACAACGATATGTTGGCGGTCGAAGATAAATTCGTTGATAGCCATGAAGATGATCTAGATCAAATGTTGCGTGATGGGGAGGGGGACTTCACGAGTGAAAGAGAGTTTCAAAAGTTCCAGCATATGGTAGAGAACTCTACAACACCATTGTACCCGTGCTGCAAGGAGGAGCACAAAAAGTTGTATACCATGCTTACACTACTGCAGTTAAAGGTAAGAAATGGTTAGTCCCATAAGAGCTTCACGGAGCTGTTATGTCTCTTGGGGGACTTGCTTCCAGAGGGTAACGTGTTTCCTGCAACTACGTACAAGGCCAAGTAGGTTGTCTGCCCGTTGGGACTAGAAGTACATAGAATACACGTATGTCCAAACGATTGCATATTGTATCGCAATGAGTTTGCAAACTTGGATGTCTGTGTTGTTTGCAAAGCAAAGCGGTATAAGGGTAATAATGATGATATCGATAACGATGATGTTAGGATGAAGCATAAGAAGAAGAGATCCCCCATAAAGTAGTGTGGTATTTCCCTATAATCCCCCGTCTGAAGCGATTGTTTGCGAACAAAAGGCATGCCCAATTGCTACGATAGCACACCGAAGAGCGTAAGAAGGATGGAATGCTCAGACACCCTACTGATTCTGTGCAATGGAGGAACATCGACAGAAAATATAAGAAGCACTTTGCATATGATGTGAGGAATATAAGGTTCGGGTTGAGTACGGATGGGATGAATCCTTTCGACAACATGAGTAGTCGTCATAGCACTTGGCCGGTGACTCTATATATCTACAACCTTCTTCCTTGGCTTTGTATGAAGCGGAAGTACATTATGATGTCACTACTGATCTAAGGGCCCAGGCAACCTGGCAATGATATCGATGTGTACCTCAAACCATTAGTTGAAGATCTTCTAATATTGTGGAACGATGGTGTACGAGTATGGGATGAGTATAAAAGAGAGAATTTTATCCTACGCGCAATGTTGTTCGTAAGCATCAATGATTACCCTGCCCTTGCTCAGTTGAAAGTGTTGGCTCACGGACTGTCCGAGATTTGAGTGCAAATCTTTAACTGCCTTTGAATTTGTGTGAATTTGACTGCATTTGTGTGAATTCTTGCATTTGTGTGAAATTATTTATAGCATTTGTGTGAATTTTTGAAGCATTATTTGATTTTCAAAATATTAAAACTATTAAAATAGTGAGCAATCTGGATTTTTAGAATTTTAGAACTTGGTCAAAATTAGGGGAAAATATTTATATAAAATAGTAGATGTCCTGTTGTATGCATCCAAAAATTTTCAAAAAAATTAGATCAAATTTGATAGGATTTCAAAAATCCCAAAGCACTGAGCCTTTGAAATGAAATAAATTTAAAGTTTCACTTAACTGGCCAGAGACCAACTTATCACTGCCGGTTGCCTCATAAAATCGGCAGATGTGGCTTATTACTGTCGATTGCTAGTCTCAATCGGCAGTGATAAGCATTATCACTGTCGGGTTGAGTTCTACCCGGCAGTGATACTATAGTATTACTGTTGGTTTGTGGAGTGGGCCGGATGTGATAAGGCCACTATCACTGCCGACTATATTTCTGGCCTGGCAGTGACAGACTATCACTGCCGGTTGTTGTGGCCAGCCGGCAGTGATAGTCCACCCCTATAAATTCCAAAGGCCGTGCCCCCTCCACTCAGTTAAACTAACCTAGCGCCGTTGCCTCTCCGCCACCTTCTCCTCGCGTACCTCTACGTCGTCGCCTTGCTAGATCCAGCCGTGGAAGTGCCCGCTCCTCAGACCTCCCCGCCGTCGTATCCCCATCCTGCTGCGGCTGTTGCCTCGTCGGATCCAGTCCGCTCCCCCCAGGTTGTCGCCTCCTCTCCCGACTCCACCGCCGGCTCTGACCCTCCTTCCTCTTCCCATGCCACCATCGGCTCTGCCCCTCCCTCGTCTCCCCACACCGTGCTGGAGGATGTGTGTTTGTGCACTTAATTTGGTGAACTGGAGTGGCGGAGGATGTGAGTTTGTTTTGGGCATTTGGAGAAATTAGATTCAAAGAATATAATCATTTGGAGGATGTGTGTTTGTGCAGGTTTTAGAAATTTTAGTTATTGTGTTGGATTGTGTGTACTGTATGTTTTTCAATTTTCCATAATGCACATTTAGCACACCTATCACCATGAGTTACTTTTTTCACTAAAGAGGCCCTTTAATCGTATATGCAAACATAGTGTTTGAATAACAAACTCATGGTTTACTATTTCCGTATGTTGATTACATTACATTAGTTGCAATAGCATGAAAGAAATAATTGTTACCTGACAACATGTGGTAATTCCTTAGTCAATTTCCATTAATGTGATAAGAACATATGCTACCTAGGACTAGTCAAGTAATACAATATATTGTAATCTGTTTTAGTAATACAAGATGTATACGTGTCTTTCAAATATTTGTGTGTGTCCTTGAAAGATGTATGTGTATAAAGATAAAAAAATATGTGTACATGTTCTTTAATGATGTGTATGTGTCTTTCTAATATGTGTATTGATTTTATTTCTTTGAATTGATGAGTTCGGCATCCCGAGCAGAAGAACAGTATAGCCAGCAACGCGGCTATACTTAGGCTCATATGCTTTTATGTCTATGTTCATTCGTTACGTCTATCTTCATTTCCTCGTTACGTCTTTCTTCGTTAACATTGTATGTGTATATGTGTATATGTTTTTGAAATATGTATATGTGTATTAAGTTTATTTCTTTTAATTGACAGTTTGGCATCGCGAGCAGGAGAATAGTTTAGTCTGCAATGCGGTTGTACTTAGGAATGAAACTCTATGTTAACAGATAAACTTTGTTAACATAAACGTTTTGACATCATGTCTACCTTTATCCAAGTTGTATCAACATTCATCTTATGACTTTGTTAATTTGAAATTTTCGATAAACATGCTAGGAATGGCCTCTGACCAGGGACAAGTGCCGGAGGGAGTTGGGTCCTTAAAAATGGAAGAAGGAGGAACGGGTAGCTCGAACCCTAGCCCAACGTACTACCTGAACTTCGAGCATCCTAACATGGAGCAACATGGCGTCACTAACATAGGCGAGGTAAAGTATTAGTATATTGTGGTTTCCAAAACATTGCAGGGTCAGATGACTAATAAGAAGATCAAATTGCAGGCTCAAACGTCTGATGAATGGAGGCAGCGCGTAGGTCATGGTATGAGCAAAGTGCCTAAGGAACTTTATAAAATAGTGGAGCTCTCGCCAGTCGGGGAACCTGCTATACCCGAGTCATCGTTAGGGCCGTACAAGATAGCATGTGGAGTTCTTGCTAGGGATTACGTACCCATCAGCTATAGAACATGGACTGGCCACCGAGGTGACCAGTGGGTGGTTCCCAATGACCTAAAGAACTCGTTGTGGGACAAGATAAAAGAAGTGTTCCAGTTCCCCCAAGGGACCGAGCTGGTTGCAAAGAAACGTGCACTATGCATCATGTGCACAGTGTGGAAGAATTGGAAGATGACGCTGAATAAGAACTACGTGAAGAAGAATGAAACGCCAAATTTTGACACATACCCAAAGCTAAGGGAGTTTTGGGAGGACTTTTTGGCGTACAAGAGGTCTGAAGAAGTCTAGATAGTAAGTCAAAAGAACAAGACAAACGCGGATAAGAATATTTACCCTCACACACTAGGCACAGGTGGGTACATGAAGAAAATACCAGCATGGGATAGGTGCAAAGAAGAACTAACCCGCAGCGGCGTCATTCCTATGACGGCCGAGTTGAGCGAACGATCGAAGCACTGGTTGCTTGGGAGGGGGCTTCTATCTCGAATGATGGTAGCTTAAGCTTCAAAAGCGATAGAGACCAGGAACCGTCGCGCAAAATCACAGATGCTCACGTGCAATCTTCCCAAGGCTCTTTCAGGCCACGAAGGGAGAATGACGAGCTAACCGTAGCCCTGAGTAACAAGGAGCACCCTGGTCACACCCGAGGAGTTGGTTTAGTGCCGTGAAAAGAAGGCTTCCCAGCAGACGCATGGTTGTATAGGCATCCGAATAGAATAAGAGAAGATCAACTGGACCGTCAAATAAAAGTTGCTGTGAAGAGAGCGTTAGAGGAACAGAGAGCGGAACTAGATAAGGTTGTGGAGCAAGAAGTACAGAAAGCTCTCAGCTCATGACCGCCACCCGATGACAGCACTCAGCTCTTCAGTCCCGGTGCTCGTAAGAGCAACTGCGCGTCCATAGGGATTCCCGAAGGGCATGGACTCCATTTTCCTGTGGATGACATCATAGAACCGACACCGTGCAAGCTGCATTTGTTCGCATATGGCATTACCATCAAGGTGGTTGAGGCAGGGCATGGCCATGCGAGGAGTCGCAGGTTTTGCACTGCCGCCCGATACCGTCGGGATTCGCCAGGGTCAAAGTGGACAGTGTAATCCGCCAATACCGTATAATGGAGGTAGAGATCCCTAGCAAAGACGGAAAAAACAAGCTCGGAGAAAACTTGAATGGCTTCATCGCGCGGCGCAAGAGCTTGATTAAGTTTGGCTCGGACGATGAGGACGACAAAGATGATGATGATCAGCCACACTCTCCACACAGAGACCTCCCGCCCTTGTCGCCACCACACAAAAAAAGTCGAACACCTCCGTCGACACCACCCAGAAAAAGTCCAACTCCTTCCACGGCACCACCTAGAAAAAGTCCAACCCCTCCGCCGACATCTAAAAAGAATCGAACACCAGCACCATCTCGAAAGTCGGCACCGTCGTCTAAGAAATCTCAGTCATCTGTGAAGTCAGCACATGAAAGGATCAAGTTGGCCTAGAAGGGGGTGAATAGGCAACTTCAAAAACTTTTAACTCTCAAGAAAAACTTTTCTTAATAAAAAAATAGCAACAGAAAACAATTAGAATAGGGATTCAGCACAACTCAGTTTTAGTAAGATCAGTATTGTGAAGAAGAACTTGAATGAAAACTGACAATAAGATGAACACACAAAGATAAACCAATATCAGGACGACTCAAGGATTATTCACCGAGGTTCAGAGACCAATCTCCTACGTCCCCGTTAGAGCACATCTTCAGAAATATTGCTCCACCAAATAGCCAATCTCAACGGCTTTTGGTTTTTCACTAGCTTGACTCTTCCACCACTCCGATGAGGTGAGTCTCAACCTTTCACAGCAATGGTGGCCTTCCACAATCCCTTTTGGATAGGTCGCACCAACAACTTCTCCAACTGTCTAGGAACAGCTAGTTCCAAGAGTAATAGACAATCCACAAGCCCTGTCTTCTTGGTTGAGTAGCTAGATGCTAACTAGACTCAGCTTGGAGCAAGAACTCTAAATGTTCAGAATGAGTGTTTGTGGTTTCTGAGTTGAAGCTCAAACTCTTTGATGGAATGAAAGCTCAGGAATGCTAAAGATCAAAGAGATGTAAATGATTTGAAAGATGTCAACGATATTCAGAATGTCAAAGATGTGTATGTGCAAAGTCTACTACTTTTAAGTGAACTCAAGCACTGTATATAGAGCTTAAAAAGAAAGAACCGTTGTTCCTGCCATTTGCCCGTTGGGTGTGTTAGGATGAACGAAACAGGACAAATATGGAGTCATGGGCTACCCCTTTTATAAGTATTTTAAGGTGTATGAGTCATATCGGACTGATATTATGAAACATATGCACGCGCCGGACTGAATATATTGGGCCGGAGTACAGATGAATTTATCTAGGTTGGTCCATTGTGTGAAAAAGTAACTGACGCCAGACTGAAAATGTTAGTCCAGGGTACACAAGTGTAGAGAAGTATTGAACCTAGTGTAACCCATTTGTGCCGGACCGACAAAATCAGTCCGTCGTATACATGTACAGAGAGGAGGTTGAGACTGGTAAAAGTAAGTTTGTGTCGGACCGACAATGTTGGTCCGGTGTACACATGCTTTGTTCTATTTGGATACCAGCAAAACAACGTTTGCGCCGGACCAAAAAAGTTGGTCCGACGAAGAAGGGAAAACAGCTGGTTTTACCAAAGAGAATGACGTTTGCGCCGGACCGAAAAATTTGGTCCGGCGTACACTTAGAATTCGGTCCGCCGTAAATGGCATGTTCTTGGTTAAGATTTGAGTAAAGAAATTCTTAACACCGGACTAGAAATGATGGTCCGGAGAGAAAAGACAACATACGTCGGACTAAAAATAAGGCTAAATTCAAATCGGTCCGGCGTGAACGGTGTACGCTCGGTTGAAATAAATCAAAAGAGAGCTCTTAGTGCCGGACTAAAAAAGTCGGTCCGGCGTACATGGAGTGCACTCGGTTAGAACTTGAAACTTGATTTTTCAGTGCCGGATAAAGAAGTTGGTCCGAAAAAGAACTCTTTTTGGCTAAGAGAGGGAAGATCCGGATTTTTTAATAAGAGATATGAAATGTTCTATGCTCCAAGTAATCTTAGTGATTTTTGCATATGAACCAAGATTATTACTTGTGTATAATCCCTCTTAATAGTACGGTTATTCCAGCTATATGTCTTGAATCAACTCCCAAGCCGAAACTAAGAATAAACACCTTAGCCTTGTTCTTCAAATATAGCTGTTGTCAGCTTATACTGAGTATGCTTCTTGATCATCAACACCAAAACCTACATAATAGGCATAAGTGACAAAAAAAAATAGGGGGCTTAGATGCTCTCAATCTCCCCCTTTTTGGTGATTGATGACAATATCTCTGATTTTATATTTAGAGAGCTAAAGAAGAATTACTTTTTTTTTCCTGCAGATAAAAGTTAGTGTGATAGAACAGATAATGCTTAAATGATAAAGAGTACTTCATACTCCCCCTGAATGAATGCCTAGGATGAATTTTATTTGAGAATATTAAGTAATATAAAAGTCATTCAGAAAGGGTTTTTCAGAATATTCAGATTAACTTAAAGTAAAATCAAACAAATATCAATAAGTCCAAAGAGGAAGCAAAAAAAGAAAAAAAAAGCAAAATCCATAAATCATTAAGATATATATAGAGACTACTAAGAGACCTATTTCACTATTCTTCTCCCCCTTTGGCATCAATTTCCAAAAAGGTTACTTCTTGCGCTTTGAAAAGGTTCTCTTCAGCATGCTTGTCATTCTGGAGCTTGTACTTCTTCTTGGAGGAGAGGGAGGTGCTTGCTCTTGGTCATACTCAGAATGTGAAGCAGCCATTGCCTGATCATGCCAACTGGGATAATTTGGATCATCGGGCTGAGGATTGAAGGTTAGTTCATTGAAGTTATGCTGGACATCTCTGATCAGTTCTTGAGTGTCATTAGTCTGGTCAAGCAGAAGCTGTGCTATTTGCTCTTGATTGTAGACTAAGTTGTTTCTACCATCATCAGAGAAGTCCCTAAGGTATTCTAGTTCGTCCCCTTGCCAATCCAAGCAGCTACCAGTTTTCTCAAAGTTCTTGTACACAGTCTGAGTAAATTTGTCAATTTTGGCATCTTGGGCATTCTACTTTTTATTGAGATCATATAATCTGTCCTTGACCACAAGCTATTCAGTTTTAATTTCTCCTATCCATTTCCTCAGATCCCATTGGTTGCCTCTGATCATATCAAACCTTTTGTAAGTTTCATCCCTGACATCTTTTGCAGCATTTCTTGCTATTGTTGAATGGCTGTTGTTTGCTCATTGTGTCTCTGGACTGCCAATCTTCTTTCTTCTTCAAAGCTCTCTTGAGCATGTCTGAGATCAGAGATATATTGTTGCTCAAAAGAGGTGAACCATCCTGGCTGAGTATCCCACCAAGACGGTTAATCACCATAATCATGTGCAGGCTCAGGTTCAGCAAATTGTGAGTGATGAGAATGATGAGAATCCTCAGAGGATTGCTGAGTAAGAACTGGCATAGTGTCCTGAGGATGCCTAGAACCACCTACTTCATGGTTATGGGCTGCTGATGGAAATCCTTGTGCCTCCATGAACCTAGCTGATGCTGCCAGTTCTTGTAATTTGTGAACTTCTTCATCTTCAGGATGGGACTTTGAGCTGACAAGGATTTTAGTACCTTCAAAGTTGTCGGATATCTCGACTCGGATGTTTGAGTGTAGCCCAACACTTCTGTAGATGTATCATGATGTGAATAGGCAGGAAAGTGAGGAGCTGGAGAGTAATGTTCCTGATCATGGTAGCTGTGACTTGGAGCAGAAAGACTTGGAATTTGTCCATGACCTCCATTGTCACTATCTGAACTGTCATTGTCATCAGTGTCTTCTTGAGCACTTGGCTCATGTACTGCTGGTGGAGTAGGAAGTCTAGCTTGCCTTTCTTCCTCACTTGTTGGCTTGGGCATCTTATATTGTTTAGGTCTATAGTTAAAATCCCTGTTCATCTCATGCTGGGAGATGATCCCTTAAGCCAACAGCATCTGAGTACTCTGCATGGCAAAAGGAAGAGGACTGCTCATTTTTCTGTAGATTGCTTCTTCCATCTCTTCAAAGATATAATCAATCAGATCAATAGGTTGCCTTAACAGGATCAGATGTAGTAACCAAGCAAGGCATGGTGTTACTCCCTCTTTATATCCAGATTTTGGGTAAATAGTATGCCTGAGTATTAGTAACAGGGCTTTGGCTTCAGTAGATAAACAATTTACCCTATTTGCATTGAAACCAGGCTCATGAATATTTCTGTAAATGTGGGCTGACACTTGCAAATCTGGCATATCCCCAATCCGCCTCCATCTATTACCAGGAAACATTCTGTCATGAATCCTGATTCTGTTTAGCAAAGAGCTTGAGGCACTGATGGCAGCCTCAAACTGAGGAGACCTTACTTTTCTTTTCTTTCCATCAATGGTGAACAGAATATAGTGCCTATTCTTATTCACTAGAAGAGATGCATAGAATTCTAAAATCCTACTTTCATTCCAAGCTGGCCCAGCAGATGACATTAGAGCAGCAAGACCAGGGGTTGATCGCACACAGTCAAGTATTCTATTTGTGACAAGGACTGAGCTAATCTGGTTCCAGTCCACATACTGAAGAAGATGAGGAATCATAATGCACTGGCTGTTTTCCTCTTTTTGGTGGTTTAGTGGTAGTTACTTTCTTCAGCACTCTACCAGGTTGGTAAGTATCTTCTATGTGTACTGATTGCTGAGGTTGACTAGAGCTATCTATTCTAGATTTCTTTTTCCCTTTAACTTTATAAGCAATTTTCTCAAGAAAACCTCTTTTGTCTGGATACTTTGACCTCATCGTGACTAAGATTTTGTCGGGCCCCGAATCTGCAAATCCGGACCCTCTGTGTATTCTGTGCCAGTCCAGGATCACGCTAGCACACACAGTCATACAGGGTTGCACATCACAGACTTTCACAAGGATATAAGAATAAATAGTGCAAACATGTATATAAACCGAGTTGTACGACCTTATGGTCTCCTTACAGATAAGTTAGCCACACAGGGCTTACATTAATCAAAGTAAAGAAATAGCAGCGGAACATAAGTAAAAGTCGTGGAAGCCTTCATCTTGCCACAGGCAACTGACTGGGCTTGCCCCCTAGTTCATCGTGTCCTCGATGTACTCCTCCTCCCAAGCTGGTGTAGTCTCATCCATCGATGTTGGGGTTGATAAGCAAGGTGGGGTGAGTACACAAGGCACTCAACAAGTAATGCATGAATGCGGCGCTATTACTATATCGAGCTTATTCCAAAGGATTGGCTTAAATGGTTCTTTTGCATCTAGCAACATTTTTAACCAATATCTTAGTTAGATTAAAGCAATGGAACAGATTATACGTAATAATAATTTCAAATAGTTTTTCCTCGAGGATTCTCGGCACTGACCTTAATATTCATTTTTAACACTTGGCACACACCACCCCTTCCATGTTTTGTTTATGAAAATCTACCCTTGATTGTAACCCCGAGCAATGCTCAATACCGTGAGCACGGCTATTCGAATAGTTTTGACACTCTGCAGAGGTTTTACACTTTACCCACAAGATCTGACCGCTCACCACATAGGTGATTGTCATAACAAAGCTTTTCAGAACCTCTACCTTAACCAAAAACCTCTCAGATTGCCTTCACTATCACTTCCCTCACACAGAGCCAAGTATAGGACCGGCCAATCACCGTTGGATGGGCACCAAGCCGTAGCACAGTGCGCTCCCCATACAGATACACCCTCGTGTCTTGTCACCCCGAGGTATCGGAGGAAAGATATCGTAACCCTAGTCAACTAGGTCTGTCCCATATCAGACATGTGGTTGTACGGGTGACTCAAATCAAAGGTTTGCAAGGTGAAGTCCTTAACTGACCAAGGCAAGACTTCCAACACTCAACAGTGGCACACAGCTCATTGTGGCACACAGACTCACAACACTCATCAACCCAATGCCACACAGGCCCACCTGGCACATAGCCTCTTGCCACTTGCCCCAGTCTAAATCATTTCCCACCCCATTGATTATTGTGCAACACATGCCGGCAATAACTCAACATCGGTACGGAACCACACAGGTCGCGGTACCTCAATCTCATCATGTGGCATCATCACACCACTTTTCAAAATACATTCAATATGTCTTTAATCAATATTGTAGCATTTTTCCGAAAGAACACTCATGATTCGTTGCAAGGCTAAGCATTTACTCGCGATCTAGCCTCCGGTGTTGGCACAATATTAACATCCAACTAATATAATCAAACTTAGGGTGACAATGATTTAGGGCATACAGTTAATAATTCAAGGTGGCATAACAAAATGGGTTGATTAACTACATTATCCCAAATTAATCTAAATTCATTTTAAATAATTAGCATGCATAGTTTCAAAGCATAAATTACATTTTTAAAATCTGGGATCAAAATAATCAAAGCATCACTTGCCTTCAAAGAGTTGCTGGCCGTGTTCCGAAGCTTGGTCTTGAGCGACGAATTCTTCCTCGAAACTTTCCGGCAAATTTGCGTCTACGCATACAAACAAAATATGCAATAAACAGCTAATATAGAAGACTAGATGACCTCAAAAATTCAAATAAAATTCACCATTAAATAGCTCATAATTTTATGAATTTTTGGAATTTGAATCACCCAAATCCGAGTTAAAATGCAAAAGTTATAGTCATTTGAAGTTTGAAAAAAATCAAAATACGTAAATTAAGAAAATCCGATTTTTCGAACTATTTTTATCTTCGAAATTCGCATATATGACGTCGAGATCGCGTCATGATGACATCGGCACGAAATGAATTTCGGTCAAAATATTTTTATATAAAACATATTTATGGCGCGGCGATGACGTCAAGACGACACGCGTGGCGACCTCTAGTGCCGCCACGTTGCTTGATTCATGGGTTGGGTCCACTGTTCGCTCGGTCCACCGTGGATGGCAAAGATGTGCTCATGCCGGGTGACGCTTGCCGTGACGCGTCGCCGACGATGCGCGACCAATCCCGACGCGACACGCGGCAAGATCGCACCGCTCGCTCATCCAGCGGTCGGATCTCACCCCGCTGTTCGGCGACGCCGCGACTCCACGCCCCACGCGTCACGCATCCAACGGTGCGCCCGAACTCAACGGTGCGATCTGGTCTCACCCTCCAACGCGCACACGCAGCGTCGCACGTGATTCGATGGGGGTGCGGCGTCATCTCCGTCGTACGTTCAAATTTGAACGGCACGGATCCGCGCGCCACCGATCTACTCACAGTCGCCGTTCAGATCTAAATCCAACGGCCCACGGTACCCGAGCTGTTTACTATTCAGCCCGCTACGCGGCACAATCTCACGCGTTCACTAACGATCCAACGGCTAAGACAAAAACACAAAGCAGAAACTAGATCTAATCCAAGCCGTTCAATCCGGATCTAGCAGTGCAGATCTACCCTAGAAGAACACAAAGAAGGGTGGCGTGGGCGAACCGAGCGTGCGATGAAGATCGGACGGACGACGAAGCTTCGGTGAAAGGCGATGGCGCGAAGAAAAGGCTGCTGAGTCGAAGAAGATGACGCAGCCCACGGCGCTCTGAGGCTTCTCGGCGTGATGAAGTGGCTCGTTCGACGCGGCGTGGCGGAAGGATTACTCCGGTGACCTTGGCGACGGCGGAGAGAAACCGTGGCGAAGCAAACGCGAAAAACAGCGGCGGCACAAAGAAGCAACCACGGCGAGCTCGTCTGGCGCTAGAGGAGTCTCGGCGTGCGCGGCGAGAGTCAAAGATGCGGGTGAAAGCCTCGCACGACGCCTTCAACGGGACTTAAGGGCTGCCTCGGCGCGGCGCGAAACGGCCGGCGGAAGTCACGCCATCAACGCCCACGCTCTCCGATGATCTCGCAGGACGGCGGCGTGGCGCGATCTGTGCGTTCGGCGTCGACGATCAGAAGGCTCACGCGCGGCGACGTGGCACACGATAGCGCGCGATCCGGATCGGATGGCTTGGGCTAGGCGGCGCTAGGGTTTCGGCGGGGCGGGCTGCGACACGCACAGTAATGGGCTCGGCCCATTACTGTTCATGTGATTTTTAAAACATTTCACATTTAAAATAATTCCAGAAATTCAATTAAATCATTTGGGGCTTTTAAAATAGCAGAAAAATTCTAGAAAAATTCCAGAAATTACTTTGAGATATTTGGAACTCAATTAAAATATTTTCAATAAAACTTTGCAAAAACTTTTCCATTATTCAATTTTTTTCAAGAAAAGCCCTATTTGAATAAATCCAATTAAATTTAAATAAATTTCCAAAATTTCTCAAAAATCAAAAATACTTCAAACTTTTAAATTAGAGCAAAAATTAGGGTGTTACAAACCTCCCCCCCTTAACAGAATCTCGTCCCCGAGATTCAGGGCTGTCTACAGAAATAGGTTAGGAAACTCCTTCTTCAGGTCTTCTTCGCGTTCCCACGTGGCTTCACTTTCCGAATGGTTACTCCATTGAATTCTGCAGAAACGTGTTGACTTGTTCCTTATCTCTCTGTCCATTACGCCCGAATCTTCATCGGATGTTCTTTGTAAGTCAGATCTTCTTGCAGATCAATTGCCTCCAAAGGTGTTTGCTCCTCCGGTACTCGAAGACACTTCTTCAGTTGTGATACATGAAATACATCATGCACTCCTGTCAAAGACTGTGGTAATTCCAACTGATAAGCAACTTCACCTCTGCGGCTCAAGATCTTGAATGGTCCGACATATCTGGGTGCGAGTTTCCCTTTTGCATGGAACCTCCTGACTCCTTTGAGAGGTGTGACTCTAAGGTACACAAAATCTTCGGGTTCAAAGCTCAGTTCCCTGTGACGGTTGTCAGCATAACTCTTCTGCCTTGATTGTGCAATCTTCAATCTTTCCCTGATCAGGGCGATCTGTTCTTCCGCTTCTTGAAGAATGTCTGGTCCAAAAACATGTCGTTCGCCTGTCTCATTCCAATTCAATGGTGTTCGACAGGACCGACCATACAAAGCTTCAAATGGAGACATCGTAAACTCTTTGATAATCGTTGTTGTAGCTAAACTCAAAGATAAGGCAAACACTTGTCCCATGAGGTGGAATATGCTAAAGCGCAGGCTCTCAACATATCTTCCAATATCTGGTTAACCCTCTCAGTTTGACCATCTGTCTGCGGATGGTAGGCTGTACTGAAGTTCAAACGAGTCCCCATTGCCTCATGTAGCTTACCCCAAAATCTGGAGGTAAATTGGGTACCTCTGTCTGACACTATCTTTTTTGGTACTCCATGCAAGCAGACGATCCGTGCCATATAAGGTTCTGCTAACCGGTCTCCGGAATAAGTGGTCTTTACTGGTATGAAATGTGCCACCTTGGTTAAGCGATCCACTATGACCCATATGGAATCATATCCACTTTGTGTTCTGGGCAATCCGGTTATGAAATCCATACCAATTTCTTCCCATTTCCATTCAGGTATCTTTAAGGGTTGTAATAGCCCTGCTGGTCTTTGGTGCATAGCTTTGACTCTTTGGCATGTGTCACATAATGCAACATATTCGGCGACTTCTCGTTTCATGCTTGGCCACCAAAATCTTTCCTTTAAATCTTGGTACATTTTCGCACTTCCTGGATGAATTGAGTATCTGGAGTCATGAGCCTCCTCCAGAATTAACTGCTTCAACTCCTTTTTGTTCGGTACACAAATGCGCCCTTTAAACCACATAGTACCTTGTTCATCCAGTTTGAAATCTTTTGCTTTGCCTTCATCCATTTTGCCCTTAATTCTTTTGATCTTATCATCATCTTTCTGCCCTTCCTTGATCGATCTTCCGAGGTAGGTCTTACTTCCAAGGTTGCTAGGAACCCTTCGGTACTATTTCGGTTCTAATTTCGGAATTCCTTACACAAGTCGCTCGACCTATTTCCATCAAACATATTTACACTGTGGTTCTTTCGCTCAAAGCGTCGCCACCACGTTGGCTTTACCGGGGTGGTAGTGAATTCCTATATTATAATCCTTGATTAACTCTAACCATCTTCTTTGCCTCATATTTAGGTCACTTATGTGAAGATATACTTAAGACTTTTATGATCTGTATACACTTCACATCTATTTCCGATGAGATGATGACGCCATATTTTTAGTGCATGCACCACGGCAGCTAATTCCAAATCATGAGTCGGATAGTTCTCCTCATGTGGTCTCAATTGCCTCGATGCATAGGCAATTACCTTCCTATTTTGCATCAACACGCATCCCAATCCCTGACGCGATGCATCACAATTAATGCCGAAGTCTTGATGAACGTCAGGTAAAACTAGTACAGGTGCCGATGTTAATCTCCTCTTCAACTCCTGAAAACTCTTCTCACACTCAGGCGTCCATAAGAATTTCCTTTCCTTTTTCAACAATTGCGTAAGAGGTCTCGCAATCGTAGAGAATCCTTCGATGAATCGACGGTAATACCCCGCCATTCCAAGGAAACTACGGATTTGGGTTACCGACTTGGGTTGCTCCCAATGCAGAACCGTCTCCAATTTCTTTGGATCTACTGCAACTCCTGCTGCAGTCATTATGTGTCCAAGAAATTCAACCTTATTCTTCCAGAAATCACATTTGATAAATTTCGCAAACAACTGTTGCTCTCTCAACTTTTCAAGGACTAGCCTCACATGCTCGGCGTGCTCTCTTCTCGTCTTGGAATAGATAAGGATATCATCTATGAATACGACGACGAACTTGTCCAAGTATTCCATAAAAACCTTATTCATTAAGTTCATAGAATATGCTGGTGCATTTGTCAAACCAAAGGACATCACTGTAAACTCGTAGTGCCCATATCTTGACGAAAATGCAGTCTTTGGAATATCCTCTGATCGGATCTTCAATTGATGGTATCCTGATCGGAGATCAATTTTGGAGAAGACTCCTGCTCCTCTTAACTGGTCAAACAAATCATCGATCCTGGGTAGAGGATACTTATTCTTTATCGTCACATCATTGAGTGCACGATAGTCTATACACATCCTAAAACTCCCGTCCTTCTTCTTGACGAATAAGACAGATGCTCCCCATGGCGATGAACTAGGTCTTATAAATCCCTTTTCCAGCAGACTCTTCAATTTGCTTCTTCATTTCCACCAATTCCTCTGTGGACATCCTGTAAGGTCTCTTAGCTATGGAGCTGTCCACGGAACCACTCTATCACGAACTCGATATCTCTATCTGGCGGCATTCCTGTAAATCTTAGGAAAACATCCGGATATTCATTGACTATGGGCACTTCCTCTGTCGGCAGTCTTCACGCTGTTGACCATCAATTGTCCATCCCGCACTGATTTTGCTTCAAACTCAATCTTCTTTCCATCCGGGCTATCGATCGATATGACTCTTTTTCGCATGATCAAAGATCGCCTTGTGTTTGGTTAACCAATCCATTCCCAGGATAACATCCAAGGTTTGGGTATTAAGGACGATTAAGTTCGATAGGAACTCAACTCCATTAATTATTAGTCTTACCCCAGAACATCCTACTTTAGATCGGAGTTCTGATCCAGGGGATTGGACTATGAGCACACATTTAAGATTCACTATTTCCATATCATTTTAAACAGCAAAATCTCGGGAAATAAAAGAATGCGAAGCTCCGGAATCAAATAAAGCGATGGTGATGCGAGTTTACTAGGAACTTACCCAGTACAACATCCGTGGCGTTCTGGACTTCATCCGTTGTAATGTCGTTGACTCGGCCTCGTGCAGTTCCTTGGGATGGAGTTGCTGCTGTTGATGCCCCATGGTTCACGATTGGCGGAGTCCTTGCCGTGTGTTCCTGTGTTAAAGCGGATCGGGTGACACCTCCTTCTTAGGGCAATTATTGGCAAAATGCCCCATTTCATTGCAATGATAGCAACGTCTTCCCTTCGCTCGAGAGGTTCCTCGATCTGCGCTACGATTCGGCCGAGTCTCGAACATTCGACCCATCGGGCGATTTGCGGCAGTGGTACCCTATCATTTCCTCCGGCCTGGTACGGATGAAGCTGCTGAGGTGCCGCCCTCGCCTCTCTGGCCTTGACGACCTCCTTGTTGCGCCATTCTGCGCTTCTGTTGTCATCCAACTCTTGGCGCTTGTCCTCTAAGATAAGAGCTTTGTTAACTAGCTCTTGGAAGTCGTGGAATGTGTGGGTGATCGGCCCCACTGCAACCTCGCATTTAATCCCTTCATGAAGCGGGATTATGCGCCTTATCCGTAGCCACGTCCTCACGGTGCATAGCGTGCGGTTGGGTGAATTTGTTCGTAATCGCCACCGACCGCCCCCTTGCTTGAGGCTCGGAATTCCTCCTTTTGAGATCCATGATACCCTCGGGTACATGGTAATCTTGGCGAAAGTCGAGGTGAATTCCTCCCACGTGATACTCTGTGGGTCCTCATGAGCTACGCAGGTTTTCCCACCATTCTGCGGCGGTCCCTTCGAGTTGATGAGAGGCATAGAGTACCTCTCATGTCCTACACCTTTGGGTAATGTGCGACTTCCTTTCAATTGTCCTTAGCCAATCGTCCGCTTCGGTGGATTGGCGTTACTCGAGAAAGTAGGTGGACGGGTTCTCATAAACTCCGACAACTGGAGTAGGGGTGTGGTCCATGGTTACCCCTGGTTGAACATTCGCAGCAGCTTGGTTGGATATCTGCCGCATGGTTTGAACCATCGTGTTCATAAGTTGAATCTGGCGATCAAGAAGGCTCCTGTGTTACGCATATCGACTGCGGCGGTTGAGGAATCGGCTCTTCATTCTGGTTATCCGCCTGGTTAGCTCCACTTCCGCTGGCTCCAACATTTCCACGTGTCCTCACCATCTGTTGCAAGCTTCCAAGGTTAAGAAAAGAAGAAAGCATAGACAAGTAGAAGAATTTATGTGGGGGAAACAGGTGTAACTTAATTTATTTAGCCACTTTATTGATATAATATAAAGTTGTATGGTTGCTCACAAGTGCCTAAGGGCAATGCAACGCATACGGGACACTCACAACCAAAACAAGTAAGCAAACATAGGACTCTATGACGACTCACACCTAATGGTGACTCGAAGAAAAGACGCGACTCAACCTTGAGTCTCGACACTATACTCTACTAGACTCGATCACTCATCGAGCCAACCCGTGCGGCTCCCCGAGCATACAGTGGGTGCTCGGCATCGGGCAACCGATCTCAAGACCTACCGCGGTGGTGCAAAAGACCCTATCGACTACGTGGTCCCGGTGCGCTCAAACCTTTGGTGCCTCTGCTCTGCTCCACCGGATCGGATCGTGTAACTCCAGGACTGGCTTAGGCTCGGGTCCGTACAAAGCCATCTCCAACTCCTGGATCTTCTGCATGGAGTGGGCTAAGCCCTCCCGCAGTTGGATCCTCGCCTCCGTGACCTCGTCGCGGGTCCTCTGCAGCCTCTGGACTGTCTCGCCCAGGGCGTCCTCCTGGGCGATGACGTACCTCGCCAGGTGGGTGATAGTGGCGTCCTCCTCCACAAGCTCCATCCTGTCAAAATGATTGTCTCGACGCGGATGGTGACGAAAGACGGTGCCCTCCAACTCTGCGGAGTAAGTGCGGGCAATCTGCCGCATCGCCTGTCGCGCCGTCTCCTGGATTCCAGCCTCAAAAGAAGACCTCCTGACCGAAATGTAGATAGGACGGCTCGCCCTCGTCCTTTCCCGAGCATACACTGTGATCTTGACATCCCAGGCGACGTCAAGTCCTGCCCGTACCACCGAAGTCCCTCGGTACAGTGGTCTGTCAAAACTTCCGAGCAACTGCATCATACGCCATAACTCCGCGACGTATCCTCCGGTGCGCTCTCCATAGGTATGGATCATCCTCATCTGCCAAAACAAACCTTGTTTAAATTAAACAGAGAATAATAAAAATTCAGCATAGGTATGAATAAGAGAGAAGAGATAAGTCGAGATTTCATTGATATTCTTGCTCAAGTTGATTAGGTCTTTAGAAAATAGTTTTACCCTCCTAGGCACAACCAAACTAGGGTCAAGACCTACAGTCAACCTGCTCTGATACCACCTCTGTCGGGCCCCGAATCTGCAAATCCGGACCCTCTGTGTATTCTGTGCCAGTCCAGGATCACGCTAGCACACACAGTCATACAGGGTTGCACATCACAGACTTTCACAAGGATATAAGAATAAATAGTGGAAACATGTATATAAACCGAGTTGTACGACCTTATGGTCTCCTTACAGATAAGTCAGCCACACAGGGCTTACATTATTCAAAGTAAAGAAATAGCAGCGGAACATAAGAAAAGGTCGTGGAAGCCTTCATCTGGCCACAGGCAACCGACTGGGCTTGCCCCCTAGTTGTTCGAATCCTCGATGTACTCCTCCTCCCAAGCTGGTGTAGTCTCATCCACTGATGTTGGGGTTGATAAGCAAGGTGGGGTGAGTACACAAGGCACTCAACAAGTAATGCATGAATGCGGCGCTATTACTATATGCGAGCTTATTCCAAAGGATTGGCTTAAATGGTTCTTTTGCATCAAGCAGCATTTTTAACCAATATCTTAGTTAGATTAAAGCGAGGGAACAGTTATACGTAATAATAATTTCAAATGGTTTTTCCACGAGGATTCTCGGCACACAATTTTAATAGTTCATTTTAACACTTGGCACACACCACCCCTTCCATGTTTTGTTTATGAAAATCTACCCTTGATTGTAATCCCGAGCAATGCTCAATACCGTGAGCACGGCTATTGAATAGTTTTGACACTCTGAAGAGGTTGTACACTTTACCCACAAGATCTGACCGCCACCACACAGTGATTGTCCGCAACAAAGCTTTTCAGAACCTCTACCTTAACCAAAGAACCTCTCGGTATTGCTTTCACTATCACTTCCTCTCACAGAGCCAAGTATAGGACCGGCCAATCACCGTTGGATGGGCACCAAGCCGTAGCACAGTGCGCTCCCCATACAGATACACCCCTGTGTCTTGTCACCCGAGGTATCGGAGGAAAGATATCGAACCCTAGTCAACTAGGTGCATCCCATATCGGACATGTGGTTGTACGGGTGACTCGGATCAAAGGCTTGCAAGGTGAAGTCCTTAAGCGACCAAGGCAAGACTTCCAACACTCAACAGTGGCACACTGACCCATTGTGGCACACAGACTCACAACACTCATCAACCCAATGCCACACAGCCCACTGCACACTGACCTCTTGCCACTTGCCCCAGTCTAAATCATTTCCCACCCCATTGATTATTGTGCAACACATGCGGCAATAACTCAACATCGATGCGGAACCACACAGTCGCGGTACCTCAATCTCATCATGTGGCATCATCACACCACTTTTCAAAATACATTCAATATGTCTTTAATCAATATTGTAGCATTTTTCCGAAAGAACACTCATGATTCGTTGCAAGGCTAAGCATTTACTCGCGATCTAGCCTCCGGTGTTGGCACAATATTAACATCCAACTAATATAATCAAACTTAGGGTGACAATGATTTAGGGCATACAGTTAATAATTCAAGGTGGCATAACAAAATGGGTTGATTAACTACATTATCCCAAATTAATCTAAATTCATTTTAAATAATTAGCATGCATAGTTTCAAAGCATAAATTACATTTTTAAAATCTGGGATCAAAATGATCAAAGCATCACTTGCCTTCAAAGAGTTGCTGGTCGTGTTCCGAAGCTTGGTCTTGAGCGACGAATTCTTCCTCGAAACTTTCCGGCAAATTTGCGTCTACGCGTACAAAACAAAATATGCAATAAATAGCTAATACAGAAGACTAGATGACCTCAAAAATTCAAATAAAACTCACCATTAAATATCTCATAATTTTATGAATTTTTAGGAATTTGAATCACCCAAATCCGAGTTAAAATGCAAAAGTTATAGTTATTTGAAGTTTGAAAAAAAATCTGAAAATACAGAAATTAAGAAAATCCGATTTTTCTGAATTATTTTTATACTGGAAATTCGCATATATGGCGTCGACATCGCGTCATGATGGCGTCAGCACGAAATGAATTTCGGTCAAAATATTTTATATAAAACATATTTATGGCGTCGCCGATAGCGTCAAGACGACACGTGGCGACCTCTAGTGCCGCCACGTTGCTTGATTCATGGGTGGGTCCACGGTTCGGCTCTCGGTCCACCGTGGGTGGCAAAGACTATGCTCATGCACCGGTGACGCAGCCGTGGCGTCGGCGACGATGCGCAGCCAATCCCGACGCGACACGCGGCAAGATCGCATCGCTTCGCTCATCCAGCGGTCGGATCTCACCCCGCGCTGATTCGGCGACGCCGCACTCCACGCCCCCGCGTCACGCATACAGCGGTGCGCCCGAACTCAACGGTCCGATCTGGTCTCACCTCGATCAACGCCACACGCGTCCGCACGTGATTCGATGGGGTGCGGCGTCATCTCCGCCGACGTTCAAATTTGAACGCGCGGATCCGTAGCGCCACCGATCTACTCACACCGCCGTTCAGATCTAAATCCAACGGCCCACGGTACCCGAGCTGTTTACTATTCAGGCCGCCACGCGGCACAATCTCACGCGTTCACTAACGATCCAACGGCTAAGACAAAAACACAACGCAGAAACTAGATCTAATCCAAGCCGTTCAATCCAGATCTAACGGTACAGATCTACTCTAGAAGAACACAAAGAAGGGTGGCGTGGACGAACCAGGAGCGTGCGATGAAGATCGGACGGACGACGAAGCTTGGTGAAGGCGATGGCGGCGCAGAAGAAAAGGTGCCGAGTCGAGGAAGATGACGCAGCCACGGCGCTCTGAGGCTTCTCGGCGTGATGAAGTGGCTCGTTCGACGCGTGGCGGAAGGATTACTCCGGTGACCTTGGCGGCGGCGGAGAGAAACCGCGGCGAAGCAAACGGCGAAAAACAGCGGCGGCACAAAGAAGCAACTACGGCGAGCTCAGACGGGCGCTAGAGGAGTCTCGGCGTGCGGCGAGGAGTCAAAGATGCGGAGTGAAAGCCTCTCGACGACGCCTTCAACGGGACTTAAGGGCTGCCTCGGCGCGGCGCGAAACGGCGGCGGAAGTCACGGCCATCAACGCCACGTCTCTCCGATGATCTCGCGGGACGAAGCGGCGTGGCGCGATCTGTGCGATCGGCGGCGACGATCCAAGGCTCACGCGCAGCGGGCGACGTGGCACACGACAGCGCGCGCGATCCGGATCGGATGGCTTGGGCTAAGCGGCGCTAGGGTTTCGGACAGGCAGGTGCGACACACACGATAATGGGCTCGGTCCATTACTGTTCGTGTGATTTTTAAAACATTTCACATTTAAAATAATTCCAGAAATTCAATTAAATCATTTGGGGCTTTTAAAATAGCAGAAAAATTCTAGAAAAATTCCAGAAATTACTTTGAGATATTTGGAACTCAATTAAAATATTTTCAATAAAACTTTGCAAAAACTTTTCCATTATTCAATTTTTTTTCAAGAAAAGCCCTATTTGAATAAATCCAATTAAATTTAAATAAATTTCCAAAATTTCTCAAAAATCAAAAATACTTCAAACTTTTAAATTAGAGCAAAAATTAGGGTGTTACAGATTTCTTCTCAAGCAGAAAGATTGAACTGACCTTGTTGACAACAACTGAAGAACAGTAGGATCCTAGGAGCAATGTCTTGAGCAATCAGGAGCACCGTTGTCAATCACCCGGTCAGGATGTGCTTCGGTGAAGAGATGAACTTGTGCTCAAGAGAATATTGTGAGAGGATTGATGAGGTGCAAGAAAGCTTGAGAAATTTCTGAAGGAGGTGGAGGTATAAATAGCACAAGTTCCCAAGAGTAAAGTCAGGAAGCTACTGCAGTAATTGGAATACAGACAAACAAGGGAAAGTAACAACTGCAACTGCCTTATTTTGAGGAGGTCTCTTTATGAAAGGGGTAGTTGGGAACCAGGGAATCCAAGAAATATGGTTACCAATTTAGACAGGTTAAGCAGGGAGAAGTCCTAAGAATAGATGAGATTTTGACGTGATTAGCAAGGATAAGTGCCTTTTGAAGATTGAGAGGAACACGGTTTGAAAAAGATAAGTACTGAGATAAGAGAGCTATTGTCGTGTGTGCCCCGGACTGCTTTTCGATTACAACAGATAACCTTCCATCTACGCCGGACCGAGTCCGTATAAAGGAATACTTGGTCTGCCGTAGTTGGAAGCCTCTCGGTTTACTTAGTTACGGTTAGTGCAACAGTCCGTGGTACATGGACAATTTTTCTGCACCAAAAAAATACAAATATAACTAAACTTCTTAAAGATTTTCAGAGATCCCCTTTTTTAAGAATAACACATAAATTGATAGAGGGATCTTAGAATAATCTTATGATCAAGATCAATCAACCAATAAACTCAGGAGACGTTGAAGTCAAAAGGAAATATATGAGCCCTAGTTTTCATAAGAGCATGAGTATGATTAACTTAAGCTCAAAGAAAAGACTCATGTGCTGAATAATTTAGGTTTTCTATATTTTGTATAAGTATTTCCTTCTGAAACTCACTTAACCTAATTACTGTGTTTTAGGAAAGTATAATATAGTAATAGAGAAAGGGAAGACTTTCAGCAGCAATTTTATGACTTTTAGTTTTCAAGTAAACTTTTCATTTAGAATATAGTCCTATTATTACTTCAGCACTGGTAATTACTTTGTTCATATAAAGGTAGCAAGATATGCATGGCAAGTAGACTTGACTCCCCCTTAGTGTGTCATTCCAAGGAATCAGGCAACATTTGAAGAAGCAAGAATGTTCAGTTCATTTCTCAATTTGGAAAATCTGGCCTCATTAAGTGGTTTAGTGAAAATATCAGCCAATTGATCCTCAGTCCTGACGTGACTAAGCATAATGTCAACTTTAGCAACATGATCACGTATGAAGTGATGTCTAATTTCAATATGCTTAGTTCTAGAATACTGGACTGGGTTGTTGGCTATTTTCATTGCACTTTTATTATCACACAACAGAGGCACATTTTCAAACATAATACCATAATCCAAAAAGGTTTGTTTAATAAAAAGAATTTGAGCACAACAACTGCCTGCAGCAACATACTCAGCCTCAGCAGTTAAAAGTGCTACTGAATTTTGTTTCTTTGAACACCAAGATACTAAAGATCTTCCAAGTAAGTGACAACCCCTAGAGGTGCTTTTTCGATCAACCTTGCAACCGGCATAATCAGAATCTGAATAGCCAAGAAGTTCAAAAGAAGCACCTTTTGGGTACCACAAGCCAAAACATGGAGTATGCTTTAAGTATCTCAAAACCTTTTTACTACACTAAGATGCACTTCTTTAGGTGCAGCTTGAAATCTAGCACACATGCATACACTAAACATGATGTCTGGCCTAGATGCTGTCAAATAGAGTAAGGAGCCTATCATAGATCTAAACAATTTTTGATCAACAGACTTACCTCCCACATCTTGATCAAGATGTGTATTGGTTGCCATAGGAGTTTTGAGAGGATTGCATTCTTCCAGATTAAAGCGCTTGAGAAGGTCTTTAGTATACTTTTCTTGTGAAATAAAAGTCCCTTCCTTCAATTGCTTGACTTGAAATCCCAGAAAGAATGTAAGCTCTCCCATCATTGACATTTCAAATTCTCTAGCCATTTTTTACTGAATTCCTTGCACAGAGAGAGATTAGTACTTCCAAAGATAATATCATCAACATAAATTTGGCAAATCATTAATGTACCATTGAAGTCTTTTAGAAACAGTGTTGGATCAACCTTCCCAATTTTGAAATTCTTTCCTAGTAGAGAGTCTCTAAGGCGCTCATACCATGCCCTGGGGCTTGTTTTAAACCATATAGTGCCTTGGACAACTTATATACATGATTGGGAAATTTTATATCTTCAAAACCAGGAGGTTATTCAACATATACAGTTTCTTCAATGATTCCATTAAGAAAAGCACTTTTAATATCCATTTGAAAAAGAGTAATATTGAAATAACATGCAAAGGCTAGAAAGAACCGTATGGCTTCAAGTCGAGCTACAGGTGCATAAGTTTCTCCATAGTCCAAGCCTTCAACTTAAGTGTATCCTTGAGCTACCATCCTTGCTTTATTGCGTGTGACCACACCATTTTTGTCTTGTTTATTTTTGAAGACCCACTTTGTTCCAATGACATTATGATCTGTAGGTCTTTCCACCAAGTCCAAACTTTGTTTCTTTCAAAGTTGTTGAGCTCTTCTTCCATTGCCATAATCCAGTCAGCATCCTTCAAAGCTTCATCTACTGTTTTGAGCTCAACACATGAAACAAAGTAGTAATGTTCACAAAAAGAAGCTTGTTTAGAACGAGTTTGAACACCCTTACTAAATTCACCAATGATTTGATCTACAGGGTGATCCTTTGTAATGATGTGATGGCTCTTTATGAAACTTGGTACTCCGTCCTTCTTTTCATCCTCTTCGAGTTGTGATCCATCTTGAGGTACTATGGACATTGTTGGTAGATCATCTTTGTCTTCTTTGAGCTTGATCTCACCAATTTCCATTTTTTCAGAGATTCTCTTAGAGCTTCTTCTCCTACATCAGCTAGATTCTCATGCTCACCTTGTGAGCCATTAGATTCATCAAACTTAACATCATAGGTTTCCTCTACTAAAACAGTTGAATTATTGAAAACTCTATAAGCTTTGGATTTAGAAGAGTAACCTAGCATGATACGTATATCACACCTCTTTTGAAATTTACCTAAGTGTATTCTCTTTTTATAGATGTATACCTTGCATCCAAACACACGAAAATATGTGATATTAGGTTTTCTTCCTACCAGAAGCTCATATGAGGTCTTCCTGAGAAGTCGGTGAAGATAAAGCCTGTTGATCGCATGACATGCAGTGTTGATGGCTTCAGCCCAGAAAGCATCAGGAGTGTTATACTTATCCAACATTGTCCTTGCCATTTCTATGAGAGTTCTATATTTTCTTTCAACCACACCATTCTGTTGAGGAGTGTATGTGGCTAAAAGTTCATGCTTTATACCTAACTCATCAAAGTATTCAACAATGTTAGTATTGACAAATTTAGATCCATTGTCACTTCTAATCTTTTTAATAGGACAGTCAAATTCATTTTGAGCCCTTTTTGCAAAAGTTTTAAAAAAATTCCAACTTCACTTTTGTTTGGCAAAAAGAATACCCATGTAAATCTAGAGAAATCATCCACAATTACAAGGCAGTATGAGTTGCCACCTATACTTGCATATGACGTAGGACCAAAAACATCCATATGCAGAAGTTCTAGAGGCCTAGTAGTGGACATGGCATTTTTAGCAGGATGAGAGTAGCTACTTGCTTGCCAGCTTGACAAGCACTACAAAGTTTATCCTTTTCAAATTTAACATCCTTTAGGCCCACTACTAGCTCTTTTTTGAAAAGCTTTTTGAGATTAGACATACCCACATGCCCAAGTCGTCTGTGCCAAAGCCAACTAAGTGAAACTTTAGCAAGCAGACAAGTTGAAATGCATGAGGAGTTAAAATTAAAATCAACAAGGTAGAGATTTTGAAATCTGAAACCTTTAAAAATAAGCTTTTCATCTTTGTCAAGTACTGTTACCCCGCCAATGGAAAAGGTACAATAGAATCCTAAATCACAAAGTTGAGCAACAGACAATAGATTAAAATTTAAAGAATCGACCAGTAATACATTTTCAATAGAGTGATCATTTGAGATAGCTATCTTACCATTTCCCTTTACCTTTATTTTACTTTTATCTCCAAATGTGATTTTGTGACTTGGATCACTCTCTTTTTCAACTGAGGTGAACATCCTTGAGGAGCCGATCATGTGTTGTGTGCAGCCACTATCAATAACGCAGTGCCGGCCACCACTCTTGTAGTTCACCTAAAAGAGTGTTCATCTCTTGATTTTAGGTACCCAAATACTTTTAGGTCAATTAGTGTTAGTCTGAACAACTTTGGGGCCAAATGGATTAGTAAGTAAAGACTTAGGCACCCAAATAGCTTTAAGATTTTTGTCCAGATTAAAGAGGCCAACATATTTAACATTCATTTTACCCCTAAAATCCTTAAACAACATGTAATAAGCATCAACCATGCATCTTCTATTTACCTTAGCATATGAAGGACTAGCAAAAGTGCAATTTTTAGAAGTACGATTGTTATTATGACAGTAACAGCATTGAGTCCTACTCTTGATAAAATTTGTCTTAGGTTTTGGCTGTTCATTCTTTCTAGGCATAGATTTGACTTTATAACCTAATCCCTTTTTACCCAGAACAATCTTTTGCTCCCCAAGAATTTTATCAAGAGTTGCACTACCAAGGAAGCATTTCTCTAGTCCTTTGTCAAATTTAGCTACCTTGGATTTCAGCTCACTGTTTTCTATCATGAGTTCTTTAGCATACAAAGCATTTTTGCAATCTTTACTACAAATGCTAGATGAGCTAGGAATAAACATTTCATCAGAAAGCAAATCACAGTTAATTGAAACATTACAAGATGAGATACTTTTAGATTTGCTAATCTGCATCTCATTGTCAATTTCTAGCTCATAGTATTTATCAAGCAATTCATCATGATCTTTAATAAGTTGCATGTTTGTGGTTTTCAAAGAATCATGAGAATCAGTAAGAAGAGCATGATTAGTATTTAGTATAGAATTAGCATGTGAAAGTTTTTCATGTTCATCTATAAGCTCATTTTGACTAATCTTTAGCACATCATATTTTTCTTGCAAGGTCTTAATGTCAGATTCAAGTGTTTCAACTCTAGCAATAAGCAGATCATTCTTATTCATCAATCTAGTAGCATTTTTCTTAAGAGCTTTATCTTTAGCAGTTTTAACACATAAAGCATCATTAAGCTCTTTAATGATCTCCACTAGCTCTTCATAAGAAGGAGAATCACTCACCTTGTCTTCATCATTTCTGGCCATGAGGCATAGTGGTAGTGAAGATGAAGGTGAAGGTGGTGTGGATTCATCCAGAGCGAGCCCAGCTAGTCCTTTGGACCTTGGCTCTTCTTCATCTGAGGAGGAGGAGGATTCTTCACTTGAGCTTTCTTCATCAGTGATCCATTCACCGATGTGCGCCTCCTTCTTCACTTTTTTCCAATCTTTCTTGGAGTAGCTCTTCTTGCGGTGACTCTTCTTGTAGCTTCCTTGAGCTTTCTCTTCATCATTGTCATCCTTGTTCTTGCTTTTGCCCTTCTTGTTACTTTTATTTGGGCAATGAGCAGATATGTGTCCTTTCTCATTGCACTCAAAGCAGATAATGTTAGAGAAAGGGTTTCTTTTTGAGAAATGGTTAGAGGACTTACCTTTGTCATTTACCCTTCTCATGATTTTATTTGCTGATCTCATGAGCAATGCCTGTTTTCTTACATCTTCATCCTCTTCATAACTTATATCTTCTTTTTCTTCATCAAAGGAATCTTGAACTTCCTCCTTGGCCTTGAGAGCAATAGATTTCTTCTTGGTCTCAATTTCATCAACCAAGGTAAGCTCATGAGCTGAGATTTTGCCCAATAATTCAGTAGGTGTGAGCTTATTCAGGTCACCACTATTGGATAGGTAAGTGAGCAGGCTGTGATAGGCTCGAGGTAGAACTCTGATCATCTTCCTGCATACTTCAACCTCATCAACTTTAGTTCCTAGACCTTTAAGCTCATTTACAATGGGATTTAGTCTAGAAAACATATCATTAGCATTTTCCTGAGGAAACATTTTGAACTGATCAAATTTTTCTCTGACAACAAAATATCTTTCCTCTTTTACATCAGAGGTACCCTCATAAATCTCTTGAAGAGTAGTCCATATATCATGAGTAGTAGAAAGATTGCTGACTCTATCAAAAATTTCAATGCTGAGACAAGAAAAGATAGCATTTCTAGCCTAAGCATCATATTGCAAATTTCTTATTTCCCCATGTGTAGGTTCTGGGGATGTGTGTTGCCCTTCAGGTATGACACATGGAGGCAAAGGTCTTTCTGTGACTCTCCACACATCATAACTTACGGCTTCAAGATAGCACCTCATTCTAATTTTCTAATAAGCATAATTTGTGCCATCAAAAATAGGAACCCTTCCGACACTTACTGTAGCTGATCCTATTCCCTCGGCCATTTTACCCAAGCTGTTAAGCTTTAAAATGGGTAACTTTTCTCTGATACCACTTGAAATGATCAAGTTGGCCTAGAGGGGGGTGAATAGGCAACTTTCAAAACTTTTAATTCTCAAGAAAAACTTTTCTCAATAAAAAAAATAGCAACAGAAAACAATTAGAATAGGGATTCAGCATAACTCAGTTTCAGTAAGATCAGTATTGTGAAGAACTTAAATGAAAACTGACAATAAGATGAACACACAAAGATAAACCAATATTAGGACGACTCAAGGATTTTTCACTGAGGTTTAGAGACCAATCTCCTATGTCCCCGTTAGAGCACTTCTTCAAAGTATTGCTCCACCAAATAGCCAATCTCAACGGCTTTTAGTTTTTCACTAGCTTGACTCTTCCACCACTCCGGTGAGGTGAGTCTCAACCTTTCACAGGAATGGTGGCCTTCCACAATCCCTTTTGGATAGGTCGCACCAACAACTTCTCCAACCGTCTAGGAACAGCTAGTTCCAATAGTAATAGACTATCCACAAGCCCTGTCTTCTTGGATAAATAGCTAGATGCTAACTAGACTCAGCTTGAAGCAAGAACTCTAAATGTTCAGAATGAGTGTTTGTAGTTTCTGAGTTGAAAGCTCAGGAATGCTAAAGATCAAAGAGATGTAAATGATTTGAAAGATGTCAACGATATTCAGAATGTCAAAGATGTGTATGTGCAAAGTCTACTACATTTAAGTGAACTCAAGCACTGTATATATAGAGCTTAAAAAGAAAGAACCGTTGTTCCTGCCATTTGCCCGTTGGGTGTGTCAGGATGAACGAAACAGGACAAATATGGAGTCACGGGCTGCCCCTTTTATAAGTATTTTAAGGTGTATGAGTCATACCGGACTGATATAATGAAACATATTCACGTGCCGGACTGAATATATTGGGCCGGAGTACATAGGAATTTATCAATGTTGGTCCGTCATGTGAAGAAATAACTGACTCCGGACTGAAAATGTTAGTCCAGGGTACACAAGTGTGGAGAAGTATTGTACCTAGTATAACCCATTTGCGCCGGACCGACAAAACCAGTCCGTCGTATACATGTACAGAGAGGAGGTTAAGACCGGTAAAAGTAAGTTTGTGCCGAACCAACAATATTGGTCCGGCGTACACATGCTTTGTTCTATTTGGATACCAGCAAAACAATGTTTGCGCCGGACTGAAAAAGTTGGTCCGGCGAAGAAGGGAAACAACTGATTTTACCAGAGAGAATCACGTTTGCGCCGGACCGAAAAAGTTGGTCTGGCGTACACTTAGAATTCGGTCTGCCGTAAACGGCATGTTCTCGGTTAAGATTTGAGTAAAGAAATTCTTAACGCCGGACTAGAAATGATGGTCCGGAGAGAAAAGACAACATACACCGGACTAAAAATAAGGCTAAATTCAGATCGGTCCGACGTGAACGGTGTACGCTCGGTTGAAATAAATCAGAAGAGAGCGCTTAGCGTCGGACTGAAAAAGTCAGTCCGACGTACATGGAGTGCGCTCGGTTAGAACTTGAAACTTGATTTTTCAGCTCTGGACAAAGAAGTTGGTCCGAAAAAGAACTCTTTTTGGCTAAGAGAGGGAAGATCTGGATTTTTGAATGAGAGATATGAAATGTCCTATACTCCAAGTAATCTTAGTGATTTTTGCATATGAACCAAGATTATTATTTGTGTATAATCCTTCTTAATAGTACGGTTATTCTAGCTATATGGCTTGAATCAACTCCCAAGCCAAAACTAAGAATAAACACATTAGCCTTGTTCTTCAAATATAGCTGTTGTCAGCTTACACTGAGTATGCTTCTTAATCATCAACACCAAAACCTACATAATAGCCATAACTAACAAAAAAATAGGGGGCCTAGATGCTCTCAGTACAACCTTAGAAGAAATTACCAGCTGAGATGATTAAAGAAGAACGGAAAAAGCAAATAAGCACCAGCGTAACATCTCACATCAAAAAGGTGTCATCACCTGAGAAGACTAAAGTTGATGCTAATGCGTAGAAGTTTTTCTTGATTATGGGAAAAGTGAAAAAGACAGGGCGTGCTTCTGAACCTTGCGAAATGTCAGACTGCGAGCGCATCTCTAGAAAGCAATATTTGAAGGTGGCTAGTGCCGACGCATTGAGGTCGGAAGCTTAAGGAGATGCTGCTCAACGAGATGGTGCTCACAAGAAAGGTCTAAGGTGGAAGTTCTTTATGGGAAAACCGCTGGTTGAACCAGCTCATTTAGACCACCTAACAACACAACTGCGGCGCGTCCATCAGTGGTACATGCAGCAGTCCAATGATGATATGGAGGCGTTCGCAGTCAGATACACAGAGTCGGATTTTCACAATAGGGATAACATCTTCTGGGTGGGTTTCGAGAATTGTATATATTGTACCAGCAAGATGCCCTGGACATGAATATACTCAGAATGTGGGCTTTGTAAGTCTCTATATATATTATTGTACATTCTTGTATCGTTTAATTGCATGTCTAACTTCTTTCTTATGTAGAATGGAGGTACATAGATGTAGAAGAAATGGCAATGACAAGTTAGCATTTCTCGATCCGGGGCTTGTCAACAAAAAATTTGTAAAGGACTATCCACAGTATAATGAAGACTATTTATTTAATACTTTCTTGAAGCTGCAATACAAAACCTCCATACTTTTACCCTATAACTTTAAGTATGTATTTCCCTACTTCTAAAATTGTTTTACTATTTTTGCATAACACGATATGGGACTAATTGACTACGTTGACATATATGTGCAGGTTTCACTGGGTCCTCCTCGTCATCCAGTTAGATGCTAGTAGGATTTTTGTCTTTGACTCGTTGAGAAAACCATCTAATCTATATCAAGAGTTTTGGGACATACTGAATAGGTAAACTCGATCGTTGCGTTATTGCTCTAGTAATATTCCATTCTATTGCATTTAAGTTTAATTACTATTCAAAATCATTCACAGGGCATTCGCACGATATTGCAAGAAAAGTGTTCGGTATCGTCCCTACAAGAAAGATTTTGAAATAATAACCTACTTTCCATGAATGAGATAGGACTAGGGAAACAATTTATGTGCATACTATGTATGTACAAATATATATTTAATTGTCATGGAGAGTGCCGGCTATAACGAAGCCATGGTATATAATTACACATTGATGCCTATTTTTCTTCCATTTAACATATATCATCATTAATTAACTTTCTCATTTCTTCAATAACAGCGTTCCAAGCTGAGAACCAATAAGTTATTACTGATAGAAATTATAGCAATTCAAGAACAGATCGCCAGATTCATTCATGATGAGGTCATCAATCCAAACGGCGAGTTCCACGAGCAGCCTCATCGCCTACTTCGACACCTTCTACTAGAGTCGGTGCAAAATCAAAGTGAATGAGATGTAGTCAAACTATATTTGTAAACTAACTATTGTAAAAATCAAATATTGTGATGCTTTAATATATTTGAATTATGATTTAACGATGCTTTATATACTGTATTAATACACTGTAGAAAAATATTGCATAAAAATATATAATGCAGAAAAAATATGCAATAAAAACAATTGGTGCACGTATTACTGCCGGATTTTGTTTGAACCAGCAGTGATAAATCAATATCACTATCGGATTTTGGTTTGACCTGTTAGTGATAGTCCAATATCACTGTCGGTTGTACGCCGAGCCGACAGTGATAGCCCTTATCATCACTGCCGGTTAGCCGACAGTGATAATCCCTAATATCACTGCCGTCCAATCACTGCCGGCTTCAATAACCGATAATGATGTACTGTTCTGTAGTAATGGCTTCTATTGCTTGACCTCAATCTTCTCCATTAGTTCCCCGTCAGTGCTCGATGAGGTGAGCCATGGCGCCAGGAGGGAGGTGGAGACGAGGGGGCACAGCGTAGTGGTGACGGGGAGAGGCGCGGCGACCGGCCGCGTCGTGGGAGGCAGCGCGAGGAGCAGTGAGGCGAAGATGAGAGGAGGTTGAAGGCTGTAAGTGTCGATTCCATTGCTTAGTTGTGTTAGTTGTCTAAGCCAAGTGTTATGTGTTGCAACGCAGGCTCGTATAGGTTAGCAAATTCGATCGAAGATATATCATCTTATCTTTTTTTTTTTGAATGACCTAGGATCGGACGTCTGGTTTTTTTGGACGCTCTGCAACATTTTTTCACGTATGAAACATTTTCTTCGTACGCGTGCAACATTTTTCCTTCGATAACAGTAGAAATGTTCGCGCAAAACAAAATGTTGCAGACGTTGAAAAAAAATGTTGCACGTGTAAGAAAAAAATGTTACAAGACGCGTCCGATAAAATAAACAGTAATCGAACGTACAATTGTATCTCTTTTTTTTAACGGAATTGCTACATGGCACTCACGATTAGCGCTTTGGCCCGTCTCTAATGAACATCCAGCAATATTGGGGCCGGGTCACCTGCGACGGCGAGGAGCACCCTGTGCGCCAGCGGGGATTGAGCGGGGCAGGAGGTTGCGGCGGCTGGGAAGGGAGGTGAATGGGATTAGGGTCAGAGGTGGTGTGGGTAATTGGGTATGGAGAGTAGTAGGGAATATCTGGACTGTTGTTCTTCGCCGAGAAAGAGCGACGGATTTTTCTACTATTTTAAAGGAATCTAGTGTTGGTGATGCATATGTCTCTCCTACTTTGCCTTCTCTTTTCATCTCTCTAAAAAAATCTCTAATAAAAATACAAAAACAATATACCAACAAACAGATTTTCTCTATAGAAATTCTCTTAATAAAAAAACATAAAAAATAGTGAAGTAGTTTCAAACAAATGGAGGTGTGACATGACTGAGCGGAGAGGCCAGAGGCGGAACCAAGGGAACCAGATGGAGATTCGAGATTGAATATCTCTTCATGGAGCACTCGCATAAAAACATCGAGCTAGCTGCTCTGGATTGGGAATGAGATGCTGGGAGATAGGAGTTATTGGTGGATTGAGAGTAGGGGTGGGCATTCGGTTTTTTCGGTTTGATCGGTTCGGTTTTTTCGGTTTTAAAATAATTCGGTCTTTGGAAACTAGCAACCGAATTTCTCAGACCAAAATAAAAAACCGAACCGAATTAACCGAAATATTTCGGTTCGGTTAATTCAGTTTTTCGATTAACCGAAATATGAATAAACACTAGGTAGATTAGATTTAGTCCTTCTCATATCGCAACATAGAGTAGGGTTAAACCTACACAATATTCATAAATTATTACAATATAAGTATAATAGAACATGTGAATATACCAAACATATACATAAATGTATTAGAATATGAGAATTGTTTAGTAATTTTAGGAAGAATATTATAAAAGTGGTATTGTATGTGGGCTATTCGGTTATTCGGTTTTTGGAAGTCAAAAACCGAACCGAACACCGAAAACCGAATTATACCAAAACAAAAACCGAACCGAAAACCGAAAACCAAATAAACCGAAATAATCGGTTATTTCGGTTCGGTTCGGTTCGGTAATTCGGTTTCGGTTTAAAAATGCCCACCCCTAATTGAGAGGTGTTGAGTATACCGATCCTGACGCTATCTACTCCACGTGCTGAAGGTAATATTATTGTTTTTATCTATAGTGAAATATAAACATTCAGCTAATGGGAGAAAACATTAGTCGACTAAGTGTGTGTTAGAGCTCTAACTCCATCAGATTCGTAGAGTTAGAGCTATGAGTATATTAGTCATGTGCCTGCACGTTGTAACAGACAATTTACGACAAAAAAATTATTTGCAAAAAGCACTAATTTTAGTTATGTTTGAATAGTAAGAAATGTTTGTTCCTCCGAAGAGATCTGAGAGGGAGAGCTGAGCGCGCCGAATCGAGAGAGGGAGGGGTGTTGCGGGGTTAAAATGGTTTGAGATGAAAAACATTATGACTGGAGCGGTTCGGGTTGCGTGAGCGCGTGAGAAAACGAGAGGAAGGGGTGGGACTATCGGATTAAATCCTCTTCTATCTCAGCCGTTCATATCTTTACTACTTCTAATTAGGAGTTGGTGGCAGTGGTCCGTTCTCCTCTAGAGTATATGATTCATTGGATCTGACATGAACGGCTGAGATAGAAGAAGATTTAATCATATCTTAGATGGAAGGATTTTATCATATCTTTTTAATAGAAATATTATTTTGGCATATCTCTATTCACATGTTCTTACTATGAAAAGATGTTATTCATATATCTTATAAATGGAAAGATTTTCTCATCATGTCCTGCATGGATAGAAGGATATACTCATCATATCTCATAATACGGGAATTCTATCTCATCATATCTGGAAATGCATAGATTAAAAGAAAAGAATCACGCAACCAAATCACGTGCCAATCACGAAGATGTCGGAGAGACCTAGCTTCCATCAGCCTGCGTACGCTGTCTTCTGCTTTCAACTACTCCCTATTAGATGGCACCCACTCTCATCTCCAGGAGGACAGGCCGGTCGGTAGTGGAGACACACGCAGGAAGAGAAGAGAAGAGAGACTGTGTGCAAGAAGATTTCCTGCAAGAAGAAGACAATAACTTTTTCCTCCTTCAATGGTATGGATTGATATCTCTCTACTAATTCTAATTAAGAATTGGTGCGCGATCGTCCGTTCTCCTTCAGAGTACTTGATTCGTTGGATCTAACATGAACGGTTGAGATGGAAGAGGATTTAACCTAATAGTCAAATCTCTTCGGAGGAACAAACTTTTCCTACTACTGAAACATAACTAAAGTTAGTGTTATTTGCAAATAAATTTTTTATCGCAAATTGAGTTTTCGTTGCAACGCATGGGCACATGACTAGTCAGATTCAACGAATCAGGTACTCTTGAGAAGAACGGACCGCCACCAACTCCTAATTAGAAGTATCAGAGATAAGAGGGTTTAAATGGATAATCTTATTTGTATTTTAGACCAAAACTATAAACTTAATTCACTTTATTTTAGCCTATAAATTTCAGATGTTAGATGAAATTAGAATCTGGAGTTCTACAAACCAGAACCTAATATATGGACGGACCTCTCTATCAGCAACTCCGGGGCCTCCCGCAATAGTAAAATTCCTTTCTGGAAGGGAAGGCGAGAGATCTCCCTGAACAGTTCCTTCCTTGCTCTGTTTTCTCTGTCATCCCTTCCTTCTCTCTCGTTGGGATCTGAGTAGTCCACTCCACAACCCCCACTCTCTCTTTCCTCTCCTCCTCCTCCCAAACCGGCGCAAATCCATCGCCGAGATCCAACACACCGGACGAGGTGCATCCCATTTCTAAATTTCTTATTGCTTCTTCCTCCTACCCACCCTCCCTCCCTCCCTCTCTGAAAACAAGAACCCCAAAACCAAAAACGAAATATTTTCTTTTGATTTTCTTTGTCCTTCGCGCTAACCGCACGAGTACCGAGAAACAGACAGATTAGCCCGTGTTCTTGGTTCAGTTGGTTCTATTATGCTCGCGCAAATCCTAATTACACCTCCTCCTCCTTGTGATGCAGCATTGCCGATTGATCCTGCCGTAGACACCGGAGAGCGGCGCCGTCGTCGTCGCCATGCGCCGGTCAGATCCTTGCGCCCACAGCCGCGTCGCCGTCCGGATCTGATCCCTCCGGCCGGCGCCATACAATCCCCAAAATCCTCTCCGACCTCTCACAAACAGCAGGTACATATATATATGTCTTCTTTTATGTGTGTGTGTTATAATATGTCATCATCGTATATGCAATAAGCCACCAACCATACAGTATCCAAGAAAGAATAATATGAATTAATGCATATAATATAACCCTAATAATCTTATGTATACATATATCGGCTCATGTCTTTTCCTTGAAATTTGCTTTGTTAGGTTATGTGTTAACAGATACACAGTTTTTGTTTTGTTTTGTTTTAACAAATTAAACAGGAGAAGATATAGTTAGGGTTTGTTTGAGAGATTGTTGATCTCTTGGCCAAGAAGAAGAAGAGAGAAGTCGTCCGAGCATGTCGTCGTCGAGCTCGCCGTGTGCGGCGTGCAAGCTGCTGCGGCGCAAGTGCACGCAGGGGTGCGTGTTCGCGCCCTACTTTCCGCCGGACCATCCGGAGAAGTTCGCCCACGTGCACAAGGTGTTCGGCGCCAGCAACGTCTCCAAGCTGCTCAACGACCTGCCGCAGGCGCAGCGGGAGGACGCCGTCAACTCGCTCGCCTACGAGGCCGACGCGAGGCTCCACGACCCCGTCTACGGCTGTGTCGCCTACATCTCCATCCTCCAGCTCAAGATCAAGCAGGTGCGCGACGAGATCGCCGCCACGCGCAAGGAGCTCGCCAGCTACATCGGCCCCGCCGCCTTCTCGCACATCCTCGCCCAACCGGTCCACCACCCCGCCGCTGCCGCGCAGTACGCCGCCGCAGGCATGGGGCTCGGCGTCGGCGTGGAGCCGCCGCACGCGCACCAGGCGCAGATGGCGATCCAGCACCCGTACCACCAGCAGCAGATGATGGAGGCGCAGCACATGGCCGCCGCGGTCGTGGTGGCGCGGGAGCAGGACATGATGATGCGCCAGGCCTACGAGCATGCCGCCGTGCCAGGGGGCAGCGCCGCCGGCGCCGCGACGGTCGCTGTCGTGCAGCCGGGATCGGCCGAGGCGGCGGCCTACGAGGGCGCGCCATTCCTCCTCCAGCAGCAACCGCCGCCGTCAGCGCAGACGGCGGTGGCCCTGACGTACCGCATGGAGCCGTCCCCGCCTCCGCAGTCCTCGGGGTACTCGCACGCCGAGGTGTCCCACGCGCAGCAGCAGCAGCACACCGACGGCAGCGACGAGGGGAGAGGGGGCGCCGCGCCACCGGCCTGACGGCCTCGCGCCCGCCTTCGTCACCGTCTCTGTGTGTTCATTTCATCTTTTTTTCTCTAGTTTTTTTCTCGGTTTCTTTGCTGTTCCTTTGTTGGTTACCAGTATTTTCGTCTTCTTCATCATATGATAACAAACTGAATGGCATCCATGGCTCCCGGAGGCGGACAAGGTGATCTTGCTCAAGGTATTCTTCGTCATAATTTCACACTACTCGGTCGCTTGATCAATTCCGGTGCTGCGTTTGCATTGTAGCTCGTTAATTTCTGTTCTTTGAAAGATTAATTAGTGCACAAAAATAGTCGAAATAAATGTTTATTGATTCTTAAAAGGTAGAGAAGGAAATGTTAATATCTTATTTTGTACACCTGCTTGTTTTCTTTTCTTGGAATTTATTTGTTTTTGTGGGTGAAAGTGTACTAAATAAACATAAGGTGCCAAGTTTTTTGTATGTGTTGATTACTTTTTAAAATCACTTGTTCGCTAACTCCAATAATACTGGCACATATTCTCAAACTACTGCTCTGACTTGTCATATATGGGTATACCAGTGAACTCTATCTACAAGATGACAGAAAAAACTGAGATGAAAATATTACTAATTTAGATCACTAATAATGCAGTTGCAAGGTACGTCGGTACAAGTACAGTATTGTTGGAAGGCTCTATACTTGTTTTATTTTCGTGAGTTCTATTTCTTTCTACATGCCAGCATAGTTGGGATTTACAGAGTACGTAAGTCTCACTGATCACAACAATGTCGTTATACTACCATACCTCTTAAAAATGTTACTGTATCTGTGTTTTTGGAAAGAAGTGGTTCCTGTCGTTTAACATAATACAAGAAGCATAGTATATCTACTCTAGAAAAGAATTAGAAGAAGAAGAAGCATAGTATAGCTAGACTATATATGAGCTTTATAATCATGCTATATTTCAGCCTCTCGCATAGCATAGCTAGCTATATATGCGCCTCTAAGTCAGGATTTGACAGGAACTGCCGAGCATGTAGATGGCAGTTGCCATGTTTAAAATATGCAAGATTTAAAATTACATTATATCATTCATATATTTTTTGTGCTGGTGAGCTGAATTCAGGTATCCAGCTTTTACACGCCTGCCATAGCCAGACTTGTGGGTTTCTTTCAACAAGTAGCTAAATTTATTATGATAAAGAAATTTGGAATAACAAGCAAATCATTCTTTCTTTCTTTTTTAGGCTGAGAAGAATGTGATGAGCTCGATTAATGATTCATTACATTGGTTTGTTCTGTTAGTATTGTTCCCTGTTTGTTGGCTTAATTATGATGACTGAGCAGTTATTGATTGGTTGTAGTACTAAGTATCTTCAAACTAGTCGTAACAAAAAATTAAGTGTAAACTACACTTTTATTGATTGGTTCTGTGAGCAAATGACTTCTCCGAACTGTAACACGGTGATCTTTGGACATGGACATGTATGTGCATATGCATCTCTCTCTGTGTAGGCCCGTTTCTAGCTGTAGCTATGCGCAGCTGACCTGACCCCCTGCATGCTGCACATCTCAGAGATTTTTGACGTAGGCGTATGATATATGCAGCTCTTGAACCCTATCAATTTCACTGGCTGACATATCATACTCCTGGAAATATGCTTTGTCAGGCTCTTCATGAGTTGCCTTTTCCTTCAAGAGTGAGAGTAAAATAAATGCAAAAGGTAAATTTATGGAGAGGGAGGGGGGGCTAGGCGGCTAGCAGACAAAAGAGTGAGAGAAGCCTGCAAGGTGTGTGCAGAAGGGGGCAAATGGTGAAGTGATACAAGCAGCAGCAGCAGCTGGGCCACAGGGAGCAGCAAGCATTAAAAAAAGAACATAAAGGAAAAGAAGAAGAAAAAGCAAGCACAAGATTTTTATTTTTCTGCATTATCCTTTTCAGCTGCTGCAGTACAACGTATCTTTGTTCACTTCAGCATTTGTTTTTAGACCATAATCTTTATTTTTGCTATTTGTTTTCTTTGATACATTCGTTCTAGTATCTTGTGTACAAATTAAGAAATAAAACACACTATGGCATTACCTGAAATAAATGAGTTGGTCATTTTCTCTCGTAATTTACACCTGTTCTGGCGTATGTATACTATACTATTAATTTAGTAGCATATATGTCAATGCAAAAAGACAAAACCTGAGGCTCATTTCACCACAAAAATATTACAGTGTCCTTTCCATGGTTCAAAATCTTGCCAAAATTTCGGATTTTGGTTGGAGCCGAAATTATGGTTTTGTTGGCCGTCAAAATATCGGATTTGAAATTTGGTTGGTTTTTTGATTTTGATCGGATTTCGGCCGAAATCCCGAACTCTCGTCGGAATTTTAGATTTCGACCACCCGGAGATGCGGTCCAAAAACGAAATTTGTAACCCTGGTCCTTTCAATACCATAAGCATAGTTCTTATGCATGCCATGATTCTTAAGATGCGTCCTTTCTTCAGAAAGATACAGAAACAGGCATAGATAAAGGGTGTGTTTGGTTGCTTGTATGGTGTCTGAATCGTATGAGTGGATGTAATTTATCTGTTAGACACGTGTTTGGTTTCCTATTCATCCAAGACAGGTGGATGCAATTGCACCCACTCATGCAGGATTGAGGAAATACAGAAATTGGGCTTCTCTCCAATGCAGACCCATGAGATGAATAAACAAGCAACCAAACAATTCAACTTGCATCCACTCATGCAGTCTAAAGCTAGCTTGGATGACTCATACAGGACAGACTAGAATGATGCAGACAACCAAACACACCCAAAGTATCTTTGCCTGGCAACTCCACGTATCGCTGGGCGTGCTGTTGAAATCATCACCATGTCTCAGGTGTTGCTTCATGTTTTCTTTACTATATATAAAAAAAGCTACTAGTGTTAACTGATGTATTCTTGATAGCCCCTTCTCACAAAAGTGTGGGCTGACACATGGCCACACCTCTCAAGTCCTCTCTCTATTGTTGGCTTCTCTCCGCTTAGATTCTGTAAGGCCCCCATTTTTTATAATGAATATCAATAATGGGTACCATGTGTATACAGTACTAGTCCTTTGATCAGTAGCTAGTACACATAAATACAAATTGATATCACAGTCATACATAAGCTGTATTACACAGAAGAAGCAAAGTTACATAATATTCTTACAATACCAAAAGTAAAAAACAACAGTGGAGACAACTTCTTGTAGTATGCCTTTTTAACCCATTGTCCCACAGGCAATTGACAAGGTAAAGCCTTAGAAAAATTCATCGTTAAATTCCCCAAATCCTGCATCAACGTATGAGTCGTCGGGGTAATCTGATTCTTCTTATAAAAACATCAACATAGGCAAGTAAAGTACTTACGTACTCGCAAGACTTTTACAAATCCTATAATACATGCGGGTCATTTCAATGGAAAGTCTATTATGGTTAATTTGCACAAAACTAGTTTGAATGGTAAATACAGAATAGTAAATTGTAATAAAATTTGCTTAAGAGCAGATAAAAAAATGACAATATGTAAGTACGTGTAAGTGAAATTTCAAACCTGGGTATAATGACCATATCCAAGAACCATTTCTACTGACACACAGTAGAAATTACCGACACACGGTAGAAATCAGATTTTATGAAAATAAAAACAGCTAACTATGTGATGACTTTACCAAGTGCCCATTACCGCGGGCGCGGCTAATCGATTAGGTTTACACTCTGTAGATGTATACAGCTTTCCCCACAAGACATGACTGACTCTTTGAGCAATCGATATTTGCACACTTCCTTTAGTGTGCCGCAGAGAGTCATGTTATAACTGTTACATTATTTAACCCTGACTTTACACCAGCACGGTGACGATAAACCCATTCTGTGGCGGAAGGACTCAGAGCATAGAAATGATGGAACTCCCCACAGTATGGCGTACACCGTTATATTGGTAAACGTTTATTCCATGATCACCTCGGTGTGGACGTCCCGTCGAGCAATTCATTAAGAAACAGCTCGTACTACTCCAGACATCCAAGTGCAAAGCCAGTTTTAAACAACTTAATAAGTTAGAGCTGTCCCATTCCAGCACTTGTGGTTGTATGATAATTCTTGGCCTGAAAACAACCCATAGTTCGGTCCTTAATTCGACACGGGCAATAATCTCCCCCTACACTACGTGCAAGACATGCACTCCCAGCTATTGCCAATAATTGCCCGCATCTAAACCATAGTTTTATTTTCATTTTCCATCCAAAATACCAATCATAAAGAAAGGTCATACCCATTAAATGTCATATCCAACATTTTTAATCAGGTCAAAGTCTTATGTTTATTTGAGCATGGCTAAGCATGACACTATGTGTGAATAACCCAAACTGACATCAAATAATGTTTATGCTATTCTAGGGTTATCAAGGTTCACAATTTCATACTTATCAAGGAAGTTCTATGTAGCTACAGGTACAACTACCAATACCCGTAATATAGCAGACTTTAATAAAAATAAAGTATGCAGAAAAACGTTTAATGAAAACATTTATAAAGCTGGGATCAATATGATCAAAAGGGGGTGCTTGCCTTGTTGATTTTCCTCGACGTCGAACTCCTGGTCGTCGACTATATCAGATTCGTCGGGTTCTACACGTCGTTCGACAACACATAGCAATTACCAAATTTTAATAGGGCCAAAAAGAAATCAGAGGGAAATATTCAAATAAAATAATTTCACAATTCAGAAATGGTTGGAGGTATTATTTGTTCTTATTGGCAATTTAAAAGATTTAATCTACTTGGATCATTATTGCACCATTTTTATACATATTTAACAAATTAAATTTTTCTTATAACAAACCCCAAGTATTTTTACATATTCAGGTTCCTGAGGTTACAAGGAGTCTAACAAAATTTATTTTACTAAATTTGGTGTTTATTTCCAAAAATTCCATGTATGACATATTTCTAGCTCTTTCTTTAAATTCCAATTCAAAATTTAAATAAAATTTAATTTCGAAATATTTTTGCATATTATGAATCTAAAAGATTTATCATGAATTTATAAATTTATTTCATCAAATTTGGATTTGAAATACACAAGATATGAACTAATGAATATTCTAGGTATTGCAAAATACTAAAAATTCAGAAATATGCCGAAAACGGAAAGTGCGCTTTCGAGAGGAAAATGCGCTTTCCCTTTTTGGTTGTTGCCGGGCCGAGATGCTGACAGGCCGAGCCCACATGGCAGCGGCTTGCGCCTGCTTGCGGCGATCGACACGCCGCCCAGCCGTTTACGAGACGCTGCAGGATAAAGCGTATGGCCCGCGCGACGCTCCGACTGATAGGCGGGGTCCGCACGGCAGAGACACGGCGACACACCTGCGACTGACATGCGGGACCCGATTGTCGGTGACCCGAGGCAGGGGAGACTCTTCCGAAGCTCGCCGGCGGTGAACTAGCACCGGGGCGGCGGAATGGGTTCTATAGAGAGCTTCAGCGTGCTCATGCGAACCCAGGGGAGGTCTCGTGACGATCGGAGGTGGCCGAGAAGGGGGTTGCCACCGGCGAGGTGCGGCGGCGACCACGGCCGACTGTCGGGGAAGCAAGAGCAAAGGCTCCCGTTGCTCATTTTCACCTCTAGCAGCATCTACAAGATACAAGGACTCCAATTTTGGTGTTAGACAAGGAAGTGAAGCATCGGGTGAGGTTCTCACCGTGCGCGGCGACGGCGGAAGAAAGAGCTCGGCGCAGGGGCTCGTCGGGGAAGAAGAGTTCAAACTGAAGGCGAAGATGAGTTCCAGACGATGCGAGAAGGCTTCGGCTCAGGTGGTTTGGGGTGAGATGGGTTGTAAGGCGTGATTCGGGGTTTTCCCCTTTTCTCGGTTTTCGCCGGAGCTGGGGGAGACGAGGTGGAATTGCGGCGGAATGAGGCTCACGGGGGAAAGAATGGTTGGCTGTGACGACATGCGAAGCTTTTATATGGCTCGGAGTCGGTTCGATGCAGGCGAGAGAGAGGGAGGTCGGCGGTCAAGGGCGAGGTTGCGTCAGCGCGAGAGAGAGCAGAGAGGAGGAGAACGCGCGAGGGGCTCCGCACCGAGGTTGACGCGTGGGGGTGAGCTGGCAGCGAGAGGCGCACGAGCTGGCTGGCTGCCTGGCCGGGCCCACTCGTCAGCGAGAGAGGAGAGGAACTCGGGTGAAGGCTCTGGACAGAACGGGATAAATACAGGTAATTCGGTGTTCAAACTGATTCAAGATTTTATGAAAATTTTATCATGGGTTTTCATGATCGTTAAAAGCCTCTAATAAAATTGTTACATTTTTATGCTTTGTGTGTAGAATTTTAAATAATTCTGACAATGTAGCTTTTACTTTTCTGCCAATTCTGTTTTTCATTTAATTTATGACTAAATTAGGTTACAATTGTGTAAAACTTTTCATCAGAGTCTAAAATAGTATTATACACCTTTTGTAAATTTTTCAGATTTTTATTCTTAATATTTAATTTTGAATAATTCTCACAATACTATTTTCCACTTTATTTCTTCACTGTTTTTGAATTTTAAAAATTATAAAATGAAACATTCAATTTTTGATATTTTTTACAGGAGGTAGGCATTGTCCTGATGTCAGCAGGGTAAAAATCTCAACTCAGGATAGCTTCTTGAGAATTCTACAAAATTCTATTACCTTCTGCCCTGATTTTCCTTCACATGCTTTTGCTTCAATTAAATTATATTTTAATTAGTCCAAGTCTTCCACCACCTTAAACTGGCTGGAGAGAGCCCTAAGATTTTTATTATGACTTTTGTAGATTTTTGTTGACTTGGTATTTTTACCTTTTTACTTTTACCATTTTACTATATCCTTAATTCTCTTTCTTGTATTAGAGAAATGTCAAAAGAATTTGTAATAATTCAAGAAAAGTCAAAAAATACAAGAATAATTCACATGAATATTTTGGATGTTATTTTTCTCATTTTATTAATTTTGGGCTGTTACAAATCTACACTCCTTACAAAAATCTCGTCCCCGAGATTTGGAGATGACTAAAAGAAATCGGGGAACTCTTGACGGAGATGATCTTCCCTTTCCCATGTGGCTTCATCTTCTGTATAATTACTCCATTGGACCTTCAACATCTTGTTGGTATTATTCCTCGTCTGACGTTCTGCTTCTTCCAAAATGCGAATTGGATGCTCCCGATATGATAGATCTGGTTGAAGATTAATGCTTTCCAAATTGGCGAGGTCGGAGGGAACACGAAGACATTTCTTGAGTTGAGAAACATGGAAAACATTATGAACATCGGATAGCTGAGGTGACAGTTCCAGCTTATATGCCATCTCACCCATCTTTTCGAGAATTTGATATGGTCCAATGAATCGAGGAGCTAACTTTCCACGGATTTGAAATCGACAAACTCCACGGAGAGGCGAGACTTTTAGATAGACATGATCGCCAACTTCGAAACTGAGTTCACATCGACGATTGTCGGCATAACTCTTTTGACGAGATTGAGCTTCTTTAAGTCGGCTTCTGATCATATCTACATTCTCTTGAGCTTCTTGAATGAGGTCTGGGCCAAAGAATTTCCTTTCTCCAACTTCAGACCAAAAAAGAGGGGTTCTGCATTTCCTCCGTAGAGCGCTTCAAAAGGCGATATTTGGAGGTTGGATTGAAAACTGTTATTATAAGAGAATTCAGCGAAGGCCAAACTTTTCTCCCAATTAGAGCCATAGGATGACACACAGGCTCTTAACATGTCTTCCAAAATTTGATTGGTTCTTTCCGTTTGTCCATCTGTCTGAGGATGATAAGCCGTATTGAAGTTCAGCTTAGTCCCCAGAAGACTGTGCAAACTTTCCCAGAAACAAGAAGTAAACTAGGAACCTCGGTCAGAAACAATGGTCTTCGGGACACCATGAAGACGAACAATATTTTCCAGATATAACTCGGCGAGTTTATCTTCAGAATGAGTAGTCTTGACCGGAATAAAGTGATCCACTTTTGTTAGGCGGTCAACGTTTACCCATATGGAATCATGTCCCTTCCTGACCCTTGGCAAACCAGTAATAAAGTCCATGTTGACGTCTTCCCACTTCCACTCAGGGATTTTCAAAGGTTGGAGAAGTCCAGCGGGACGTTGATGCTCGGCTTTAACTCGCTGACATATATCACAGATTGCAACATATGCAGCAATATCCTTTTTCAAACCGGGCCACCAATATTCCCGTCGGAGGTCTTGATACATCTTTGTACTCCCAGGGTGAATGGAGAGGGGAGATTCATGGGTTTCTTTAAGGATCAAATCTTTTAATTCAGGATTATTAGGAACATAGATTCGATTTTTGAACATAAGCACTTCATCCGAACTTTCACAAAATTTGGATTCAATTCCTTGCTTCAACTCTCCACGAATTTTGATAATGGCTTCATCTTTGAGCTGAGCGGCTTTAATTTGGGACTTAAGGGTTGGTTGCACTTCTAGTGCGGCCAAATAACCTTTTTCGATGATTCCTAAATTAAGCTTTTGGAATTCTTTTATAAGATCCGATTGATTGGTAAGAGATGAAACAGAAAGACAATGAAGTTTTCGACTCAGAGCATCAGCTATGACATTGGCTTTACCAGGATGGTATTGAATGCTAAGGTCGTAATCTTTTATCAACTCTAGCCATCTTCGTTGTCTTAGATTTAGATCGGGTTGAGAAAAGAAATATTTTAGACTCTTGCGATCTGTAGAAAACTGCATTTGTTACCAATAAGGTAATGACGCCAAATTTTCAGAGCATGCACGACAGCAGCTAATTCCAGATCATGAGTTGGATAGATGAGTTCATGGGGTCGTAACTGACGAGAGGCGTAAGCTACGACTTTTCTTTCTTGCATAAGAACACATCCAAGCCCGCTTTGGGATGCATCACAATAGACATCGAAGCTTTTATGGACATCGAGCAACACCAGCACGGGTGCTGTTGTTAACCTTTTCTTTAACTCCTGAAAGCTTCCTTCACATTCAGGTGTCCATTCAAACTTCTTTTCTTTCTTTAGAAGCTGAGTCAAAGGTCGGGCAATTTTAGAGAAATTCTCGATAAAGCGGCGATAATATCCCGCTAAACCAAGAAAATTTTGAATTATGGGGACAGATTGAGGGGCTTCCCAGTTTAGAATAGCTTTGATTTTACTGGGGTCGACTGAGATACCACCCTTGGAAAGAACATGACCAAGGAAAGCAACTTTTAACTTGAATTCACATTTTTCGAATTTGGCGAAAAGCTTATGATCTCGAAGCTTCTCGAGCACCATACGCAAATACTGCGCATGCTCTTCTTCAGATTTAGAATAGACAAGGATATCATCGATGAATACCACTACGAACTTATCCAAATATTCCATGAAGACTTTATTCATGAGGCACATGAAATTAGCAGGAGCATTTGTAAGTCCGAAGGACATTACGATATATTCATACAACCCGTAACGCGTGGTAAAGGCGGTTTTTGGAATATCTTCTAGTCTGATCTTCAATTGATAGTACCCATGCCTTAAATCAATCTTAGAAAAGATTTGAGCACGAGTCAATTGATCGAACAGATCATCGATACGAGGAAGAGGATATTTATTCTTAATTGTGGCATCATTTAAAGCACGATAGTCCACGCACATGCGTATACCACCGTCCTTTTTAGGCACAAAGAGAACTGGACTACCCCAGGGGGAAGAGCTAGGTCGAATAAAGCCCTTTCTCAATTGCTCTTGAATTTGCCTCTTTAATTCGACTAACTCATCAGGGGGCATACGATAAGGACGCTTGGATATAGGCGCTGTTCCAGGAACAAGGTTAATAACAAACTCCATGTCTCTATCTGGAGGTAGGCCTGGCAACTCATCTGGGAAAACATCGGGATATTCCGAGACAATGGGGATTTGGCTAAGCTCTTTTGCTATGGCTGAACAAAGAGAGGATTGAGAATTTGAGGAACTTTGAATGGAGGAGAAATGAACTGGAACTCCTTCAGGGCTAACTAAAGAAATGGATCGATTGGCACAGTCTATGCATCATTTGTACTTAGACAACCAATCCATACCAAGAATTACTTCTAACCCTGAAGTTTCTATGAGGATAAGGTCAGCATGAAATATTACTCCATTTATTTCAATGCTAACCCTAGGACACAACTTAATTGAATTCATGATCGATTCAGGGGAATAGATTGTCATTTTTGTGGAAAGAAGATCAATTTCTAAATCATTTTGATCGGCAAATTTCTTGGAAATAAATGAGTGCGATGCTCCAGAATCAAACAATACCAAAGTAGATATTGAGTGCACAGGAAACATACCCAATACCACATCAGGTGCTTCACTTGCTTATTCGGCGGTCACATGATGAAGACGACCGCTGCTGGCACTTCGATTTGGAGCTGCAGATGACTTGGGAGCTTGAGAACTTCCAGCTCCTTGAGGTCGACCTGGGGGTCGCTGAAGGGCTCCCTGCGACGGCTGATGATTTGAAGCTTGACCTCTTTTGGGCAGGCATTAGCATAATGCCCACGCTCCTCGCAGTGATAACACGTCACATTGGCCACCTGGCTTGGAACTCCAGCAGTCCTTCCTACATTATTGCCAGATGGACGAACAAAAGGCTGCTGAGGTCGAGGGTTTTGAACTTGCCACCTCTGCTGCTGCTGACGAGGCAAAGGAGGTCATACATTGGTCGGCTGACCAATGCGCGGCCTTGACAAGTTAGGGTTGGCGGCTTTCCGCGCTATCCACTTTCTTTTATAGCTTTCCATAACGTCCCATGTACTATGCTCGGCTATAATAGCCTTGTCCACGAGCGTTTGAAAATCATAAAAGTCATGAATAGCCAGAAGATGCTTGATTTCATTATTTAAATTATCCCGGAAATGCTCAATCTTTCTTGCTTCTGAGGTAACTTCTGATGATGCATATCGAGCGAGATAATTAAAGTGATGGAGATACTCCATCACTGTCATATTTCCTTGACGTAAATCAAGGAATTCCCGTCTCTTTAGATTCACCAGACTAGATGGGATATGTGTCTTCCGGAAAGCTTCCTTGAAGGCGTCCAAAGTAATTTCCTTTTAGATTGGTGGGATGCTTCCCCATCCCGGCCCTACCACTTGCAGCACCAAGGTTGGTCGTATTCTAGACCAACTGCTGAAGCAACAGGGTATTAGTTTGGCGACCCTGCTCAATCATTGCAAGTACTTGGGCCATGGTTGGCGGTCCTGGCAATTGCCCTTCTGGAACTTCTTCTTGAGCTCACGGAGGCGGAGAATCTCAACGGCCGGGGCGACGCGAAGAAGAACCTCTAGCTGCATATGGATGAATAGGATTGGGCTGGGCCGAAGTGGCTAAAGTCACTCGCTGAGATTGAGTTTCTAGGGTTTCTTCACTCCCCAAAATCTCATTTAAAGACCTAGTGGCAGGCATCTGAAACAAAATTGACAATGAATTGACAGGTACGATCTAATTCAGTTTTAATCCCGAATGTTTCTATTTATTTTAAGAGCATTTCTAAATATTATTATTCATGAATTAATTATTATTATTAAGGATCACAACATCATAAAAGTATTAACTGAAGGTTAAATATTTACGAGTAGGAACCAAAAGCACACAAAACAATATTAACTGGAAACTTTATTTCAACTCATAATATCCACAACAAAACATGAACATAACATTTATTCTAGACAACTACTACATAAAGGAAGACAACAAAAGTTATTTTCTAACCCTACTCATCTCCTGACCATCATCTATTCTACTAGCGGACTATTACTATCCTTTGCTGACCTATGACTACTACTCTCTGTGTCAGAGGGAGAAAAAGTCTCCTGATGGCGACCCACCAGCAGCCTCTGAGAATCCCGCAAGGTAAAACTATCAGGGTCCACCCGAATACTAGGTAACCTGGGGTGACTGTCTACGACAGACATCCTTGCCTGGTGACACCTCGAGGATGCTCGAGTGTCGTCGGGCGCGGGCACCTGTGGGGCTTGCCCCAAAACTAAAGGGGGTACTATGCCTCTGGCAACACAGGGGGCGATAGCATTTTCTAGAAATGCTATACGGCATCGAGCCTCCCTGTATTCAGTTATTGCCTGTCGACAATACTGATCAGAGGCATTAATGAATCCCACTAGATTACATAATGTTGGATTTAGCAATCCAGTGGCATCCATATAACAGTTCTCCCCATTTGGTGGCCGGGATGGAATCCTCCTATACGCGACTGTCAGTTCGGGTAGGGTGTGACGAACCGGGACCCTCGAAGGACAAGTCTCCTTCGCTATCTTCAGCTCTGGCAGGGATATCCACCCTGGTTATGTATTCCACAGATACAGAACTAACTGCTACGTGGAATACTATGTATCATGGATTCTCAAAAAAGTGGGCAAATTCCAGCAGGCGGGCAAGAAATCCCATCATGCCGGAATCCTCCCTATGAGTGGATGTATAGCATGGGGTGTATCCTCCCATCTGCACATTTAATAAGGAATTAGCACTCCTAATTAAATTTAAGACAGTAAAGAAATTTTTGAAAGAAAAGATTCTAGCAGAAATTTAAAACAGAAAAGAGTTATTAACAAGTATACGCATAGCCAAAAGAAAAGTTTCAGGCATATAAAGAATAGATAGGTAAGATGTCCTAATTAAATATTTTAATCTGTTTGGATCCTAGTGTCAAACTTTAAATTTTAATTGCTCCCAAACTACCTAAGGTTTTCCTACCGTCAGCATGGCTCTGATACCAAGTTGTAAGGACCCCATTTTTGACAATGAATACCAATAATGGGTACCACGTGCATACAGTATTAGTCCCATGATCAGTAGCTAGTACGCACAAATACAAATTGATATCACAGTCATACATAAGCTTTATTACACAGCAGAAGCAAAGTTACATAATATTCTTACAATACCATAAGTAAAAATAGCAGTGGAGACAACTTCTTCTAGTATGCCTTTTTAACCCATTGTCCCACAGGCAACTGACAAGGTAAAGCCTTAGAAAAATTCATCGTTAAATTCCCCAAATCCTGCATCAACGTATGAGTCATCGAGGTAATCTGATTCTTCTTAACAAAACATCAACATAGGCAAGTTGAGTACTTACGTACTCGCAAGACTTTTACAAATCCTATAATACATGCAGGTCATTTCAATGGAAAGGCTATTATGGTTAATTTGCACAAAACCAGTTTGAATGGTAAATACAGAATAGTAAATTGTAATAAAATTTGCTTAAGAGCAGATAAAAAAAATGACAGTATGTAAGTACGTGTAAGTGAAATTTCAAACCTGGGTAAAATGACCATATCCAAGAACCATTTCTACTGACACACAATAAAAATTACCGACACACGGTAGAAATCAGATTTTATGAATATAAAAACAGCTAACTATGTGATGACTTTACCAAGTGCCCATTACCGCGGGCGCGAGTAATCGATTAGGTTTACACTCAGCAGATGTATACAGCTTTTCCCACAAGACATGACTGACTCTTTGAGCAATCGATATTTGCACACTTCCTTTGGTGTGCCGTAGAGAGTCATGTTATAACTGTTACATTATTTAACCCTGACTTTGCACCAGCACGGTGACGATAAACCCATTCTGTGGCGGAAGGACTCAGAGCATAGAAAAAATGGAACTCCCCACAGTATGGCGTACACCGTTATATTGGTAAACGTTTATTCCATGATCACCTCGGTGTGGACGTCCCGTCGAGCAATTCATTAAGAAATAGCTCGTACTACAGACTTCCAAGTGCAAAGCCAGTTTTAAACAACTTAATAAGTTAGAGCTGTCCCATTCCAGCACTTGTGGTTGTATGAAAATTCTTGGCCTGAAAACAACCTATAGTTCGGTCCTTGATTCGACACGGGCAATAATCTCCCCCTACACTACGTGCAAGACATGCACTCCCAGCTATTGCCAATAATTGCCCGCATCTAAACCATAGTTTTATTTTCATTTTCCATCTAAAATACCAATCATAAAGAAAGGTCATACCCATTAAATGTCATATCCAACATTTTTAATCATGTCAAAGTCTTATGTTTATTTGAGCATGACACTATGTGTGAATAACCCAAACTGACATCAAATAATGTTTATGCTATTCTAGGGTTATCAAGGTTCACAATTTCATACTTATCAAGGAAGTTCTATGTAGCTACAGGTACAACTACCAATACCCGTAATATAGCAGACTTTAATAAAAATAAAGTATGCAGTAAAACGTTTAATGAAAACATTTATAAAGCTGGGATCAATATGATCAAAAGGGGGTGCTTGCCTTGTTGATTTTCCTCGACGTCTCCTGGTCGTCGACTATATCAGATTCGTCGGGTTCTTCACGTCGTTCGACAACATATAGCAATTACCAAATTTTAATAGGGCCAAAAAGAAATCAGATGGAAATATTCAAATAAAATAATTTCACAATTCAGAAATTGTTGGAGGTATTATTTGTTCTTATTGGCAATTTAAAAGATTTAATCTACTTGGATCATTATTGCACCATTTTGTTACATATTTAATAAATTAAAATTTTCTTATAACAAAACCTAAGTATTTTTACATATTCATGTTACTGAGGTTACAAGGAGTCTAACAAAATTTATTTTACTAAATTTGGTGGTTATTTGCAAAAATTCCATGTATGACATATTTCTTGCTCTTTCTTTAAATTTGAATTCAAAATTTAAATAAAATTAAATTTCGAAATATTTTTGCATATTATGAATCTAAAAGATTTATCATTAATTTATAAATTTATTTCATCAAATTTGGATTTGAAATGCACAAGATATGAACTAATGAATATTCTAGGTTTTGCAAAATACTAAAAATTCAGAAATATGCCGAAAATGGAAAGTGCGCTTTCACTAGGAAAATGTACTTTCCCTTTTAGGGCTGGCGCCTGGACAAGACGCTGACAGGCCGAGCCCACATGGCAGCGGCTTGTGCCGTGCGCGTGCGACCGACACGCGGGCCCACTGATTGGCGACGCGCGAGATCGGCGCCCGTGCCGCGCGAGTTGCGCTGACGCTTGCGACGACAGCGGGTTCGCACGGCAGTGACACACCTGCGACTGACATGCGGGACCCGATTGTCGGTGACCCGAGGCACGGGAGACTCTTCTGAAGCTCGCCGGCGGCGAACTAGCACCAGGGCGGCGAAATGGGTTCTACAGAGAGCTTCAGCGTGCTCATGCGAACCCAGGGGAGGTCTCGCGGCAACCGGAGGTGGCCGGGAAGGGGGTTGTCACCAACAGGGTTCGGCGGCGACCACGGCCGACCGTCGGGGAAGCAAGAGCAAAGGCTCCCGTTGCTCATTTTCACCTCTGGCAGCTTCTACAAGATACAAGGACTCCAATTTTGGTGTTAGATAAGGAAGTGAAGCATCGAGTGAGGTTCTCACCGTGCGCGGCGACGGCGGAAGAAAGAGCTCGGCGCAGGGGCTCGTCGGGGAAGAAGAGTTCAAACTGAAGGCGGAGATGAGTTCCAGACGATGCTAGAAGGCTTCGGCTCAGGTGGTTTGGGGTGAGATGGGTTGTAAGGCGTGATTCGGGGTTTCCCCCTTTTCTCGGTTTTAGCCGAAGCTGGGGGAGACGAGGTGGAATTGCGGCGGAATGAGGCTCGCGGGGGAAAGAATGGTTGGCTGTGACGACGTGCCAAGCTTTTATATGACTCGGAGTCAGTTCGATGCAGGCAAGAGAGAGGGAGGTCGGCGGTCAAGGGTGAGGTGGCGTCGGCGCGAGAGAGAGCAGAGAGGAGGAGAACGCGCAAGGGGCTCCGCACCGAGGCTGACGCGTGGGGTTGAGCTGGCAGCAAGAGGCGCACGAGCTGGCTGGCTACCTGGCCGGGCCCACTCGTCAGCGAGAGAGGAGAGGAACTCGGGTGAAGGCTCTGGACAGAACGGGATAAATACAGGTAATTTGGTGGTCAAACTGATTCAAGATTTTATGAAAATTTTATCATGGGTTTTCATGATCGTTACAAGCCTCTAATAAAATTGTTACATTTTTATGCTTTGTGTAGAATTTTAAATAATTCTGACAATGTAGCTTTTACTTTTCTGCCAATTCTGTTTTTCATTTAATTTATGACTAAAATAAGGTTACAATTGTGTAAAACTTTTCATCAGTCTAAAATTGTATTATCCACCTTTTGTAAATTTTTCAGGTTTTTATTCTTAATATTTAATTTTGAATAATTCTCATAATACTATTTTCCACTTTATTTCTTCACTGTTTTCGAATTTTAAAAATTATAAAATGAAACATTTAATTTTTTATATTTTTTATAGGAGGTAGGCACTGTCCTGATGTCGGCAGGGTAAAAATCTCAACTCAGGGTAGCTTCTTGAGAATTCCACAAAATTTTATTACCTTCTGCCCTGATTTTCCTTCACATGGTTTTCCTTCAATTAAATTATATTTTAATTAGTCCAAGTCTTCCACCGCCTTAAACTGGCTGGAGAGAGCCCTCAGATTTTTATTATGACTTTTGCAGATTTTTGTTGACTTAGTATTTTTACCTTTTTACTTTTACCATTTTACTATATCCTTAATTCTCTTTCTTGTATTAGAGAAATGCCAAAAGAATTTTTAATAATTCAAGAAAAGTCAGAAAATACAAGAATAATTCACATGAATATTTTGGATGTTATTTTTCTCATTTTATTAATTTTGGGCTGTTACAGATTCACATCGTGTCACATCTCCCTGCTCCTTCTATCAGACCTCGCATTGGCTGTTGCCTACTCTCCACTAAGATCCACACCGCGCCACCCTACCCCGTCTCCGCCGCCACTTCGACACCCGACTTCACCGCACCGTCATCACCGAGTATGAGGAAGCACCACCACCGGCCAAAACTCTAACGAGCTCTACTGCGCAGCGCCCTCTCTACCTCAAAACCGACACGGGCAACCTCTACTTCACCTTCCTCGACTGTGGTGTCTCCACTGCTTCCACAACCCTGAGCATCTTCCTTAGCCTCGACTTCTTTGTGCACTCAGATCCACACCACTCCGCCCTGCTTCGCCTCCACGCCACGTCGACACCTAACTCCATCGCAACACTATCACCGAGTATGAGGGAGCGTAGCTGCCAGCCATGACTCTAACAAGTTTTGCGGCACAACTCCCTCTTTGTCTCAATACCGATGCCGGCAACCTCTAATTCGTGTTCCCTAACTCCGGTGTCTCCACTACTTCCCCAACCACGAGCGCCTTCCTTGGCCTCGACTTCTTCATCTACAATGAGACCCTACCGCTACTTCTTCATTTCTGGCTAATCCCTAATCATCTCTCTCCCTTCAGTTAGTGATTCAAATTACTAATACAATTATTCATTTTCACTATGAATTGCTGTTGTTGTTAATATTTACTCTTGAGATGTTTGGATCTACTCTCCTCACTGAGCCCTCATCTGGACTATCGGAGTGACCTACTCCTCACCATTGTTGTAATGCCTCTGGTAGCCCAATGGAAGTGCGACAGAGTCGGAGTCCATGGCACGATTGACTGCAGCCTGCAGCCGAGCAGAGGGGTGGACCAAATGACTCATGCGGATTACTAGAAAATCTCAACAGAAAAGGTTTGGTGACAGGCAAGCAACACAAGTAGAGAAAAGGGAAGGCATTTACCGCGTTCAACAACTACACCGGTGCCTCTCACCGCTGATAATTGAAGGTAAGCCTTTTAATTTTTTATGTGAAATTACCCTCTTTCAAATAGCTATGTTTCTTCTCTGATGTATTCTTGGTTCTTCAATTGTGTTTATGAAGGACCAAAAATAGAGATCAGCGGGGCGTGAATGATCAACAACAATTTTTCCTTCAAAAGAACCAACCAAAACCTCACTTGATCGCAGATTGAGCGGGAGAATAAATTTTTTGAGAAAATTTGCCTAGGGTGGCACTACCGCCATACAGGGGCGGTACTATTGCATGAATAGTAAAATCAGCACGGTTAATTAGATGATCCAAAACTCGTGAAACTTTGCATGCATCTTCCTATGGATGTCAAGAACTTATTCCAACCTTTAATAGTAAGGATTAACGTCAAGTTTCGACTTTTTTCAAATTTAGCGAAGGTTGCACCAAAACTAGGTCAAATGTAAGAACTTCACCTGAGCTTGCTTGTGGGGATTTGAAGATTAAAATAATCTTAGATGATCTTCCACATGTCACAGCAAGTAAGAACACCAAAAGAAACACCCCCCAAACGTGCAAGAACAAGATCTACCACTAATCCTTCCTTCTTAAGTCAAAAACCGGTTTCTTGTAAACTCTCTTGATGATCACGTGAGAACTTGCCTAGATGATTGGGATATGATCTACAAAAGATTCATCTATCAATTATTCTTCCTTAGCAACACAAGATAAAGAGAAAAATAAACCAACAAAAGAGATCAGAAATTCAAGAAGGGAAAGAGTCAAAGCAAGAGCAAAATCTTGAGCACAAAATTGATTTTCATTTTAGATCAAGAGAGATGATTACAAAGCCTCTATAAAGAGGGCAAAGATCTCAAGGAGCACTCACATACACAAGAAACACAAAACCTTGTTCTACCACCTTGTGCACTAATCCCTCTCTAGTTGCTTGCCTCCCTCTACATCTCTCAAGCCTTTATATAGAGAAAGCAACCCTAGAATCCCTAAACCTGGACACCGGGTGGATACAACTCATATTTCACATGGGCTAACCAGCTAACCCAACACATAACAGGTTTTACACTCACACGCACGCTTCTCAAAGCGGCCTTCTCCATGGCACTTCAATTCACTCCACAAGCCTGAATCGCATCCATCTCTACTTTGTCTCGACCTAAACCACTTAGGCCACCGCCACGGTTTTTCAAATCGCCTCGATCTCCGGTAATGGGCAAAATACCAATTTACCCCACGACCGGTCTTTCCCTTCCTCTCGAGTTTTGGATCATCTTCCATATGGCCCCAACGACTTGCCGCCAAGTCTCTCACATGTCTAGACTCCCCTGAACTGTCCTCACTTTCAAATGGGCCCAAATCATTTATTGCATCACATGTTCTTCTCCACATGATCATAATGCTTCCGACTTCCTTGACCGTTCTGGACCTCGGCCCCTCCCTGAACATAATCCTGGCTCATGTCGTTGCTCGCCATGTCCATCACCAGTGGCTCACTCTTCAGCTCCTTGTCTTTTTGGCTTGCAGCAACTCCCCGACCTCAGTCATCTTCGGTGTCACCCTAATCGTCTAGACCTCAACTCTCCTAACCTAGTCCCGGTCTCCTCTGCCTCACCATGACCTAGCTCTGAAGTCCTGTAACCAACACAGACAAGCAAACACGTCACATAGTATTGCTCAACAAAATATGCAATAAACATCACTTAAACATAGATGGCATTGGCCAGCGGCTCTCGCGGCCCTTTGGTCATCAGCTGCGACAGCGAAGGGTATCTACAGCAAGGTATCGATGAGCTGAACATGGTGACACAGGTGGTGTATGTGACCGACGCAGCGGCGAAGGAAAGAACGGCGATGGCTTGAAGACAAAGACGAGCTTCCGGTGCTCCTCCGACAAAACCAATGAGCGCATGGGGTAGAGCAGGCCAAGGCGAAGCTATCAAGGTAGGATTCGGGCATGGGGGCTCACCATCAATGAAGAATCGGGGGAAGAACCACGGTGGCAACACATGGTTGAATCTCCAAAATTCGGCTTAACTGCAGCTTCTCAGATCGATTGGCTTTAGGGTTTGGCTCAGGATAATCTAGCGATCACAGGACGTGGCTTTTATTCGCCTCAGCGCCCATGCTCCTCATGGGACGGACTCCAGTCCAAGGTGGTCATAGCAGCGCACTCGTGTCCAACGCGGAGACGACGAGACTGGCTGACAAGCAGACCCCGCTTGTCACTAGCTCGGACTCATGCAGTAGGCCGGGCAGGCTAGGCCAAGCGACGGGCTCGAACGCAACTGGGCCAAGACACAAAGGACTGGGCCGGCGGCTAGGGTTTCTGCCCAAAAACCAAATCCGGATTTTCAAATGATTTCTCTTTTAAATTAAATATAGGAAATACAAATTGCTTCAAGTAAATAGCAAATAAATTCAGACACATTTTAGAAAATTCTATGAAATACTTTTGAGCATATAGAACTCAAGTAAAATGTTTTTGGCAAATGTTCACTTAAACTTTATCCAAATTAAATACTTTTTGCAGGAAGGGTAAATCCAAAATAATATTTAAATTGCAAATAAAATCCAAAAAAATCCCAAAAATATTAAATTGCACAAAATAATTTCAAAGAAAAAATTGGGATGTTACATTATTCAAATTTGATCTGAACAGATCCTGTCGGTCAGTTGATCAGAATCTATCTGATCCGATTGCACCCTATGCATGTGTACCCCTCTTGTCACAATCCAACCTATTCATAGTCCAATCCCTTTCATTACACATGCCCCTAGCAGTGTTCATTCACCCAATAAACATCGCGGCTTTCTGTCTCTCTCTCTCTCAATGTCTCAACCGCTAAACTTCTCTATCTCTATAAGGGCTTGTTTGGAAAGTAACATATGATTTTCTAAAAATAAAATAAAAGAGTAGAATACTATAACATAGGATTGAAGATATACCTTAGAAAATTTTCGTAGGAATTCTTCCTTTCCTCTACTTCTCGGGGTAGTCCATGGTAATCTCTCTATTCTAATAAGATATTTTATTTCTGCATTTTTCATGCAGAGCACGCAAACACCTCTTTCAGATGATTCGTGATATTCAAATTCCTTTATAATTCGACTAGTTATAACATCCAATTCTTTTTATTCACATTCCTATATTTTTATTTCCTGCATTCAAAACAAGTCCGACTAGCAGTCTTCCCCTTTTCATAACAACAGGGCACTGTTAACTCTTTGCTTTGTTTCTACTTTCAAAATATAGGTCCCACACAAATAGATGCAGTATTTAGATCCTGTTTAGAATGTGGGAAAATCATAAGAAACAGTCTAATTCCCGCTGAAATCGAAAAAAATTCTCATGTTCCAAGTGGAGAATTTAGTGAGAATTGTCCACCTACTACCCTTTTAGGTAGAGAGAGATAACACGGAGAAATTATTTATCAACAAGCGGTCTACTGTACCTTTTTCTTCTCTTACCTTAATTTCATTATTTCTTTTTATGTGAAAAGTGAAATTGGGCCTTATTGTGAAAATGAAATAGATGGAGTAATTACCACTGCCTTTTGTTAAGGAACCTCGCTATCGAATAGTTCGGGGTTCCCGAACAGATCTGAATTAGAGAACAGAGAGACAAGAGAGACACAGGTTTAGGGAGAGCGACGACAGAATTCTTTATTGCTTTGTGGTTGCTTGTACATTGGGGGGACCCCCTCCTCCTTATATAGTGGTCGCCTAGGGTTTCGGCTAAGGGACCATCGTGGGCTTTCATTGGGCCACGTGGTTTCCCAACACTCCCCCTTGGGCCCTTTGCCGCGAGATGCATATGCCTCATTAAAACTCCAGAAAAACCCAATGGGAAAAATACTTGGACAAAGAGTACATAGCATACGCTTACTGCGTTGCACGAATTGCCTCATTAAAACCTTATGCAAGAAAACTTCATGAAAAACATGCTAAGGAAAAAGAGTACAATTCACCCAAACTTCAATTGCTAATCTTCGAGATTCATGTTGGGTACTCAAAATTTATTGTCGAGATTCATGTGGGAGTATGTGAAATATCTCCCCCTGAAATATGCACTTCTCTAAGTCTCATCATCCCAATCCCTTTTACGCACCTTTCAAAGGTAGATGCTGGGAGTGATTTAGTGAACAAATCTGCAAGATTTTAACATGACTTAGTATGCAATATCTTGATCTCGTTCATCTTATGCAATTCGTGAGCATAGAAGAACTTGGGGTTGATATGCTTCGTGAGATTGCTCTTCACATAACCCATCTGTGCTTGAGCAACACAAGCTGCATTATCTTCATAGATGATCGTGGGAGTTTGCTCAATGTTCAAACCATATGACTTCTGGATGTGGTGAACCATTCTTCGGAGCCATGCACATTCACGAGATGCTTCATACAAAGCAATGATTTCCGAGTGGTTTGTCGACGTCGAGACGAGAGTCTGCTTAGACGACTTCCAGGAAACTGCTGTTCCTCCACATAGGAAAACATAGCTAGTTTGGGACTTGCCAGTATGCGGGTCTGATAAGTACCCAGCATCGGCGTAGCCAACCAAATTCATTTCATTGTTTCTTCTGAAGAACAAACCGAGATCTTTGCTTCCTTGGAGGTAACGGAAGATGTCCTTGATCCCTTTCCAATGCCTTTTGGTGGGTTACGACTGCATCGAGCTAGCAAATTCACAAATGACGCAATGTCCGGCCTAGTGCTATTCGCAAGGTACATGAGCGCTCCGACTGCACTCAGATATGGGAATTCTGCTCCCAAGACTTCCTCCCCCTCTTCTCTAGGTCTGTATGGATCTAGGTCTGCTTGGAGTGACCTTCCGACCATTGGATTCTTTGCAGGATATGCCTTTTCAAAGCCAAATCTTTCCAACACTTTCTGCGTGTAGTATGATTGTTGTACCAAGATTCCTCCTTGGACATGCTCAAGTTGCAAGCCTAAACAAAACTTGGTTTTACCCAAATCCTTCATTTCAAACTCAGACTTCAAGTATGAGCATGCTTCTTCAATCTCTTCATCCGTCCCAATGATGTTCAAGTCATCAGCATAGACGGAGATTATACAGAATCCATTCGAGGATCGCTGTATAAATACGCATGGACAATCTTCGCTGTTTGTGTAGCCTTTCTTGCAGAGAAAGTCACTCAAGCGATTGTACCACATTCTTCCTGACTGTTTTAGCCCATACAATGATTTCTCCAATTTCACACTGTACAGGTTTCTATTTGCTCTGTCTTGGTTCGGGATAGGAATACCTTCCGGTACCTTCATGTATATCTCCGAATCCAAGTTTCTAGACAAATATGCTGTAACAACATCCATTAGCTTCATTCTCAACTTCAAGTTGACTGCCATTGAGATCAAATATCTAAAGGTAATTCCTCCCATGACCGGAGAATAGGTTTCTTCATAATCAACTCCAGGACGTTGAGTGAATCCTTGAGCTACAAGCCTTGCCTTGTACCTTACAACTTCGTTGTTTTCATTCCTCTTCCGAACAAAGACCCATTTGTGACCTACAGGGTTTATATGGGGAGGTGTGCGGCATACGGGCCCAAACACCTCTCTCTTGTTCACAGAGAATAACTCTGCAGTGATTGCCTTCTTCCATTCTTCCCAATCTAGTCTTTTCTTGCACTCTGCTAGAGATGCAGGCTCAGTATCATGATCAATGATCGAGGCAATCTTCTTTGCAAAGTATGCATCAACATTGGCTGTTGCTCTATTCAGGGATTCTCCTGTTATTACAAAGTTTATGGCCATTTCTTCATGGGGTGCTTCATGCACTTCTACTTGCTCTTCGCTGCTATTCCCTATCGCAGGAGCAAGTTCCTTTAGCTTTTCATCGCCTATGTGTGCGCACACATTATTTCCGACGGCTTTCTGCAGTGGAAGATTCAAGTCTGGAATTGCATTTCCCGTTGGCTTCTTTCCAGTGCTAGGTCTCAACTGGCTACCCTTCTTTCCTTGGGGTATTTTCGTGATTGGTTGTGGTAAGTCCTCTCGCCCAGTTTTCTCTAGACGTCTCCGGGTACTTTGGGTTTGAGGAGCCAGATTTCCTATTCTTTTTCTTTGAGGCCTCTGAACAGGATGAGGGATACCTTCTGTTTTCTTTGGTATTTCCACCCTCTCTGGTGCATTTCTTGCGGGTACATGCGACTTAACCACACCCTTCAGATCACAAAAATGATCAGGCAGTTCATTTGCTAAATTCTGCAAATCAATTATCTTCTGGACTTCTTGATTTGCTTCATTAGTGCGGGGGTCATGCGCGGGGATCCCGATGGAATGCCATATGATTTCCGGCATTTTTCATCCAAAGGTTGATTTTCTCCCTAATGACGGAAGCGATCCTCGTCAAAAATGCAATCGTGAATCAGTGTATGCAAGTCTCGATCATGGGTTCCAAATACGATTATGGATGCACTCTCATAACCAACGATATCCCGGACTTTCGGAGAGGGCCCATTGCGATCCGAGGAGGTGGTATAGGAACATATACCATACACCCAAATTTCCTGAGATGGGAGATTTTCGGGATGATCCCGTGCACAAGTTGCATAGGAGAATGGATGTTGTAGGCCGAAGGTCTGAAATTGATGAGAGCTGCTGCGTGCAGGACTGCATGTCCCCCAACAAGTGTTGGGCAAGTTACAACTCTGCAAAAGCGGCCTGGCAATGAATTTAATCCTCTTTATTAGTGCTTCAGCTAGTCCATTCTGTGTATGGACATGCGGTACAGAGTGCTCAACTGCTATCCCTATTGCAGTGCAATAATCATCAAATGCCTTTGAAGTAAATTCTCCGGCATTGTCCATTCTGATGGACTTCATGCGATGATCAGGGAAAGTATTCTTAATTCTTATGATCTGCGAGATCAACTTTGCAAAAGCATGGTTTCTTGTTGACAATAAGCATACATGCGACCATTTCGAGGAAGCATCAATGAGCACCATAAAGTATCGAAACGGCCCTGACAAGGCCTGAATCGAGCCGCAAATATCCCCCTGGATGCGTTCCAGGAATGCAGGAATTTCACTTTGAACTTTCATGACAGAGGGTCTGGTTATTAATTTCCCGGTGGCACATGCAGGGCACACGAATCTTCAAGATTCGGGAAATTTTTAACATTGATGACATGACCTTGTGAGTTATTCACTATATTTCTCATCATTCTAAGACCAGGATGACCTAATCTACAATGCCATAAAGAAAATAACTCAGAGCTTCTAAAGACAGTCTTTAAGGAAGTATACACTTCGGGTGCATGAATATTCGTGTAGTACAACCCAGATTCATATGAGGGACATTTTTCTAATACCATTTTTCCACATACCGCGTGCTTCACAATGCACAAGTATTCTTTGCCATTTTCTTCATTGGTTTCTACGTGAAAACCATTGGCGCAGATGTCTTTGAAACTTAAGAGAGTGCGCGTTGATTCAGGGTACAAAAGGGCTTCTTCAATTACCAAAGTTGTACCCATAGGCAATATAATTGTGGCTCTTCCTGAGCCTATTACATATGAATCGCTTCCTGCGATCGTAGTAATCTTTCCAGCATTCTTCGTGATCGACTAGAAGTATTTGGACTCTCTTAAGATGGTATTTGTTGTGCCACTATCAACAATGCATATCTCTTCCATTTGGGCGCTACATGATTTCTAAAAAGGAAAATAATTCCAATCAAACAGTGGCAAAATAATTCTAACATTGCTTGCAAATTAAAGAATACTGGAATAAACAATAAATTGCATATTTATTCATGAGAGAAGTATGCTCTTCTAGAGCTTACAATTCATTATTCAAAAGAAAATGCTAACAACCATAATCTAAAAAGAAAATGCGTTTCATGCATTTAAACAGAAGTGCAAGGCTTGATCGTTCTGCTCGGCGGTAGGTTTCGCGTCCTGTGAAGACCCTAGACAAATCGCAGCACGGAGCTTCTTGCCCTAAGAACGATCTTCACGTCCGATGCCCAAGTGAGGTAGTTCTGACCGTGCGGGGCCAGTTCTTCAAACTCACGATTCACGATGCCGAACATTTGCATGATTTCAAAATTCCGACATTAGATTACTGCGCGTAATCTAATAGAAAATGGTTGCAAAAAGCATAAAGTGCAGAAAATAAATTGCCAGTACACTAAATAAAACAATGAATCCAAAATTCATAACGAATATTCATAAATGCAGAGAATAAAGCTAGAAAATTTAAAACAGAGCCAAAAAAATTTTCTGGATTTTCTGGCAATTTCCCTTAATTTTTCTGCTATTTTTTCTTCTTCTTTTCTTTTCTTTTTTTTCTTTTCTTTTCTCGGCCGAACCGGCCACTGGGCCGCGCCCTTTCCCCCTCCAGCCCATAAGCTTACGTGATAGCTAGGGTTTCACCCCTAGCCGCCACGGCCCTGCCACACCCCTTCCTCTTCCCTCGCGCGCACACGCCGCCGCCCTTCGTGCCTTCTTCCACGCGTGCGAAGCCTCGATTTCCCACGGCGCGCCCACCGCTTCGGCTTCCGCGCCTGCAGCACGACCGGCAGCATGGCAAGCACAGCCGGTGGGCACGGCTTCGGGCCGCGGAGTGGCGGCGGCGTGGGCGCCGCGCAAGAACCCAAGTGGCGGACGGCGGTGGTCGGGCTTCAAGCCGGCGAGTGTGCGAACCGAGGTGGCGGCAATGGGCCGAGGTGGTCGGGTCGGGGCGCCGGGGCGAGGTGGCGGGTGGGGTGGCGAGGCGCGGCGGCTACGAGCCGAGGCGTTGCGCACGACGGCGGTCCGGGATGGTGGGCGCGGCGGCTACGAGCCAAAGCGGCGATGCACGGCGGCGGTCGGGATGGCGTCGCGCGCCGGGCGGTGAGGCCGACGGCTGCGAGCACAGGTGGCGGCGCTTAGGCGATTCTTCCGTGGGGCGGCGTCATGCGGTGCGGCGGTGCACTACGGCGCGGCGAGCGACGCGAGCGATGGCGGCGGCGCCGGCCCGCGGCCAACAAGGCGGCGGCCGACGGGGCCCGGCCAGCTCGAAGTGGCCGGAGGCACAAGCTTCAGTCGCGGGCGCTTCTTGCACAAAGTCGACGGCGGCACCGGGTTTGAGCGCGATGTCGGCGGTGGTGGCGCGCTTGATCGGAGCGCGACGCTCGAACGCAGGCGCCGGCAGAGCCGGCGAGCATCGGCGGCGATGCCGTGTTTGGGCGCGATGTCGGAGAGGCGAGCGCCGCCGTCTTGAAGCCGAGGCGACAACGGCGATCGGCGGCGCGCAAGCCGAGGCTACGGCGGCCGGCGCCGGCGGCTTCGAGCCGACAAGCCGTCGCGCCGACGGCGGCGGGCTTCGAGCCGTGGCCGAGGCGCTTCGCGGTGGGGTGAGGGCGCCGTGTGCGGGCCGATCGAGCCGACGCCGACGGCGACGCGTCGGCGGCGCGCGGCAGCGGCGGCTACTGCGCGGCACCGGTAACCGTCGCGGCGCGCATCGGCATCGGCCGCCGAGCCGCTGGCGCTCGGCGGGGCGGGTGCGGGCGGAGCGGCGGCGGCCGCGGTGGGGCGGCCGGTGGAGCAGGCGGCGGCCATGGCGAGGAAGCGCAACGCAGTGCGAGCCGGGTCGGGAAGACGGCGGCGTCGCGATGTCGCCGAGGCGACGAGCACGGCGGCGGTTTCATGGCGTGGCGGCCGAGGTCGGGCCTTGGCCGCAATTGTCGACGACGATCAGCGCTTCAAGCGCGCATACCGAGACAGCGGCGTAGTGCTTCGGGCACACGCTGCCAGGTTCTTCCCTTTTTTTGTTTTATGAACAGTAGATTCGTGTACTTTAACTTCATGTCGTTGTAGCTTCTTACCACGTGACGGACAGTATCAGATGCGTAGGTTAGATGCATGCATAGAATCAACAAGCGTTTAGATTCAATCGTCGATTCTCACCTTTTCTCACATTTTCAATCCGTTCTCCGATAGAGCTTCGTGCTGATATCGTGTTAAGGAACCTCGCTATCGAATAGTCCGGGGTTCCCGAACAGATCTGAATTAGAGAACAAAGAGACAAGAGAGACACAGGTTTAGGGAGAGCGACGACAGAATTCTTTATTGCTTTGAGGTTGCTTGTACATTGGGGGGGACCCCCTCCTCCTTATATAGTGGTCACCTAGGGTTTCGGCTAAGAGATCATCGTGGGCTTTCCTTGGGCCACATGGTTTCCCAACACCTTTAACATCTACAGTGCAGTGCATCTTACCTTGTATCTATGCAGAGAGAGAATGATCTATATCTTTAGCTTCAAATGAATATATGAAAACAACCACTTCAACATTATATGTTAGATTGTATCTAAAGGAGCCAATAAGATTTTTGGGATTTTGGCAAACACCCATCTGCAAGTAGGAGAGTTTGTCAAAAACCCACCTTCCTCAAAGTTCGTCAAAAACCTACCCGCAAGTTCTATGTGGTTACAAATTCATTCCTCAAATGGCTAATTTACTTGCTAAAGCTCCTAAAGTCAAGAACTGCTAACCAGGGATCACGTCCAAGTCCATCTAAACCGGTCTACCATGATTGCCACCAGTTGTCCCTCTATTCTTCCGCTCTTGCACTGCTCTTTATTCTCTTGTGCTCGGCTCGTGCACAAGACCGGTCTACTAGGATTGCCACGCAAGTGCCATATAGTAACTTCAACAAATAAATTGGCCCTTGGGTGGGGATTTGCAACCACATATAACTTATGGGTGGGTTTTTTACCAACTTCAAGATGCAAGTGGGTTTTTAACAAACTCCCACACTTGCAGGTGGGTTTTTGAAAAAATCCCAAGATTTTAATTGTTGCGAGTTTATTTGCTCCAATGCCAATTAAAAGGGTTGCTTCCAAGATGTGTTTTTCTGCCCATATCTGGCTTCTTGATTTGCTTAAAAAAGATTGTATATATAGATTGTATCTCATGCAAGATATAACTTTCTCTCTTCGTCCTGTCTCCACATCATCTAGATAATGAGTTTCCATAGGTGTTTAGATACAGGTGAGGGCTTGGTTGGATAAGCAGCGATTAGGCCCGATCATTTTGGATAGACAAGGATTTCGGTTCAATTTCCCTACCAATCCGAAGGAATTATGTCTAATCCTCTTCCAACTAAACAAGCGCTGAAATAAAGCATTATTGCGATGCCTTACATGGATTATATTGTACTGAAATTACTGCATTTGATAACAAGTAGGGCTGACTTCCCATCGATCTCCCCAACCTGACCACAGTTTCTTTTGATATTTCATGGCTTGTCTCATTGTTTAATCCCATGTATATAAAACAATGAGCTAATCAACTAGGTCTACTCATGCACATTTCTTAAATCGCCTCGCATGTGTGCAGCTCTAAATAATCTGGTGCAGACCAAGGTTTTTGGTGTACGTGCAATCAAGAGGGCTAAATTAAAAGCAGTTGTCCCCATGTAAAGCCTTCAGCTGTGATAGGTAGCCTCGTTTGACCCATTACTGTGTTTGTGCTCATGTACTAGATAGTATCAGAATTTCTCAGAACTCTGAAGGAAAAAGCTAGTGTAGCACAGCAGCACAGCGTCCATCAGTTGATGCCATTGCCAAGCTGTGGTAGTACCGGTATAGTAGTAGGAGAAAAACATTGCACGGAAGAAAAACAAAGTGCTATGCCGCCAACGCCATCCTGATGATCTTCATGTGGGGGCTCCCCTCCAAGATGGCAACGATTTTATGCTGCCCGGGCATGTAAGGAGATAATTGTGCACCAGCCCTGAATTTACAGACGTGTCTTCTTTTCTTTTCTTTTCTTTTCTTTTCTTTTTCGAAAAAAAAAACAAGCGAGAGCGCTGCTACGCGTACGAACGAAATTCTTTCTTAACAGTGGCCAACAGGTGGGCCAGCACCAGGGGCGCCCATATGTCTGCCGCCGTGTGCATGCTGGGAAAATCCAGTGAGAAATATACATGCTGAGAAATTCGACGACTTGAATGCAGAGACAGATGGGGTAGCGTAGCTCTATCTAACAATGGGGACCCCTGAATTTAGTCCGTAATTGTTGTTCCTGGGCGCGGTTTGGAGTTATTGCTACTATCGGCCTTGTGCATTTACCAAGGCAATAGGAATTGTCTTGCTTTCCTCCCCTTGTCTTGTTGCAATTTGAGGCTTGTGCAAAGATACGAGTAGATGTTCCAAGCAACAAGAGATCAGTGCTTTCAATCATTGGACTCGTCCACAAAGACGAGTGCTCTTTTGTTCATCCTGGCTTTTAACAGTCTAGCATTGTGGTCTGGGCCCGAAAAGACCAACCTTAGAAGGCAACAATATAATCAGGAGGAGATCGGTCACATGGCAAAAGATGAGTTCAACCATCCTACTAGTGTGATACTGTAAATGCAATGTGCTGCTTATCTAGGACTTGCTCTTACATTGCCTTAAAAGGCTAGGTAGATTAACACGAGTAAATGTTCAGATGCTATCATCTCGAGAGAGAAAAAGATTGCAGATGACCTCACCTCGATCATATCACGCAACGGTCCAAATGCCAGGCCACAAAAGTTCAGATTGTCGGTCACTGGAGACTGACCGTGCAACTGGTGCTGGCCTGCTCCAGAACGCAGCCCATTAAATTCCAGAAGCGGTTAAATATGAAAAGGTTGCCCGTACAGGACAACACACCACAGCCATGATTCCATGACACCATGAGCTTGCTGTGCTGATGATCTTTCCACTCCAATTCATGCATCCAGTCAGCATTCAATACATACGACACGCTGCTGATAATGACAAGAATTGCAATAGGAATGATTAACAATAAGCAGAGCATGAGTCACCACAAGAATTGCAGTTTAAAGTTCACTCAATTCACCAGGCCACAACAACCAACGATCCACAAACGTCTTACATGTCAGTGAACTGAGAAAACCAAAGTTATTTTATGATATTACAGCCAGGATTTCTCTTACTATTGTTCTTCGCTTGTTCATTCGTATCTTGAACACGACAACTTGTTTGAATCTACTAGCACATTGGAACCTAGCAAAGAGATACCAAAAGCGAGCCCAGAGCAAGAGATGCAATTGTTAGGCCGATGTACCACCTCAGGTACTTAGTCTTCGACTCTGAAAGTTTGCATGAGTTCCTACTCGACTGGCTTTGAGGACAAGATCTTGCAGACAGGCATGGTATCATTTTTACTCAGTAACTTGAGCAATGGATGGACGGTGATGTCATCCATTAATACCCTATCTCCAATGTCAAGATTTGTCAGGTCTACCTCAATTTTTGGAGGGATGTGCTCAGCTGGGCAGAGATACACCAAGCTGGTCCTTATTTTCTGCAAAAAGCCGCCTGCTTTTTCAATTGAATTCAGACGGTCAGGTCAAGGATAGCAAGAGAATAATTCAGAAACTAGAAAATTACATCAAAGAACACCAAAGCAAGAGCTAGATAATCCACATAAAAAAGGTAAATATTGCTCCAAATAATGAGCATGCCATAATACTCCAATATAACTACTTATATTTGTTTTCCACAGGTTCATATAGTAACATAGTTACAATACAATGAGTCAATTATAAAAGAAAGAACAAAAGCTGACGAAAAGAATGGCAGATATCTATGGTTGCATAATGGATGCATCGTGTTAGCATGTCATTTATCTTGAGCCAGCTAGACTTCAAGAGAGTGCCAAATGACTTATCAAGTGGTTAAGGTAGATGAATAGTCACTCCCATCCAAAGTGCAACGTATGCAGTCTCATCAACCAGTCATTAAAAAGTGTCACTGTGGGTAGCATGCAATCAAACCGTGCAACTTTGATCAAGAATGTCTTTGTAAATATATAGATTGGCCATATCAAATTGATATAGGTATATTTCTCATAAAAATACTTTCAGAATCTTATATTTTATAGCTTTCACAAATATATGATTTGTAGAAACTAATGGTCAAAGTTACATCATGAAGACTCCGAAAGGAAAAAATGACAATTTTTGTGATTGGTGATAGTAGACATCATGTTTGTCAGGAAATGGGCCATCAAAACATCATATAAATCCTTAATAAGAAGCAATCCTAAACCCCAGAACTAGATGTAAAAGCATTGCCAGTAACCCAAAATAACAACAAACATGCAAATGCAAGAACAGAGCGACAAGTTAAATTTTGAACAGATGTACCAACCAACATGTCCTCCCTTCCTCAAGAGTGTCGATCTGACATACATACCAACTATGAGCTGTACACTTTCTGTCCTGTTCAACTACCGTAAGTTTGGCACTAATTCGAAAATTGCTTAAACAACTTAGGGCATGCATGGGAGAACTTGAGCATAAGCTAATGATACCATAAACAAGGTGCTATTGCAATATCTTCTCAGAAAAGCTTAAACCACATGTATTGAGTGCATAGTTACCAAAAACACGGTTCGTCCGAGTCACGATACGGGATTTGGGTTCGCGGTTCACCACTTTTTCTTCCAATTTCTAGTGCGAACACGAATCCCGTAACCTAAACAGGTTCGGGTTCGACGAATCCGGTTCACGATTCGCGAGCGTTTACAGCAAATCCAGTAACTATGATTTGAGTATAAGCCCCCTCTTACCAAGCTTTTTTCGAGAAGCCAGCTTATGTGGCTTCTGAAAGAGGATAGGCTTGTCGAAGTCAGCATTTAGGGCAGTGGCAATTAAGTGTCGGAACTTGTCCCTCTCATAAATCGACCTGGCTTTCCAAATCAGAAGCATATTCGGGACCTATTGATTGCAATTTATCATTACAAAAGTACCAAAGTCATGGTTGATTCCTTATACGAGAGGGTTTGATACAAACAATGACAAGTGACAGGTCAGGACCACACACAGTTGATGCAGAAGTAAATAATAGAGAAAACACGTGCCCCTTGCAACAAAAAAGAATGGATTTCCAAAATGCATCGAACCTACTTTACAGAACTATTAGAATGCCAACAGAAAAGTAGAACATTGTTATGGAACTTCCATAATTCATCATTCATTACAGAACTATTAGAATGCCAACAGAAAAGTAGAACATTGTTATGGAACTTCCATAATTCATCATTCATTTCTCCTAAATTATGACAGAACTATTAGAATGCCTACAGAATAGTAAATAACAGTTATTAAGAAACTTTCATAGTCATTACTCACTATCATAAATTATAAGGCATGGTTTTTGTATCTTAAGTGAGCAAATTGATACTCCCTTTGTTTCCAAATAGATGTCAAATAGAAAGCGTGCAAACTTTTAAAACTTTGACCACCAATATACACAAAAATATTTAGACTTTTCACCTAGAAATGATATTAATAGATTTGTCATCAACAGCACTTTCATACGACTATATTTTCATAACCATTAATAACATACTTAGAAAAAGTAATGGTACATTGGAGACCGTATTGATGTCCTAAATGACATCCATTTGGGAAAAAAAATAGGGAGTAATTTGGTATAAAAGGCCAACATCTTTTTAAAAAAGAAAGAGTAAAGGTTACCAGATATTATTTACTTGTCTACATTTAAGCAATTCACAGTGGAATAGTGGTATGCACGTGCACCTGTTCAGACAAAGGTGAATAGTCTATTTGTATTCTGCTTAATATGATGAGATTGGGTTTTGCCTGGTTATGGCAGAAATACAAAGTAGGTTCAACACATGATTTAGCAATGTCTCATGGGATCATTATTAACTAGTTTTGTGTCTGTATGCCTTAATTTAAGATTAATGGATGTATAGGTAAAGCCACACATATGAAATACATGGGCACTATACTTGCTTGAAGGGACCTATCTGCTTTAGCTTAAAATCACAAGCTAAAGCATCACAAAACAAGTTATTTTTCGGGCGACCACTTAGAAAAGCTTAGGCCAACTTCGTGGTAAGAAGCCCACGTACCCACTTCCCAGCCCAACGTGCATCGCACACCCCAGCAACACCCCCATGCTCCAGACTTGCCTACCCCATCCATGGACGAGAAGATAAGCAACCTTGCCGAAAACCTGTACCTCATTTTTATATATAATTATTGTCTATCGATAAGAAAGCTGATATACTATTTGCAAAATAGGTCTTGATGTCATCAGAGGTCTAATACACAAATTTCAAATAAATGTGGATAGGTAGAGTAAAACTATAACCACAAACTCTCTTTCAGATTTAAATGACTCGATGAGGAATCCTACATCACTATATTTCAAGATAAAAGTTTTGGATATTCTCTAGTTCAATATATGATATTCACTATAAAAAGATCCTTTTCAGAAGCACGCACATTTTAACTCATATGTAATATTACTTCGACATATGAATATATGAGAGGAGATATCCCCAGTCCTCACTCTTCACTGCTGCTCCTCAGCAAGGGAGCATGAGAAATGCAGAGTTGATTAATGTAATCACACAACAATGAGTGCTTTTTATAAGCTGCACCAAGTGCTTACTACCGTGACTAATATGTTTCACATAGACATGGTATTTGGGTATGTAGTTAGCCCAGAAGGCAATTCTTAGAAATGCACATTTGTAGGTTGATATGTCTTCCAATTTCCAAACTTCTAAGCTATCAGCACTACTGAGTATACCAAAGGAATGTTGCCAAACGAAAAGAAAAGAACAAGATGACACCTTTCTTCAACCCAGGGCAGACATCCTCCCCCTTGAACTCTACAGGCAAATTCACCTTCAACATCGTTCCCTCATCTGCCTGCACCATCACCAAGTTCAATATATTCCCTGTTGTTTCATCTCTATGCACCTGCACACACAAGAGCACAAGATAATCCACAACGCCTGGTATGCCAAGTGGTACGGTATCCAACAAATTTCTGCAACGGCACCTATGATGCACCGATACGGATACGTCGACACGACACGATACCGACACGGCAACACGGCTATATATTAAATAATAATAATAATAATATACATATGTATTATTTTTAATTTTTCTACTTGTTTGTCAAACTGAAATAATGTAAAAGTGTAAAGTGTAAACTACGAATATGTACCTCAAAGATGATCCACGCCTCTTGCTGCCATTTTCTAAAAATCAAGAGTGAAGCAGTGACTACTAAATACCGAAGTACTACGTCTAACTACTAACTAGCAAAATTACTAAGTACTACTACTAACTACTATAAATAGCAGTAGTATACTAGCTAACTACTAACTAGCACAACTAATAAGTACTACTATTAACTAGCAGTAGAAGTCGGACGCAGAGCAGTAAGTACTACTACTAACTACTACCTAGCAGTAGGAGGATGAATCAATAAAGCTTATACTTTGGTGCCTCCTGAGCGCGAGTAGAGAAGGAGGATGAAGAGCACTGAGCAGGGCACCATCGGAGGAGAGCAGATGCAGCGCAAGAGGATGCAGAGCAGCCGCAAGAGGATGTAGGGGAGGGCACTGCTGGTAGAGCTCGAATCGACGGCAGGGACAGGCGGCCGAACCAATAGCGATGAGAGGTGCGCGACACCGGCGTGAAGAATTTGGCAGTGGGGATGGGTGATCTCACGGCCAGGATGGCAGATGTGGCATTGGGGGGATCGATTCAGTGGAGTGGGGGCCGATTCGACCGGCGGCAGCGGCGATGAAGGTGGCGACAGGGAGACTCCACTCCCACACGAACCCTAGGTGAGTGCTCCACCTTCCGCATAGGCACAGTTACGGCTCGGGGCTCGGTTTTATATTTTGGGCTGGCACTGTGTTTGATACGTATCGAATACGTATCGAAAAATAAAATAATTTTTTTTCACAATTTAATTAGCCAATACGTGACCGACACGTATCGGTGTCGGACACCTCGTATCGGTGTCGGACACGGTGACACCGATACAAAGGCAAACACAAGTATCGGTGCATCATAGAACGGCACTAAACATATAATTGTTAAAAGCCTAAAACTACTTTGCACAAGTGATTCCCTAGCAGCAAGCAAGATAGAACTACATGATGAGCAGGAAACAAGCACGTGAAAAGGATTGGTCCTTTGGACTACCCAACCAACAAAGGAGAGAAACATGATCAGGATTCAGGAGGATGGGTATGTCCAAGCAATTTCTCCGAAGGTAGCACAAGGACTATGCAGTAGCTATAACTATCCTTTTATCTAGGAACCAGCAATTTGCGAGCACCATAACACAAATGCGCATTTCGTCGAACACAAGATGAGCAGGAAACACCCCCCACCCTGAACGCTTCGATGCGTGCTCAACAAATGGATGCAATCTTTGAAGGAAAGGCGAGAGACGCTGGCATACCTTGATGGGGAGGACGGTGCCGGAATGCACGACGGCGGTGGATCGCTCGCCGGCGCGGACCTGGAGGCGGACGGGGGTGGAGAGGAAGTACGGCGACTGCTTCAGCACATCGCCGAGCTTCTTCCTGTCGGCGGTGAGGAGCTTCCGGTGGGCGATCCCGTCCCCGGGGCCGGCGCCAGCGAGGGTGAGCAGCACAGCCGGGACCCGGCCGCTGCGGCGCTCGCGCGCCGCCGCGCGGGGCCGGTCGTCTCCCGCGGCACCGCCTGGATCGTGTGGTGGTACGACGCTGAGGCCGGCCGCCGCCACGGCACCGCCGTGCGGAGCGCCTCCCCGACGGCGCCGCCGCCCCTGCCGCGGAGACACTGCGCCATTTTTGGGTTCTGGGTTTAGGGGAGGAAGGATGGGCTTTGGTGGCTGCCTTTGTTTCTTTCGCGTTTGTTTCTGGGCCTTCTCTGCGGCGTCTCTCGGTTCTACAGTTCACTCCGTTCTAACGGCTCGCTAGTTTAGCTCCGGTAAAAATATCACAAAATTTATGACAGTGGATTTTGTGACCAGCCGGGCATATGCCCTCTGTATCTGGACCGTGGGTACTGCATCAAGATTTGTGCGTGGTACAAGACGATTAATCCATAAAAAAGGGATACATTGTATGAACGTTGTGGTGCCCCATGCCCTACTATTGCAGTTGTCCCTTCCTCTCCTCTCACTTTCCATTCACTCCTATCTCTCTCTCCATCGGCCACGAGGGAGATGGCACCGCATTCCTGTAATGGGGGAAGTGGTGGCGGTGAAGGAGGGTAGGGATGATTGGATCAGGGTTCACAATATTGATGAAAATCGATCAATCTTTGCAATTTTCGATCGTACCGATCTGGCTCAAGAAACGGACATCTGCCAAAAGTTCTCTAAAATTAGTATTAATAACCTTTTTATATTTGCCATAAATTTTAAAAAAAACCGAATTTTTGATACGTTTTTTAGCAAAATCGAATATATATAATAGAGAAGGAAAAAGAAAAAGAAAAAAGCGCTATAGGTTGCAGCCCACAGCCACTTTAGGCCCAATAGCCTGGTCCAGCCCACCAAGAGATCTTCCACATTTTAACAGTCTTCTCCATGTTCCGACAACACTCTTCTCGTCCCGACCCTCCTCTCGTCCCGACCAGGGAAAAAATTATCGGCGATAAGAGTTCCGATAAACCCAATTTTCCTGTTTATCGGTGAGGTCCGATAAAATTAATTATCGGTCAAATTTATCGGAATTTTTTGAACGCGCGCCTCCCGACGGCTCAAAATTGGCGCTCGGCCCGCCATCTATTCCCTCTCGGTCTCTCCCTCAGTCTCAGTCAATATACTATGCATGTGTACATGAGCTTATATGATTTTTTGCATTGAGTGTGTTAAGTATGTGCTATAAACGTGTGATATTATCTTATTTATCTATTATATATATGTTATTTTTTGTGTCAAATAGTTTGGATACAATCTACGTGATTTTCTAGACAAATTGAGCCAAATTTTTTCCAAATTTTGACCGAAAAAATTTGTCTATCGCCGATAGAATTCCGATAAATTCGATAATCCAGTTTATCGCTGACCTCTGGTATTTTTCTGCTACCGGTAAGTAAAACCCTGGTCCCGACAACACCTCGCCATCGTCGCCGCTAGCCAGATCCGCCCGCTGTTGGCCAACATCTCGCCACCAGAGCTTGAAAATTGGTCAGTAAGCCTCGATAATCGCTTCCCCTTTTCGAAAATCGAGTGCCGCATGGTTAGTAAGCATCGATTTTCTTCAAAGCCGATCGATTTTATATTCAATTCGATCGATTTTCGGTTAATACTGGTGATTTTCGGTGGTATGTAATGACGGTGTCGATTTTCTTCATAGCCGATTGATTTTCTGTTAAACCCGATTGATTTTCAGTTAAAACGGGGTGGGTGAACGAGGTTGCCTGCCTGCTCGGCCTAGCTACCTAGCTCGCTCACAACTTGTCCTCATCTTGCCGCTGTTCACTCACTACTCAAGTTCTTGGCTGCTTGCTTCTCTGGCTGTCTTGCTGCGTGCGTTGTGTCTTGAATTCTTGATGAACTGATGTTCTCGTGGAATGGAAGTCGTCGGCTCTTACTTCTTGTTATTTTCTATTAGCAGATGGCAGACCATGTTAACATAGTGTGGGAGCACAACGACAAGCTGGGGACCAGATTTTGATGTAAGTACTGTTACAAAGAGAAGAAAGGAGGCGGCGCAACCCGACTGAAGCAACACTTTGCAAGGCGCGGTACAAATGTCATCCATTGTAGTCGAGTTCCTCCAGAAGTTTGCGAGTACTTTCAGCGTGAACTAGACAGGATGAAGGAGAATAAGAAGGGAAAGAGAGACGAGAGACTCAGAAAGGAAGCAGTGGCTGGAGATTCCCCGCCAAGAAGTGCATATTCAAAGTATGTGGGTAATGCTAATGAGGAGGAGCAAGTCCAGCATGTCATGGCTACCTGCAGGAGTGTGTAAGTTCAAGCTCCATTGGTTTTGATGATTGGTTTAATATTAATGTTTAATCATTGTTTAATGACAAATCTAATCATTATGAGACTAACATGTTCTATTGAGCCTTATTCTTATTAGTCTCATATTTGGATGGAAAATGGAAAACCTAAGGTATGCACTTGTATTCAATTCAATTATCTATATTCATACTTAGAATTCAAGTTAAAGTATCAACTCTTTCGTTGCTTTAGTCCAAATATGTGCATTATGTTCCTAATTCATATATTACATGAATGCACACATCTAGGGGGAGTTTATAATTTAACTTGTTGTTTCAAAAGTATTGATCCATGTCTTATTGCTAAATAACATATAAAGGATCAAGACTTTGAAACAATCATTTGAGTATATGAAACTTGTGTAGTTATATATATACTCATATCAATTTAAATGAAATTTAAATTGAGTTCGATTGTCTTTCAATCAATAAAAGGATATTTCATCATGTGTTGATGGTGTTCCTTGTTGATTAAAGACAAACGAAAAGTTCTTGAGTATAATGAAGCATTAGTTGCATCAAAGTACTCAAGGCAACAATTAATCATTCAACTTAATTGGGGTTGTGCTCAATCGACCTTAGAGGCATCCATTATGTGTTAATGGAGTGCGGTGATGATGAGACAACCGTGTTTGTTGGACTAACATCTTCCATGAGTTGTGAAGTAGGTTGAGTCTAAGAAAATGAAGAATCGGGAAGAAGAAGTCATCATGTGTTGATGAGCTTCAAGAGGTGATCCCGAAGTAAAGAGAAGAGCTAGAAGGTTCATCATGTGTTGATGACCAAGAAGAAGAAGATGTGATCCTGGAGAAAAGATGATTGGAAATCATAAAAGCTCCAAGTGGATCACTAGAGGCAAATGTATAACTAGTTAGGGCTAAGGATGTGTTTCTAGTCTTTTACCAGTCTCGGTGTTTAGTTGGGAAACCGGGTTGCTAGTTAGGTTACCGTACTATTAAGAGGGGTTGAGTCTTTTTGCTTGAGCTTCATCATGTGTTGATGAACTCGATCCGGTTCACTCTAGCTCACTCTCTGGTTTAAAGTGTTTGTATGAAGCTAACCATTTGGCATGTGTTGCAAATAGGTGAAGCTTGTGCGTTGGATTTTGTATGAGCTAAGTATTTGCATGTGTTGCAAATAAGGGTGCTCATTTTTGCATCTTAATTGAATTTTATTTGATTTGGTTATTGCTTGGAGCTAAGTTTTGCATATGTTGCAAAAAGGAGAGAGCTCAAGCAAATTTGGTTTAAAGTGGTTGTATGGAGCTAGAGATTTGCATGTGTTGCAAATAGAGAGCTCATGCACTTGAGTTTGATTGGTTGTTTGCATGGTGCTAGAGATTTGCATGTGTTGCAAATAGAGAGCTCATGCTTTGGTGTTTTAGCTTGTGATTGGATCATGTGTTGATCATCACAAGGCTAAGCTTGGTTTGGTTGCAAAATGTGTTTTTGCAAAGTGTTGGCTTGTTATTTGCAAATGAGTTTTGCAAATAAGCTGGAAGTTATTAGGTTCGATCCTAGAGCATGTGTTGGCATTTGCAAATGTGTTTTGCAAAGTGTCGGGATCATGTGTTGATCCTTACATGGCTAAGAGGATTGATCTTATAGGTTCATGGTTTATTTGCGAATGTGTTTTGCAAATAAGTTGAGTTGTTATTTGCAAATGTGTTTTGCAAATGAACTTGAGATTATGGGTTTCGATCCTAGAGCATGTGAATAGAGTTTGCAAATGTGTTTTGCAAATTGACTTAATCATGTGTTGATCATCACATGGCTAAGAGGATTGATCTCATAAGTTCTTGGTTTATTGGCAAATATGTTTTGCAAATAAGTTGTGCTTAATGAGATTCTTTGGAGTATGTGATTAACATGTGCAAATGTGTTTTGCATAGTGTTGTGATCATGTGTTGATCCTCACATAGCTCAAAGAATAAATCTTTAATGGTTTGGAGAAAAGTTTTTGTGAAAAACAGTGTTTTCTCCTTAAGGCCGGTCGTACCGCCCTTGTAAGGCCGGTAGCACCGGGGTCCGGTGGTACCGCAGTTTGGCCGGTAGCACCGGGAGGCCGGTGCTACCGGATAAGCGGTAGCACCGGATGAACCCCCGGTGTAAAATTTCCAGAGAGAGGTGTCTTTGTGTTCGGCTTGAGTCTGGTGCTACCGGGGTGAAGGCCGGTGCTACCGCCCGAGCAGTAGCACCGCTCCTAGTTGCCCGGTGCTACCGGATTTCCTACAACGGCTAGTTTTGTAGCCGTTGGAGATTAGGCCGGTGCTACCGGTCCCAGTTGGGCGGTAGCACCAGGAATTCTAGTTTTGTCCAGAATTTCCCCCCAACGGCTAGTTTTGGCTTGGAGGCTATAAAAGGAGGCCTTGGGGGGCAAGGACAGAAGTTGTTGCTGTTGCTAGAGCATTTGGGTGTTTGTAGGAGTTGAGTGCATGTGTTGCCCTCTTCCATTTGCTTCTTGAGCTAAGAGTTAGCCCTAATTGCATGTGTTGCAATTAGGAAGTGGATTGAGAGCCTCTTGTGCATGTGTTGCACTTGAGGAGGATCCTAGTACATGTGTTGCACTTAGGAGGTCACCGGAAGGGCATGTGTTGCACTAGGTGAAGTTCAAGCGGAAGGGCTTGATTTGTTACTCTTGGTGTTTGCCGACACCTAGACGGCGTAGCGACGTCGTGCGCAGGAGCTCTCAACGGAGGTTGTGAGAAGCCCCGGCAAAGTTTGTGAACGTTGGAGCTCGCCTACCCGAGAGGGAAAAGGAGCTACTACTAGTGGATTCGAGGTGGGTGCTCAATTCGTGGAGCCGGTCCAATTCGTTTGGGCTAACCTCAACGTGGACTAGGGGAGACCGGCAAGTCTCCGAACACCACGGTAAAAAGTATCGTGTCTCATGTGCTTGCATTGTGTTTGTCATTTATGTTCAAGCAATTTATATTCATAGAATTAAATTGATTGATCGCTTGTCTTTAGAATTGCATATTCTTGTTAGAGATATAATTAGTTAGTGCACATAGTAAGCCTAGTTGATTTAGGCTTTAATTGTCAAAACCTTAGTTTATCGCTTCCGCATTAATAATTGTTAAGGTTTTGGCATTAGGAAAATTAGAGATGAATTGCTTTGTATAAATTAGCGAGAGAATTTTAAAAGCCGCCTATTCACCCCCCTCTAGTCGGCATCCTCGACCTTACAGAGTGAGACAGAATTTATCAATCGAACAGGTGGCAGGTATGAGCACGGTAGTGGTAGTGGCACCTCTAGGGGGCCGGTGGTGAGTTATCGAGGATGTTTCAAAGTTCCTCGCAACGGGAAAGACCGGTCATAGGATTACAACCTTGGTATAGCCTGTAACCCTGTTCAAACAAGGATCGATACTGAGCAATGGTATATTGAAATGGCACCATATTCATCCACAAGTCCGTCGATGCGATGGGCTTAAGTCAAGATGCCTCGTACTTGCACAAGGTACTTGCTTTCATTGCTCCTCTTCTGAAATCTATTTTGATGTGCGCATCATGTAATGGAGGTTTTCATTTTGTTTGTTGATGCAGAAAATTGCCTAAGTGATTGACGAGGTGGGTTCGAGGAATGTTCTGCAGATTGCCATAGACAACGGTGCCAACTACAAGAAGGCATGCAGACTCATCACATAGGAGCACCCCAGCATCCTGTGTAGCCTTGTGTGGTTCACATGATTAATTTGACGCACAAGCAGAGTAGAGAATTCCCTGACCACGCCTCTGTGATTGAGAGTGCAAGGAAAATCTCTTCGATGGCTTTACAACCATTCGAAGCTTCGCGCTATGATGAAGAAGCATATTGGGGGCGAGTTGGTAAAGTGGAATGCTACTCGGTTCGGAACAAACAACATGTTTTTTGAGAGTTTTCTTCATTGCAAGAACAAGTTCTTGCAATGGATGATTTTGGAAGAATTTCTATCATCTTGCTTTGTTGATAACGTGGAGGGAAGGTCCGCGTACTCCTGCCTCTCAAGCTTGGATTGGTGGGACAACCTTCAATTGGCTGTTAACTCCGTGGAACCGTTGTATGTCTTCCTGCACTTCGCTGATCAAGATAAGGTGCCTACGTTGAGCGAAATGCTACTACGGTACAACATCATACGACAGAAATACGGCAGCTTGTTCCATGATGCTCCAACTATATTCAAGCAGTACATGGACGTCGTGGACCTAAGAATAGCTGACCTAACGTGCGATACTTATATGAAAGCTGGTAATACATTCTTCTCTGGAACAAAATGTCTTGTAGACGTTACATACTTGTACTGACATGTTTTGTTGAACTTCATACAGCTACCGCCTTGAACTCCTGGACGCACTACACATACGACACGACCAGCACCTTTTTGTCATATCTCCGAGATGCATTTGAAGCGCTGACTGATGATACTGATAGCGCCGTTCAAGCTCTTCACGTGGTCGATCTTTTCAGAAGGAAGGTTGGAACGTTCACGAGTGTTCTAGCTGAGAAGATGGCCCATGATACCAAAACTTCCCCTGGTATTTTCCTTATGCCGTCTTAAATGTAATGTCACTATCGTCGGTACTTACTATTCTCTTCATTAACTTGCAGCATATTAGTGGAGTGTGTTCGGTTCGGACACACCTATGCTCCAGCAATTTTCCATGCGGATTGCTTTGCATTGTGCTTCTTCTAGCGGATACGAGTGCAATTGGAGTATATTTGTGTTCATCCACACGAAAGTTCGCAACTTCCAGTCGTATAAGAAGTTTCATAAGTTGGTGTACGTGAACTACAATCTGCGGCTTCGAATTCAAGCTGAAGAAAATCAAAGGTGCATAGCTGAAGACGATCCATTTCAGCGTCTTATGGAGCTTACAATGTGCAACGCTAAAAATCTGATCCGACAGTGGATAGAAAAAGAGAGGTTCAATGTTGACCTCTTACTTGATGAGGAGAACACAGAGAGTGACCCCCCTCCCATCGTACCTTGTGACAGACCCGACTGACCCTACTGCGTTGCAAAGGAATAATGGGCTACAAGTATCCCCAAATGGGTAGACACGATAGTGGGTGACAGTCACACGGAAAAAAAGAAGCACCAAGCAGTGGCGACAAGCGATACCACAAAAAGGAGAGCTCACTCGAAAGGAAAGGGGAAGCGTCCCACAGATGATGAACATTTTTGTAGGGAATGATGACTCGACTGATAGTACTCTCGGGGACCGTCGGAGCCCGTTGTACCAAGAGTCCAATGACAGTAGCTCTAAGTCAGACAGTGATGGTGGTGAGTCCGTGACGGTGCCTCGATCCCTCTCACTTTCCACTTAGAAGGACAACGTCCCATCTAGTTTATAGGGAATCGCAGTACACATGCCACACAGGATGAAGACCATGGCGCTACACAATCACAGTGAAGAACTACTGCAGGGAAGAGAAGGGACCATCGACGTGGCCATGACTCACCGCAAGATAGCTCTAGCTCATACAGCATCGTCGAGATGTAAGGGAGTTATGGCTCATGTGGCCACTACGACTACGTCATCCCAAATGCTCGTGCACAACCTCTCACTCAATGGGTCTATGAGTGGTAAGACTCCGACTTTTATGCCATGTTGTACCAACAATGACAAACAACTAGCCTATGAACGGGGCAAAGCTAGAACGAATACAAGGCAGAGTTGCTAGCTACACAAGGATTGGTGATGATTTCCACTGAGGAGTATAACATGGCCAACTAAGTGTACACTCGACAATACTACCCGTAGCCCCAAAGGTAATATTTTATTTGTATGTTTCATTCATTGAAACTCAATTTTTTACTAACGTAGCTTTTATGTAGGTCCAACATAGCATATGTGTGACAATAGAAGGACGGGAAACTATGCGAAGTGTGAATATTCATTTCGGTAAAAAAATGTTGATTTCAAATGTCGTATGCCATGAACATTGAGCGGTGTACTTGTTGGATTGATTTGTGAATGGCATTAAAATGAAATGTTATTTGTTAAGATATTATTACTAAGTGCCTACTTTATAACTTGAGATTGTCTAAAATACAGCAAAGGTCATGCCTAAATTTTTCCATAGTTGTGTTATTATTGCAAAATATGTACTTTACAACTTAATATTGTCTTAAAATGTAGGAAAGCCATGCTAGAATTTTTTCGTATGTTTCCATATTTTTTTATATATTTCTAACTTTTCTATGATTTTCTCGGCCTTTACCAAGTTTTTACAAATTTTCTAGCATTTTCTTTCAATTTTTTCCAATTTTCATTGAGTGTATCGATTTTTGATGTAAAGCTATCGAAAATCGGTAAAAACCGTGTCGGGACCCGGATTTGCAAATCTGAAACTCTCTGTGTATACTGCACTAGTCCAGGATCACGCTAGTGCACACAGTGGAAACATAGATGAAATACCATTCCATACAACGAATTAACTAAGAAAAAGCAAATTATTATTGAATAAAGCAAACGATCTTATGGTCAATGTTTACACCATTATGCCTTGAGGGCTTAAGAAACAAATACTATTGCAGCGGAAAAGATAACTTGAGCCATTCGACATGCCACAGGCAATCGTCTGGGGAACACATTCCTAATCCACGTAGTCTTCATAGAATTCCTCCTCATGATACTCAGCATTTCCTGATCCTTCCTCAGCAACTGATCAACAAAGGCGTATTGCTGTGAGTACAAAAAGTACTCAACAAGCCGTAGGGAATTGATCCAATATATTCATGCACAGCTTAACAAGGATGGCTATATGTTTCATTTGCAGAAAGCAATAACTTGAATTGAAATACAATAAATAGATTGAAAGCATATTTATGAAAAGATAAATAAATAATTGATAGATCAATGATAGACAACAAAACAATAGTGAACTCCCCTTTCACATCCCAACAATTCCACATTCCACATTTTATGAAACACTCTATACCCCGTGTGAAATTCCCGGGCTTTGTTCATGACCGCGGACGCGGCTATTCGAATAGTTTTACACTCTGCAGAGGTTGTACAACTTTACCCACAAGACATGAACATCTCTTTGTGCAAACGTTACTAACACACTTCCTTTGGTGTGTCGCAGAGATATCATGACAAAGCCTTTACAATGCATTGTCTAAACTCGGTACTGCCCGCTAAGGTTTCACCCCTTAGGGCCCCCTCTTGCGCCTTGCGAATCTACCCGTCCATCCCGGAACCTACACCACCAATTGGCAGTACTCAAGGCTATACATTGCAAATTAATCAGCTAGGTCTGTCCCATTCCAGACATGTGGTAGTACGGTTAGACCCAGTTCAATAGCGCACAAGATTAAGTCCTTAAGTTATCTCAGGCAAGACATCCACATCCCAATGTGCTAGAAAGCACCCCCTTTACTGCACGATCACTTGCCCGAGGGGAAACAATTCGTTCAACCAAGACCAATGGCAACCCCGCCATGGCACAATAAATTTTACAACAGTGGCTAACAGCCACGATTCAATATCTCATTGAGTCAAGATTAACATTTATTCAATATGTGATATGAATCCCTTTGTACAACTAAGCATGTCTAAGCATAACTACGATAACCCAATGTTGGTATAATGATTATGTCCAACTAGTAATGTCCCAACCTAGGTTTAACAATGGATACATGGCATCCCAATAGTCAAGGTGGCATAATGACAACTAGGTTCATATCTACTCCCATGAAATAACATTGATACACAAAATAGCATGCAATTGTATAAAACAATTTACTTTTGCAAACATAGGATCAATATGATCAAAGGTTACAACTTGCCTTGCTGATCTAGTGCTGAGTCTTGGTCTTCGAAGTCTTCGTTCGCTCCCTCGAAATTAGCGTCTACCGGAAAAGAAAGCAACGAAACTAAATAAATTCAAAACAGAGACTCAAACAAGCTCAAAACTGAAAATAAATGGCTCTGGAAGATAGATCTTGATTTTAGAAAAATTTAGAAACTTGAATCACCTCAATCGGAGTTCGTATGAGGGAGAACGAGCTTCTGGAAAATTAAATCAGAGAAAAAGACTAAAAAACAGAAATTCGGAATTTCTGGATTTATTTTTGTACTGGAAAATCGGTTTATTGCGCAACGCTGACGTCATCCGGCTTTTGGTGGACTCGGTCCACGGCACGACGCCGGTTCACCGTGCCACACGTTGCTCATCTGGCGAGAAGGCCAGATCGGACGGCCGAGAAGCAGGGCTGCGGTGGCGAAGGACATGGCACGATCTGGAGCGTTGCCGAGCGATCGGACGACCACGGTTCCTCGGCGTAGAATGACGGTGAGGCTCACCGGCAGTGGGGAAGACGACACGACAAGCGGCGCTACAGCAACGGATCGGACGCGGCTCGGCACCGATCTGAGAGGACTCAACGCGGGCGACCCAAAGACGCCAACGGAGATGGCAGAGGAGCAACATCGACGGAGTTCTGGGCGGCGGAAGGCTTCGGCACAGCGGGAATCGACGGCGAGCTCGCGCGGAGCGACGGCGGCGGCTCAGGCAGCGAGAGGTAGGGCAAAAGGGGCGGCGCGAGGAGGGGATCCTCGGGAGGTGCGCGACGCTTTAAATAGGGGTCTCGAAGGCCGTGTTCGACGCGGACTCCGAGACGGCAGCGTGCGGCGGCAGGACTCCGAGCGGCGGCGGCTAGGGTTTCGCGGGGCGACGCGAGCGATCGCATCGCACACGTGGCGCGAATCCGACGGCCGACACGCAACTGGCTAGCTGAGCGCTACGCGAGAGGTGGGCGAGCGAGGCGCGGTCGGTGGAGAAGGGCGGCGCGGGAAAAACGGAGCGGGCCGGAGAAGGTTCGGCCCGAGAGGGTTTTTGGAAATAAAATTCATTTTCCGATTAAGAAAATTCCAGAAATCCAAATAAATGCAAATAAATTTAAAAAATCAAATAAATTTAGAAAAATCCCAAAAATATAGAAAAATTCCTTGCAGCACAATGAACCCAACTAAAACTGAAAATCTTTAGTTTGATGAATAGTTTAGTCAAATTAAATCCTTTCATTAATGGAGAATTCAAATTAAGCTGGAATTAATTCCAGAAAAATGCACATGGTTTAATTTTGAATCCAAATATTCCAAAACTCAAATTTTGGGATGTTACAAACCGGCACTGTTGTTTGATCGCTGAGTTCAACAAGTTTGACTTTTAATTTTATTCGGTTTCTTCCGTTTTTTTTTACGAAATTCGCTACCGTCGTGGGCGATTTTTGATATCCGTTCAGTAACGTAAACCCTGGATTGGATTCGGTGGCGTTGAGGTCGAAGACGGCAAGATCCGGTGGCAACGTCTATGGGAAAGAAGAGAGATGGTGCGACAGGCGGCGGTTTAGTAGGCAGCCAGGAATGGCACACGATCCAACGGCGCTGAGGCCGGAGATGACTAGATCAAGCAGCACCGTCGCTGGGAAGAAGGGAGACGGCGCTGCATGCCAGTGATAGAGAGGTAGCGGCATGGGATTGCTGGATTCGGCAGCCCCGTGGCCGGAGATGGCGAGATTCGGTGGCACCATCGCTGGGAAAGAAGGGAGACAACGTTGCATGCGGCGATGTGAAGGTTGTGGCAATGCAGTAGGATTGGGTGATGGCCGAATCCTACAGCACTGTCGCTAGGGAAGAAACACGCAGGGAGGCGGAATCTGGCAAAGGGTGATAATGGGCTGAAGCTCAACATAAGTCTGATCCAAGTCCAAATTTTTGTTTCTTTGATCCAGTCCAGTTCAAGCCTAAAACTAATAAGCCTATGTCCAATCCAGGCCCAAATGAAGGCTTGTACCTTGATCCAAGCCATTTACATGTACAACATTTATGTACATGTGACCAAAATTAACATATAATACGTGCAGTACTGCGATTTAGTAGAAAAAAACGTAAGGTCCAAGACTAATCCAATCTGGTCCAAATAGCTATGGATCCAAAATGACTTCAATCCATTTACAGTTTTGGACCCATTATCACCCCTAGATCTGACCTAAATCTCATCGCTGGTCACGATGACTCCTTGAGCTGATTCCAAAAATGCAGGTTTATCATGTCTCTAATATATTGTCTTAGCTTTGCAAGTGTTTATCCATCTAGGAAATTCTCATGTGCCAGTCCTGTGCACTGAAGATACCAGCTCGATCTTTACCACTTGATAAGCATACACTTGTGAAGCACTTGAGCACCACGTTCAATGAAGTTGTTGCTGTGACTGGTAATGTCACTAATGATGCACCTGCGTTGAGTGAAGCAGATATTGGACTTGCCATGGGCATTGCAGGGACAGAGGTAATGACACCACCGAATAGTGTGTACATAGTCTTGAAATATTTGTGGTCCATTGTATACATCTTCAAGTTTTACATAAAATTATGCAATTTAACTTAAGCTAAGCGGACCTGAATCTTGACATCAAATCCAGATATTCTTATTATTCTTAAATTTCTATAAGCTTTTCTCCAGTGCATATTCTCAATTTGCTATTTCCAATTCCATATATTTACTCCACTGATCTGTCAACAATATTTACTTACGCGCGTGTTTGATAATAATGCCTGCAATTTCAATATAACACTTTCCTGGAGGAAAGCCCTTTCATGGCGTTGAAATTTATCTTCAAATTTTGTTATCAAGGTCGTCCACTGAAGTTCCCAGAGGTTAACATGGCTTGTCAAGGGTCAATTGTACAAGTGTTTAACTAGTTCCCAGTGAAATAGATGTTTTATCCTATCCCCAAAACCCAACTCATTAAAAAAACTCTTCTAGGTTTCATTGAAAAAATGGGTAAACTAGCGAACTTTCTACTTTTATATTTTTGCAGAAATGACATGAAACAATTTCCTTTCATGAATAAATAACATGAAAACTGGCTCGAGGCTGGAGCTGGTGTGGAGTTGTGGATTACCTATAAGGCACAGTATAACTATTAACTTGGTTTAGCAAGATCTACTGGCCATGGTTTACCAAATACCATTATTTGCTGGGGAATTTGGAAATGAAATGGAAATAATTTTCTGGTTCCTGGTGTTATTTTTCCATCTTGAAAGAAAAATAACTACTGTATCCTCTGGTTCCTGGTGGATTTTTCCCATCTTGAAAGATAATAACTTTTATATCCTCCTGTAGGATCGAAATAAACTAATCTAGCAATCAGAGGGGGTGAATGATTGAGCGGAAGCTAAAATAAAATTTTTATGATTTTTGAAACACCCCAAACAAACTTAGATCGCTTAATTTGTACTCAACAGAAACCTTATTGCATCGGACCAAACTTTTATTTGTACTCCGGACCAAACTTCGTGCCAGACCAAATTTTCACATGTACTACGGACCAAATTTCTACTGTAGCAAAACCAAATCAATACACTCCGGACCAAACGAGACAGACTGATATATGTTCACTAAAACTAAGATTTATGAAGATCTAACCGTTAGATTGATATGAAATTTTAACTGTAGAAACTAGATTCAATTTCGAAGCTAACACAAAGAGAATTAACTCAATCGGACTTATGGATCTGGAGTTATATTCTTTGCAAGACGACTGAAACGAAAACCGATCTAACAGCGACGGACCAAATTAAACTAGCTACGGACCAAACTCAAACAATGCGATTAACCGAAGATCCCACCGTTGGATTAGTATGAAATTTTAACTGAAGAAACTAGATTCAATTATGAATCTAACCCAGCAAGAATCAACTCGATCGGACCTACGAATCAAAAGTTATTAACCTCGCAAGCATGCTGTGACAGATTATAACGAGAACAGACCAAACCCCAATTTCGTGATAAAACACAATCTACAAAAGATTAACCAACGAAACTTTCAGGACCCTAAGTTGATACTCTAGGAAGGTTTTGTATGGATCAAATCAATATTAAACGTGTTGAAATAAGAGAGACAATGAATCAATCTATAAAAACAAAACAGAGCAAGAACGCAAAGGAGAACAAACAGACAGCGCCAACAAAAAGGGATGAACAGTATGTGCGATCACTGTAGCAACGATTTACTGTAGCATCGCGGAACACTGTAGCGCCCATTTTTCCTTCGCTAGGTCGCCTGTCGCCGCCAGAAGATTGCCGCAAGCCAACTGTTTGCATCAAAATTTGGCAAACTTGGTCAAAATCGGCAATAAAGTCAAAGTTACGGTATTAATAGACAGGATGGGAAGGTTTGGAGATATTTTGATAACTGCAAGATTTTAAAACAACCATCCGAGACAAGGCCGATACGAAACGGACTTAAAGCGTGTTGTAACAGGACACGATCGGCCGAGGGTATAAAAGAAGGACTAAAGCGAGCTGCAAAAGGATCATCACCAACACAATACAATCAACCAGTCTTTACTTTTCCTGTCGACTAGGAGTAGCCTCTGTAATTTAACCTTTGTAATCGATCTTGATCAATAAAGTTGCGCATCGCCGATTGTTGATCTTCGTCAATTACACTCCAGGTTCGATTTGTTCTGATTTTGTTGCGCATCACCTTCTTCAGAATCGATCTGCCTTTATCCTCTGATTAGCCTTAATCGGCTAGTTAGACTTATCCTGTTACCTTGATCTTGATCGGCTTCAAGCTGATTGGATTTAAGCCGATTGATCGTCACGATCGGCTTTGTGTGAATTTTATATTTTTTACCTTGTCGGTTACAGGTCAAATCGACTGGCACGCTATGAACCCGGTGTTCGTTTGGTGTGCTGCTGTCAGAAACCCTACATCAGGTTTTTGACGCCAACACACTCTTGGCACGCCCAGTGGGACCCGCAATGTCTTCATCAGGGAAGTCGATTCCGCCTTCAGATCTCAACGCAGAGGCCATAATCGTCCCAACAATAGACGATTTATCTGCAGAGCAACGTCAAGAAATTGAAGCTCGGAAGGCCGCGCTGGAAGAGATGATGCTAAGTTGCTATCAGAAAACTAGACGCGGCGTCACTCAAAAATCCGCCTGCCGACGGTCAGCATACAGGAGATGCGGTGTAACGAACGTAAGCCGATATCTGCTGCTCAGCCGAATTATCGGCTATGATTAATCGATCATGCACCATACTTTGATAAACCAATCATCGGCTCTCGTAACAACGCTTAAGCCGATGATAGCAAATAGCGTTAAATCTATAGCTTAGAGTTGGTCTCGTCGGAAGTCTACTCGACCCATTGCAAGCTCGCCAAATTATCTGCTTTTTCAAGATCGCAAAGCACGCAGAGCACACGGCCGATCCTAAACCATCGGCTATAACCTCACCCCTACCATGATGCCCACACAACCCACGGTCATATTGCCTAGGGACCCTCGGCCAAGTGGGGTGAGCCATTACCACTCCTATACCGACACGCTAAGTTTGATGCATCAATCAATTTGCCACCGTCGGCTCCGTTCACGCTTTTCCCAATCGGTTTCACGGTAGATTAGCTTCGAAGATTCCCACAAGAACCCACCGAGAAATCCGGGTCCACATAAGGTAGTAACATACCGTAACCATTTGTACGGTCCGCGATCTCAAGTCGACGTAATCAAGACGAGCGGTATGATCGCGACCGCAGGACAGCATAATTGGCAACCCGAGCTCGCACTCGAGGCGTAACGCCGATTATGACATATATTATCAAGGGCCCTGCTATGGCCGATAATGCTAATTGGGCGATCGGATCTCTGCCGCTTTGAGGACCAATTCGACATACAACCAAAAGGAAGGTTATCTATACTAAAGCCGTATCCCGATTACATAGATCGCATGCCCTACCCTCATAACTTCGAGTTCGGACTTCGCCAAATTCTCCGGGATGATTCTATCACTACCTCGGAACATGTTGGGCGCTTTATCGCGCAATGCGTGAAGCGGCCCAATCCGACGGGCTAAAAATCGGACTATTCCGTTATCTTTATGCAGGGGCGTTTACTTGGTTTACTTGCTTGCCTCGAATTCGGTCCATTTATGGAGCGATTTGGAAAGCCGATTCCATGAATACTTCTTTTGGGCGGTTTAGAGCTCGTGATTTGGATCCGAGTTACGTCGCGAGTTCGGGAATCCAGTAGCGGATACATCAAGAGATTTAGAGAAATTAGGAATCGGTGTTTTAGCGTTACGTTTCGACAACCAACTTGCCGATTTAGCATTTCAAGGTTTGATCCGCCGCTTAGGGAGAAATTTGGAGGGCAAGAATTCACCGACCTTGGCCACTTATTGCATCGCGTATCGGCTGAAGAAAGCCGATTCACCGATAATAAGGTGTTCAAAGACAGATTAAAAAACAGCAATAACAAATAAAAGGACAAGGCTAAGGTCAATATGGTTGAATATTGCCCTAGTGATTCGTCGGAAGACGAGGAAGCAGAAATAAATATAGCCGAATGGGTAAAAGGATCCAAGAAATCCTTAATCTGTTCCTGGCTTAAGCAGACTAGGAATAAGTCGGAAGTTAAGTACTCATTTGATGTTTCCAAGTGCGATCGTATTTTTGATTTACTTCTACAAGAAAAGATAATACGATTGCCAGAGGGACATGTGATACCGTCGCCCGATGAGATCAAAAAACGCAGGTATTGCAAGTGGCATCATTCTTATTCGCATAACACTAATGACTGCAATATCTTTCGTCAACAGATTCAATCTGCTATTGAAGATGGTCGGTTGAAGTTTGCCGATGAGCCGACCATGCAAGTCGATGTTGATCCATTCCCCATCAACATGGTACAGTGTTCGGCTAAAGGAAAAGAGCCGATGCAAGACGAGCAGAACAAGGGTCGACAAGTCGACATACAATCAAGCTCGGACGGCGGTCAAACATTGAAGATTACCATCGGTTCCTTACAAATAGAAGCCGATCAAGAAGGAAAAAATTCAAGAACCATTAAACCCAAGGGGAATCCCCAGGTGGGTAAATGGTACAAAGCAGAGAAATCTCCATCAAGGCATCCAGCGAAAAGGTCAGGTCCAACGTTCTCACAATTAATGGAGAAATACGAAAGGATGAATAGCCAACCACGGTGTAATACCCGTCGGTCAGATAATTTGTACCGTACTGAGAATGTGGAGAGGGCACATAGAAGGTGTCCCTTTTGGCAGTTTTGCTGGGAAAGAAGAGTAGCGTTACCATCACCGTACACCTGCCCGATGGAACATTATCCCCAAGGCGATTGGCCAAGGCAATCGGCGTAGATAAACTTTCGGGCGATCGAGAGCAGGCGAAGTCGCGAAGGCGGTCCACGAGAGAATATCTAAACCGAATCAAGAACCGAGCCAAGTCAAGACACACGAGCCCAGTTCTAATCAAGAAGATTTGGCTGGTCAAATACGGAAGCCGGTGGAACCCAAACCCAGGTGGTGTCCATCTGGCCTGAGCCGATCGCAAAGACGACGGCTTCCGAGGCTAAGGACGCAAGAGATTCGTGAGGCCGACGCTGAGAGAGAGAGAGACGAAGTGTTTAACGAACTTCGTCCAGTTAAATGCGTCAAAAAAGAGTGGAGAAGAAAAGAACAAGCCGAAGAAGATTTCGAATCGACTGATGACTTAGATTCTCCCATGATTCGGGATGACACGCCTCCAATGGATATTAACATGGTGTTCACATTGCCGGCTGAGTTCAAAGTCAGAACTGGATCGGCCAAAGAGGCAGTTGCTCAGCTGTGCTCCGGTGTGCAGAACGCCATCTTTGAGAAACCCAAAGATGATCATCGGCATTTGAAACCATTGTATCTGAAAGGGTATATAAATGGCAAGCCGATATCAAGGATGCTAGTAGACGGGGGCGCCACGGTGAATCTGATGCCATACACGACATGCAAAAAACTGGGTAAGTCTGACGAAGACTTAATCAAAACTAACATGGTTCTGAATGACTTCACAGGTGACCCTACAGAAGCAAAGGGTGTCATGGTCACTGAGCTGACTGTCGGCAGCAAGACTTTGCCGACAGCATTCTTTGTAATTGATGCCAAAGGAAACTACAGTGTGTTGCTCGGGCGGGATTGGATTCACGCAAACTGTTGTATCCCATCGACCATGCATCAAGCGCTTGTTCAATGGAACGGAGAAGAAGTTGAGTCGTTCTGGTAGATACCGATACATCGGCTCACATTGCCATGGCTAGCTCCGATGTGAATTGGCAACACGAGGAAGCTGGCTGCATATCGGGCAAGGCGCTGGATGACTGTGATTTCATTTGTGTAAGCAAGTCAGGTCTCATGCCGATCAGTGTCAAGCCGGGCACTTTTGATCGGGCAAATGAAGTATTACGCCGATGGGAACAAGAAAAACATTGAAAGCGCTGCAGGATAAAATGCAAAGCTATCGGCAAACAACGGATAGCTACGAAGCCATCGAAGATTTTGAAGAAATTGAGAAGTTAGGTCAAGGCTTCACATCCACTGATTTACTTGAAGAAGTCGATATAGGTAGCGGTGATAGAAAAAGACCAACTTTTGTTAGTGCAAATTTAGGTGTAAAGTACAAAGAAAAATTAATAAAAATCCTTAAGGATTATAAAGATTGTTTTGCTTGGGAATATCACGAAATGCCTGGATTAAGCCGTCAACTTGTGGAACATCGGCTACCTATAAAATCGGGTTATCATTTGTTTAAGCAAATATCCTAGGCGTTTCAATCCGACCTTGTACCAAATTATAAAAGAAGAGATAGAACGGTTGTTGGAGGCAACATTTATCGTGCCTTGCCGATACGCTGGAGTGGGTTTCCAACATTGTTCTGTTATGAAGAAAAATGGAAAGCTTGGTATGCGTCGACTTTAGAGATTTGAACAAGGCGGCGCGAAGATGAATACCCGATGCCGATAGCCGATATGCTTATCGATCTTGCATCGAGGAACAAGATCATAAGTTTTTAGATGGTAATGCCGGGTATAACCGGATACTCATGGCGAAGCCGATATATAGAAAACGACTTTCGGATGTCCGGTGCAATAGGATTGTTCGAGTGGATGATGAATAACTTTCGGCTTGAAGAACGCTGGAGCAACATATCAACGGCGATGAATCGATCTTTCATGACTTAATCGCCACATTGTCGAAATATATATTGATGATGTAGTGGTAAAATCGGCAGAAGATTTACAACACTTGGCCGATTTAGAAAGAGTTTTTAAAAACATAAGATCGCACGGTCTAAAGATGAATCCTTTCAAGTGCGCGTTTGGCGTGTCGGCTGGACAGTTTTTAGGCTTCATGGTGCATGAAAGAGGGATTGAAGTCAGCCAAACGAGGGTCAAGGCCATAGCCAATACTGAACCACCGACATGCAAAAACGAATTACAAAAGTTGATCGACAAAATTAACTATCTCCGTCGGTTCATCTCGAACCTCTCTGGTAGAATTCGTGCTTTTACTCCATTGCTGAAGTTGAAGGACAAAGAAGAATTTATATGGGGAGCCGATCAGCAGAAAGCTTTTAATGAAGTTAAAAGGTATTTGTCCAACCCTCCAGTTTTGGCTGCACCTCAAAAAGGGGTTCCTTTCAGATTATAGGTCTCGGCCGAAGAAGATTCTATTGGAGCTGTTTTGGCACAAGAGGTGCATGGTAAAGAGAGGGTTATCTTTTATTTAAGCCGACGGTTGCTGGACGCAGAAGTCAGGTACCCTTTTATCGAAAAACTATGTTTATCCTTGTACTTCTCATGCACAAAGCTAAGGTACTACATACTAGCGTCGGCTTGTAAGGTCATCTGTAAAACCAATGTTATAAAATATATATTGTCAGCTCCAATTCTGCGAGGACGACTTGGCAAATGGGCTTACGCCTTGGTCGAGTTCGACTTATCATATGAATCGCCAGCGGTCAAAGGACAAGTCCTAGCCGATTTTATAACGAGGACATGATCTGCAAACTTAGTCTTGGTAGCACCATGGCAATCGTTCTTTGACGGATCGATATGCGGGGAAGGTGATGGTATCGGTATTGTACTCACTTCACCCAAAGGGCATAGCTTTGAATTTGCATTCGGCTAAATAGCCGATGCTCCAACAACTGTGCCGAGTACGGCGCTACTCAAAGGCTTCTTGTTGCTAGAAAATATTGGAGTAAGAGTCGTTGAGGCATATGGTGATTCACCGTTGGTAGTCTGACAAATAAAGGAGAATACCAATGTCGGGATGAAGTACTCTTGAGATATTTAGAACAATGTTTAGAGATTATCGGCTCTTTTACGTCATTTTCTATCGGTCATATTCCTCGTGAATTGAGCGATAGAGCTAATGCTTTAGCTCGGCAAGCATCGAGATATAAGGATTTTGACCAAAGTCGAGACCGAATCGTGAACAAAGCATCATGTGCGCAGATATTGCTTTGATTGGAGAACGCAAATAAAAGATTATCTAGTCGATCCATCCAAGCCGACGGAACGAAAGATACGACAACAGGCGTTGAAATACGTTGTTTTGGACGATATACTATATTATCGGACTATGGAAGGTTTGTTGTTGAGATGTCTTGAAACTGAAGAAGCGCGGGTGGCAATAGGTGAAGTACGAAGGATTTGTGGTTCTCATCAATCGGCACATAAGATGAAATAGATGCTCGACAGACGAGTTATTTTTGGCCGACGATGCTAGAGGATTGTTTCAAGTACTATAAAGGATGTCAGACATGTCAAAAGTTTGGCAACGTACAACTAGCACCAGCATCGGCTTTACATCCAATTATTAAACCTTGGCCGTTTAGGGGATGGGGAATAGATATAATCGGCCAAATATTTTCTGCTTCGAGTAAAGGCCACAAATTTATTTTGGCCGCAACCGATTACTTTTCAAAGTGGGTTGAGGCTATCCCACTTAAGAAGGTGACTAGTGTTGAGGCGATTAGTTTTGTGAATGAACATATCGTCCATCAGTTTGGAATACCACAAACAATCACGACCGATCAAGGTACGGTATTCATGTCTAACAAGTTTCAAGGTTACGCCACAAGTCTAGGGATCAAATTGTTAAACTCTTCGCCATATTACGCTCATGCTAATGGACAGGCCGAGTCGTCTAATAAAACACTAATCAAGTTGATCAAAAGAAAAATTGATGAGAAGCCAAGAAATTGGCATTCGACTCTATCGGAGTCACTTTGGGCCTATCGGCTATCTTATCACGGAGCGACAAAACTTTCACCTTACCAATTGGTGTATGGACAAGAAGTGGTTTTACCTGTAGAAATCAACATTGAGTCGATACGAATAGCCAGACAGAATGGTTTGTCGGCTCAAGATTACAACGATTTGATGATCGACAACTTGGATGAGCTAGCAGAGTTACATTTATCCACGCTTGATCGGCTTAAAAAGAATAAGTTCAGAGTTGCAAGGACATATAATAAAAAAGTCATGCCTAAGTCCTTCGATCTAGCCGATTTGGTATGGAAAACGATACTGCCTGTTGGCTCGAAAGATAACCGATTCGGGAAATGGTCACCTACATGGGAAGGGCCATACAAAATTAATCGGTTAGTCGGCGGAAATTCGTACTTACTAGAAACTCTCGAGGGGTATGTATTGCCAAAAGCTATTAACGGGAAATAGTTGAAGAAATACTGCCCTAGCGTTTGGATTGGAGCGTAGCCGACTAAAGATCATATTCAGAGCCAAGATTAACACGATGCTGTTCATCGGCTGAAAGCATTGCAAACTTAGAAGATCTAAGCAAAATATGAATCGGTTAAACAACCGATTATAAGTGGAAAATATAAACAAAATAAGAATCGGTTAAACAGCCGATTATAAACATAACGAGTTACAAACATTCATATGAAGCATTCAGAACAAGTGTTTTCAAAACCACCACCAAAGTTTTACAATTCAATCTTTGGATGCCCGATCTGGAAGAGTCGCGCCCAAGGCCGATGCGAGCACCTGCGCTTTGCGATAATCCTTGAATTTCATCCGTAAGACGTTCATTGTCTTTGGCATTCCGAACCTTGGTTTTACTTTGGCCGATTGCTTGGTTACATTTTCAACGACCATTTGCAATACCAAGTTTTTGTTCCTTGACTCCGATCGAGTGCTCCCAAGGTTTGTTGGCCTTCTCAATTTGTTTTCAAGCTTGGCCAATTCTTCCAAAAGGAGTTTCTTTGTTTTTCCAATTTTGAGAGGATTCCTTGGTCGATTTAAGGCGTTGAGCACCGATATCAAATTTGCGTTTTTGGCCTTGGCATCAAGACAACCAATTCCTCCAAAAGCTTACGATCGGCCTCTTGGGCTTCACGACGTGAATCGATTTCGTGCCTCCTCCACTTCAATTTTTCATCATCCAAATGACATACGTTGAGGAGAGCTTGCATTGCTTCCGGGGGGAGATCGGCTTCAACGGCAGCCATAGCATCTCTTATTGGTTGATTGTTAGCCAAGATCTCCGATTGCGGTTGCATCACAAGTTTGAAAAGTTTATCAAGGCGTTCTTTCATGCCCGGGCGGAGGTGATGATGAGCCGATGCTTTTTCTGACACTTGAAGGATTCTTCTAATTTCCGCATCATAGTCATCAGTGGCCATAATCTCCGGATCGTCAAGGTCGGCCAAAGAAAATCCGAGCAAGTTCATTGGATCTGACGATTCTGGCAGATCGGTAATTGGAGTAGGTTGAGTCGGTTTCGGCGTTGGAGTTGGCGCGGTTGAAATATCTGGAAGATCAGCTAAGATTTTCGCGATTTGAGCGGATTGTGTTGGCTAAAGGAAAATAAGACAAAAGGTGAGTCAATGCATTAAAATGCATAAGTTATTATACAAAGTATCGTAGCTTACTTCTCCGATAGCCGATACATGGGGCGAACTCTCGCCGCTTTGTTCTTTAGGCTTGGGCCCTTTCTTCGCTGGAGCCTTGGTATACTTTACCTTTTTCTTTTCTGGAGGTACAAATTGGATAAAGGTTAGTTTGAAAGAAAAGGAGAAGATGGTATTAATCGATTGTGTTAACACTTACTTGGTTGTTTTTTCTCGATATCCGATAAGGATGGACTATGAACCCCTAAAGTGCCAGAGGTATAGCCCGTAAGGCCAGTCGATTGATATGCTCTCTTGCCATGATCATTCCCGGATTGGCTAGAAAAAGGGTTTTTGCCGACATCCTTAGCCTGCAAGTACAGTAAAAACAATTAGAAAAGTGCATCCGGAAAAAGACCGATGTACGAGATAAAGCTTATTCAAGCCGATACCTTATCTACTAAACTTGAGTTAGTATAACCCGACGAGCTAGCTTCACCGCTAGATTCGTTGTTAGATACTAAGGATGGCTCGCGATTTGGAAAAAATTCTTTGATGATAAGCGATGGAGTCTTCTCCATGTACAAACATCTTTGCGATAGCCGACCACCATGTCGTGAAACCCCTGTGGCGAGCATTCAAATAAAAGTGAGGAGATGAAGTTGGAGCTTGTCGGCTAACTCCAAGACTAGCCTCGCCGATGTAGCATTGTGGACTCGGCTGCAGGTTGAAGCCGATCTAGAAGTGGCAAACTTGGGATCACTCGCCAAAGCCGATTTGTCTTGCATATACTTAGAAGGGTGATAAAACTCGTATGAAGGTTGGAAAGTCCGATTCCGAGTATGAAGGCCGACATGGAATATGCACAGGGAAATAAAAATTCTATACAAATGCAGTGTCTCCTGAGGCATCATAGAGCTGTCGGTTTCCAGGTGAAGAAAAGAAGGCCAAAGAAAATCGGCTGCAGCACCATAACTAAAGAAATCTTGCTGCTTGAAATCTTCGGTGTTCAATTGCAAGAAGAATGACATAAATCTTCTACAGCTGTCGGGAAAGGCCCTTGTCTCGTTTCTAGAGCACATCATAAATCTCTCACCAAAGGATCGACATTCCCTAAATTGAATAGGTACCCCTTCTGGTATATCTTCCCTTGGAAAAGGAGTATCGTCGGCTGAGTCCAAGTTAAAAGAGCGGCTGAATAAACAGTACAGCCATATTTGTATGAACCACATTGGACCACCTACATTACCGACAGTAAATTTTCCAAAACCCGTATAAAGCCGACTCCTTATTATGTAAAGCATCTGATACACAGCACCCAAGAAGATTTTTCCTAAAGCTAGCCGACGACCCTCAACAAGTCGCTCTGCTATCACTTGATATACGAGTTGGTCCAAGAGATGCTCCACGGAACAAAAACGGTCTAGCCAAAGGTTCAGGAAAGCAACGTGCTCTTCGTCCGATACTAGGCCATTAACCTTGTTATTATTTCCAATATATTTGGCCCAACCCTCTCCCTTAGATCGGATGAATTTGTATTTTGGTTTTCCACTAAAAGCCGATAATCTCCATCTGGCCGAAGACAGCACAATTGAGCAACATCTAAAAGAGTTGGGCCGATGGGACCAGTGCGGAACAAAAAAGCATTAAAGCAGTCCGACCAAAAATAACAGGCCGTGGCCACTAAGGGCTCGTTGGCTTCAGGGTCGGCTAAGGAAAGTGGAATACACTCAGCTATGCCCATTCTTTCCCATTCACTCCTCTTTTGGGCTGCTACCCTGATGAACCAATTTCTCCATCCTTTGAGAGCTGTCGGCCAAGCCCTGGAACTCTTATTCCACCCCTCTATATTATGACCAGCAGCCGACAAAGGCAATCGAGGGACTTCTTGGTTTGTTACAGTATGGACGTCTAAATTTCCCAATGGACCCAAAAAATATTGGTCATTCTTTATGGAATCGGAATAAGTACCTGGCTAGGGTCCATTGTAGCCGATGAAGGAAGCTGGATGAGCTAAAGGATTGCCTCAGGAGTACTTCAAATGGAAATCTTAAGCCAATTACAGGTGATTCAAGAGCTTGTGCGCGTGAAGAATGACCAAAGTGGGGGCCGCATTTTATAGCACGGTGAAAATTTGAAGAGGCGGGAAGTGAATCTCAAAAGCGCGGCGATTAAAACGCACTACCGCGTGGTCGAGAATTACAGCGTGATTAAAGTATCGATTATTGAGGAAGTTCAACGGTTAGCCGATTATAAAAGCCGATAAGTGAAATTTTTGACAAATGACAAGTCATTCCTCAAAAATTGGGGGCATATGTTTGCATCAAAATTTGGCAAACTTGGTTAAAATCGCAATAAAGTCAAAGATACGGTGATAGCAGACAGGATGGGAAGGTTTGGAGATATTTTGGTAATCGCAAGATTTTAAAGCAACCATCCGAGACAAGGTCGATCTGAAACGGACTTAAAGCGTGTTATAACAGACACGATCGCCGAGGGTATAAAAGAAGGACCAAAGCGAGCTGCAAAAGGATCATCACCAACACAATACAATCAACCAGTCTTTACTTTTCCTATCGACTAGGAGTAGCCTCTGTAATTTAGCCTTTGTAATCGATCTTGATCAATAAAGTTGCGCATCGCCGATTGTTGATCTTCGTCAATTACACTCCAGGTTCGATTTGTTCTGATTTTGTTGCGCATCGCCTTCTTCAGAATCGATCGCCTTTATCCTCGATTAGCCTTAATCGGCTAGTTAGACTTATCTCTGTTACCTTGATCTTGATCGGCTTCAAGCTGATTGGATTTAAGCCGATTGATCGTCACGATCGGCTTTGTGTGAATTTTATATTTTTTACCTTGTCGGTTACAGGTCAAATCGACTGGCACGCTCTGAACTCGGTGTTCGTCTGGTGTGCTGCTGTCGAAACCCTACATCAAGTTTTCGACGCCAACACCAACACAAGCGCAAAGGAAAACAAAACTCTGACCGTAGAAGTTGATTTGTATTTCTTTTTCTAGTCTGATTACAGTACTCCAATCAAAAGAGTATAAACCCTAAAACCTCAGCGCTCCAAAAAAATAAACAGGAGAAACCTCCCCCTATTTATACTAAGCAAACATAAGGAGATTGAATACAACTCCACTTCCTACATGGAAAGAGTTTGTATACATCTCAACCTGGCCCAACATGGTTAAAAACAACTCTTGCACGCATGTACAGCCCACATGCTGTAAATACGTGACTAACCAGCCTCCATGTGCTTGTTCTCTAGCCCGAACATTCCGCATGACATCCTTGACCACCAAGACCTGCAATCTCAAAACCTGAAAACATTGAATTTTTGTGCACTTTATTGATACTTGAAAAACTGATTCATTGATTGATTGCAACAATAACAATTACAAGGAATTATATGCACCATCAGCCTTACTTTTCAACCATGCCAAGCAATCACAAGCTTAAGGTTTCATGGTTTCGGTCATACACAACCTCTTCCAAGTTCATATCAAAATGCAATGATAAGCAGTCTCGTAAAAAAGAAGTGCGATAGTACATAACCTTGATCTTGCATTTATCAACAATCACTCTTTGAGCTTTAGCACATAATTTTGATAAATTTCATATTTAGCACTTTTTGAGCAGAATCAAGATAGCCAAGAAAGTTCAACCATGACAAGATTTAATTCTAGTTGTCATTCCAATTAAATAGTCATGACATAAACTACACCATATATGCATAAATATGAAGTTGCAAAGACCTTGTAGCATAAACATGGCTTCAAATGACATATATGTATGATATATAATGCTCATTACTTTTTCTTTTTTTTGTTTTTCATTTAAGAAACACACAAAATAAAAAGTATGTTACAAAATATTACAAAGTTTTCAAAAACTCCCCCTCAAAACAAACCCATTGGATGAACGACCCCAAGTTCTCCCCAAATAAAAGCAAAACGAGAAGAAGACAAAGGTTTTGTGAAAATGTCCGCTAATTGATGTTCAGTATCCACATGATGAAGCACAATATTTCCCTTTTCTACATGATCCCTAAGAAAGTGAAATCTGATCTCAATATGTTTGGTTCTAGAATGTTGCACAGGGTTTTTAGCAATACAAATTGCACTAGTGTTATCACATAAAAGAGGAACACTATCCAAATTAACCCCATAATCTTTAAGTGTAGCTACTATCCAAAGAATTTGAGAACAACAACTAGCAGCAGGTACATATTCAGATTCAGCAGTTGATTGTGCAACAGAAGATTGTTTTCTAGATGACCATGCAATAAGAGAATTACCTAAGAAGTGACATGTACCAGATGTACTTTTTCTATCAATTCTACAACCTCCAAAGTCAGCATCAGAAAATGCTCTTAAACTAATACATGAGGAAGCAGAAAGCCATATGCCAAATTCTTGAGTACCATGAAGATACCTGAAAATTCGCTTGACAGCTTGGCAATGTGAAGCACGTGGGAAAGCTTGAAAACGAGCACACAAGCACACAGCAAATTGTATATCCGGCCTTGATGCAGTGAGGTACAAAAGTGAACCTATCATGCTTCTATATTCCTTTTGATCAACAGGCTCACCATCTTCATCCAGATCAAGTGTGCAAGTGCCTCCCATCGGTGTCATGATCGGCTTGCAGTTTTCCATCCCAAAACGACGAAGCAAATCTTTTGTGTACTTGCTTTGATGAACAAAAGTACCTTCCTTTACTTGTTTGATTTGCAGTCCCAAAAAGTAAGTTAATTCACCCATCATACTCATCTCAAATTCCTTCTTCATGATTTCTGAAAACTCAGACACTAAAACATGAGTGGAACCACCAAAGATAATATCATCAACATAAATCTGAACAAATAATTGATCATTGCCTTACTTGAGTAAAAAAAGAGTTTTGTCAACTTTTCCCATTGTAAACCCCTTTTCAAGTAAAAAAGTTTTTAGCCTATCATACCATGCTCTAGGGGCTTGTTTTAAACCATACAAAGATTTTGATAATTTGTAAACATGATCTGGAAACTTTGGATTTTCAAAACCAGGTGGTTGCTTAACATAAACTTCCTCATTGATATAGCAATTTAGAAAAGCACTTTTCACATCCATTTGATACAATCTAAAACCTTTAGATGCAGCAAACGCTAAAAGAATTCTAATGGCTTCAATTCTAGCAACAGGAGCAAAGGTTTCATCAAAATCTAAACCTTCAATTTGTGAAAAACCTTGAGCAACCAATCTAGCTTTGTTTCTAACAACAACACCATCCTCACTTTGTTTATTTTTGAAAACCCATCTTGTTCCAATAATATTAAAATCGGAGGTGGAGAAACAAGTTTCAGACTTTATTGCGTTCAAAATTCTCTAATTCCTCATGCATGGCATTGATCCAAGATTAAATCGGTTAATGCATGAGATATCTTTGGGTTCAAAAGAAGCAACAAAAGCGAATGAGCATGAGTATCGAAGCAATAAACTGGACCGGTGACTCTCTCATTTAAATCTCCAATCATCATTCGGTGGATGCCTCCTTTGAATATGCAAGGGAGCTGTAATTTCAGAAACTTCTCCTTCTTCATCTTCATTTTCAGCATGTACAGATGAGGTTGTAGCTTGAGGATGCTCAGCTGTATGTGATGTAGCGGTAGGTGCCAAAGGTGCTACAGTTGGTTGTACAGTAGGAACCAATACCTCAACCTCAACATCATCATCGTCCTCATGAACAAAAATACTCTCCCCCTGAACATATGCACCTGTACCTGCATTATTTGGACTAGTGCCTGGACTAGTCTCATCAAAAGTAACTTCACAAGTTTCTACAATTTTGTTAGTCTCCAAAACAAGCACACGATAGCCACGTGTATGAGCGGGGTATCCAAGAAAAATGCCATCCAACGATCTAGCCTCAAATTTATCAAGATTTCCAGATTTCAAGACAAAGCATTTGCATCCAAAAACTCTGAAATGAGAAACGCTAGGCCTATGTCCAAACCGAAGTTCATAAGCAGTTTTACCCAATTTTGATCTTAAGTAAACACGATTTGAAACATAACATGCAGTTGATATCGCTTCAGCCCAAAACTTTCTAGGAGTTTGATATTCGTCTAGCATGGTCCTAGCCATCTCCACCAAAGTTCTATTTTTCCGTTCAACTACACCGTTTTGTTGAGGTACTCTAGGAGATGAAAATTGATGATCAATTCCTTTTTCAGCACAAAAGAGATCAAATGAAGAATTTTTAAATTCAGTTCCATTATCACTTCTAATTGCTCTAAGAGACCCTGGGTGATCAATAGATAATCTAAGAACAAGACTTCTAAATGACTAAAAGCCTCATCTTTACATGCCATAAAATAAACCCAAGAGTATCTTGAATAATCATCAACAATCACAAGAACGTACCATTTACCTCCATAAGACTGAACTCGAGAAGGTCCAACCGTGTCAAGATGTAGTAGTTGTCCGGGCGCGTTTGTCATCACCATAGTAAGAGGTGGATGTGAACCTGCAATCATTTTACCATGTCTACAAGAAGAGCATGTCTAAACCACTAACACGTGTTAGATGATCAAAACCAACGTTACCAAGCCTACGATGCCAAAAGAATAAATCTTTAGAAACATTGGCAACTAGACACCTTGCTTAGAAGAAGGTGATACATCAAAATCAGCTTTAAACACTCTTCCAAATCGAGAAATCCGGAAAACAAGTTCACCTGAAGCATCTAACACTTTGCATTCATTTTTCTTAAAGCATACCTCAAGATCTTCATCAATCATTTGAGATACAGACAGCAAGTTATATTTCAGGTTTTCGACAAGAGCCACATCTTTAAACATAAACTTGTCATTTACCTGCACTGTACCTTTTGCCACAACTGAGCTTGAAGAAGCATCTCCAAAAGTTACACTTTCAAAGACGAGATGCACAGTGAGGAGGAGAACCAATTTTTATTACCGGACATGTGGCGAGAGCATCCGGAATCCACTAGCCATATGTTCTCCTTCCTCGCGCGAGAAGCCTACATAGAAGCACAAAATGTTGAGGCCTCAGTACTGGGGTTAGAAATGAGATGTTTAGGAATCCAGTACTGAGACACACGACGCATAACAGTAGGCACAATACGAGTATTCATATGCACAAAATCAGATTTGCACTTTCCCGTGTTTCTAGCAACAAAAGGTGTTTGCATCACTCTAGGCACATAATGAGAAGCAAAGCGTGCCTGTCTGAGATTAGACCTAGCCTTAGCCTTTTCTTTATTTTGTTGTTTAGCTAGTCGAAAGCAAAAATCTACTAAATGTCCATCTCTACCACAATGAGTGCAAATGTACTTAACACGATGTCTAGCTTTAGAAGCAGAAGCAACATTTGCATTCAGCATAGTAGAGGATAAACTCCATCAGACTTAAAGACAATTTTCTTAGACTCATTAATACTCTCAATTTTGTCATTGCAAAGAGCCTGAACAACAGTGGGAGGTTTGGTTTCATATGAAGCATAAGGATCAAAACCTAAACCTTTCTTGTTTGAGCTAACCTTAGATCGATCCGAATCATGTTCAAATTTTTTTGCCATTAGTGAAACGTTCTAAAGAATTTTGCAAGTAATCAACCTTCTTAGCAAGAGTTAAACAATTATTGCATGGAACGTCCACTTTAGCCTTTTGCTTGCGACAATTTGAGCATGAAAGAACCTCATGAGTGAGTAGATCATTAATCATTTGAGAAACTCTAGCATTTGCATCTTTCAATTTCAATTCAAGAATTGAACATTTAGAACAAGAAATTGACTCATGCAAATCATCGATTGAAACACTAGCATGTCTAACATGTTTCTCATTTTTCTTATTTTGCTCAATCAAGGAAGCATGTTTTTTCCTAAGCAAAGTGAGCTCATTGTAAATTAAGTCACATGATATGCAAGCATCATCATCAAGAATCAAAGATTTAAGTCTAGCAATTTCAGCATTCAATGATTCAACAATAAAATCATGTTTCTTGATTTTCTTATCGCGTTTATCAAGCAATTTACCAAGACGAGCAACAGCTATGGCTAATTCATCATAAGAAGGCTCTACCTCATTGAAGTCGCTGTCGTGGTCATCTTCAGTAAGGCTTTCATCACTTCTTGCCATAAGACACAAACCAGTAAGTTCACGCTTTGTTGGCGTTGTTGTGTCTTCTTCACTACTTTCCGAGTCCACATCGCTCAAATTGACTTGTTCAAGAGCGGAAAGAACTCGGTGGACAACTTTGCGGTTCAGAAAACTTCTTTTCTTATTGCTTCTGCTTGGAGAAGCTTTCTTTTTGTCGTTCATCCTGTCCTTTTCTTCTTTTGAATTTTTACCTGAAATTTTTGGACAATTCGGACGAATGTGATTGAGATCGCCACACTCGTAGCACCTAGGAGGACCACTGCCTACTCTCTTTCTCATTCTGATATTCTGCAAAGCTTTATTAAAGCGAGAAGAGAGTAGTGCCAAATCTTCTTTGGAATTCTTCAATTTGTTCATCTGTTAAAGGCGACAAGGAGGACAAAGCAAAGCTAGAAGAAGAATTAACATTTGACATGTTAGGGTTAGAGATCAAAGCAATTGATTTAGAATTACCTTTCTAGCAAGAACATCTAATTCATGAGTCTTCAACTTAGAGTAAAGAACATCTAATGTGAGTGTGCTCATGATAGTAGATTCTTGTATAGATGTTACATTCATCTCCCACCGACATGTCCAAAGCACTAAGCATTTGTCTAGCATTAGCGACATCGTCATAGCTAACCCCAACAAAGACGTAAATTGCTAAGAATTTTATTAAAGTGTGCAAAAAGTCATCTACAGACTCACGGGTTTCATCTCAAACGCATATATTCTTTTTGTAAATATCTTGGCGAACCTCTTTGTGATGTTTGATCCTTCATGATAGTCACAAAGAGATTTCCATACCTCATATGCGGATCGAAGATGAACCACTCGGTCAAGTCGCTGCGTCCCAAGCCCTGGATGATCAAGTTGCGCGCCTTGCTGTTTGCTTCAACATGTGCGCGATTGGCGTCATTGACGTTGTCGTTCTCGAGCACTTCATATGGTTTGTAGACCTTCTCCCAAATTGCAAAGTCCTGAGCTTGAATGTATGCCTCCATCTTGGCCTTCCAAAACTGAAAATCAACTCCATCGAAAACACAAGGTTTCGTCGAATATCTATCCATTGCTATGATTTCTAATCACCGCTTAAGATTAATTAGAAAAACTTTTCTCTGATACCACTTGTAGGATCGAAATATACTAATCTAGCAATCAGAGGGGGGGTGAATGATTGCGCGGAAGCTAAAATAAAATTTTTATGATTTTTGAAACACCCCAAACAAACTTAGATCGCTTAACTTGTACTCAACAGAAACCTTATTGCATCGGACCAAACTTTTACTTGTACTCCGGACCAAACTTCATGCCAAACCAAATTTTCACATGTACTACGGACCAAATTTCTACTGTAGCAAAACCAAATCAATACACTCCGGACCAAACGAGACAGACTGATATATGTTCACTAAAACTAAGATTTCTGAAGATCTAATCGTTAGATTGATATGAAATTTTAACTGTAGAAATTAGATTCAATTACAAAGCTAACACAAAAAGAATTAACTCAATCAGACTTATGGATCTGGAGTTATATTCTTTGCAAAATGACTGAAATGAAAACCGATCTAACAGCGACGGACCAAATCAAACTAGCTACGGAACAAACTCAAACAATGCGATTAACCGAAGATCCCACCGTTGGATTAGTGTGAAATTTTAACTTAAGAAACTAGATTCAATTATGAATCTAACCCAGAAAGAATCAACTCGATCGGACCTACGAATCAAAAGTTATTAACCTCGCAAGCATGCTGTGACAGATTATGACGAGAACAGACCAAACCCCAATTTCGTGATAAAACACAATCTACAAAAGATTAACCAACGAAACTTTCAGGACCCTAAGTTGATACTCTAGGAAGGTTTTGTATGGATCAAATCAATATTAAACGTGTTGAAACAAGAGAGACAATGAATCAATCTATAAAAACAAAACAGAGCCAGAACGCAAAGGAGAACAAACAGACAGCGCCAACAAAAAGGGATGAACAGTATGCGTGATCACTGTAGCATCGCGAAACACTGTAGCGCCCGTTTTTCCTTCGCTCGCCTGTCGCCGCCAGAAGATTGCCGCAAGCCAACACAAGCGCAAAGGAAAACAAAACTCTGACCGTAGAAATTGATTTGTATTTCTTTTTCTAGTCTGATTACAGTACTCCAATCAAAAGAGTATAAACTCTAAAACCTCAGCGCTCCAAAAAAATAAACAGGAGAAACCTCCCCCTATTTATACTGAGCAAACATAAGGAGATTGAATACAACTCCACTTCCCACATGGAAAGAGTTTGTATACATCTCAACTTGGCCCAACATGGTTAAAAACAACTCTTGCACGCATGTATAGCCCACATGCTGTAAATACGTGACTAACCAGCCTCCATGTGCTTGTTCTCTAGCCCGAACATTCCGCATGACATCCTTGACCACCAAGACCTCGATTCCTCTCTGAATCTAGTCCCGAACCTCAGTTACTCCATGAACCTAGTTCCGGTCCCGTCATCGACTACGTTCGCCCTCGAGCAACACCTGCACATGAATAAACAAGAAACAATTCCGAGCGCAAGTCCACGACTTGACTCAACATCAGTCTATGCAACCACTCACACGAGCGCATTGCATCATGCAAAACTATTACCATGCTATCACAAGCATATCAAGTAAACATCCAAACAAAGACATACCAAAGCACACACATGCCATGAGCACAACCACTTTGCAATGCCAATTTCATTACTAAGCCAATTTTTCAGCACATGATTTCACAATCTCCCCCTTGATGAAAACATTGGCAACACCACTTAGAATTGAACATTGGCATTCATCTCACAAGAAAATTTTTTGAAATCAAAAAGTTCTAAAATCAAAAGCCAACGTGAGAAACACAAAATCTCCCCCTTTGACAAATATGTAAAGTGAAAAACTCCCCTAGGTGAAAATAAGAAAAAAAATCTCCCCCTAAGAAGAACAATGTTAGTGAATGATTGAATAACACTTATACAAGATCATGTGCATGTGTAAAGCATGTATAAAGCTCTACAAAATTCTCCAAAATGAGCAAAATTCTCCCCCCTTGACAATGGATTCATCAAGAACACAAAAGGGAGAAAACAAAATCTTTTTTTTAGTTTGACATTTTTTTGTATGCAATGAGCATTCTAAGTCATCCACAAATGTTGCAAATTCATCACTAAGCCATGCTATCAAAAATACTTGCACCCTCAAATCTACACATAGACAATGTAGAGTAAGCATAACTAGAAATCAAGTATTATTAACAATTTATTGCATGGCATGATCTCCCTTTCTCAACAATCTCAAAACCTGAAAACATTGAATTTTTGTGCACTTTATTGATACTTGAAAAACTGATTCATTGATTGATTGCAACAATAACAATTACAAGGAATTATATGCACCATCATTCTTACTTTTCAACCATGCCAAGCAATCACAAGCTTAAGGTTTTATGGTTTCGGTCATACACAACCTCTTCCAAGTTCATATCAAAATGCAATGATAAGCAGTCTCGTAAAGAAGAAGTGCGATAGTACATAACCTTGATCTTGCATTCATCAACAATCACTCTTTGAGCTTTAGCACTTAATTTTGATAAATTTCATATTGAAAGGTATTAACTTTTATATCCTCCATAATATGAATTTCTGGTGTTGGTCAAGCAAAGGTTGGTGGTATTGGTACAGTCATCTACCCTCAGTCTCATAAATTGCTTTATGCAGGTGGCAAAAGTGAGCACTGATGTAATTCTAGATGACAACTCCGATCCAAGATTGTAACTGTTGCCAAACGGGGACGCTCTGTATACATCAACATCCAAAAGTTTGTGCAGTTCCAGCTGACGGTCAATGTTGTTGCATTACTAGTTAAGTTCTCTTCCGCATGCTTTACAGGTATATCTTAATATCTTATTCATGCTTTTGTTAGTTTCATCATATCTCCATCTCACGATTTACACACTCTCATGCCACGAGATGCACCACTGAGCTGTTCAACTTCTTTGGGTCAACACGATCATGGACACCCTAGGCGCACTAGCACTTACCACTGAACCACCTAGTGGTAACTTGACGAAGAAAGCACCGGTAGGAAGAACAGGGAAATTCATCACAAACGTGATGTGGAGGAATATTCTGGGGCAATCGTTATACCAATTCACTGTCATGTGGTATCTACAAACTCAGGGGAAATATGTGAGGCTGATACTGTCCTAAATACAATCATATTCAACACTTTCGTCTTCTGCCGGGTATGTCAGCTGTTACAGAATCCTTTCCTTTTTCACCATTGTCTCGTTAGGTTAGTAGAGGACTAGGGGCCAAATAAAAAGGGGCATAAGGGAGGAAGTCCTTTTCCATGGTTTACTACTAAAGTATAGAGAGAAAACAACAGAGGCTAATAGAGTGCGATGATGATCTTAGTATGAGTTGAATTTTATGTTTTGAACATTGGAGAGAGCAGATAACGTGACATTAGTAATTATTTACACTTCCTTTCTTTTGATATTATGGTGTCTGTTTTCGTCGCGTCCAAATGGAACGAAACAATTTTGTTAAATTTTCCCCTATATGTTTCGGTTTTGATTTGTTGTATGCTACGTAGGTGTTCAACGAGATATGCTCGAGAGAGATGGAGGAGACCAACGTTCTGAAGGGCACGTCGGAGAAGGGAGAACTCCAATTTCGCGCGTGTCCTCACTGGCACCATCATCTTCCTGTTCATCCTGGTCCAGTTCCTGGCCGACTTCGCCAACACCACACCTCTGACCCTACTCGAGTGGCTCGTCAGCGTCCTCTTTGGCTTTCTTGGGATGCCCATTGCTGCTGCCATCAAGCTGATTCCTGTAGAACCTCGTGAAGAAAACGGACGTAGAACGCCATTTATATATCGCGGTAAGCTGATCTGCGCGCCAATGATTTGTTGTTGTACATGGAGCCTATGCGCGAGAATAGCAGCACTATAATGCTTTGTGACCCAAGATTTGCATGATATCGCGAAGGAACATTTGGTGCAGTGCAATGGGTTTTCCGCATGCTCCGTATCAGCCATGCAGCAAGTCGAGCGGAGCATACAGATTATCGGCCGGTTCTGAAAAATATACCAAACGGTATATCGTGCAGTACACTAATTTCTTAGAACTGGACTTGTAAACTAGCTTTGTATTACAAATTTTCATCTGGTGTAGGGTATAATACGAGATTGTGCTTACCAGAAGTTGATTCGTTCTAAACACGTCACGTCAGTGGTTCAGTGCTCGTACATTTCAAGTAAGAGTCTGTTTGGTAGAGCTCTAGATCCCAACTTCACCTGAGATCTAAAACTTGTAGGCTAAAATAAAGTGAATTAAGTTTATATTTTTGGTCTAAAATTTGAAAAGTTGATTCATCTAAACACTCTTAATATACTCACAGATCCAGCTCTACGAATCTGGTGGAGTTAAAAATAACCAGCGAAGTCCTACCAAACACATCCTAAGTGTTAAATCACACATCGAGCTATTAGGCGGCCGAACAAACCGTGGAGAAAAGGAAAAAGTTGAAATTTACCTGGCCGGCTGGTCCAATCCAGCCCAACAGCCCATCACCACTGCTGCCTTTGTGCTCTGCATGATGTGACACCAGCTAGCTGCTCTTCCTTCCTCGTCGCCCTACTCTCAGCAAGGCTGCCCTGCCCTCCTCGCTCTCTCCTCCTCTCCCATCCCGCCACCATGTCATCTCCTCCCCGGTGTCGCCATCAAGAAATCCGACGACAGGGAAACAGCAGCAACGTTGATCAAGTCGACGGCGTGATGGAGTCGACACGGTCGATGCAGAAACAGACGTCAATTCAGCTGGGGGCGGCCTGGATCCAACCAGCCTCAACACCGCCCAGCGCTTGGACCAGCGAGGCGGCTCCACCACCCAACCTGCCAATTAGGAGCAAATCGCGGTGGCAAGCTGACGCCAAGCACCTAAGCAGCCGCCTAGGGGAACACTGACATCTACGTAGAAATTCTACAGAAGCACAAACTTTAAGTTTAAATATCTGCTAGCAAGCCTAACGAAACAAGTTGTGGCGATCAAAGACTATCCGCACAGTAAAAAGAAGAAAGTGCACTCTTCTATCCACCCGACTGAACTACATTTGTAAACCTCAAGACATCTCAGTAGTTTGCACAATCCAACAAGACTCCCAGGCACACTAAAAAAAATAATTTACCCACAGTGTTCCGCACACACCCAACTGCATCATGAGCAACTCATAGGATCTTAATGGTACAAAATTCTCTAACACTTGCAGTACCATTACACAATTCGGAGACACAAAGGAACTCAAGATTGAATAGGCTTGATCTTGAAATGGAGGTTGATAAGTGAAAACACGAAACACTTCAGATCCTGCACAGTGCACATACAAACATAAAAAAATGTTTAGGAACAGCTTTCATTTACAGGTCTACTGTGCTGTGCACAACCAAAATAGTGAAAATACTAGTTTTCTTCCGGAAGAGTTTAAACCAAATAGTCAAGAAACAGGATGGGGTTGGCACCTCCAGCTCATTACACTTTAACTCTGCACATGCCACTAATAGTTCCTTAACTGTGATCTAGAATTTATTAATATGGTCGTCCATGACATTTGTCCACTAAACAAACCTAACAGAAGATTAAGTAATGATAAAATGGTAATTGCGGTAGATGAGTTTGGTCTTTTTTCAGTAGAAAAATCAAATTAAGAATGAATGTGTATAACCTGCCATCAAAAGTTGGGCAAAATGAAGATGTTATCTTTTCCACTCAGATACCCTATCACCTCAAAGGTTTTTTAGTTTCTACATATCTTATTGTCAACTTCAGATACAACTCACAATCACCCAGTAGTTGTTTATCAAATAAAAAATTATTTCCTCAAACAAGTAATGGAACATGCAACAGATAAATAATACTTGACCTATTATGAACTCAAGAACATATTGCGTATATTCTAAGGAATCCCAATGCATCCATAAGTTTCAGTTATTTCCAGCAATAGAATAATTCCGTGTTGACATCTCGAGTAGTCTGTCAGGTTAGGAGCACTAGTAAATCAGTAGTCTGTCAGGTTAGGAGCACTAATAAATTGGTTCTGTTTCAAAAGGGCCGTTGGTGTTAGTATAAGCCTGAAAGCAAATGTCTGATATTGGGAGATAAGATTCCAAATGTGTTGATGTTGATTAATGAAGACACTACAAATAAATGGTCTATTGATAACAATAGTTCCTACAAGACTCACAAAGATACAAGTTATTTACAATTAATAGGAAATCATGCCACCTATATGCTTGGCAAAACAGCTGGGCTTTTATGTTTTAAGCATAGTGTGTTGTTTAGTTCTTCTACATGCAAATTTAAAAACCATGAGCATAGAAACAACAAAAGGAAATATTCTCTATCGATGGTAACCGGTGTTCTTAATTTAACATGGGGGTGGATGAGGAGGATATTCTGCTTTAGTGCTGCATCTTTTTTTACTCTCTAATATAGCTTGCAGTCTCGCACAGCTGAAAGACGGTAGATATTACTTGAATCATAAGATCTGGCATTTCTTAGTGTTATCGGAGACGAAGTATACGGCCTTCCACAGCACAAATCTTCTTTGAAGCTATCACAGATTGCTGGATATGGCTGCCCAGAAACAAACTAATTTTTGGGGGAATAGTTTGCTCTTGTTTTCTTTCTTGGTCACTCTTTATTTTAATAGTTTCCATTTAATTCAATTCTTTTCTTACAACCCTTCCATACAGGTTGTGTTCACTGATCAAGCCAAAGCAGAGTGAAAGACTCAGAAACGGAATAGGCTGATAGATGTCAAATTCTCAGGTTGTGTTTTTGTGCTTTGAGTTTCTGGTTTGGTAAATTGGCGGCTTGAAAACACTGCACACTAAAAAGTGGATGTGATATGGGATGTGTTATTTTGCTTACTTTAGGTACCAGGTTGGCTACAAACTGAGAAACTTATCGCCATGTTCACAAAATCATTCAAATTTGAATTTTTTAAGTAAATATTGGTATATTGCAAATGATGTTGTTACAAGCACTGGTTACTGCCAGCACAAATAGATGGTAAAGCCATAAACGGGCTTCCAGTTTGTACCAAACATCAACACTCTTAGAATAACATTCAAGTTGCTACCACTATGACTCTAGAGATGCAACAAGTCTCGCATTGAATCTATTGACAAAAGTGATACTATAATTACTGGAAGAATATCAAACAGATGAGATAAAAATTAAAATTGTCAAATATGGATGCTTTTCCATCAACCAAGCATATATTTAACTATGTAGATCCAAGGTGTGAACCTAATGCTTACATGTAAATGTCATTAACATTATAACTTATTTATAAGATGGAGCCAGTAGAACCTCTCACAAGAGAACGAACCCAAGAATATAATCCACACCACTGATGTGAAGCATAAGATGCTATCCGCCATCCTTTTTGTGTGTGTTCAGTTTAAGAAATCACGCGCCTTCACAAACAAACAAATATCTAATACGGTCTGTTCATCAGCCATGGCACGCAACACCTATGTATCAATTAGAGCGTCATAACACCCAAAGCACGGCAATCCAAGCAAGCAATAATAATTCTGAGAATTAGGATCGAATTTGGTGGGCATACCTGGACGAGATAGTAGAAGATGCGGAGGCCCTCCGGGTCCTTGCTGGTCTGGACATCGACGAGGGAGCCGATCTTGGACGTGGTGAAGGAGATATGCTCGTTCCCCATGACAATCTCGAGCTCCTGCCTGCCCACGCGGTCGGGCTCCGGCCAGTTGTTGTCGTCCTCCTTCATAATCTGTAAAATCAAGAAGGGTCCATCAGATTTTGTTAGATATGTCAGTAAACCCTAACCCTAGGCAGATTTTGTCGTCCAAGAAGGGGGGGGGGGGGGGGGGGGGTAGAAGAAGAGAAGAGAGAAGGCTAAGCTGCAAGTACCTCGGACTCGTGGATGATCCTCCTGGCCTCGCGGAGGACGGAGGGGGAGACGAAGACTTCCTTGCGGATCATTGTGTCGTTCTTGTAGTTGGAGTTGTTGGCGTAGCGGAGCTTGCCGTCGGGGCGAAACTCGAACTCGAGGAACTCGTGCCCGAACTTGCCCTTGTGCCCCACGTAGTACCGCAGGTAGAACTCGCCTTCGCCGCCGTTGCTCGCGCCGCCGCCCGTCGCCATCGGCGTAGTCTCCACGGCCGCCGCTTTTCTTTTCGCTGGGGTAGTCGCCGACTCGCCGCCTTGTTTCTCCTCTCGTTAGTTCGAAGGGTATAAATATAGCACCCATTTTACGAAGAGAATTGATAATCCATAAACAGAGAAAAGAGTTGATCTCTTATATCATAGATCATCTTCGCAATTGTTCTATTTGTTCAATCAATGCACTGTGATTGATCTACATCAATCATTAATTCATTATCATCATTCAACATGTTAGTTCTCCAAGATTGAATGAGATTTTCTATATGGATCAATCTACACTGTATCAAACTTCGATAAGTATCAAGCGATTAACAAACTGCAAGTTATACGTAATTTTGAAGTACGTGAGTTAATCTCCTCTAAACAGTTTTAAATCGTACAAATTAATTACCCAGATTAATCTAATAGGCACAATTAGGATTCTTGTTTTCTATTCATCAAACCGATCAGGAAACGCCAACTGCCGTGGAGCCGGATACAGTGGTGACTAGGGTTTAAGCCTAGCCACCAACCACCTGGGCCAAATGAGCGCGCTAATGGGCCGCTCAGCCCATTGGCATTTTTTGCCTGAAGGCCGAAATTTCTTTAGGTCGCATCATTTTGCAAAATTAGGACCTTAGGAAACAGCAAATTACAGAAATCTCATGACTACAATAATTTTTGTGTTTTAACCCCTGAATTTTGGCTAAATTATAGAATTATATTGCGGCTATGGCAATTTTACATTTTGGACATGAAGTTTTTGGTAATTCCAAAAATAATCAATAAATTCAAAAAATTTATATTAAATCCTAGAAACTGAATTTATAGATATATGGGCTTTTGTAATTTTGTTAAACCTTAGACATATCACACGTATATGCTGAATTTATTTTATATTATTTTCGTAATTCTAAAAATTGCCCAGTAATTAGCAAAAAATTGTGAAAATGTTAGGAAAATTCTAGATAATTATCTACATAATAGATATAGTCCAAGCCTTACTTATTCAAGAGTGAACATGCAATATATTGATTTTACCAGTAATAAAATTCAATTTTGCATGAATATAACATAAGATATGTCAGACATCGCAAAGAAGGAATTTGTCGAGCCTGCCCTGAATAGCAGCAATTACCTAACCTAGACAATGGATGCCAAGATTAACCTTATAGCTCGATCTCTTGAACCTGCTATTACCCAGCCTGAAGCTAGCGCCCCTGCTCTTCCTAAAGCCGCCAAGTGTGCGGCTTTGCATTTCCTAAGGCACCATTTCCATGCGAACCTAGAAGTCGAGAATTTGATGGAGGAGGACCCGCTGGCACTATAGAATTCACTGAATGAATGCTATGAGTAGCAAAGAACCATCTTGCCGCTAGAAACACAACACGAATGGACTCTACTACGCTTCCAAGACTATAAAACCTTGGCGGTATACAACTCCACCATGAGCAAGCTTGTCTCCAAACTATATTTCTGCAACCAAAAAGTTACAGATGCTGAGATGATAGACAAGATATTATGCACCATCCACCCTAATATGAGGATACTACAGCAATAGTACCGTCATACCAATTGCCAGAAGTACTCTGAGCTTATCTACACTTTGCTAGAAGCATAAAAAAATGATGAACTCTTAATGAACAATCATATTTTTTCCCAACGGGATACAAGCAATGCCCAAAGTGCATGCCAATACTCAACAGGCTAGCAGTAGCCATGACTGGGAAAAAAGCCAAAGACATAAAGGGAGAAAATGGAAGAATGGTACAGAAGGGAAGAGGCAAGTCCTAGTGGAGAGGTAAAGGTAAAGGGCCGGAGAGCTTCCAGAAGCGAGACTCAGCCAACAAAGTCGCTTACCCTGCATAACCCTGCTTTAGGTGTGGATGTACGGCCATTGGTCATCAACTGCCATACTCCAAAGCATTTGGCAAACCTTTACATGCAATATACTGAAAAAGTCAAAAAGACCTAAGGGAATAATATTAAAACACACTTCACTGTTCAATCTATTATTGACACGGACACTCAGAAGTATGATGATATGGTTCTTGATCCTACAGAGAAGTTCCAAAAGGTCCTTCTCGGATATGAAAACACACACATGGACAAGGATGATCTTCTTTGTACTTAACTCGAGGAGTCTCAAAAGGAATCCTTCATTTTGTTAAGTCAATGTTACGTATTCCTTATGAGTCTCCTTATCAATTTAGTCCTAGTTCTCCAATGAACATTGATCTACACTCATGTTGAGCAATTATGATTTAAAGTTAAATAAATTATTATTTCCTAGGACATTTGGTTCATTTAATGTGCTATGTTTGTTCTATATTTTACAATATGTTCCTGATGTTACAATTGTTTGATTGCTAAATCATACTTCTAATATAGAACAATGTATAATCTAATGTCGGAGGGGGAAATATGTTTTGTAGACAGTTGCACCACAAATCCATTCTTAAAGAAACTAAATATTTCTAGACTTTAACTAAGAAAACTAAAAATATTATGACCATCTTCGAAAGCGATACCCTCATTGTTGGCGCTAGAAGAGCCATCATAATTCTTTCTATAGGTACTCATATAATAATAGGTGATGCTCTCTTGTATCCTAAGTCCAGCCGTACTCTATTAAGTTTTAAAGATATCTGTATGAATGGTTTCCATATGGAGATACAAAATGAGGATGGTACAGAATACCTACTCATGACTAAGTTTAATGGGTGCAATAAATGAGTGGTTGAGAAACTTCCTTCAGTCTCAAGATTATACTATACGTATATAAAACATGAAGTTTATGTTGCGATGAAGACAATAATTAAAAACCTAGAAATATTTAAGATCTGGCATGGTTGACTGGGTCATCCTGGGTTAAATATGATGAGAAAAATCATCAATAATTTTACTAGCCATTGCATAAAAACTACTGACTTCTCTAGATCTAAAGACTTCTTATGCCCTGCTTGTGCGAAAGGAAAGCTCCTAATTAGACCCTCTTATCTGAAAGTTGGGAAAGAATCACTGAGTTTTCCGAAGATAATTCAAGGTTATCTACTGGGAACCATGCTTTCGCTAAATTAATTGTCAAAATTATTAAATTAAGATCCACCTTTCCAGATGAAAGGATCGAGTCCATCCGAATGGACAATGCTAACAAGTTTACCTCAAAGACATTTAATGATTATTGTATGGCTCTAAGTATTAATGTAAAGCATTCAATACCTCATGTACACACTCAAAATGGCCTTACAAAATTATTAATTAAAAGAATAAAACTTATTACCAGGCCACTCTTGTAGAATTGTAGGCTATCCACTAATTGTTGGGGCCACACAGTGCTAAACGTTGCTATATTATTTCAACTCGGACCAATTGTATACCATAAAACTTTCCCTATGCAGATAGTGCGTGGGAAAGAGCCAAGTATTGTCTATCTATGGAAATTTGGCTATGTTGTATATATGCTAATTTCACCACCACAATGTACAACTATGGACCCTCACCGGAAGTTGGAGATCTATGTAGGTTATGAATCTCCATCAATTATTAAATACCTAGAGCCAGTGATAGGGGGTCTGTATATGACTCGATATGTTGACTGTATTTTTGATGAGGTCAATTTCTCGCCATTAGGAGGAGAAAAATACCATAATAAAGAATGCTAGGAAAAAGATTGGAATATCACAGGCATTTAGTCCTTAGACCCACGCACTAAAGAATCCAAACTTGAAGTTCAAAGGATAATAAATCTGCAACAAATAGCTAATAATCTGCTAGATGCCTTCACTAATCATAAGAGAATAACAAAATCTCATATACCTGTAGTAAACGCACCAGAAAGACTGAAAAATATGTTAGAAGGATATTGAATCCACTCTTACCCCCACATGACAAGAAGAGGGGGAGATCTATGGGCACACAGTACTCAATTCCATAGAGACATCCGAGGAAACAAAGAATCGAATAAGTGAGAACACTACTCAAGACAGTGGAAGAACCTTAACCTAATGATGAGAAAAATGCATGAAGTGAGCCATCCTGAAGATGGTAACTCTAGCGAATATTTGCATGCACCATCTGAAGCTGAGAAGTCGGAACACCCAAACTCCATTATCATGGGAAATCACGAGAAGCTGGAAAAAATTAATGTAAAAATTTCCAGTAATTATGAGGATTCAGACGAGTTGTATAAAAGAAAGATTACAATTGTCGACATATATTTTGCCTCAAAAATAGCCAAAACTCTTGATTTGGATCCATAACCAAAGTCTTTGGTAGAGTGCCAAAAGTGCTTAGATTGGGCCAAATAGAAAGAAGTAATTGATTCAGAATTACTCTCAATTAACAAAAGGAAAGTATTCGGTCCTGTTGATCGAACACTTCCTAAAATGCTCCCTGTAGAATCAAAATGGGTTTTCATCCGAAAACATAAATGAAAACAACTAAGTTTGAGATACAAAGCGAGACTTGTAGCACAAGGGTTTGCGCAAAGACCCGTCATCGATTACGATAAAACATACTCTCCAGTGATGAGTGGATTAATGTTCCAATATTTAATATTGCTGGTAGCTAGCTTGAACTTATCAATACAGTTGATGGATGTAGTGACCACATACATATATGGTTCACTAGATACAGATATTTATATGAGAGTGCATGAAGGAGTTAAAATTCTAGATCCTAATAAAAGTAATCGTAACATTATAGCGTCAAACTACAGAGATCACTATATGGATTAAAATAGTTGAGGAGAATGTGATACAACAGACTTAATGAGTTCCTCCTAAAGAAAGGTTACTCCAATAATAATGATTGTCCATGTGTGTTCATAAAGAAGCCCTATAATGGATTATGTATCATCTCAGTCTATATCGATGATTTGACTATCATCAGAACCACATAGAACACAAAAAGAAGCAAGTTCTTACCTTATGACGGAATTTGAGATGAAAGATTTGGTTAAACCAAATATTGCTTAGGCATGTATCAAGAACATTTTCCAGAAGTAATCTTTGTACACAAGCCTACCTATAACAAGAAAGTATTGAAATTTTTTAACATGGATAAATGTCATCCTTTGAAGACCCCAAGGTAGTAAGATCCATTGAAGTGGATAAAGACCCATTCAGACTGAGGATAGAAAATGAGGAAGTCTTAGGACCTGAAGTTCCAAACTAAAGTGCCATATGAGCACTTATGTATCTTGCGAATTGCACCAGGCCTAATATTGTATTCACAGTAAATTTGCTAGCGAGACATGGCGCAGCTTCAACCAAAAGGCATTTGGCTGGTGTCCAGACTTTACTCAAATACCTCCAAGGTACACAAGATATTGACTTATTTTACCAGAAGGACCAATACTTAACTATGGTGGGATATATAGATATTGGTTATCTGTCTGATCCCCACAGTATCAAATCTCAGACTAGGTTTGTATTTCTATATGGTGGTACAGCTATTTCTTGGCGGTCTTTTAAGCAAACCTTGGTAGCTACCTTTACCAACCACTTAGATATTATAGCATTATATGAAGCTTCACGTGAATATGTTTGGCTAAAACGTGTGATTAGCCATATCTAGAAGTTATGTGGAATTAACACCGTCGATACCCTATAATTATCTATGAAGATAATGTTGCTTGTGTTGCATAAATACAAATGGGTTATGTAAAGAGCAATATCACAAATCATATTATCTCTAAACTTTTCTATCCTCGTGAACTCCAGAAGAATGGTGAGGTTAAGATCATGCAAACTAAGTTATGTGAAAATTTGGCTGCTTTATTCACTAAGTATTTGCCATCATCTAGTTTTCAAAGATGTGCTTGTGGTATTAGCATGAGATAATTTAGAGATATGTAGAGTTCAGAGTAAGTAAATTCCTGAACCATAACCCTTAGTATGATTATGAAGATACTACCATAATCTAAAAGATTATAAGTTATACTCCTTTTCCCTTAATGAGTTTTCCTGAAGTTCACTCACATGAAAGTCAATGTATTCTTTTCTCCATCCTTTTTTCCCACTGGGTTTTTGGAAAGAATTTTTGATTAGGCATATATATTACACTATATTCATCCAAGGGGAAGTGTTGATATATAACCGAACTCTTGTTCTTGGTTGTTAAGATATATCTGAATTCTTGTTTTTAGTGGACGAATTATGAAACTACCCCTGAGAGGTTATAGGTATAAATATAACACCTCATTCATTGTTCAAGATAATTGACAATCAATAGAGAGATAAAATAGTTAATCCCCATATATCCTGTATTCATCTTTATGATTGTACAAGTATTTCTTGGCGGTCTTTTAAACAGACCTTGGTAGCTACCTTTACCAACCACTTAGAGATTATAGCATTGTATGAAACCTGAATATGTTTGGCTAAAACGTGTGATTAGCCATATCTAGAAGTTATGTGGCATTAACACCGTCGATACACCCACAACTATCTAGTGAAGATAATGCTGCTTGTGTTGCATAAATACAAATGGGTTATGTAAAGAGCAATATCACAAAGCATATTGTCCCTAAACTTTTCTATTCTTGTGAACTCCAGAAGAATGGTGAGGTTAAGATCATGCAAACTAAGTTATGTGAAAATTTGGCTGCTTTATTCACTAAGGATTTGCCATCATGTAGTTTCCAAAGATGTGATCATGGTATTGGAATGAGACAGTTTAAAGATATGTAGAGTTCAGAGTGAGTAAATTCCTGAACCATAACCCTCAGTATGATTCTGAAGATACTACCATAATCTACAAGATTATAAATTATACTCTTTTTACCTTAATGAGTTTTCATGAAGTTCACTCACATGAAGGCCAATGTACTCTTTTCTTCATCCTTTTTTCCCACTGAATTTTTGGAAAGAATTTTTTATTAGGCATGTATATTACACTGTCTCTACTACTTCTAATTACGACTTGGTGGCAACGGTCCATTCTCCATACCCTCTCTTTCCTTCTATTCGCTCAGCACGCCCCCACCCCCTTTTTCTTCTGTTCGCTCAGCCCGCCTCCCACCCGATCCAGATTCCCTCTATTTATGGAAATATTACTGATCGCATCTCCTTAAAATGGAAGGATTTTATTCATATCTCTTATAAATGAAAGAGTTTCCTCATCATATCCCGCTTGGATGGAATGGCATACTCACCATATCCCATAACATGAAAATCCTATTTCATTGTATCTCATTTGGATGGAAATGCAGATATTAAAAGGCAAGAATTGCATAATCAAATCACGTGCCAATCCCGGAGATCACAGGGCACCATATCGTAGAGGCTGAGCACTCACACGCCTGGCTGCCCCCTCCTCCACCTATAAAAGACCACCTTCATCTCCATCGTAGAGGATATACGAAGAGACACAGGAGGAGACAGAGGAGAGGAAGGCTCATACACACACAAGAGAAAGAAGCAATACAAAAGATTCAAGGGGGCGCAAGAAACGATATGGAAGGAGGCTATAGCAATGGCTCCTTCTCTACTTTTTTTAAGACAGCTAAAGTTGTGATTAAATTATGAGGATAAAAAACAAAGTTTAAAGTTACAAGATGCAGAAGACTGCACTCGAGACAAAAGGGGAGGAGAAAAAAAAGAAAAAAGACCAAATTCTTTAAAATTACCGTTGTACTATCATGTTGAGGCTTTTTAAAATTATACTAGAATGAATGATTAACTGATAATTTGAAGCACTCTTAAGTAGCTAACAAGTTCGCTTCATACATGTCTTTCTCATCAACCAACTTGGCTGTTACTTTGAAAAACTTATCTTAATAAAGTTGTTTGAGAATTTTCGTAGCAACGCACGGGCACTTAACTAGGATTCATATATACAACCAGACTCTTGTTCTTGGTTGTTAAGGCATATCCGGATTCTTGTTTTTGATAGGTGAATTCTAAAACTACCCCTAAGAGGTTATGGATATAAATATAACACCCCATTCATTGTTCAAGATAATTGACAATCAATAGAGAGATAAAATAGTTAATCTCCATATATCCTCTATTAATCTTTATGATTGTTCTATTCGCTCGATCCATGTATTGTAATTAATCTACGGCAATCATTAATATTCATGATGACTAATTCTTTACAGAAGTCGATTCGTTCTAAACACGTCGCGTCAGTGGCTCAAACGCTCATAAACTTCCGAGTGTTCCACCGCACACGGCTACTCTTTACTGACGATCCCTCGGTTGCTCATTTGATTTGTAAGATGCGCAATTTTCCTTCAGGATAGCATGCAAGTTTGTACTAATGGTTTCTGTCACGTGGATGTTTACAGTGGCAACAAAGTTACACAGGGTACTACTACAAAATACTTTGCCTACAACACATTCCATCCTGCGTTCCCAAACTCTAGTGAGGTAAAAAAAGGTGGCTGCTTCTCGAATCAAGAAACGCAGACTTCTCTAAGTTGGTAGTGCATTACTTGCCAAGTTAACTTTCCCCAGCATCAGTCAACTCACCTCATCTTATAACAGTATAGACATCGTCAAACGTCAGAGAGAACTGATCTTATCAATGCTTTTGCACTCTCCAGTTGCTGCCTCGAGCCCTCGTCATCAACAAGATCCTCCCTAACATGCTTGTCGATCTCGAAGAAATTCCCGCGCAGGGAGTCATGAGTGAGCTGCAGCTTCCCGGAGCCTGAAGCGTTGCTCCGGAGCAACCTGGCACAAACGAAGCGCGTCAAGCCTAAGACGACGCGGTACTCCGCTCTCTGCAGCGCCATCCGGAGGGAGGACAGCAAGACGCCACCTACAGAATCCAGGATTCGCGGGCTACCTTTCTTCAGCAGGATCACCATCATTTCTGCTAGCTTTCTGGATGACGGTGAGTCCTCAGGTTCGCTGCCCTGCTCGCTTTGATCATCCTGCCTAAGTTCTTCAGTATCAAGCAGCTCGTTCTTGGCCAGGGCGGCGACCCACAGTGGCAAGTCAGAGTCACCCAAGTTGCACATGTTGTTAGCCATGTCATTCTGTGGTCCAATCAACCAGCGGCATCCAAGACCCAATATGAGAACTGGTAGCCACTGCTTCACAACAGAAACTAAACTGAGAGCATATCTCGAGCCTGCAAAGGATTCAACAGAAGGTAAAAGATCAAGAAGATTATTGGCAAGGAGGAAAGCCTCCTCTGGGGGACTCGCCGACTCAGTTGAGCTTGCCAGAACCAAATGAAGTAGCTTGGCTGCGTATGTTAAGGAACTTCGTAGAAGCAACAGTATGTCTTTCAGATCATCCCCCTTGAAAGATGAGCTCTGCTCCTGGAGCCTTTTGATGGCTGACACTGCATATTTTGTGTAGGACGATGCAAATTTGAGACATCTTGCTTTATCATCAACGACCAGCTTGATGGTTGTTGTGTCGACAATAAACTTAAGAATTGAAGTGCCAAGTATGATGACATTAATTGTGCCTTTCACAGCATTTTCTGCACAAGATGCATCACCCACTTATTTACAAGGAATTATGTAAAATTCTGCAGGATTGATAACAATATAAACAGACTATGATGACTACAAACGGGAAATTTTCTTGTTAATTACATTCTTTTGGATGCTTTCAGAATATCAGGTAAACACGAATACGAGATTCAGTTCAAAGAGGTTTCCGCATCAAAAACTGTACAATTTTGATGCAGCTATACCTTCAGGGGCTCCGTGCTGCTGCTGTTTTTGCCGTGCAGATTTCTTATTCTCGTTCAACTTTGATGATGACTTGGTGGAACCAGTGACAGATCCATTTAAGAGTTTGTCAAAACAATTCAGCAGATGATCCAGTGAGTGATTGACAGTTGCTAACTGACACAAGATGAAATTTACTATGAGCATTTATTCAAAATAAAATTACTATGACAATGGCATAATACTGAATACAAAAAGTACTGAATAATATTCACATAACCCACAGAGAGCTACCTAAAATAACAGAAGTGCAATAAAGAAATCTTGGTTCCAGTTTCCCATTAAAGTATCGACAAGGTGACTACTATTTATCAACATTTCAGTGGCAACTGTCAAAGATACGAGGTATTGTGGAACTGCGGTAGTGAACTCACCTCAGAGCAGCTCATGTCAGTTTGATCAACATCCTGAAGAGCACTATACATAGCCAAACTCAGATAAGCCAACACAGGTGCAAGGTCTAAAGAATCAAAATGCAGGCATTGCTCAATGTACACTTGAGAAATGACCTTCAGAGACGAAAATGCAATTTCTGAATAAGAAGATTGTAGAAAGGCATTTCTCATTTCCTCCGATTTTAGTAGGACATTGATCTGCCATGCTGCCCCCACTACAGCAGCAAGCTCTTCATTTTTCAAGATGACTGATTTTGATGGCCTCTTTCCAACAACATGGTCAGACCTTGCTGGTGTTTTCTTAAGTGACTTCCCTTTCTTCCTCTTTGAAGATGAAACTGGACACAGCGGAGGTGAAAGTTCATAGATCTCAGCAAAACCAGAGGCTTTAGATTGCAGAATATTTGTTAGTGCTTCAAACATTTCATCAGACCAGCCACTCAAAAATACCAACTTATGTGCACCAAGCACTGCTTGGCATTCATCTTGCATGGAAATCGCAGCAGCATTCACAATTATATCCATGCATTCGTCGTGCAACACAGATAGACCATCAGGTGATACCACTGGAGCCATACTTAGAAGGGCAGCCCGGGCACCCTCAGATACTGTGGTTCTAAAGAGCAACTTCAACTTGACATTTGCAAAGAATTCTCTCAAAGCAGTCAAACTAGAGCACTCATCAGATAAGCTTTTTATTAGATTGGCCGAAGCAATTACAAGACCATCAGTCTGCTCTGAGTTCAGTCCTGTTGGCGACAATGCCAGAGTAATAGAGACTTTGATCAACTCAACAAGAGTCCTTGGGGATGATCCTTCGGATAGAGCAAATTCACAAAACCTTGCCCCAGCTGTTGGTGACCTCTTTATGAGTGCAATGCAGCGAGCGCATGCTTCTTTCAAAGTCAACTTCGATGGAAAATAAGAAGGAATGAGAAGCTTTGTAATTTTTTGAGCAACACGGGGATGATCATTTGCAAGCGAAGATAATAAAGTACCCAAACCAATAACCTGCAACAGAAAATGGCATATAAATGGTCCTACCGGAAGGTATCAAAATATAAACTAGCATGTGTGCTCAAACTGAAAAACTATAGATGCAAAGGTTACTTAGGTTACAGTGTAAATCGAGATATGCATGCAATGACTGTGTACCATACCTTATTGAATTGGAAAGATCGAAAATCACGAATAGCTAAAAGTAGATCTACAGCAGCAGCTCTGACTGATAAAGCAGGATCAGAGACCATGTCACTTAATCTTGGGAATAGAACTTTCAGGATGTCATGACTTTGTGGATTGTCAAGCAAATATATCAGACCATTTAGTGTTGACAGACGAACTTCATTGCAAGAATCTTTGGACATATCATCAACAATTTTACTCAAAAATTTTGAAATAGTTGGCGAAGGAATAACTTCCCAAAACTGGTTAAGAATACGACAGAGTCCTTCAACTGCAACTGTCCGTATTTCTGGGCAGTCATCCATGAGAAGTTTGTCTAGCAAGAAAAACTGCTTCTCTAGTAGAGGATCGTTGACATCCTTTGTCACATCCGGGTCTTCAAGGGGAAACAAATCTAATAGAAGATGCAAAGCATTGTAACGAACATTAGAGTTCGCAACCTGTCAAACAGTAGTCACGTCAGATAAACCAAAAAATTGTTCAAAACTTAAAGTGTTGCATATCTAGACAAATATATAAATTCAATATACATTGCAGTGTATTATGTATGTTCTATATATCAAGTTGTAAAGTAAAGAGTGAAACAAACAACTCATTAAGAATTTTCAAGGAATACCAATCAACTTAAAGTATTCACCAAATATAACTTTTATAAGGAATAGAACTTGGCCAACGTTCTAAACGGATGATAAGTTGCAATTTCCCTTTCATAGAGCATAAACACTGTGACAACTGACCAGTAATGCAGCTTTGTGTGTGGATTAGCTATTTAAAAGTGGAAATGTGCATGATATTATATAAATAGAATCAGCATAATAGAATATTGCTATTCAATATTCATTCATTCAATCATTGTATCATATGTTCATGTGCATTGATTTGGACAGGACAGGAACATGATACATATAGTAGCACATTATTAGAGATCTATGTTAGGGATCGATGCACGGCAAAATAACTGGAGACAGATTTAACGTGGAAAAACCCTTGAGGGAAAAAAACCCACGGGAAACAATCTACTATAATGCTTCAGATGACAATGCATTCTAGTCTTTCATACCCTTTGTGTTTTTTCGCACTACAAGTGTTTGGCTTGACTGTTCCAGTCTTCCTTGTTCAATAGTCCTTTGGACTTTTAACGCACTTGTATTCTTCTTGCTTAATTACCTTTCAGGGTTTTTTTTTAAAACAATTTTGTTATAGATCTTGAGTTAAGGGGAGGTTTGTTGGAGATAACTCAATATCTTTAACTACCATATCTATTGGTTCTATCCATAGTTTGTTAGATGTCAAGTCTTCTACAACTAGGACTCTTTAGCTATATAAGCCAACCCCCTGTACTTGTAATCTTGAAGCATAATAGTAGATTGTTTCCCGTGGTTTTTTCTCGTAAAGGTTTTTTCACGTTAAATCTGTCTCCAGTTATTCTGCCGTACATCAAACCCTAACAAATGGTATCAGAGCCCTAACAATCTAGAGTATCACAGTACTGAACAATTTCATTTTGTCCAGAAATCTAACCATTGTTAAGAATTGTGTTCTGAGCACCCTATTGTGGGAAGTTAAACAGCCTAACAAACTATGCTAAAACAAATAGAACAGATGCTTATGTGGAATTGTGGACACGTGCTGAAGTTTAGACTTATGTGGCCAATTAAGTACTATCATCATTCATCGCAAATTTACTTGAACTGTAACTTCATCTACTACACAGCAAACATTTCAAGTGATTGCTATTTACTAGCACTATGTATTGTACTCTCTTCCCTCATTAATCCATTCGTAATGAAAGTAGCAGCATACTGACACTAGCCACATACACTGCCACCATAGAAGAATAAGACAAGGCACATACCTGCAGCGACCGGAAGAGCACAGGCTCTGCAAGCCTGAACACCAGTTTTTCAACTCCAGCCACCGCCCTCTGCTCCACGAACGCCCACAGCACCCTCCTCGCCGCCTTGGCAACCTCCTTGCTGCCGGCGTGCACAGCAGCCTCCATCATCCCCTGTAGAAACCCCTCGCCGACCTCCCCCCTGACCCACCCCCCGTCCTTCCACGCCCTGAACACCACCTCGCCGTAGGCCACCAACGCAGCCCGCTTGACCCCCATCATCCCCACCTGCGCCCTGACGAGCTCCAGACCCTCCCTGGCGAGCCCCTCGCTGACCCCGAGCACAAGCGCCAGGAGCTTCCTCCCCTCTTCGGCCTTTAGGAAGAGCGGCGACACGAAGCAGCGCAGCAGGAGCATCTTGAAGTCGGAGATGCTCTCGTCGGCGTAGTCGAGGAGAGGCAGAGCGTCGCGGAGCGCGAAGAGGCGGCGGAGGAGCGGCCTGGCATTGGAACCGGAGGTGAGCGCCTGGGAGAGGAGGTAGGGCAGGGTCTGGGCCACGAGCGCCTCGCGGCCGGGTACGGGGGCGCGCCAGGCGAGCTCGAAGCAGGCGGCGGCAAGCGCGGCGAGGGGCGGGTCGTCGGTGGAGAGGAGGGCGAGGCGGTCGTGCAGGAGCGCGAGAGGGCGGACGAGGTCGTCCCAGCGCGGCGGGTGAGAGGGGTGGGTGAGGAGGAGGTGGAGGAGGACGGCGGCGGCGCGGGGGAAGAAGCCGGACCCAGGGTCAGAGGAAAAGGTTGACGCTAGGGTTTGGGGGAGGGAGAGGAGGACGGGGTGGGAGGCTGGGAGAGAGTGGAGGAGGTGCTTGAGGCGGGGAGGGGCTTTGAGAGTGGCGGAGGCGGCGGTGGAGGGGAGGAGGGTGGCGGCGAGGGCGAGGAGTTCGGCGGCAGAGGAGGGGGCGGGCTCGTCGGCGGCGGCGGAGGCCGGGGCAGTGCGGCGGCGCGCGGGCGGCATTGCGGAGGTGGTATGGCGAGGTTTCCTGGTGGGGTTTGAAATGGAACAGAGGGAGAGCGATTTGGGGGAAATTTTGGGAGGGAGAGGCGAAGGCTGAGAGCGGGTGTGATCTGGACTTTTGGAGGAAGACGAGGACAATTTAGTGAAAAGGTCAAACGGACAGCACGGCACGCCCATTTAAATTGCGGCACAATCCATTTAGGCGCGGTTAGTTAATGGGCTTGCCGTATCAGAGCCACGGCCCAAGCACGGCCTGGGAGCCAGTGTCGCCACGGCCTGAACAGGCCGATGGGACAAGATGGGCTCATTTGGGGCTAAAAATTAGAAGAAAAAAAATGAAAAGTTGAAAAGTTTGAAAAAAAAAATGCAAACAAAATTTGAAAAAAAATCTAGAATAATTAGAAAAACTCAAAAAATGTAGACAAATATTTTAAAAATCTATATAAATTAAAAAAACTAAACAGGCCATGCAAGACCGAGCCGTGTCGTGTCGGCCCGGCGGGCCACGATGACAGCCCAAGCACAACCTAGACTATTGGGCTGTTCCCACAGTATCTGACCGCCGGCCGCAGGGCGGCCCAGGCCCATTTGACCATCTCTAGACGAGGTTGTGGTGGCTTGTGGTTATCGGTTGCGCCCCTGCGTGGGCCAGCTCTACACGTGAGAACCCAGCCTAGATGGGTCGAACTGGTGAGTCTCCCGTTGTCCGTACATACACCGAGCACTAATTAATCCACTTGTATCAAGGGACGTGTACAAATGACTAAATCGTCCTCTTTCGTTGCTTACTTATTGTTCTTAGATGATGTGTATTACTCTATTCCACAATAATAAATAATATTAGAAATAACAAATGGTACGAGTATGTAAAAGAAAAAACAGTTAAAAATTATCTCGAAATTGTAGAATGACATGTATTTAGAGCCTGTTTGGTTCATAGCCAACAGAAAACTTACCAAATTTTGGTGTTACCAAATCTTGGGCATTATAAAAATTTTGGTAAAACTGGAGTGCTTGGTTGGAGCCAAAATAAGTTGCCAAACTTTGGTATTATCGTTACCAGTTGTTTGGTTTGGAGCCAAATAGATTTGCCAAACTTTGGTAAAGTTATTGGCTACTATTTGGATTGGAGCCAAAATAGGATGTGCTAACTCTACCAATAAAGAGGTGAGGTTGCTTCCTCTCACATAGTTTTGCATACATGATCAGCACAAGATAATAGGATATGAATGATGGCTTTTTTACATTAGCTATATTTAAAGATGACGACGAAGGACTCCATTACAACAACATCCTAATTAGATCCAAATCCAGTTATCCAGCAGCAGATATCACAGAAAAAACATCAAGCTAGTAGCATAAATTGGAGTTTGTCATGGACTACTAGAGGTTCAAGGCTACAAAAGGAAGCTGAGAAGCTAGCAATCAAGAACAGAGATAATTCATTCCCCCCTAGCTAACTGAAGTTCTAGGATCTTGAGCTGGGAACTTTATTCAGCAACCATGAGTGAGACCGTATGATCTGAATATCTGACGATACATGCATTCATCAGTCCTCTTCTAGACTTCCAATGACGGCTGAAGCATCCACCACGGCAAGCCGTCATCGCTACTCGTCCGATCAAGCGGCACTGTAGCTGACTCGCTGCCACTGCGGTTTGATGGCTGGGTTTCAGACTCTCAGTTGCAGTGAAGGAAATGAAGAAACAACATGTCAAGCATTGGAGACGTGAATGGATGGATGGATGCTTACCAGAAGTTCAGATTGGGAAGGGAGGCAGCTGCAGCAATGCAGATGGGAGCAGCTGCTTTAGTGGAGGAAGCTGTACCGTTCTTGTGCATGGATGCCTCCAGTTCAGCCTTCTCTTTTTCGCATGAACGAATTAACACAAGGATTCTTTTCAGTTGCATTGATTGATTTGATTCTAACCACAAAAATCATATGCATTGGTATGTGACTGAAAATTAGGTAAACTTTATGTGGCATGAGTAGGGAGCTTTTACCTTCTCCAGAATGCTGTTTTGCTCCATCAGAAAACTTTCCTGGAAAAAAATTAGTAAAATCCCGAACCTGTGAGTACTCTCATCAGAAGATGAAAACCTGACCTACAAGTTCAAGAATCAAAATATTTAAACATTTGCCCCATCAGGCCATTAGTATCTAACTATCTACTAGCATCAAGAAGATAAAGGTTTTTTCCCCACCTATTTACAAGCTTATATGACTAATGCATTGGTTCAAACCACATCATCAGGATTCTGGACAATATGTAGGTATACAAGAACCACTTGTATCACTGTCAGTAAATAATCCAGTTGAAACCAAAATGATTATTTGCCATAAGTGACTCTGTGCACAACTTTTACAGTAAATAGAGGCCTTAATTGATTTGTAATTACCCACTACTTTTACAATACACAACTGCAATGTTAGAATATATATTGATCATTAAAGAATATAAAGCGATATTCATAGCTTCAGAGGATTATACCTTTCCCATTCCTACCTCCAGCTCAGGGTACTCTTCAATCGCATCTCCTTCAGATAACAAATATCTCTCATATCGTTCAAGGATTATATCCATGCTGTTGAAAGAAATAAGAAAATTGATTCAACAAAATTTGAAATAAAAAAACACATTACTTAAAATACGCTTTCTACCATCCCTAGCTTGAAGAAGTGCTTGTTCTATTACAGGTGGCAAAACTACAAGACAAATGCTTGATCATCTGTAGTCACTAGTAATTACTACCTTGATGTCCATTTGGAAAGCAGTTATACCATTTTCATTACCAGCAACCTGCAACCAGCGAGTACGAATGGCTGCAGGGGTGTGGTATTGGCACACATTTCTGGTGCTTGCCCTAATTCTTGCTGATCATCTTGGGTGCCATTGTCTGGGTAGTAGAGTAATTAGTTAACTTCCATTAAGTGACAGGGATTGTAGCTGTGTATTGCAAGCTTGGACTAGCTGATGATATTAGTACTGCAAAGATGTATTGGCATGATCCCTTATCAAGAAAACCTTATGTATTGGCAGCTATGGTGCGAAGAGAGAGGAGCTTTTCTTTTGTCTGCATCATCAAATAATCACAATGCATCAAGTAGCTTTCGAGACAAATTGCTTCCTGCTGTGACAAATTGCTTCCAGCAACAGAGAAGCATTTGGGGATATATAGAACAAGTATGAACATCAAGTAGGCATGGGGAACGAAATCAGTGCCCAACAACGGCGAGTATGAATGGGAGAATAGCCAAACAGGATCAAATCCAAACCTCCCAGCAATATTGACTTGTAACAGCTAGATCTACCAACAACTACCACAAATCCAACTAAATAATCAAGCCAGTGAGCTACTATTGGGCGATTTGGACTCCATACCATCGGTTTGCGCGGGGAAGACGAACCCGAGCTGATGGAAAGGAAGAGGATGGGAGACATCGCCGGCGTCACCGCCGTCGCCGTTCCCTTCGCACCCGGCTGTGGACGGAGGGCAAGCCAAGGCGGCTGTGGAGTGAGGGGAGCACGAACCCTAGTGTTTGCGGTGAGGGGAGCACGGCTAGTTGGCTGCGCCAAAATATTGGTGGACCATTTCGGCGCTCGCGAAATGGCCAGGACTTCAGCAACGATCGTGCTGGCCGTTACCAACTTACCAACAAAGAAGGCGAGCCAAAATTTGTTAACATTCAAACGCTGGCCAATTTCATTGGTATTACTAATTTTTGGAATGGTTTATAAGGGTAATGAACCAAACAGTCCTTTAGAAACAAAATTTGAAAGCTAGACTAGAATCACATATGTTCAGGAACGAAAAGATTTTAGATTTCCTTAGTATGTTCTTTTTTTTCTAAAATCAATTTGTTCTAGATTTTATTCTTATCATGTGAGTTTTCAGCCGGATTTTGTTTACCCTTGATGGATTTTTATCATATTGTCTCACTTGACGATGATTGCGATGCCTAAGTTAGAGATCGACATCGGGTCAAATTGGGTGGAAATAAACCCCTCCTACTTGCGTTCGATGATCAACACTGCTACTAAGGGTTAGGTCATACTACCACTTGTAGTTTACCACTTCTCTCACACCTTCTATGTGGTCACAAACGGTTGCTCACTTTATAGAACAGTAACAAACCCTATATTACATCAGATGTCGCTGAAAAAAACCAAATAGGTCTTGAAACCTCTTCTCAAAATACCAATATGACAGGGTGAAAAGCAGGTTGGCACAAAAAGAAATTCCTCAAAATATCCAAATTACTATTAGCGCTACCCTTCTTCCTCCTCCTTTTCCAACGATAATTCATCCTCCTCGTGCTTGTGTTAGGAGGAGAAATTGTAACCACATGTTTAGAAAGTTGAAATTAACCCGGCCGTATGATATTTCACCGTTAACAAGCCGCTCAGTTTTGCTGTCATCTCTCTGTTGCACTATTGGTAAGATTGGAGTCAGATTCGTCAGCTGCGGGCGAGCTAGTGGGCTTCATCACGTCCACCATGAATAGACTACCTCAATACAGTTGCAGCTAGAGATGGCCAAACGGACCGGTCCGAGGCACGATACTGTTGGCCCGGCCCAGGTAGAACACGCCCCACGAGCCCGTGCCGTGCTTGGGCCGGCACGGCATGGCCCGCAAGTGGCCCAGCACGTTTAGAGGCAGCATGGCCCGTTTAGTTTAAAAAATAGCCATTTTATAGTTGTTGGGGGCTTAAAAAATTGAAAAAAATCAAAAAAAAAAATCAAAAAATCTCGATTTTTTTCCCTATAAATAGGTGGCTAGGTGGCTGCCCCACCTCATTTCCACACCAGTAATCTTACATTATCTTCTATTCATTCTCTTGTGGAGATTCTTTTGCTCTTGGTGGTAATCTAGCAAAATTCAAAATAGTTTTCCCAAAAATCCGAAATTTGGCTTCGGGCTTCTCTGAAGAAATCAAGGTAATAATTGTGATTCAGTTTTTTATTTTGTTAGTATTTTAAATCATATTTTAGTACTAATAGTGTAATTATTTCTTGCAATTTTCTTTATGGAGCACGGGAATTTTTCGTCTTTCCTAGCTTCTGATTTCGAGATTTCAGCCGAGGAGCTTCTTGATCCTATGAAGCTCAAGCAGCTACAACACTTGTACCATCCTCAGGCTCTACAAGTGCTACTGCGTCGGCAAGCACCGGGGCGAAAAGATCAAGATGCAGTACATCGGGAGTCTAAGAAGATTTTGAGCAGATTTTTGAGACATCAAACGGCGTCCAGAGCAAGTATGCTATTTGTAAAATATTGTAAGCACAAATTAACTGTGAAATCTTTAGGTGGAACGGGGCACTTGAAGAGGCATGCTGAGAGCTTTAGAAGAAAAGCGGGGATGGTTTGAGATAAACGTAGCTGCAGTACAACCCCGACGGTACGATACGTAACTGGGACTACAAATGTAGCTCGTGAATCTCTTTGTCATTTAATCGCTTCTCAAGATGTTCCTTTAAACTTTGGTGAGTCAGATGTGTTTGAAAACTACATTTGAACCACTCATAATCCTAGGTTTTCTGCAGTTTCTAAACAGACAACAACTAAAGATTTGATTAAATATTATAATAATTATCTTAATAAGCTAAAATAGAAAATTAGTTCTTGTATTTTTTTCTGTGTCTTTGACATCTGATATATGGAGTGGTAGAGCTAAAGAGGATTACCTTAGTGTAGTTGCTCATTATGTAAACAATGTATGACAACTAGAAAAGAGAATTATAGGATTCAAATTAATTGATGTAGCATACACTGGTGAAAATATTGCTGATTGTACTGTAAAAGTTGCAGAAGATTTTGGCCTTATTGATAAGATTTTTGCAATAACATTAGATAATGCTTCAGCAAATACTTCTGCCATGAACATTCTTACTCCGCTTTTCAATTCGTATGCTGAATCTTTCTTATTACATCAGCGTTGCGCTTATCATATTATTAATCTTATAGTTAAATCTAGTTTGAAGAGGTTAAATCAGTATCTTGAACCTTTTCGCACTGCAATACCTTTCTTAAATAATTCTAATCAATGAGTTTCTTAAATAATTCTAATCAATGAGTAGCAGCATATAAGACTTATTGTATTGCAATGAATGCGCGTTCGCGTAAGTTTGGTTTGGAAATACCTGTTAGATGGAACTCTTCTTACTTGATGCTTAAGTCTCTCATACCATATGAGAGCATATTTTCTGTTTTTATTAACACGCACTATCGTAGACAGGATGGTCAACCACTACTCACAGAGCAACATTGGTATGTTGCTAAATACTTGCTGTCATTTTTAGAACTTTTTTTTATTTCACTGAAGCTTTATCTGGAGTTTATTACGTAACCTCTCCTTTAATTATGCATCATATTTTAAAAATTGCTACTCACTTAAGGAGCCATGAAAATGATAATATCTTGCGTGAAGTTGTTTATGCTATGAAAACTAATTTTTTGAAATATTGGCAAAAAATTCCTATGTTATATGCATTTGCATTTATTTTAGATCCTAGAGCTAAAGTTTGAAGATTCTCTAATGTTCTCTCACTTCTTAGTGATGCGGTAGGTACTGATTATTCTAGTTATTTTCAAATATCTGTGCTAACTTATCTCAAGTTTATGCTAAGCATGATCAGAAGTTTGCTGGAGTTTGCATGCAGCGACCTCCACCAGCACCCAGAACAGGTAAGAAGAAAACTACGTGGGAAAAGATATGGAGTTGACTACAAAAACGACAAGTACGGACACATCAAGTGGTGGGAAGCTAGCTGCCTATCTCAACAACGATACTGTCAACTACCAAGAGTAGCAAGAGGAGGACTTCAGCATTTTACAGTGGTGGCACGAGCACAAGATAACATATCCGGTGCTTTTCATATTAACACGGGATGTGTTAACAGTTCCTGTTTCCACGGTTTTTTCGGAGTCTACTTTCAGTCTATCCGGAAGAATAATAGAGGAGAGAAAAACAAATCTGACAAGTGAGATGGTGGAAATACTTCTCACTGTGAAAGATTAAGAACAAGCTGATCAATGAGCTCAACATACTATGGAAAATGCTGAGTTGGCAGAGACGTTCGAAAATCTTTATCTAGATAATGAGGAAGAATAATTATAATCTTCACTTTTTTTCATATATCACTGAGCTATAGGCTGTACTTTTTTCTTTGCCAAGGTTTTCTCGTATTGAGTTTTTACTTGGCAAAGTTTTTAACGAGGCAGACAAACATCAATAAAACTCAATATTTAATTCAAACTATTTGTCTCATTTTAGAATTTATCTCATATTTTAGCTTTTCCTTAATTTATATATATTTTTAAAAAGTATTTCTAATTATTCTAAATTTTTCCCATTTTTCTGAATTTTTCTATATTTTCCATTTTTTTATTTTTCTAACTTTTTTATGATTTTTCTGAAATTTTGATGCTAACGGGCTAACAGGCAGATCCGACCCGTTTCGGTCTGCCAGATCCGTACCGACACGGCACGACCTTTAGCCTCACTAGGCCAACACGGCACAACCCTCTCTAGTTGCAGCTTGCAGCACTGTTTCAGAATCCAATGCAACTGACCGGATCCAGGGATCCAAATTTCGGATTTCGGGCTCCCCCGAGACCTAAACTACCGGCCGAATTTTTTTTTGAAAAAAATTGAAAATGCTATAGTAAATTAATTTTTTTGGCAAAATTATGCCTGTCACTTCGAAGCATGCATGATGCATAGTACAAGTCACAAACAATATGCCTGTCACTTTTTACCCTTCCTTCCCGCTCTCATGCCATGCATGATGCATAGTAGGAGTCAAACGAAGCTTGAAACGGATGGAGTACAGTAGCCATTGGTAGTACTTAGGGGCTGTGCTTCAGCTGAACTTTAGCTTTAGACCGAAAGCCCCTAAACAATCTTGCTGTGCAGGCAAGCTACAGTCGAAGCACCTTTAAAAACTGCAGCGTATGGGGAGGTGCTTTTGGCTTCGCTCGGTTGCCCCCGCCCCACCTTGCGTCGCTACCCCCGCCCCACCTCGCGTCATTGCCCTCGCCCTACCTCGCTCGGTCGCCACTCCCCTGCCTCCTCTTCCTCCTCAGTGAGGTCGCCCACCTCCTCCTTGGTCGCTGCCTCCTCCACAGTGAGGTCGCCTGCCTCCTCCTCAGTTGCTCACCTCCTCCTCGATGAGGTCGGCCGCCTCCTCCCCGCTCACTTGCCTCCTTCCCGGTTTTCAGTCCAGCAAAAAGCCAACAAAGAACCAGTTTACCAAACAACATGTCAAGAAAAGCCACAACCACCAACTACAGCTGCTTTTCAGCATAGCAAACTAAAAATAACTTTTCGGCCCAGCCACAGTTCCTCCAAACATGGTCTTTGTATTTACACATGCGTCCGTTAAATGTATACTCCTCCATTCAAGTTTACGTGGCTTAATTTTTGAATGATCTTGTTTATAAATATATGGTGTTTTCCATATAACAATATAAAATTAGTATGATGTTTACTTTATATCTATAATAAATATTCAGCTTTACTTTATATACTTTACTATACATATATTTAATATAGTTGTTGGCGTCAAAAAACTTGAAGAAGGGTTTCTGATAGCAGCACACCAGACGAACACCTGGTTCAAGAGCGTGTCAGTCGATTTGACCTATAACCGACAAGGTAAAACATAAAATTTACTCAAAAGCCGATCGTAACGATCAATCGGCTTAGACCCAATCAGCTTGAAGCCGATTAAGATCAAAGTAACAAGGTAAGTCTAATTAGCCGATTAAGGCTAATCAGAGGATAAAGGTAGATCGATTCTGAAGAAGGCGATGCGCAACAAAATCAGAATAAATCAAACCTGGGGTGTAATTGAAGAAGATCAACAATCGGCGATGCGCAACTTTATTGATCAAGATAGATTACGAGACTAAATTACAAAAGCTACTCTAGTCGGCGTGAAGGAAGAAAGTAAAAGCTGGTTGATTGTATTGTGTTGTTGGATTCCTCTTTTCGCGACTGCTTTGGTCCTTCTTTTATACCTTTGGCGATAGTGTCTGTTACAACACGATTTAAGCCCGTATCCGTATCGGCCTTATCTTGAACAGTTATTTCCTAAAAATCTTGCCGTTAGCATAAATATCTCCAAACTTTCTTAACTTGTCATTAACGTCCATATCTTTGATTTCATTGCGATTACAGTTAGATTTGCCAAATTTTGGTGCAAACATATGCCCCCATTTTTAGAGATGACATGTCATCTTTCAAAAATATCAATAATCGGCTTTTCAATCGGATAACGTTTGAACTTCACTCATTAACTGTCGCTTTTACTCGCGCCGCAATTTTTTGACATGCGGGTAGTGCGTTTTAACTGCTCGCGCCTTTTGAGATTCACTTCCTTCCTCTTCAAATTTTCACCGTGCTATAAAATGCGGCCCCCACCTTAGTCATTCTTCACGCGCACAAGCTCTCGAATCACCTGCAATCGGTTTAAGCTTTCCGTTTGAAGTACTCCCGAAGCAAACCTTTAGCTCATCCAGCTTCCTTCATCGGCTACAATGGACCCTAGCAGTACTTATTCGATTCCGCATAAAGAATGACCAATATTTTCTGGGTCCTTTGGGGAATCTGGAGGCAGCTATAGTTATTGACCAAGAAGTGACCCGGCTTCCTTTGTCGACTAGAGGATATAATATCGAGGGTTGGAGTAAAAGTTTTAGGGCTTGGCCGACCGCACTCAAAGGGTGGAAAAATTGGTATAATCGTGTAGCAACCCAAAAAAGGGAGTCTTGGGAGAGGATGGGCATAGCAGAGTGCATTCCTTTAAGTTTAGCCGACCCAGAGGCCAACGAGCCCTTAGTGGCCACGGCTTGTTATTTCTGGTCGGATACTTTTAATGCTTTCATGTTCCGCACTGGTATGGTTGGTCCAACCTTGCTAGACGTTGCTCAACTCTGCTGCTTGAGACCAGACGGAGAACAGGTGTTGGCCTTTAGTGCTAAACCCAAACATAAGCTTATCCGATCAAAAGGCGAAGGCTGGTCTAAGTATATTGCAAATAATAACAAAGTAAATGGATTAGTATCGGACGAAGAGCATGTTGCTTTCCTCAACCTTTGGCTGGACCGATTCTTATTCTACGGTGCTTCATTAGGGCCAACCCAAGTATACCAGACAATCGCTGAAGGACTAGTAGAAGGTCGTCGGCTAGCACTTGGAAAAACGTTTCTGGGAGCAGTGTATCAGATGATGTATATCATTAGAGTCGGTTTGTATCTGTATACAGGTTTTGCCGACTTCACTGTGGGTAATGTGGGTGGGCCTCTATGGTTTATCCAGTGTCCGTTGTATTGTTTTTTTAGCCGACCATTTGATTTGGAACCTACTGAAGACACATCTTTTCCGAGAGAAGACAATGTCGAAAATGTTGTTCCACAATACCAAGCAAGCCGATCTTTTGGCGAACGGTTTATCATGTGTTCAGGGAATGAGACTAAAATCACAGCAGCCGATTCAAGAAAGTATATGTTCTTTTTCCTTAATCTGAGCGACACGGATTTGAGGCAAAGAGATTTCTTCAGTTATAGCAGTGTGGCCGATTTTCCGTGGCCTTCATTTCTTCAACTTGAAGCTGACAGTTCTGCAATGCCTCCGGAGACTCTTGCTTTGTACAGAATTTTCATTTCTCCCTGCGTCCTTCATGCTGGACTTCATACAAGGAGTCGGACTTTCCAGCCATCATATGAGTTTTACCACCCATCGGTTTATGCAAGACAACTCGGTTTTGGCCAAATAATTCCAAGCTTCCCACTCCTTGATCGGCTTGAGCCAAGAGCCAGAGTCCGTAGTGCTACATCTGCCGAAATCGTCCTTGAAGTGGCCGATGACTTACAGATGCAATCCTTACCACATTTCTTCTTGAATACCAGACGGGCCGGAGGTTACACACAGTGGTGGTCAGTTATTGCAGATGCTTTATATCGGTCAAAATCTCCATATAACATTATTACTGAGTTCTTTCCAAATCTCCCGGAGCCGACGCTAGTATCTAATGCTGACTCTAGCAAATGATACTTCATCGTCGGGATATACTAATACTGAATGTAGTCGTTTCTAGCGAGGTATCGACTTTAGAGTCTAAACTTCTTCCTTTCATTACTTCAATAAATGCGAGATTTGTTTTGCATCTGACTCAATTTTTACCTTTTGTAGAAGGCAACAGCTCCGGCTCCATCGGGTGATAAGCAGCTCAAAAAACAATCGCAAGCGGCCGCTGTCACCGGCTATGCATCGGGATCCTTGGGCATACAGAGCCCATCTATGTCGGATTTAGAGAAGCAAAAACAACCCAGTAAGTTTTATTGTCAGCTTCCTTATATAAAACTAATCCCTGGCTAACAGGATCGTTTGCCTGACAAATATTCAGAGAAGAAGCAAAAATATACTAAGGCTGCCGCCAAAAGGGTCTCCAAGCCTCTCGAGCAGAGTGGTGAGAATTCTCCGACAATATCAACTACGGGGGAGGTAGGTGATCGTACCCTGCGTAATGAAATAAATTTTGACGCACTGGCTTACTCTATACTTATCTCCTTTAGCCAACGCAGTCTACTCAAGTCGCGAAGATCCTAGCCGATCTTCCGAACATATCTACTACGCCAATCCCCACGCCGCTGCCAATTTCAACAGCTCCAACCACCAACCTGCCAGAACCATCGGATCCGACTGACCTGCTGGGATTCTCCTTGGTCGATCTCGACAACCCAGAGATTATGGCCACTGATGATTATGATGCAGAGATCAGAAAGATCCTTGAAGTGTCGAAGGTGGCATCGGCTGCTGTTACTTCTGCTCCGGGCATGAAGGAGCGTCTTGACAAGCTCTTTGATCTAGTCATGCGTCCCCAATCGGAGATTTTGTCCAACAATCAACCGATCAGAGATGCCATGGCCGCCGTCGAAGCCGACCTTCCTCTAGAAGCCATGCAAGCCTTGCTCAACATATGCCATCTGGATGACAAGAGGTCTGCGGTAGAGGCGGCCCAAGACCGAATTCGACGCCGTGAAGCCCAGGAAGCCGACAGAAAGCTCTTAGATGAATTGGTTGCTGACGCCAAGGCAAAAAAGCAGAAATTTGATGCCGGTGCACTTCAGCTGAAGTCGACCAAGGAATCTCTCTCCAAGCTTGAAAAAACAAAGAAATTCCTTCTGGAAGAATTAGCCAAACTGAGAAACAAATCGGAGAAGGCCAACAAACCTTGGAGACCACCGATCGGAGTCAAGAATCAAAACTTAGCATTGCAATGCATTGTTGAAAATGTGACCAAACAACCGCCAAGGTAAAACCAAGGTTCGGGAATGCCAAGGACGATGAACGCCTGCTAAACGAAATTCAAGACATCATCGCCAAGGCAGCGGGTGCTCTGTCGGCCTTGGGCGCGACTCTCCACGGGTCGGGCATTCAGTTTTAGACTATGAATTGTCAAACTTGGTATATGGAGATTTTTTGAATGCTTGTAACTTTTGTTTAATCGGCTGTTTAACCGATTTACTTATGCTTTCTGGTAAATGCGTCTTTCAAATCTTCGATCCTTTTAGCCGATTAACAGCATCGCGTTAACCTGGCTTTCTGAACGCAATATTCGGTCGACTAGGCTCCGATCCAGACGCTAGGGTAGTATTTCTTCAAGTATTTCCCGTTGATAGCTTTTGGCAATACATACCCCTCAAGTGTTTCCATGAAGTACGAGTTTCGCCGACTAGCCGATTAATTTTGTATGGTCCTTCCCACGTAGGTGACCATTTTCCAAATCGGTTATCCTTAGAACCAACAGGCAATATTGTTTTCCATACTAAATCGGCTTGATCGAAAGATTTAGGCATGACCCTTTTATTGTATGCCCTTGCAACTCTGATCTTGTTCTTCTTAAGCCGATCAAGCGTAGACAAACGTAACTCCGCTAACTCATCCAAGCTGTCGACTATTAAGTCATTGTAATCTTGAGCCGACAAACCATTCTGTCTGGCTATTCGTATCGACTCAATGTTGATTTCTACAGGTAAAACAGCTTCTAGTCCATACACCAATTGGTAAGGTGAAAGTTTTGTCGCTCCGTGATAAGATAACCGATAGGCCCAAAGTGACTCCGATAGAGTCGAATGCCAATTCCTTGGCTTCTCGTCAATTTTTTTTGATCAACTTGATTAGTGTTTTATTAGACGACTCGGCCTGTCCATTAGCCTGAGCGTAATATGGCGAAGGGTTTAACAATTTGATCCCTAGACTTGTGGCGTAACCTTGAAACTCGTTAGACATGAATACCGTACCTTGATCGGTCGTGATTGTTTGTGGTATTCCAAACCGATGGACGATATGTTCATTCACAAAACTAATCGCCTCAACACTAGTCACCTTCTTAAGTGGGATAGCCTCAACCCACTTTGAAAAGTAATCGGTTGCGCCAAAATAAATTTGTGGCATTTACTCAAGCAGAAATATTTGGCCGATTATATCTATTCCCAACCCCTAAACGGCCAAGGTTTAATAACGGATGTAAAGCCGATGTCGGTGTTAGTTGTATGTTGCCAAACTTTTGACATGTTTGACATCCTTTATAGTACTTGAAACAATCCTCTAGCATCGTCGGCCAAAAATAACTCGTCTCGTCTCGAGCATCCATTTCATCTTATGTGCCGATTGATGAGAACCACAAATCCTTCGTACTTCACCCATTGCCACCAGCGCTTCTTCGCCAAGACATCTCAACAACAAACCTTCCATAGTCCGATAATATAGTATATCGTCCAAAACAACATATTTCAACGCTCGTTGTCGTATCTTTCGTTAAAATCGGCTTGGATGGATCGACTAGATAATCTTTTATTTGCGTTCTCCAATCAAGAATATCTGCGCGATATGATCGCTTTGTTCACCGATTCGGTCTCGACTTTGGTCAAAATCCTTATATCCCGATGCTTGCCGAGCTAAAGCATTAGCTCTATCGTTCAATTCACGAGGAATATGACCGATAGAAAATGAAGTAAAAGAGCTGATAATCTCTAAACATTGTTCTAAATATCTCAGTAGTATTTCATCCCGACATTGGTATTCTCCCTTTATTTGCTGTACTACCAATAGTGAATCACCATATGCCTCAACAGCTCTTACTCCAATATTTTCTAACAACAGTAAGCCTTTGAGTAACGCTTCGTACTCGGCCTGGTTGTTGGAGCATCGGCTATTTAGCTGGAATGCAAATTCAAAGCTATGCCCTTTGGGTGAAGTGAGTACAATTCCGATACCATCACCTTCCCCACATACTGATCCGTCAAAGAACAGTTGCCATGGTGCTACCAAGACTAGGTTTGCTGCTGTGTCATGTCCTGTTATAAAATCGGCTAGGACTTGTCCTTTGACTGCTTTGGCCGATTCATATGATAAGTCGAACTCGACCAAGGCGTAAGCCCATTTGCCAAGTCGACCTCGCAGAATTGGAGCTGACAATATATATTTTATAACATTGGTTTTGCAGATGACCTTACAAGCCGATGCTAATATATAGTGCCTTAGCTTTGTGCATGAGAAGTACAAGGATAAACATAGTTTTTCGATAAAAGGGTACCTGACTTCTGCGTCCAGCAACCGTCGGCTTAAATAAAAGATAACCCTCTCTTTACCATGCACTTCTTGTGCCAAAACAGCTCCAATAGTATCTTCTTCACGAGACATATAATCGAAAGGAATCCCTTTTGAGGTGCACCAAATCGGAGGGTTGGACAAATACCTTTTGACTTCGTTGAAAGCTTCACGATCGGCTCCCATATAAATTCTTCATTGTCCTTCAACCCGAGAATGGAGTAAAGGCACGAATTCTACCGAGAGGTTCGAGATGAACCGACGGAGATAGTTAATTTTGCTGATCAACTTTTGTAATTCGTTCTTGCATGTCGGTGGTTCAGTATTGGCTATGGCCTTGACCCTCGTTTGGCTGACTTCGATTCCTCTTTCATGTACCATAAAGCCTAACAACTGTCCAGCCGACACGCCAAACGCACACTTGTAAGGATTCATCTTCAAACCGTGCGATCTTATGTTTTTAAACACCCTCTCTAAATCGGCCAGATGTCGAAAATCGTCTGCAGATTTTACTACTACATCGTCAATATATATTTCGACAATGTGGTCGATTAAATTATGAAAGATCAGATTCATTGCCCGCTGATACGTTGCTCCAGCGTTTTTCAAGCCGAAAGTCATTACTGTCCACTCGAACAATCCTATTGCACCAGGATATCTGAAAGCCGTCTTTGGTATATCGGCTTCTGCCATGAGTATCTGGTTATACCCGGCATTACCATCTAGAAAACTTATGATCTTATTCCCTGATACAGCATCGATAAGCATATCGGCTATTGGCATCGGGTATTCATCTTTTGGCGTCGCCTTGTTTAAATCTCTAAAGTCGACGCATACTCGAAGCTTTCCATTCTTCTTCATGACTGGAACGATGTTGGAAACCCACTCCGCGTATCGGCAGGGCCTAATAAATTTTTCTTCCAACAACCGTTCTATTTCTTCCTTTATGACTTGGTACAAGGTGGATTAAACGCTCGATATCTTGTTTAAACGGCCGATAGCCCGATTTTATAGGTAGCCGATGTTCCACCGATTGACGGCTTAATCCGGGCATCTCATGATACTCCCAAGCGAAACAATCCTTATAATCTCTAAGTATTTTTATTAGTTTCTCCTTGTACTTTACATCTAAATTCGCACTAACAAAAGTTGGTCTTTTTCTATCACCGCCACCTATATCGACTTCTTCAAGTAAATCAGTGGATGTGAAGCCTTGACCTAACTTTTCAATTTCTTCAACATCTTCGATGGCTTCGTAGCTATCCGTTGTTTGCCGATAGCTTTGCATTTTATCCTGCAGCGCTTTCAATGTTTTTCTTGTCCCCATCGGCGTAATACTTCATTTGCCCGATCAAAAGTGCCCGGCTTGACACTGATCGGCATGAGACCTGACTTGCTCACACAAATGAAATCGCGATCGCCCGCGCGCTTTGCCCGATATGTAGCCAGCTTCTTCGTGTTGCCAATTCGCGACGGAGCTAGCCATGGCAATGTGAGCCGATGTATCACCAGAACGACCTCAACTTCTTCTCCGCTCCATTGAACAAGCGCTTGATGCATGGTCGATGGGATACGAGATTTGCATGAATCCAATCTCGCCGAGCAAAGACATCGTAGTTTCCTTTGGCATCAATTACAAAGAATGCTGTCGGCAAGGTTTGCTGCCGACAGTTAACTCAGTGACCATGACACCCTTTGCTTCTGTAGGGTCACCTATGAAGTCATTCAGAACCATGTTAGTTTTCATTAAGTCTTCGCCGACTTACCCGCTTTTTGCATGTCGGTATGCGGCATCGATTCACCGTGGCGCCCGTCTACTAGCATCCTTGATATCGGCTTGCCATTTATATACCCTTTCGGATACAATGGTTTTAGATGCCGATGATCATCTTTGGTTTTCGAAGATGGCGTTACGCACGCAGCGAGCACACGGTGAGCAAGCGCCTCTTTAGCCGATTCGACTGACGAACTCGGTAGGCAATGTGAACACCATGTTAATATCCATTGAGGCGTGTCATCCGAATCATGGGAGAATCAAGTCATCACCGATTCAAATCTTCTTCGCTTGTTCTTTTCTTCTCCACTCTTTTTGACGATTTAAGCGGACGGTTCGTTAAACACTTCGCCTCTCTCTCTCTGCGTCGGCCTCACGAATCTCTTGCGTCCTTAACCTCAAGCCGTCGTCGTTGCGATCGGCTCAGCGATGGACACCACGGGTTTAGGTTCCACCGCTTCGTGATTTGACCACCAAATCTTCTTGATTAGAACTGGGCTCGTAAGCGTCTTGTCTTGGCTTGGTTCTTGATTCGGTTTAGATATTCTCGTGGACCGCCTTCAGCGACTTCGCCTCGCTCTCGATCGGCCTAGATAGTTTATCTCCGCCGATTGTCTTGGCCAATCGTCTTGGGGATAATGTTCCATCGGGCAGGTGTACGGTGATGGTAACACTACTCTTCTTTCCCAGCAAAACTGCCAAAAGGGACACCTTCTATGTGCCCTCTCAACATTCTCAGTTCGGTACAAATTATCCGACCGGAGAGTATTACTCCGTGGTCGGCTATTCATCCTTTCGTATTTCTCCATTAATTGCGAGAACGTTGGACCTGACCTTTTCGCTGGACGCCTTGATAGAGATTTCTCTGCTTTGTACCATTTACCCACCTGGGGATTCCCCTTGGGTTTAATGGTTCTTGATTTTTTTTCCTTTTTGATCGGCTTCTATTTGTAAGGAACCGATGGTAATCTTCAGTGTTTGACCGCCGTCCGAGCTTGATTGTATGTCGACTTGTCTACCCTTTTTCTGAACGTCTTGCATCGGCTCTTTTCCTTTAGCCGAACACTTCACCATGTTGATGGGGAACGGATTAACATCAACTTGATTGGTCGGCTCATCGGCAAACTTCAACCGACCATCTTCAATAGTAGATTGAATCTGTTGACGAAAGATATTGCAGTCATCAGTGTTATGCGAATAAGAATGATGCCACTTGCAATACCTGCGTTTTTTGATCTCATCGGGCGACGGTATCACATGTCCGTCTGGCAATCGTATTATCTTTTCTTGCAGAAGTAAATCAAAAATACGATCGCACTTGGAAACATCAAAAGAGTACTTAACTTCCGACTTATTCCTAGTCGGCTTGAGCCAGGAACAGACTAAGGATTTCTTGGATCCTTTTACCCATTCGGCTATATTTATTTCTGCTTCCTCGTCTTCCGACGAATCACTAGGGCAATATTCAACCATATTGACCTTAACCTTGTCCTTTTCTTTGTTATTGCTTTGTTTTTGAATCGTCCTTGAATACCTTATTATCGGTGAATCGGCTTTCTTGAGCCGATCGCGATGTAATAAGTGGCCAAGGTCGGTGAATTCTTGCCTCCAAATTTCTCCTAAGCGCGGATCAAACCACGAAATGCTAAATCGCGAGTTGGTTGTCAGGCAACGTGACGCTAAAACACCTATTCCTAATTTCTCTGAACCTCTTGATATAATCCGTTACCGATTCCCCAAACTTTTGGCGTACGTAACTCAAATCTGAAATTCTGAGCTCCAAACTGCCTGAAAAGAAATATTCATGGAATCGGCTTTCCAAATCGTTCCATAAATGGACCGAATTCAGAGGTAAACAGGTGAACCACGTAAATGCTGCCCCTGATAAAGACAAAGGGAATAGTCTAATTTTTAGCCCGTCGGACTAGGCCGCTTCACCGCACTGCGCGATAAAGCGTCCAACATGCTCCAGGGTGGTAATAGAATCATCCCCAGAGAATTTGGCAAAGTCCGGGACTCTGAAATTATGAGGGTAAGGCATGCGATCTATGTAATCGGGTACGGTCAGAGCCGATAACCTTCCCTTTGGTTGTATGCGAATTGGTCTCTCAAAACGGCTGAGATCTGATCGGCCCAGTTAACGTTATCGGCCGTTGGCATAGCAGGTCCTTGATAATGTCGGTCATAATCGGCGTCTTGCCCCCCGAGTGCAAGCTCGGGTTGCCAATTATGCTGTGCCGTTGGCACACGACCATACTGATCGCGTCGATTATGCCTGGTTTGAGCTTTCAAGACCGGGCAAATGGTTGAGTATGTTACTACCCTATGTGGACCTGGGTTCCTTAGCAGGGTAGACTCTTGTGGGAATCTCTCGGAGCCGATCGGCTGTGAAACCGATTGAGGAAAGGCGTAGAACGGAGCCGACGGAGGCAAATTGATTGATGCATCCATCCTAGCGGCATCGGTATAGGCGTGGTAATGGCTCACCCCGCTTGACCGAGGGTCCCTAGGCAATATGACCGTGGGTTGTGTGGGCATCATGGTGGGGGGTGAGGTCACACCGATGGTTTAGGATCGCCATTGTGCTCTGCGATTTTGTGATATTGAAAAACAGGATAATTTGGCGAGCTTGCAGTGGGTCGGCGAGCTTCCGACGAGGCTAACTCCTGGGCTATAGATTTGACACTATTTGCTATCATCGGCTTGAGTGTTGTAACAAGAGCCGATGATTGGTTTATTAAGGCGTGGTGCAGATCGATTAATCATAGCCGATAATTCGGCTTGAGCGGGTGTATCGGCTTACTTGTTACATTACACCCGCATTGCCTGTATGCTGACCGCTGGCGGCGGATTTTTGAGTAACGCCACGCCTTATTTTCTCGATAGCACTTAGCATCATCTCTTCTAGCGCAGCCTTAGGGCTTCAATCTCTTGGCGTTGCTCCGCAGATAAATCGTCCATTGTTGGGACGATTATAGCTTCTGAGTTGAGATCTGATGGCGGAATCGATTTCCCTGATGAAGACATTGCGTGTCCTACTGGGCGTGCCAAAAGTGTGTTGGCGTCAAAAAACTTGAAGAAGGGTTTCGACAAAGAAGACACCGCATTTAACACAGTTCAAGAGCGTGCCAGTCGATTTGACCTATAACCGACAAGGTAAAACATAAAATTTACTCAAAAGCCGATCGTAACGATCAATCGGCTTAGACCCAATCAGCTTGAAGCCGATTAAGATCAAAGTAACAAGGTAAGTCTAATTAGCCGATTAAGGCTAATCAGAGGATAAAGGTAGATCGATTCTGAAGAAGGCGATGCGCAACAAAATCAGAATAAATCAAACCTGGGGTGTAATTGAAGAAGATCAACAATCGGCGATGCGCAACTTTATTGATCAAGATCGATTATAGAGACTAAATTACAAAAGCTACTCCTAGTCGACAGGAAGGAAGAAAGTAAAAGCTGGTTGATTGTATTGTGTTGTTGGATTCCTCTTTTTCGCAGCCTGCTTTGATCCTTCTTTTATACCTTTGGCCGATAGTGTCCTGTTACAACACGATTTAAGCCCGTATCTGTATCGGCCTTATCTTGAACAGTTATTTCCTAAAAATCTTGCCGTTAGCATAAATATCTCCAAACTTTCTTAACTTGTCTGTTAACGTCCATATCTTTGATTTCATTGCCGATTATGGTTAGATTTGCCAAATTTTGGTGCAAACAATAGTGTTTAGAGATAATAACTAGAGATAGTCTATTCGTTTTCAATATCATTTTATGTATACACCCAGTAATACGGACAGAAAGTATGTAGACACGGGCGCAGAAACCGAGGAGAGGCAATTAAGCCGCAGGGTGCCGTCGTCGCTCACGTACGATTCAATCCATACTGCTGCTGTACGAGTGTGAGAGACTCGATCGACGATAAGTTGACTACGTGCCAACAAGAAGAAATTTACGGACAAATAAGTAAAGAAGATACGTAGTACTAACACGTACACATGTACCGGTTTGGGCATATGCAAGCTACTCGATCTTGTTGGTCCGAGGGGCCTATCACGAAATCTAAATTATTGATAGGATAATTTTTTTTAAAAATTATTACAGTAAACCAAAATTTTGTGATTTATGGTTGGTTTTCAAATTTGTAGGGCTGGATTTGAACGGATTTGGTCCAATAACCCTTAAGAAAGTCATCTTCTATTAAGATTTGTTGAAAAACCGAATTTTTAAGACATTTTAAAATTTTGGCAGAAACATTGCCAGATTTTATAAAATTTTAAAAGCTTGATAATGATTGAAAAATTTATGGTACTATTTTTAGTAGTGTAGGATCATACAGAAAATTTTTAAAAATAATTTAAATTCATTTGTGTCGACGATCGGGACCGTCAACCGCAGAAGAGAGAAAGGGGAGCGAGATGTCTGCTCGGGAGCGGGACCCGAGGTCGCGCTCGTTCGAGGGCTTCAGGCGTCGCGAGGAAGTCGTTTAAGGAAGGATGTCAGACACGGGGATTTATACTGGTTCGAGCCCCCAAGGTCGGGTAATAGCTCTACTCCAGTTTCGCCCTAAGGCTGAGGATGTATTAGCGGCTTTGTGGAAGAGTACAAGGACGAGGCTCGAGCAAGAGCAGGGTGTAAGATCGAGGATGCCGACTAAAGGGGGGTGAATAGGCGGTTTTAAAAATTCTTCTCACTAAATACACGCTCTATTGATCTCTATGTCAAAACCTAAATAATAATCAATACGGAAGTGATAAACTAAGGTTTTGACAAATAAGAGCCTAAATCAACTAGGCTTACTAAGTGCACTAGCTAATTATGTCTCTACTCAAGAATATACAATCCTAAAGACAATCAAGCAATTTAATTCTAAAAATGTAAATTGCAACAATATAAATAGAGAATTGCAAGTAAACATAAAGAGACACACCGATGTTTTACCGTGGTGTTCGGAGACTTGCCGGTCTCCCCTAATCCACGTTGAGGCTAGCCCAAACCTCTTTGGATCGGCTCCACGAATTGAGCACCCGCCTCGATTCCACTAGTGGTAGCTCTTTCCCCCTCTGGGTAGGCGAGCTCCGACCTTCACAACTTTGTCGGGCCTTCTCACAATCTCCTTGAGAAAGTCACCGCGCATGACGCCTCCACACGTCGTCTAGGTGTCGGCAAACACCAAGAGTAACAAGTCAAGCCCTCTAGCTTGATCCTCACCAAGTGCAACACATGCACAAGGCTTCCCTCAAGTGCAACACATACACAAGAGGCTCTCAATCCTCTCCTAAATGCAACACATGCAAATAGGGCTCACTCTTAGCTCAAAAATCAAATGGAAGAGAGCAACATATGCACATAACTCCCACAAACCTTCCCCAAGGTCAGCAACACCCAAATAACAGCCCTCAAGGCTCCTTTTATAGCCTCTCCAAAGGAAACTAGCCGTTGGAGGGGTAAATCGGGTAAAAAATGCAGCAAACCCAGTGCTACTGCCCTACTAGGGCCGGTAGCACCGGCCTTTAGGCCAACAGCTAGAAAAACTAGCCGTTACTCAGAAAATCCGGTGCTACCGAGCTTCAGGCGGTAGCACTGGGCCTTTTTTCTTTTTCTCGGGCTAAAAACATGCATTCTGGACTTTTTACACCGCCCTTTGGGCCGGTAGCACCGCTCGGGCCGGTGCTACCGCCCGCCCTACTAGGGGTGGTGCTACCACTGGTCCAAGCACTAAAACACTCATAACTTTTTACTCCGAACTCCGATTTGGGTGATTTTTGATTCTATATGAAGCTTATCACGAGGGCTACAAATTCCAGTCAATTTCAAGATTTAAGCAACCATAGATATTTTTAAATATCACAAAAATAAAGACTCTAGTGTAGTCACTCAAGTGCAAAATCTGATTTTCTCGAAATCCCTCACATGGACTTGATCAAGAGCGTGACTACAAGCTAGTAAGAGTCAATAAGATCAATTCTTATGCCATTTGGTGATCAACTCATGATCAAAACAATTTGCAAATAAACCGAGAACCCATGAGATCAATCCTCTAGCCATGTAAGGATCAACACATGATCCTGACACTTTGCAAATGCCAACACATACTCTAGGATCAAAACCATATCCTCTAGATTATTTGCAAAACACATTTGCAAATAGAAAAATCATAAACTTTACTTAGCCTTGTGATGATCAACACATGATCAAATCACAAGCTAAAACACCGATGCATGAGTTCTCACCTTTTGCAACACATGCAAAACTTAGCTCCATGCAAAAACCAAATCAAGATTCAATAAGAAGCAAGCATAAGCTCCCTTATTTGCAACACATGCAAATACTTAGCTCATGCAAAATCAAAACAAGAGAGTGAGCTAGAGTGAACCGGATTGAGTTCATCAACACATGATGAAGCTCAAGCTATAAGACTTGACCCCTCTTAATAGTACAGCAACTTATACTAGCAACCCGGTCTCCCATCCAAACACCGAGACCGGTAAAAGACTAGGAACACATACTTAGCCCTAGCTAGTTATACCTTTGCCTCTAGCACATCCACTTGGAGCTTTTATGATTTTCATCATCTTCTCTCCAAGTCGGGATCTTCGTCTTGTTTATCAACACATGATGAACTCCCCTTGTCTTAGCTTCGGGATCCTCTTTTGAAGCTCATCAACACATGATAACGTACTTGTCCCATTTATCCATCTCAACCTTGGACTTAACCTATTTCAAACTCATTGAAAGTGTTAGTCCAAAACACATGGTTGTCTCAATCATCATTGCACTCCATTAACACATAATGGATGCTCCCAAGATCCTTTGATCTTTTCCTTTGATGATTGACCACAACCCAAAGATAGATGATTGAAAGATTAATTGTTCCTTGTGTATATTAATGCAACTAATGCTTTATATACTCAAGAACTTTCGATTGCCCTAGGATCAACAAAGTAAACCATCAACACATGACTAGTTCTTTGTTGATTGAATGGGAACCGAACACAATTTAAATTTTCATGAGTATATATTAACTACACAAGTTTCATATACTCAATTCGATGGAATCTAAAAGTAATGATCCAATTTATATGGAGTGGTGGAAAGGGATCAATACTCTTAAGACCATTAATTACAGAATAAACTCCGTTAGATATGTGTATACAAATAATTGAACTTGAATCAATATGCACATATTCAATTTTTTGATTGCTTTGGAGTTTATCCTATATTGCCATGAGTATAGTATAACTACACAAGTTAAATATACTCAAATGGTTGTTTCAAAGTAATGATCCTTAATATAGAAGGATGGATTAGATCAATACTATTGAAACTTCAAGATTAAGCATGAACTCCCCCTAAATGTGTGCATTCATGTATATATGGAGTTGGAAACAAAATGCACATATTAAGGTTAAAATTATGGTGGAGTTCACCCTTTGTCTTGAATCCAAGGAATGTATCTAGAAATAATAAAGTTGCATTTGATACATACCTTTTGGATTTCCATTTTTCTTTTTCATGAGACTATTAAAAAATATACTCGATAAACACGTTAGTCTCATATTTGAATTTATCAATATGATTATGAATATTATATCCAAAGAATGCAACAAGATATGATAATATGAACTCGAATGCATACCTTTGATATTTTCATCTTTTCATCCAAAAGAGACTGATGAGAGTTAACCTCAACAAAAGAGTTAGTCTTATAAAAGATTTGTCATTAATTAACAATTGAGACTAATCAATATTATGATTATCAAAAGAGTTAGTCTCATTATTAGATTTGTCATTAACACCAAAACCAACTTAATAGAGCTTGAACTTTCACAGGGGCCGCGTCGTTCTCCTTTCGTGTCGCGAGTCGGGGGTTGCTCTTGTCTCCTGTTTTTCCGTCTTGTGGTTACCTTGCTATTCTTCCCCCCGTGTGTATATCTCCGTGGTTGGGGTGACCTACTGCTTTTGTAGCCCTCGGGGAACCTTGCCGCTTAATCCTGAGGCCGACGTCAGGAGCCCGTGGCGATTTGACGGGGGCTCTGAAGTCGTTGCTAGCCGTTGAGTGTCTGACAGAAGCTATTGCGATTTTGACGGGAGCTGTTGAACCCTAGTTCCCACGCAGGGACAGGTAGGTTGCTGATTCCCACGCAGGGGAGAGTTTTACAAGATAAAAAATAGAAATGTTACAGGTGTCCCTTTTCTTGGTGCCTGCGGGGGCGTCGAGGTCGAGGGCGAGGCATCGAGGTCGAGGGTGCCTACCCCTGCGGTGGTGCCCGAACTCGAGCTCACTGGCCCCGAGCCTGACCATCGGGGGGCATCTTTTAGGTCGGGGATGAGCCCCTTGGATTGTGGAAAGCTACCACGAGGACCGGGGGAATGCTGACGCGTTGCGAGGGTACCGATCCCCGACAGCTAGCCCCCGAGGCTCAAGGGACGGCCCTGAAGCTTGGGGCGGCCTTGAGTCTTATTGTTTCTTGAGAAGGGGTCAATCCTTTAGCCGAGCACGATAGCCCCCCCAAGCCGACCTTGCGTGTCGAAATCCTCCGAGGACTTCCATCGTGGTCACCCTGATCTTGTCTTTTCGTCTTTGTGGCATTAAATTGCGGATCACGTCCGGGAGGCATCTGATTTTCTCCGCCCGAGGTTCCCGCGGTGGATTCGAGGAGACGGCCTGAAACGCCTTGCGTCCTGACGCGATGGGCGGCAGGCACGGGAAGTGACGCTTCGGGTCCCCCAGGGCGGGGGGAATTCGAGGAGACGTGACCGTGGCGCTTCACGTTCTCTGCCCGAAAACCCCGACACGACTTTTGAGGAGTAACCGGCGCTGTCTGTCAGAGATCGTGCTCCTTTTAAAGACCAGAAGCCGCACACTTTTGAAGCCCTTCACCCTTACGCTGTGTCTCTGGTCTTCTTGCTTGTCGTCCCTTTCTTTCCTTGATCTGTCCCGATTCTTGTGAGAGCCATGGCCAAGTTCGAAAAAAGCACCTTGACCATCGAGAGGATGAGGGAGCTCAAGTCGTTGGGGCTTCTTGACCCCGCGACCTGGCGGCTCCGGCGGCTGGAGAGGTCGAGCCGCACCCTCGGGAGGACGAGATCGTGAGCATATGCGGACCCCGGAGAGCGACTTCTTTGCCGCCGTTCTCGCGCAATGCGAGATCGAGCTCGTCAATCTGGTGCCAAACTCCATCCTCCTCCTCTCTATCTTTTCGCATCTCTGCGAGGGGTTCCTCGGAATCCTTCCCACCCCCTCTCTCTTTTTCCGTTTTTACTCTTTGTTCCGCACCTCGAAGGGCCCTGTCGTCGGGTGCCTTTATTTCCGGCTGCGGACCGAACTTCCCTGCACCTTCCTTCAAATCCTGACCCGGGACTCCCTCGGGCCGTGGACAGAGAGATGGTTTTACCTGAAGAAGGGCGAGGGGGGCGAGCTCGCGTACAACGGCATCGTCGTGGACAGCAAGCGCGAGACCCCCGAGCTTGAGGACTCGGTGGCCGACCAAGAGGCCGTCGCCACCATCCATGTCTGCGCCACCCGCGGCCTGACCGGTCAGGCCGTGGTCGTAGACTATCTTCGGGCTCAGGTGTCCCCTCTGCGGAAGAGGGTGCACCCATTCTTCGAGATTCGAGGAAGGGATGATCCCACTTGGAGAGTGCCAAAGGTAAGCTTCTTTCGACCCTATCCTTTTCCGAGCTCGAGCGAGCTCTTTTTCCGACTGCCCCCCATCTCACTCTGTCTTTTTGCAGCCCTGGCAGAGTTGTGGGTGGCGGCGCGTATGCAAGAGGCATTCGGGAAGGTGGCCCACGCCTACTCCCTCGATGATCCTGTCCCCAAGAACATCTTGAGGCAGCGCAGCGAGGTAGTTTTCTTCTCATTCTTCTGTGGGTCCCTTTTGGGTTCAGGCATTCTTTTACCGTGTCGAGTCTTGCAGGAGAGCCAGGAGCTGCTGGAAACAGCGAGGCGCCTGTTGCCGTTGCCTGGGTTAGGTAAGGGCAAGAAGACCGCCAAGAGGCCTGCTCCGGACGCCCCGAGCCAGGCCGCCAAGAAGACTCACATTGAGTGGGGCGACCGCGCGATGGTAAGCCGCCTCCACCGAGCCCGAGGACGTCAGGCTTGACCTTGGCTCCTCGTCGTTCTTCCGTGTGTTTTTCTTTTTTGACCTTTCTTCCTTCTCTTTCCAGCAAGAGCGGGCGGCGGCCGTAGTCGCGCCGTTGAGTCCTCGCCCGGCGTCGCAGGCGCAGGGCGCTCGGGGGGAGGACACTCCCCCAGCTGCCGTGGGTGCGGGGCCTCGGACGATGCCCCCATCACCCAGGAGGCGGAGGCTCGTCACGCAGGTAACTTCCATTCTTGTAGCTCAGGAGCTTAGGTCTTCTCCCCCTTCGTGAGTCTTAGGGGTCTTTTTCGTCAAAGATTTTGACCGTTGTTCAGGGCGAGTCCGAGGATGAGGAAGAGGGCGCGGGGGACTACCTCCTGGTCCCCCGGGTAAGGCCGCAGCATCTCCAGCCTGACACGACACCTGCGGAGGGTGGCTCGGCCGGGGCGCTTGACCAGGAGGCCGTCGGGTCGCTCGCGGAGGGAAGCCCAGTCGAGGCGTCCGGCCACGAAGCCCTCGAGCCGGCTGCTGCCCCGGGCGAGGCCGTAGGCGAGGTTGATACCATCGGGGTGACAGCTGGGGTTGACGCCACCGACCCTGACGCGGCCGGTACAACGCCCGCGGGCGTCGACGAGCACGGTGGATCACCAGGTAAGGCGCCAACTCCCTCTTTGCTATTGCTTTGCCTTTGGGCTTCGGTCTTCTAAGTAACCCCCGCTCTCTTCGATAGTCGCGGCTTTGCCCACGCTGCTCTGCGCTCCACAAGAGGCAGCTCGTGCTGACGCTGACCCGGCGCTGGAGGGGTCTACAGAGGGGGGCTAGGCATCCCTGGCCTCTGCTCGCGCGAGGCTCGAAGCGCACCTTGAGGAGGTTAGTTGATTTTGAGCCCGTCTTCCTTCTTTTGGTTCACTTTATATCCACGAGGTTGTTTGTGACGCTTCTCGCGGCCTTTCAGGGCTTGGAGCAGGTTGCCCGAGGGCTTGGGACTCTGCGCGGCCACACCGTTAGCTTTCGGGCGCTGCGTTTCTTGGTCGAGGAACAGGCAGAGTACGTCCGTGGCCTTGAGGAGAGCTTGGCGCAGACGGAGGATGAGGTCGAGCAGTTGAAGACCGAGCATGCCGTCGAGATTTCGAGGGCAGTTGCAGCCGAGCAGAAGCGGTCAGCCGAGGCCCTCTCGAATATCCGCGAGAAGGCCGAGAACACCCTTTCGGGGGATCGCGCGAGGGCCGCAGAAATCGCCGAGGCTGCTCGCGCGGAGACGGAAGCACTCCGCAAGAAGATCGAGGAGCTCTCTGCTGCCTCCCCGAAGGCTTCCGCCGACGACGAGGCGAAGGTAGCCGAGCTTGAGGAGAAGCTGGGGCGAGCGACCCAGGCGAGGAAGAACGCCCTGGCTCAGCTCCAGGAGGAGCGAAGCCGGGTTGCCAACGCCGAGGCCGAGGCGCTGGCCTTGAGGGCGAGAGTCGCTGCACTCGAGCAGGAGAAGCTTGCTCAGGAGATGGCTGACCTGTAGATAGGTTAGTCGGATAGGAAAAAGGGCGAGGGGACTCGAGCCCTTTGTAAAAGTTGATCGTGTAAAATTTTTAGAAGAAATGAAAGCTCCCTTTGTGACGGTGATTGCATGCGTCTTTTTGACACTTGGTCGGGAGTCTTGCTTCGAGAGTGAATAGCCTCTTCTTTTGTTTGAGACTTTGATCGGGGACGAACTTTACCCCCAGCGTTGGGTCAAGGTGGCCAATCCTGGAAACATTTAGCCTTGCCTCCTGGCCGTATGCTCGCCGTTGATCCCGAGGTGCAGGAGTCAGTTGTAGGGGCCTGAGGGTTTGGCGACGTCTGTTTGGCCTGAAAAAGAAGGGAAGGGACCCACGGCAGAGTCAGGTTACAGGGCGAGCCTTTGATCGAGGACGAACCTGAACCAAGGAGTCGGGTCGGGATGACCAAGCCTGTGATTAGAATATCCCCGGAGGAACGTGCCATCAGAATTACTCGACGGGGGAATAATTATCGAAATCACTTGGCGGGGGAAATCGATTAACCCCGGAGGATGTGAAGGGAAACGCGGTATGCTACGCTAGCACAAAAAAAAAACTACCGCGCAACCAGAAAGCTACTCGCAAGAAGGGGATCATAGATAAGATTACCACTAGACGCGCATTTGCGGAATCCTTCGCGCCGATGTAGTGGTTCGTCCTCGCGCGCGATCGTTGCGTCGATGTAGTGGATCGTCCTCGCCTCGCCGTGGATCGTCCTCCCACGCCGCGATCGCAGCAGCGCCACCGCGAGAGTCCACACGTCCAGAGATGGAACGCCGTGCGTCGTGTGCAAGCACCTAGTCGCTCGGCAGGGCGCGAGAGGAGGAGGCTAGGGTTTCAAGTGAATCAAACCTAAACCTGGAAAGCACACTCTGCGCCTCCCTCCTCCCTCCTTATATAGCCACGAGATGAAACCCTAAACCAGGCCCACCAAAGATGCTAAGCCCACGAGGTTCATTAATTACGGATCCAATCCAAATTAATGCGTCCCACCATTAAGTGTGTGACCTGCAGGTTCACATACGTTTGGACATGGATTCGAAAACTCCTTTTCAATCCAATAGTTGGTAGCGGCTTCTTGCAAAGTATGCCAACTCCCAAACATACTGTGATCAAATCGAGCAGAACCTATCAAAAGAACTCATGTAATAATCCCTTTGCCAAGTATATGAAGATTGATCTCAAGGCGAGAAGCATGTCATCCTTTGATGATTCAATCCATCTCTCGATCCGTGATATATTAATAAGTTGTGATTGACTCCTCAATCACGGCATGGCCATGCACTTTCTTAATCATATCACACGAGTGGCCTTGTCATATATCTCCGTTTCATTGGAGTGGCAAATTCCATCTTGATCGCTCACTTCCTCTCGCACGCTTCATAGTAAACATGAAAGCTACCTTTATAACTATCCGGTTAGGAAGTAGTGTTTGATAGCCCCAAGGAAAACTATTACACATGTAGGGAATATGACAATCTCGTGTCTAAGGATCATACATCTTCTAGGTATGAGATACATCGATGACACATAAGAATGAAACATTCTCGCAGTTGTCCTATAGCTGGTCTATCTAACCCATGTTCTTCAACATGGTCCACAATGTAGAGATGATATCTCCATATCCCATGATCTATGAAGCATGATCATCGATCACTACATGTGCCGATCTATTCATCGTAGTCCTATACGATGATATCCGATCGTAGATATTTATCGAATTACATCATTAAGTAAAGAGCTTCATAATCAAGTCACATACTTGTTGATCAATACAATGATATACATTCATTGGACCAATAATCATATTATTATTCATAAACATAGTCATGTTACAATCATCTAAATGATTGCCTCAAGGGCATAACACTAACAATCTCCCACTTGCACTTGAGTCAATCAATTAAGTATCTAATACCAATAGACCTTGTGTGCGCCTCATGCTTAGGTCGTGGCGGTGGCTTTGTCAACGGATCGGCCACATTGGCTTCCGTATGTACTTTGCATATTTCGACGCCACCTCTATCCACAATCTCGCGAATAAGGTGAAAGCGACGGAGTATGTGTTTAGACTTTGATGTGATCTAGGCTCTTTTGCTTGTGCAATGGCACCACTATTATCACAATAGATGTCCATTGGACTAGAGACACTAGCGACCACACCAAGCTCTGTGATAAACTTCTTAATCCACACAGCCTCCTTTGCGGCCTCCGGCCGCAATGTACTCCGCTTCGTCAGAGAGTCGGCCACCGTGTTTTGCTTGGAACTCTTCCACCATCGCTCCTCCATTAAGTGTAAACACAAACCCGGATTGCGATCGAAAATCATCTTTGTCGGTTTGGAAGCTTGCATCGGTGTAACCCTTTGCAACCAGATCTTCCTCACCTCCAAAAACAAGGAACATACCCTTAGTTCTTCTCAAGTACTTCAGGATATTTTTACGGCTATCCAATGACCATCACCAGATCCGCTTGGTATCCGCCGTGACACTTAGAGCATATGAGACATCCGGCGTGTATGGATCATGGCATACATAATAGACCCAATAGTGAAGCATATGGAATCTTGCTCATCTGTCTCGCCATCGATGTCGAAGGACACCGATTCTTGCGAGAGATCGATGCCATGTGACATTGGCATGAAACCTCTCTTGGATTCATGCATATTGAACCTTTTCAATATCTTGTCAATGTACGCTTCTGACTTAATCCAATTAACCTTTTGATCTATCTCTATAGATTTTTATGCCCAAGATATAGCATGCTTCTCCCAAGTCCTTCATTGAGAAACTCCTTTTCAATGAAGTCTTAACATCTTCAAGCATAGGAATGTCATTCCCGATTAATAATATGTCATCCACATACAAAATCGTAAATACAAGTGCGCTCCCACTAGCCTTCTTGTAAACACAAGGCTCTTCTTCATTTTTGATAAAGTCAAAACCTTTGACTACTTCATCAAAACGAATGTTCCAACTCCTAGATGCTTGCTTTAACCCATAAATGGATCTTTGAAGCTTGCATACCCTTTTAGCATATTTAGGATCAACAAAGCCTTCAGGTTGTATCATGTATACATCCTCGTAAAGATTTCCATTAAGGAAGGCTGTTTTGACATCCATCGCCATATTTCATAATCAAAATATGCAAGAATAGCTAAAATGATCCGGACAGACTTGAGCATGGCTACCGGTGAGAAAGTTTCATCATAGTCAACTCCTTGAACTTGTTTGAAACCCTTTGCCACCAACCGTGCCTTATAGATCCGAACATTTCCATCTACGTCTATCTTTTCTTGAAAATCCATTTGCACTCAATGGTTTTACACCATCAGTGAATCACCAAGTTCCAAACTTGATTGTCATGCATGGATTGAATTTGGATCTCATGGCTTCAAGCCATTTTTCGAGTTTGGGTCCATCATTGCTTCTTCATAAGTCGTGGGCTCATCATTGTCCAACAATAATATGTCATTCCCATATCTAATAGGTACATGACGTGGCCTCCCGACCTCACGTGGGGTGAGTCTCTTCCACAGGTTGTACAACACTTTGTACATCTTGTGAAGGTTCAGAGGTAGCTTGAACATATTCATGTGATTCTCGAACTTCATCAAGATACACATCACTCCTACTGATTTCTTTTGAAAGAAACTCTTTCTCCAAAAAGACACCATTTCGAGCAACAAAAACTTTGTTCTCGTTTCTTTTGTAAAAGTAATATCCTTTTGTTTCTTTAGGATACCCCACAAAAAAGCATTTTTCCGATTTAGGTGCGAGTTTATCGATTGTAAACGTTTTACATAAGCCTCACATCCCCATATCTTGAGAAATGACAACATGGGTCTTCTCGATCCATATCTCATATGGCGTCTTCTCAACGGATTTTGATGGGACCCTATTCAAAGTGAACGCATGGTGTCTCTAGAGCGAAACCCCAAAGGATAATGGCGGATCTGCTTGGTGATCATTGACCGAACCATATCTAATAAAGTCCGATACGTCGTTCGGACACACCATTCCATTGAGGCGTTCTGGCGGAGTAAGTTGCGAACGATTCCACATTGCTTTAAATGATCACCAAACTCTTGGCTCAAGTATTCGCCACCACGATCGGATCGTAAGTGTTTTATTGTTTTGCCAAGTTGATTTTGTACTTCATTCGGAACTCTTTGAACCTTTCAAAAGTTTCAGATTTATGCCTCATTAAATAGATATATCCATATCTCATCAAGTCATCGGTAAAAGTTACAAAAGCATGAAACCCACCCCTAGCAATGAGCTCATTGGTCCACATACATCCGTATGTACTAGGGCCAATAATTCACTTGCTCTCTCACTAAAACACGTGAAAGGGCTTTTGTCATCTTGCCAAGTAAACAAGATTCACATGTTTCAAATGATTCAAAATCAAATGAGGTTAGAAGTCCATCACCATGGAGCTTCTTCATGCGCTTCTCATTTATATGACCTAAGCGACAATGCCACAAAAGGTAGGGTTCAAATCATTAGGCCGGTGCCTTTTACATTAATATTATAGACAGTTTTTCTTGAGTTCAAGGACGTACAACCCATCCACCATGGGGCAACGACCATAATACATATCATTCAAAAATATTGAACAAACAAAGTTCTTTATTCGAAATCATAACCTTCATGTTCCAAACAAGAAGATGAAATAATGTTTCTACTCAAAGATGGAACAAAATAACAATTATTGAGTTCTAAAACTAACTCAAGGCAAATGCAATGGGTATGTGCCAACGGCAAGACCAAAGAACTCTTGCTTTATTCCCCACGAAGATCCACTTCTCCTTTTGCCAAGTCTCTACTCTTTATCACCGCAACGAATTGCAAATGTGAGCAACCGAACCGGTATCATATACCCATGAGTGAGTGAAGAAGTAGCAAGATTAATTTCTATAACATTAATACCAAGTGGAAACCACATTTCCATTCTTCTTATCGCAGTACTTTTCGCAGCCCGCTTCCAATGCCCCGATTTCTTGCAATAGAAGCATTGGGTATCAGTTGAGGGCCAACTTTAAGCTTCGAAGCTTAGTTTTGAGGCTCGCGATCTCATCTTGAGCCTTGCCCTTGCCCTTGCCCTTGCTCTTTCCTGCCCCAGCCTTAGCCTTTCTCTTTTGAAAGCGGTTGTTTTCAACCATCATCACATGATTGGGTTTTTCTTAATGCTTTCTCCGCAGCCTTGAGCATCCCATGTAGCTCGGTTAGGCTCTTCTCCATGCTATTCATATGAAAATTCATAATGAATGGCTCAAAGCTCTGAGGCGTAGACGGAGAATAACATCTGTGGCCAAACCGAGGCTAAGGGAAACTCAAGTTTTCCAATCTCCCAATGTAACCAATCATCTTGATCACATGAGGATCGACCGGATCGCCTTCACCAACTTACAAGCAAATAAAAGCTTTGAGATACCATACCTCTCAGCTCTTGCTTGATTCCCAAACATGCCCTTCAAGCCCACAATCATATTGTAAGCATCCTGGTCCTCATATTGCTTTTGGAGCTCAGAGTCCATTGTGACTAGCATGAGACAGTGACTCTCTGAAGCATTAACATGCTTTTCATATTCAACCCTCAAATTGCGAGCAAAGCATTTTAATTTGGTTCATCAGAATTGGATTCTCTAGAACATAGTCCTTCTTTTCATGCTTGAGAACAATTCTCAAGGTTGCGATACCAATCAACAAAATTAGTTCCATTCAGTTTTTCCCTTTCCAAACCGATCTCAAAGCAAAACCAGTGTAGCAGGAGTAGGAGAAGGTGCCATTGAACTACAACAAAAATATGCAAAGATTCTAAGCACTATGTTTATGTAAAACTTTTATTAAACTTTTAATTAAAGACACTCCTATTTTATGTCCTTTTATAGACACATAGTGAGTATTCAAGATCCATATTCATTAAACACTAGTGAGCTTTGGCATCACTGCTAGAAATTTAATGACATAGGTAAGCAACACCTTTGCTAATTACATCATATGTAACTCTTGTTTGTTGAGTATGAAAACAAGTAATGAATGCCTCCATCAACTTGACTCATGGCCAGTCAACCCGCCCCAAGGGCTCACATGAGGAGGAGCACTTCCCGATTCGGTGCCAATTAAGAAACCCGCCTCATGTGTGTTTTCCTAGACACCAATTGTCTTGTATAGGTTCCTTCATTATCAAATCAAATCCCAACCACTTATGTCCTCAAGCCCAAAACCGTTTTGATAGCTCGTTTAAATCGCCATTGTTATGCGTGATGTGTCCAACACATCCCTATCATCTATTGAGATAGCCATTGATATACTACTTTGGTGATCATATCAATAACGATCTAAATTCTTGATAGGTGCAACAATTTGATGGACAATTTGATTTAAGATTTTTAACTATAAGGATGAACAAAGATTACTATGAACATAGCATCACATGCAATGAGCATAAAGAAAATAGCAAGGACAAAACACACATCCACGTAAAATCAAAATAAGTTGTGAAATAGCATGGCCCTTAGCATTAAGATCTCCATCATCATGCTTGGTTGTTCACCTAGCCACCTTGCTTGATTTGTTCACCTAGCCATCGTCTTCATCATTATGGATGCAACTCCTTACAACTTTTGATAATGAATTTTACATGAGGGTTTGAAGCATCACAAGTCGACACGCAGTGTCGTTATACAATTTAAATAGCCTTATGGCTTAACACGCAAGACGCAGCCATGTGGAAATTACATGCATCACATACACATAGGCCATACTATTTCACATAATTCCCTGCAAAAACGAGTTAAACAAAAGCAACCCTACGACTCCGGGGTCCGAGGGGCAGCGCCCTTGGAAATTTTTTTAGAGGCATGTCTTCCGCCATGGGAAAACACCTCAAAATTTCCACGGATCAACCAGATTGACCCAATCCGATCTAATATAATTGGCTTGGTTCCATATGGATACGTTTGAAACCACGATGGCGGTAACCCGGCCGGTAAGGGCAACGCGTCGTACCATGAACGGACTCACCCAAATCAATATTGAATCTGTTTGTGCTACCATGGATCAACCAGATTGACCCAATCCAACTCGATCCGATTGGCTTGGTCCCATATGGATACGCTTTGAAACCACGATGGCGGTAACCCGACCGGTAAGGAACAACGTCGTACCATGAACGGACTCACCCAAATCAAGATTGAATCGGTTTGCACTTTCCTCAAACCCTAAATCGATCGATCTCATCGATGGTCGCCGTCACCAATTCATCACATGAACCGGGTGAACATGTAATAGATCCAATCTACTAACCTCACACATCATATGTGCAACATCCAGATCACAAAACTATACGAGATGGCTCGATACCATTGAAAGGAAACGCGGTATGCTACGCTAGCACAAAAAAACTACCGCGCAACCGTAAAGCTACCGCAAGAAGGGGATCATAGATAAGATTACCACTAGACGCCGCGATTGCGGAATCCTTCGCGCGTCGATGTAGTGGTTCGTCCTCGCCGCGATCGTAAGGCGTCGATGTAGTGGATCGTCCTCGCCCGCCGTGGATCGTCCTCCCACGCCGCAGCCGCAGCAGCGTCACCGCAGAGTCCACACGCCCAGAGATGGAATGCCGTGCGTCGGTGTGCAAGCACCTAGTCGCTCGGGGAGGGCAGCGAGAGGAGGAGGCTAGGGTTTCAAGTGAATCAAACCTAAACCTGGAAAGCACACTCTGCGCCTCCCTCCTCCCTCCTTATATAGCCACGAGATGAAACCTAAACCGGGCCCACCAAAGATGCTAAGCCCACGAGGTTCATTAATTACGGATCCAATCCAAATTAATGCGTCCCACCATTAAGTGTGTGACCTGCAGGTTCACATACGCTTGGACATGGATTCGAAAACTCCTTTTCAATCCAATAGTTGGTAGCGGCTTCTTGCAAAGTATGCCAACTCCCAAACATACTGTGATCAAATCGAATGAACCTATCAAAAGAACTCATGTAATAATCCCTTTGCCAAGTATATGAAGATTGATCTCAAGGCGAGAAGCATGTCATCCTTTGATGATTCAATCCATCTCTCGTATCCGTGATATATTAATAAGTTGTGATTGACTCTCAATCACGGCATGGCCATGCACTTTCTTAATCATATCACACGAGTGGCCTTGTCATATATCTCCGTTTCATTGGAGTGGCAAATTCCATCTTGATCGCTCACTTTCTCTGCACGCTTCATAGTAAACATGAAAGCTACCTTTATAACTATCCGGTTAGGAAGTAGTGTTTGATAGCCCCAAGGAAAACTATTACACATGTAGGGAATATGACAATCTCGTGTCTAAGGATCATACATCTTCTAGGTATGAGATACAGCGATGACACATAAGAATGAAACATTCTCGCAGTTGTCCCATAGCGGGTCTATCTAACCCATGTTCTTCAACATGGTCCACAATGTAGAGATGATATCTCCATATCCCATGATCTATGAAGCATGATCATCGATCACTACATGTGCTGATCTATTCATCGTAGTCCTATACGATGATATCCGATCAGAGATATTTATCGAATTACATCATTAAGTAAAGAGCTTCGTAATCAAGTCACATACTTGTTGATCAATACAATGATATACATTCATTGGACCAATAATCATATTATTATTCATAAACATAGTCATGTTACAATCATCTAAATGATTGCCTCAAGGGCATAACACTAACAGGATGTTCTTAGAAATCGGCGACCTCCGAGCCCAGGAGTACATCGGGCTCGGTGTTAGGCCGAGCTCGGGGGCTCCCTCTGCGGGGCGGCCTCCCATTAAAATCACTCGATGGGGGAATAGAGCAACCCCGGAGGATAATTTTAGAAATCCACGACCTCCGAGCCCGGGAGTACATCGGGATCGGTGTTAGGCCGAGCTCGGGGGCTCCCTCTGCGGGGAGGCCTCCCATTAAAATCACTCGACAGGGGAACAGATCAACCCCGGAGGATATTTTTAGAAATTCGCGACCTCCGAGCCCGGGAGTTCATCGGGCTCGGTGTTAGGCCGAGCTCAGCCGAGCCTGCGTCCTGGCTAGCCTAGATTTGGGGCATCGGATCGAGGCAATCGAACTCGAGAATGCGTCGAGTTCGGGGCTTCCCCGAGGGCGGTCTCCGATTCAAGCCTACGGCGGGGGAATAGCCGGCTTTCTGCGATTCAGATCGTCTTACTGCGATCGAAGCATCCCCGGAGGTGAATCTAGAGTCCATGTCCGCTGAGCCCGGGAATCGTCATCAGGTTCGGGGTGCCCTCCAAGGACGGCCTTCGAGTTGGCTTGTCGGGGGGATGGTCGGCATACCCCGATAAAGATCGTTTACGATGACCTTAACATCCCCGAGGCGAACCCAGAGACCGCGACCCGAGGCCAAAGCACGCGGGGTGCAAAAAGAAAAACATCACAGATATAGATGCTAAGAAAAGAAACTCTAGGGCACCCCGAGGTTCGGGAGCTCTGGACGTGATCTCAGGTCCAAGCTCTGCTACAGAGGGGAGCCGCGACGCGATGAGAATCGGCTTACAACTGACTGCGATCCCCTGGAGGCGATCCTTGAAATCACATCTCGTGCTCGCGTTGCTCGCGGTGCGAGGACACATAGATGCTGGTATTTTAAAGGGAACTTTTGTGGGAAGGATAGTAGGCCGGGCCCCGAGCGCGGGTTGCTTACCAGTTGGAACCCTCGGCTCGGGGCTCGATCTACGAGAGCAGTCAACTTGCCGCGACGAAGGCTACCCTTCCGCAGACTTGATTCCCCGAAGACGGGCCTTGAGAACGCCATCTGGCGTCGCGTCCCCCGGTTGCGGCAGAGCGAGCCGCGCGCTGTGGGCACAAAGATAAAACATGCTTGCAGGAAAACAAAAGGTTAGATTGGCCCCCTGGCTCGAAACGCTCACCGATCGGCGATCTCGGGCACGGACCCTGCCATGGGGGAACGATCGGCTTACTGTGATGAGAGGCGGCTTACTGCTGATTCGGCCCCCTGAGGTGTGCCCCGAGACCACGGTTTTGTTCGAGAAACAAAGGAGAGGGGGGCCAGAATGTATTCCGAGGTCGAGGAGTTCACGGGCGTGATCGCCAAGCCGGACCCTGCCACAGAGGGGAGCCGCGACGCGATGAGAATCGGCTTACAGCTGGCTCGACTTCCTCCGGGGGCGAACCATCGGATCACGACCCGGATACACACCCGTTCGGAGTACAAAGAGATATATAGAAACTGGCGCAATCATGAACGGTAAATTAAAAGCATTTTATCATGAAAGCGAGAGGCAGAGTTCAAACATAGAACTTTCAGAGCTGGTCAATGTTCCACAAGTTCGCGAGCTCTCGTCCGTCGGGCATGGCCAGTCGGTAGGCACCCATCCGGCCTACTGAGACGACGCGATAGGGGCCCTCCCACAGCGGGGATAACTTGTTGGTGCCGGACCGGTCCTGAATTCGCTTTAGGACCAAGTCCCCAACAAGGAGCCCTCTGGGTCGCACCGATCGGGAGGCGTGCCTGCGAAGCGTTTGCAGGTAATGATCTGACCGTAGCAGGGCATGGCTTCTTACCTCCTCTGCCAGGCGAGGTCGAGGGACCGCTCTTGCTCGAGGTTGACTTGGTGACGGAGCGGACCCTGGCTTAGCCCAGCGTGACCTCGAGAGGTAGGATGACTTCAGAACCAAAGACGAGCCGGAAGGGGGTGGACCCTGTTGCCCAGCTCAGCGTGGTTCGGATGGACCAGAGAACGGTGGGAAGCTCGTCCACCCAGCCCCAGCCTCGGCGCTCGAGCTCGTCGAAGACTCGCTTCTTGACGCCTTGGACGATTTGTCCGTTGGCACACTCGACCGCCCTGTTGCTCTGAGGGTGGCCTACTGAGGCATAGCAGACCTTGGTTCCCCTGTCTTTGCAGTATTCTTGGAACAGCTCGCTGGTGAACTGCGTCCCATTGTCGGTGATGATCTTGCAAGGGACCCCATACCTTGAGACTATAAATGAACGGAGAAATATCACCGCTGCCTGGGCCGTGATGGCCGAGACCGGCTCGGCTTCAACCCATTTCGTGAAGGTGTCGATGGCGACAAACAGGAACTTCTTCCCCCCGACCGCCCGCGGGAAGGGGCCGAGGATGTCCAGACCCCAGGTCGAGAATGGCCAGGCGAGGGGGATGGTCTGGAGGGCGTAAGCCAGCTAGCGAGCCTTCCGGACGTGGAACTGGCAAGCTCAATAGGTACGGACGATGTCCCGAGCATCCTGGAGCGCTGTCGGCCAGTAGAAGCCCATTCGAAACGCCTTCCCGACCATGGTCCTGAAAAAAGAGTGAGCGCCACAGAGGCCCGAATGGATGTCGTTAAGCAAGTATTTACCTTCCTCCGAGGTGATGCACTTGGCGAGGACGCCCAGGGCACCCCGCCGGTATAGCTGTCCGTCGACGAGCCCATACGAGCTCGCATGGTGCTTGAGCCTGCTGCTCTCAGCCTGGTCGGGCGGGAGCTTGCCAAGGCTGAGAAATTTGACGATCGGGTCCATCCATGATGGGGCGCTCTCGAGGAAGGCCACTGAGTCTTTCGGTTCATTAACGGTCGGGGCCGGCAGGGTCTCGAGGATAACATCCAACGGAATCTCGTCGTCGAACGACCCGAGCTTGGACAGAAGATCCGCGTCGGAGTTGTCCCTCCTGGGAACATATCCGACTTTGAGGTTCTTGAACCATTTCTCCATTTTGCGTACCTCAGCGAGGTACTTTACCATCGACGGCTCTGAGCATTGGTAGTATTTGTTGTATTGATTGACGACGAGTTGAGAATCTCCCCTCACGGCCAGCCGACGCACGCCCAGTGATTTGCACGCATGAAGGCCAGCCAAGAGGGCCTCGTACTCCGCGACATTGTTGGTTGCGGGAAAGCCGAAGCGAATCACGTACTTCAGATGATCCCCCCGAGGGGTGATGATGAGGACGCCAGCCCCTGAAGCGTTCGAACGACCTCGAGCCATCGAAGAACATGGTCCAGGGAACTTCTTCCTCGGTCTCGGGTTCAGGGGTGGGCTCCGCTGACTGCTCGACCACAAAGTCGGCAAGCGCCTGCGACCTAATGGTGGAGCGCACCACGAACCGAATACCGAATTCGGCTAATTCTATGGCCCGTTTGGTGATGCGGTCTCCTGCCTCCAGGTTCCTTAAGATCTCGTCGAGTGGGCACCCACTCGGGACGACCACAGCATGTGCCTAAAAGTAATGACGGAGATTGCGCGAGGGGTCCGGCCTGCTATCCTTCCCACAAAAGTGTAGGGGTAGCGCTCCTTCGGCCCATAGAGCACTTCGCTGACGTAGTAGATCGGCTGCTGCCGACCATCGCGCTCGGCCACCAGGACGGCACTGACGGCCTGCGCCGTGACCGCCAAGTAGAGCAGCAGCACCTCGCCCGAGTGCGGGGTCGTGAGCAGTGGTCAGCTAGAGAGGTATGATTTCAGCTCGTCGAAGGACCGCTAGGCTTTTGGGGTCCATTCAAAACCACGATGCTGGCGCAGGGCCTTGAAGAATTGCAGCTTGCGGTCCCCAAGCCTTGAGATGAAACGGCTGAGGGCGGCTACGCGGGCGACGAGGCATTGAACCTGCTTTGCAGATGCTGGGGCAGCCATCTTCTCGATCGCTTCGATCTTCTTCGGGTTTGGACCTACGCCCGAGCCCCCGATCATGTAGCCGAGCACCTTCCCTGAGGTTGCGCCGAAGATGTATTTCTCGGGGTTGAGCTTGACTCCATGCTTGTTTAGGTTGGCGAAGGTTTTCGCGAGGTCGCTGACATGGTCGGCTTCAGAAGAGCTCTTGACGATGATGTCGTCAACGTAGACCTCGAGATTCCGCCCGATCTGGAGGTCAAATGTCCGGGACATCAGCCGTTGGAACGTCGCCCCAGCGTTGCGGAGGCCGAATGACATAGTGGTGAAGCAGAATGTCCCGAACGGCATGATGAAGGCCGTCTTGTCCTCGTCACCCGCCGCGAGCTTGATCTGGTGGTAGCCGGAGTAGGTGTCGAGGAAACTCAGCATCTTGGCGTTGGCAGTTGAGTCCACGATCTGGTCTATGCGGGGAAGAGGGGAGTTATCCTTCGGGCACGCCGAATTCAAACCCGTGTGGTCGACACACATCCTCCACTTTCCACCCTTTTTCTGCACGATCACCGGGTTGGCCAGCCATTCGGAGTAGTTGACCTCACGAATGAAGCCAGCCTTTAGGAGCTTGTCAAGGTGCTCCTTGATTATCGCCACCTTTTCAAGGGAGAAACGTCGTAACTTCTGGCGCACGGGCCTGCATCCAGGTCTCGTTTGTAATTTATGCTCGATCACCTCCCTCGGGAACCCAGGCATGTCTGCCGCCCACGCGAATATGCTTTTGTTGCTGCGGAGGAAGGTGATGAGCTCGAATTCCTATTTCGGGTTGAGCTGGGCGGTGAGGTGGACACATTTTCCCGGGTTGTCCTCCTCGAGCCGCACGGTCTTGGTCAGGCCGCCGGGTTGGATCGCTGTTTTTCGACGGACATCCTTCTGTGCCGCCTCGGGGCTCCGCTGAGGGAGAATGCCTGCGAGCTCAAGGGCCTTCTCTTCGTAGTAGTGCGCTGTCTTGAGGTCGCCCCGGACGGTTATGATGCCCTGGGGCCCCAGAAGCTTCATGCACCGGTGGCCGTAATGGCTTGCCGCCATAAATTTGATCAAAGCCGGTCGGCCGAGGATGGCGTTGTAGGGGAGGTCGCCATCCACGACCTTGAAATTGTCTAGCTCGGTGCGGAAGTTCGCCGAGTCGCCGAAGGTGACGGGCAAAACCACCTGCCCGAGCGGAGTGGTCGAGCTCCACGCACGATCAAGAAGGGACTGCTATACTCGATCTTCGTGGGGATCGCATCCGCCCAACAGATCTTGGCCAAGAGCAGGTTGAGAGAACTCCCCCATCAACCATGATTCTCCCGACCACGGTGTTGCTTATGGTCGGAGCGACGACCAAGGCGGTCTTAAGGTCCTTGAACATCCCTGGGGGAGCGTCGCCCTGGGAGAAGGTGATCGGAACGTCAGCCCATCTGCAAAACTGGTCGGCAGGCTTGCCGACCGAAGCTTGATACACAGTGCGCGCGACGTTCTTGAGCTCACGCTGGGATTGGTACGCAAAACGAACCGCCGAAGATCATATCAACGCGACGGTCGCCCTGCTGGAAGTCCAGGTCGAGGCCCTCTGGCCCCTCACAGGCGACGCCTTCGTCGGGCAACTCGCCCTCCTTCGGGAGTGTGGGCATCTCTCCACGCCCGTCATAGAAGGCGTTCAGCTTGAACTGCCACGCCCTATAGCCCCTCAGGTCGTGGCCAGGGGCCTGATGGAACAGGTAGAATTCATTCGGGTCGTACCCTGGCCCAGCCTCGTTGGCGGGAGGCTAGACGTTGCCCCGCTGTGGGTCGGCCCGATGCTGCCCCTGTTGCGGCGGGACGCGATGCTGCACTTGCTGACGTCGCGGCTGACCAAGCTGGGGCCGAGGTCCATTGCGGTTGAGTCGCTGCACCTCCATCACCTCACGCCCGGCGTCGGCCGCGGCGACCACGCGCAGCTGGCAACTGCCATCTCGGCGACCTTGCCCTTGCTTCTTGGGGTGCGGGTCCGAGTCGGCAGCTTTGGCGGCGGATGGTCCGGGCTCGCTGGGAATGCGACCGAGCTTACCCTGGTCGTAGTCATGCTTCCAGCGGACGGCATCATCCGCGTCCATGTAGCGTTCCGCCATTCGGAACAGCTTGTTGACACTGAGGTCGGTGGTGATCTCTAGGTCCTCCGTAAGACGCCTGTCCCGAACGCCGAACTTGAAAGCTTTGATGACGGCTTCGCTGGAGACATTTGGGATGGAATTCCTCGCGCGGGTGAACTGGCGGACGAAGTCACGGAGAGGTTCACCCTTGCCCTAGATGATGCGGTCCAGGTCCCTTTCCTGTTCAGGGCGCTCGTAGCAGCTCTAGAAGTTTGATTGGAGAGCGCTCCGCACTTGATGCCATGACCGAAAGGTGCCAGGGGCCTGGTTGAAAAGCCAGGTGCGAGTAGCGCCGTCCAGGATGGTAGGGAGGTAGTTGGCCATCACAGCCTCATCCCCGCCGGCCTCCAGGATCGCGGTGGAGTAGATCGAGAAGAACTCGTCGGGGTTCTTGGTCCCGTCGAACCACTCCATCGCGGAGGGGCGGAAGCGAGTCGGCCAGCGCACTCGGCGAAGGTCGACGGAGTACGCTGGGCAACCGTAGGTTGGGGCAGCATGGTCGCCGCTGCTATGGTCGGAATCGCCGTCGGCGAGATGATCAAACTCGAGCCGACGACGCACCCCACGCAGGGCTGGTAGACAGGAAGGGCGTCGTCGGGGCGGCGATGATTGCGAATCTTCCGCCGATTGGGAGGAATGTCTGGAGACAGACCCCCGGAAGCGCCGCTGCTCGAAGGAGCGCTGTCACCACCCCGCTGGTCGCGGGAATGCCCGTGCATCAGGCCTGCGTCCCGGTGAGGTGGGGACGGTTGCGGCGGGCTCCTGGCCCGCGGGTACGGAGTCGGCCGGCGAGGACGGCGGTGGCCGCGCGGTGAACTGCCATCGCTTCTTAGGGAGCGAGGTTCGGGCGGTCGTTGTCGTCCTTGCTGGGAGGGGGTGACCTCGTCGACCGCCCTGCCGAGTTCCTCGGCAAGGGATCAGTGAATGAGGGCCATCCTTGCCCGGGTGGGATCGGCCATGACCCGGGCGATGGCCCGCAAGTGTTCCCGGTTGGGATCGTCCTGCCGAGCGAGGCTGTGATGCTCGAGCGAGGTGTGGAGCCCCTCGCGCTCTTCCCGTCGGAGGGCGGTGATGGCCTGGTTGATGGCAACCCGGACCAACCGACACGCCTCCTCCAGGGCTTCTGGGTCACCGTCACTTGCTTCCGCACTCGCCTCGCAGCTGTTGGCCATGAAGGCCAGGCGCTCGCACGGCGGTAGGGAAGGTGAGAACATGGAGGTGGAGCCTTCGTGCTCAGGAACCGCATCCGGGTCCAGCCTTGTTGATGATGACATGCCGTCGCTGGAGCTGAAGGTTCTGGCGACGCTAAAGCGGTGAATCCCGAATGAAAGAAACTCGGGCCCTACGGTGGGCGCCAGCTATCGACGATCGGGACCGTCAACTGCAGAAGAGAGAAAGGGGAGCGAGATGTCTGCTCGGGAGCGGGACTCGAGGTCGCGCTCGTTCGGGGGCTTCAGGCGTCGCGGGGAAGTCGTCAAAGGAAGGATGCCAGACACGGGGATTTATACTGGTTCGAGCCCCCAAGGTCGGGTAATAGCTCTACTCTAGTTTCGCCCTAAGGCTAAGGATGTATTAGCGGCTTTGTGGAAGAGTACAAGGACAGGGCCCGAGCAAGAGCAGGGGCCGCGTCATCCTTTCGTGTCGCGAGTCGGGGGTTGCTCTTGTCTCCTGTTTTTCCGTCTTGTGGTTACCTTGTTATTCTTCCCCCCGTGTGTATATCTCCGTGGTTGGGGCGACCTACTGCTTTTGTAGTCCTCGGGGAACCTTGCCACTTAATCCTGAGGCCGACGTCAGGAGTCCGTGGCGATTTGACGGGGGCTCTGAAGTCGTTGCTAGCCGTTGAGTGTCTGACGGGAGCTGTTGAGATTTTGACGGGAGCTGTTGAACCCTAGTTCCCACGCAGGGGCAGGTAGGGTGCTGATTCCCACGCAGGGAGAGTTTTACAAGATAAAAAATAGAAATGTTACAGGTGTCCCTTTTCTTGGTGCCTGCGGGGGCGTCGAGGTCGAGGGTGCCTACCCCTGCGGTGGTGCCTGAACTCGAGCTCACTGGCCCCGAGCCCGACCATCGGGGGGCATCTTCTAGGTCGGGGATGAGCCCTTTGGATTGTGGAAAGCTACCACGAGGCCCGGGGGAATGCTGACGCGTTGCGAGGGTACCAATCCCCGACAATTTGTTATCTTTAAAAAATAAAAAACTGAATGAATATAATTGGGACAGTAACCTTGTCAGAATTTATAAATTTTCTCGAGTGTGATAATGATTTAAATTTTTATGAGAGATTAATAATTGCCTCAGTACCATTTATAAAATTTTCATAAATTTTCAACTTTTTTTGTTAGGTCAATCAAATCTATGTAATCATTGAACTTCATTTGTTATATTATATTTCAAAAATCAAAAAGAGAAAGAACATAAATGGTACTGTGCCTTGTAAGAATTTTATAAATTCACTGGAGTGTGATCATGATTCACAATTTTTATGAGATCTTAAGCATTTCCTTGTCACCCTTCTATAAAATTTTCAAAAAATTTAAACCTTTTTTGGTTGCTAAGCAAATCTATGTATTGATCATGAGGCTTTTATCAAGACATAGCATTGTCAGGATTTAAAAATTATTTATTCATGATCATCACTTAAAAATTTTATAGAAACATTAATATTACATCAGTACCCTTCAAAAAAAATTTCTAACATGGTTTGAACCATTTTTCATTTTGTTCAAATTTGCCGGCAAGCTTTTTAATTGGACAATAGCACTGTTCAAATTTTTAAACATTCATGAAGCATGATCATAATCTAAAAATTTTATGAGAAGATTAGTAATGCATCAAACCGTGCAAAAAAACTTTCAAAATTTTCTAACGTGGTTTGAACCATTTTTCATTCGGTTCAAACTTACCGGTCAGCGTTTTATCATGACAGTAACAATTTTCGAATTTTTAAAAATTCCTCATACTTGATAATCATCTGAAAGTTTTGTTGGAACTTCACTGATGTGTTAGAAACCTCCAAAAAAAATTTAAAATTTTTTGACATCGTTTGAACCATTTTGTGTTCAGTTGAAATTTGACGAAATTTCAGCAATTTCGCCCGAAATTCAGTCCAAAAATTCCGGATTTGAATTTTTATTGTTGAATTTTGTCCAAAATAACGAGATTTTGCCGAAATTTTGAATTTCGATCATCAGTGAAATTTTATTCAAAACGAAATTTAAATCCCTAGTTGGCCCCTGCTCAGCTCGTTTGACTTGCTGCCAGATCCTTGAAGTTGAATCTATATCTATAAAATTATAGATCTTGGTGATGTACGGTCTGCTGAGGTGCACTCACCACGAGCCCCTTTGGCACTGTATAAACTACAGTGCCAGGGGTGCAGTTTTTTTTCTAATTTTTTAATTTTTTTGAATTCTTCTAAAAAGATTTTCTCTCTCTATTTCCCTGCTTGTCTCGGCATTTTCTTTTCCTCGCAGCCAAGGTTTGAAAATTCGGTTTCAAAATAAATTTCGTCTCTGGCCGGATCGCCAGATTTCGGCGAAATTTTGGACGAAATTTGAATTTAAAAATTCAAATTAGGTCCATATAGTAACGAAAAATCCCGAAATTCGGCGAAAACCCCGAAATTTCGGGCGAAATACCCGAAATTTTGGGTTTTTTTGCAACAGGAAAAAATTGGGTCAAACGATGTCGAAAAATTTCGAATTTGTTTTGGATAGTCCTGATACATTGATGATATTTTCATAAAAATTTCAGATTATTCTGAAGTCTGTGGAATTTTTAAAAATTCAAACATTGCTACTATCCTGATAAAACGCTGACTAGCAATTTTGAACCGAATGCAAAATAGTTCAAACCACGTTATAAACATATGAAATTTGTTTTGCATGGTTATGATGTATCTCTAATTATATCATAAAATTTTCAGATGATGGTCAAACTGTATGAATTTTTAAAAATTTGAACAGTACTATTGCCCTGTTAAAAGGCTTACCGGCAAACTTGAACAAAATGAAACATTATCTAAACCACGTTAAAAACTTTTAAATTTTTTTTTGGAAGGTCCTTATGTAACATAAATATTTATTTAAAATTTTTAGATGATGATCATTCTCAAATAATGTTTAAAAATTCAGACAGTGCTACATCCTGATAAAAGTCTGATAATCAATACATAGATTTGCTTTATCAATAAAAAAAGATTAAAATTTTTAAAATTTTTAAAGAATGGTGATAAGGAAGTGATTAATATATCATAAAAATTTTGAATCATGATCACACTCCAGTGAATTTATAAAATTCTTACAATGCACAATACCATTTATGTTCTTTTCTTTTTGATTTTTGAAATATAATATAACAAACGAAGTTCAATGCTTACATAGATTTGATTGACTAAACAAAAAAATTTTAATTTTTTTTAAAATTGATATAATGTTACTGATGAAATTATTAATCTCTCACAAAACTTTTAGATCATAATCACACTCAAGAAAATTTATAAAATTCTGACAATGTAACTGTCCCAATGATGTTCATTCTGTTTTTGATTTTTTAAAGATATAAAATGAAGTTAATTTATTTTGAAATTTTTCATGTGTGATACTAAGCTACTAAATATAGTACCATAAAATTTTCAGATCATTATCAAGCTTGTAGAATTTTATAAAAATCTGAGAGTGTTTCTGCCAAAATTTCAAAATATCTAAAAAAATCGATTTTTCAACAAATTTTCATAGGAGATGACTTTTCTAAGGGTTATTGGACCAAATCCGGACCTAAAAGTGCCAAAACCGGCCAGAAAACGTGAAATTTCGGCAAAATTTCGGATTACTGTAGTAATTTCAAATTTTCTTTAAAAAAAATTTGGCCAGTACTTTAGATTTCGGGGTGGCCCGAAATTCAAAATTTCGGCGAAATTTTGCCGAAATTCGACGAGATTTGGAACCCTGCTTGCAGCAACGCGCGGTTCTAGTGGAGCAACTAGTAACTCACTATTTTTGGGGAGGTACGGGTTCTCTCCCCGCTCGGCGCCACGCGGACCCGTTCACTATAGTTTCTATAGTTGTAAACTATAGTAATTTTATTTTTTCCCAAAAAAATATTTTTAAAAAAATTTATTTTTTTTGGGATAAAATTACCCCCTCTCTCTATTAACGTTGGGTAACAGTATTTTTATTTTGTTTGTTTTCCTAGTTTTTTTTAAGAAAATTCCCTCTCTTTATTGAAATTCATGGTTCGCCAGAGACAACGTGTGGGAATCGAACAAACTAGATAATCAACCGCGACGTGCCATGCTGCGACCGTCGCTTCCCACGTGAGTAAATTGAGAAAATGTGCGACTGCCGCTCCCTACACGAGCAAATTGAGGAAACACGCGAAACAGTTGAAAGGATATAATCTACGATTTCGCTGGAACGGAAGGGCCGCCTAGGGAAAAACGGAAAATGGAAAAAAGGATCTAAACTTTTTTTTCTGGAAAAGGGACTAAACAGAACTTTGTTTTTCCGAAAAAGGGCTTAAACGTAATGCTAAAAAAATGCAAAAATAACCTAAATGTAATGTATATTTTTTTTCCATAAAAAAGAATCTAAACGTATTTTTTTTCTTCGAAAAAGGACCTAAACGTAATATTAATTTTCTAAAAAAGGACCGAGTGCAATGCCTAAAAACGCATAAAGGATCTAAACGTAATATATATTTTTTTTCGGAAAAAAAACCTAAACGTAATTTTTTTTCGAAAAAAAAACCTAAACGTAATTTTTTTTCGAAAAAAAGACCTAAGTGTAAGTTTTTTTTCATAGCTCGGCTCGAGCCACGAGTAGAGCCAGTGTCGAGCCGGCCCAAATCGTTGTGGTGACAGGATTTCTTCCGGTTTTAACGAAGGGATGACTAGTTGGCTCAATTCTTGGACAAGTGACCCGATCTCGAGGTAGGCAGGTGCACGGTCCACGTATACATACAGCAGCAAGAATGCGTGGATGCGAGACACGGTGGAGCGGAAGGCATGTGACCTCCCCTCCGTCTTTGGTTTCTACTCTGGTTAATTTGACTGCCGACCTATAGCTGTTTTCATGTCCTGAAACTTTTGCTATACTAGCCTCGTATTCACCCTTTTTTTTCAAAAATAGTACTCCTGCGTCTGAATTTGCAAAGTTGCCCCTGTGCGAGAGTAGAAGCCAGCCGAGACGCGTGTCATACTGTTATTTATGATTAATGGTACGTGATATGTATGTTTTAGCTGTTATTATAATGACGTCAACATTACATACATTGAAAATTTCACAAAATTAGTATTAATGCATAAATAACGTTGCAAATATATCAGAAAATAATTATTGCTACTATAATGATGGTATGAGTACTAGAGTAAAATATTACTCCCTTCGATCACAAATAGTTTTCGTTTTGGACATCAACACAATCTCTAAAACACCTTTGACCGCTAATTTCTATTATAATATATTTATAAAACCAAATAAAGTTATAATATTATGAAAGTACTACAAATATGATTTTCATGTATCCAATTTAAATATTTAAAAAGATATTGACAATCAAATTTTCAAAAGTTTGATTGCACATATATCTAAAACGATAACTATTTGTGACTGGAGGAAGTAGTATAATTAGTAGTAGACAAAATTGGTACATTGAAAAGTTACTAAAATTGGTAGAACAAATGCATGCACGAACCATATGTATTTTGCCAAATTAGTGAGGTGCAAAAAATAGTATTGATGCGTAAACGATGGTGGAAAGGTGTCAAAAAATAAATGTATTCGTACATAGAGTAAAATATTAGTATAATTAGTAGTAACAAAATTCGTATATGGAAAAATTACTAAAATTGGTATAACAAATGCATGCAAGAACCTGTGTATTTTGCGAAATTAGTGAGGTGTAAAAATAGTACTGATGCGTAAATAATAGTGGGATGGTGTGAAAAGTAATTATTATTATAATGATGGCACTTGTATTAGAGTAAAATATTAGTATAATTAGTAGTAGACAAAATTGGTGCACTGAAAAATTAGTAAAGTTGTTATAACAAATTCATGCACCAACCGTGTGTATTTTATGAAGTTAGTGAGATGCTAAAATAGTATTGATACGTAAATAAATAATGGAGGGAATGTATCAAAAAGTAACTATTGTTATTATAATAATAGTATTCGTACGCACAGTAAAATATTAGTATAATTAGTAGTAGACAAAATTGGTACATTGAAAATATACTAAAATTGGTATAACAAATGCATGCATGAACCATGTGTATTTAGCAAAATTAGTGAGGGGAAAAAATAGTATTGATGCGTAAATTACGGTGAGAAGGTGTGAAAAAGTAATTACTGTTATCATAATGACGGTATTCGTACGTATAGTAAAATATTAGTATAATTAGTAGTATTTCATATATGGAAAATAATATTATAATGATATGGAAAATAACTATTTCATATACATGTTTTAGATGTTACAATGATGCCATTATTTCGTTACTTGAAATATAAGTACAACTTATAGTACATATACATGCAGAAAGCATCATGCATCGTATAGTAATAGTTATTTGGAAAATAATCGTGAGTACAAAGAATAATATTTTGAATTGTTTGTCAATTTTCCTGTAGTAATAGTGATTAATGACGTAATGAATAATATGGTAGTATTTGATGAGTATGCCTCATTTGTTATGATAGGTACGTAATACCAAATATCCAAAATTTGTTTGTGTTTTATGGTGATGGTGTTGTCCAAGAGGGGCCATATGGGGTGGACCTATCAAATTGCGAACAAAAGGTGGTCCCATGTAGTAGCTAGAGCACAAGCTCTCAACATATCCTCTAAAATTGGATTAACTCTTTCAATCGTCCATCTGTCTGAGGATGATACGTTGCACTGAAATTCAAACAAGTTCTTATAACTTCATGCAATTTATTCTAGAATCTCGAGGTAAACTAAGAACCTCTATCAGACACTCTTCTTTGGCACTCCATGCAAATACACAATCCTTGACATATACAACTCTGACAAGCGATCTCTAGCATAAGTAGTTTTAACTGATATAAAATGAGCAACCTTTATCAAACGATCCACAATGACCCATATAAAATCATATCCGCTCTGAGTTCTAGGAAAACCGATAATAAAAAATCCATACCGATTTCTTTCCATTTCCACTCGGGAATTTTCAATAGCTATATGTCGGGACCCGGATTTATGAATTCGAAACCCTCTGTGTATACTATACTAGTCCAGAATCATACTAGTGCACACAGTGGCAACATAGATGAAATACCATACCAGATAACGAATTAACTAAGAAAGTAGCAAATTATTATTAAATAAAGCAACGAACCTTATGGGCAAAGTTTATACCACTATGCCTTAAGGGCTTAAGAAACAAATAAATTATTGCAGTAGAAATAAAATAACTTGGGTCATTCAGTCCACACATCCGAACACTGCCAGCTGAACATATCGCATTGCTTGGATATCCGTGTAAGTGATTATCATATGTTTGTATTTCACATTGCATGTTGCTCTCTTCAGTATCACTAACATTATTATTTTCCTCCTAATCCCGTTGAATAAACTTTAAAAAAAATTGCACGACAGAAGGACCTCGTACCGTACTATTGCTGCTTGGCAGCACCGCCCTGCTACCATAGTTGCGTAGCTTGGCTGGTGCTGCCACTCTGCCGTAGCGCGGCAGGAGCCAGCAGCACATGCCCCTCTGTCGTGGCGCAGTAGCCTCGCTCCTCCTACGGGGGCAACAAGCTTCCACACTGCCCGTCCTTCCGCACTCACTAAGGGGTTAGATTTGTAATTCTTTTGATAAGGGAGTCTGATTTGTAAAAAAAAATGAAATCTATATAGCTAGATAAGTGAACAGGTCGTCTTTGTGCAGCAGGTGAGGTACTTGCAGGCTTGAAATCTTCAGGCTACTACTGCAAATCCTTTGGCAGCTGGTGCCCATCAAGGTTCAGGCTTTCAGTTCAGTGGAGACTTGAGAGTTGAGACCGCAGCAGTATAAAATTCCAACTGCCACTCCTCGCCCATTTCTTCAAGAGCCACTGCATTTGTTTACTTATTTTACAGCTGAGAAATGTATTCATGTGTTCGCATCAAAATGATAGTCGTTTTTTTAAGTTTACTCAGTATTGATTTTGATAGAATCATTGAGCAGTAAAGGTGATGAAACCAATGGTGCTGACGAGATTATTTACATGTGTGTCATCAAAACTTAACATTCATGTATGTAGCCATATATATATACGCCCCTAATCTTGGCAGGAGGTAGAAACAAATTGTGAGAGTATGCATTCATAAGGGGACAATGGGAGCAAAATTATGTGGGCTTTCGATGGCATTTCAGCATTTGTGAGAGAAGGCTCTATTGTTTAATCCTGTGGCTCAGTCTCTCTTAACTGTGCTTTATTAGGGTCAGGCAGACCTGCAGGCGCAGCAGGCCAGTGAGGTGGCCACTCACTTCGAGGTGGCATCGTGCTCCTTTGAACCATCAAATTTCACCAAACTTTGTCTCCAAGATTGTTTTTGACTGCATTGGTGACCGAGCAGCTGCATTTTTTTTTCTGGCTGGATTATGGTTCCTTCCAACAACCATATGCATCTCCCATGATCAATCCTGATGACGAACACAATAACATATCCCACACTGATGTACTTTATGTACTTTGATTAGTTCAATAATATATGCTATCGATCTTTAGTTGATTTATGTTAAGGTTGTGTGTAGAACGTATTGCATACTCTTTCATTTAAGAATATATATAGTTAAACCTTATTGCATTTTACTCCTCTGGTCTGATTGCGCTACTTTAATTACTTAACACCGTTACCGATAAGCAATCTACAAGGACATTTAGCGAAACATGTTGCCTACAAAAGAATATTTGCTGATCAAAATCAACTTAATAAACGGTGTCTATTTTTTAATCAGAGTTAGTAGAAATTATTGCATTCATATTTTTTCCCATTTGGATTGCAGGGAGGAGTAGTAATTAATTTTTTTTAGCTGTCTATTTCACAGGCACTTGAAAAATCACCAATAAAAAAACCGATGAATTTTAATCAAACCATCTGCATCTTTCTCATGCTCTGTTAAATATTCTACCCTTCGCCCCTAAACATAATTCCCCTCACCAGTAGCCATCACGACCATTCTCCATGCTCTGCCTCCCACTTCCTCATTAGCAAGCTCCTCCCCCACCACCAACCTCCTCTTCCTCCTCCTCCCCATCTCCCCGCTGCCTTCGCCACCTTCTTCCTCCTCTTCAGTGAGATATCACGGCTGCACCCTCTTCCTCGTCTCCAGCAACCGCCACCTCCTAACCTCTCTGTTTCTCGTCGCCTACCTCCCTCCTCTATCCTAGGCGCCGACTGTTGCGACCGCCGCCCACTGTTGTGCATCTACCGCCCCTGGCCTCCCTCTAACCAGGGGTCACGATGAACTAATCCCTGAACTAGTGAACCCTTAACCAAATCTGCTAGCCGTCGTCACGACTGTCGTCGGGAACCGGAGAGGAGAAAGACCATCTCATCATAGCATGAATCTCCATGCCGATCTGAAGGTGAGAAAATTGACAATGATTTTGCAAATTTTCAGGCGCGGTGAAATAGGAAATGTAATTAATTAGGAGCTTTGGATCTGGCAACATCGAAGTGGAAACAAGTTAGTAAGCCTGCCATGTGTTTGTGTGTGTGTGAGAGAGAGATTGGTCATTATTGGTGTCAGGGAGGCAGAGACTGTGGTGCCGTAGAAAGTCACTCACTCGATTGAGCATTTTCCATTGCATGCCTCGGTGCGTGCAGCCGTGCAGTGCAGGGGACAGAGAAAAGGTCCCCTTTTTTTACCAGCTGTAAGGCAGGCAGGGCCAGGTAAGGTAAGTAGGTAAACACCTGCGTGACTGCACACAGCTGGGTCGGTAAAGCCAGAGGAGAGACCCAGCCTTAGGGCTTTAATCTGATCTTAGAGATCAATGAAAAGATAATCTAAGCTTATTATCTTTTCTGTTTGTAAGCAAACTAATAAACTGAATTAAATAAATGGAAAGAGTTAGCTAACTTTTTTTAAAGGGAAGTAAGCGAACTTTTTGAAGAATAAGCACCAGCAACTTAGTAATGTCAATGTCCCATTTTACAATTTAAACAACACTGTAAATCTTGAGACCAGTCCGATCGATTTAAATTAGGTAGAACTAATAAGATAATTGTCTAGATCTTATAATCCTTATAACTAAATTATTTGAGGTGAAATGCTACCATGATCTGACGGTTCTGATCATGTCAACACAAGAGTAATCTTCCTTCTTCCTAGGGTCCCGATCCTGGCAACATTGGCTTTAAACAATAGGCACAAATGTTGATTCTGTCTCAGCTTGAATTATGGTGAGTAGAAAACAGAACCGAAGGAGGGAGGAGGAAAACATAATTATGAAAAATTTGAGACGAAATACATAAAGTCTCTTAGTCATGGGCGTTTACAAATAGAGAGTTTTTACCATTATTAAGAGTTACCGTAACCTTTCCACTAAATTACTCTTAAACTCTTGATACCAACTCGATAGATAGCTTGGTACCTCTCAAGAATGGTAAAAACATCTCTTACAAACTATGAAAGCATGTTTTCTTGCAAGGGAAAGTATTAACGTTTTGAGAATGTGATCGATTGGAGTTAGTCTCTAGCATGCTCCCATATCCCTCTTGATTCTTGAATTTCTTTTTTGAAGAATCTCAACTTACGTTCTTGATTGCTCGTCTCTTGTCCAAAGTTTAAGCCTAAGTTCAAGTAAATTGATTTTTCTTATCTTGAAATTCTATAACTACTCTCAAGAAATATTAGAGCTCAAACGATCGACTGAATCAAATCTAATTCCATGGAGTGGATTTATATACCTCCTATCTCCGAGGAACATATATATATGGTTCTGGGTGGGGCTATGGTGCAAGGATGAAATGAACCAAAGTGGGGGATGATATATTACATACAATTCAAAGCATATGGTGTCCACAAATCAAAGCACAAGACTTGTGGAGCCTTACGACAACCTATGGACATGCTCTGACATGTCTTTCGTTATCCTACACTTCACTTTCTCTATTTGTTTGCTCTGTCCATCCAATCTTCATCTGTGCTCTGCTCCACTGGGCTAGAAATCAGGGAAAATAAAACCCAGCAAAGACTGGTCAAAAGTCACAGCCTCCCTTGCTAATCTATTGCCAATTATTGACCTAACATAATCTGCCCCAAATGTCAATGCCTGTAATTATTTACATCTAAGTGTGTGTACTTATCAACTTCCATATACTCCAGAAAAACCACAGTGCTTCGCTATTTTTGTACTTACTACCTATTTTAAGGTGCATGACACATTGTCCGGTTATAATGCAAGCACTAAACTAAAGTGTATATTCTTTTACATGACAGCATGCAAGAATATAATTACCAAGAGGACACAAGTGCACCTAACAATCGATGTTCTACAGATGCCACCTTTCCGCTCCCTGTCTTCGCAGATGGCAATTTTTATTATTTAACCTCTTTTTTAATTTATTTTTATTAATAACCTTTGTCTAGCTTATTACTAAATATAACTTTTTTTTTTGTCACGCCACAACCATAGATTTGAAAGCCCTCGTTGCTGTGGGAACCTTGTCCTACTATAGCCTAAATTCCATCATGTAGTGGCCATAGAACTACTCAAGGTTAGGACTACCCAGTAGGATGCACCTGAGCACTGAGCTGTTGTAAAACGTAGTCGTTCACCCACGATCAATCAACAGCGCGCCAACCAAATCATAAGAACAAGAACAGGAGCACACAAAATATAGGGGGTGAAGCTCTCTTGCTTTTATTAGATTCATTCTTTTACATGGGGGATGCCCAATATATAAAGAAACTGGCAAGAGATAAGTTTGGATTCGCCCACATATAAGAGATAGATTGTAACAGAAACGGTTACGGAAATCTTATCTCATAACACTCCCCCTTGGGCGAATACCGCGTAGTGCACATGTCTCGTTAAAAACTCTGCTTAAAAACCCAGTGGAAAAAAGGAGATGGAGAAAAGAGTACATTGCACTCGCACTTTATGTTGCACTAGTTGCCTCGTTAAAAACCTTCATGTGAGAAAACGTCAGGAAAACTCACTAAGTGAAAAGGAGTACAACTTATAATCTTCTGGATTTATATTAGGATCTTCAGGATCTCAATAAGGGTTATGGTTCAAGGATTTACTCCCCCTGAACTTTGCATATCTCTAAGTCTTCTCATTCCAATGCCTTTAACACATCTTTGAAATGTGAATTTAGGCAAGGACTTAGTGAATAAATCTGCAAGATTTTCACATGACTTAGTTTGAAAGATCTTTATCTCACCGTTCTTCTGGAGTTCGTAAGGATAGAATAACTTAGGAGCAGTATGCTTCGTGATATTGCTCTTCACATAACCTATTTGCATTTGTGCAACACAAGCAGTATTATCTTCATAGATAATCGTGGGGTATCGATGGTGTTAAGGCCACATGACTTCTGGATGTGGTTAATCACACGTCGTAGCCAAACACATTGACGTGAGGCTTCATACAGAGCTATGATTTCTGAGTGGTTGGTAGAAGTAGCTACCAAAGTCTGTTTACAAGACCGCCAAGAAATGGCTGCACCACCGCAGAGAAACACAAAACCAGTCTGTGATTTGGCATTGTGGGGATCATACAGATAGCCAGCATCTGTGTATCCCACCATAGTTAGTCTTGGTTCTTCTGGAAAAATAATCCAAGATCTTGAGTACCTTGGAGGTATCTGAGTAAAGTCTTGACACCAGCCCAATGTCTTCTGGTTGGGGCTGCACTGTGTCCTGCTAGAAAATTCATTGCGAATGCAATATCAGGTCTTGTGCAATTAGCGAGATACATAAGCGCTCCAATGGCACTTAGATATGAGACTTCAGGTCCTAAGACTTCCTCAATTTCCATCCCTGGTCTGAAAGGGTCTTTATTCACTTCAAGGGATCTCACGACCATGGGGGTTTTTAAAGGATGCGATTTATCCATATTAAACCTTTCCAATACCTTCTGGGTATAGGAAGACTGGTGTACAAGGACTCCTTCTGGGAAATGCTCTAGCCGCAGGCCTAAGAAAAATTTGATTTTACTCAAATCTTTCATCTCAAACTCCGTTGTGAGGTAAGCACTTGCTTCCTTTATCTCCTCTGTGGTTACGATGATATTCAGATCATCGATATATACTGAGATGATACAGAATCCATTCTGGGATTTTTTATGAACACACAGGGACAATCATCATTATTCGAGTATCCCTTCTTCAGGAGGAACTCACTCAGCCGGTTATACCACATTCTCCCCGACTGTTTTAACCCGTATAGCGATCTCTGCAGTTTGACACTATACATGTTGCGATTATTAGGATCCGAAACTTTGACTCCTTTAGGGACTCTCATATAAATGTCCGTATCCAGTGACCCATATAAATAGACGGTCACTACATCCATCAACTGCATTTTTAAATTTAAGCCAGCTGCCATTGATATTAAATATCAGAACGTTATTCCACTCATTACAGGAGAATAGGTTTCATCGTAATCGATGCCGAGTCTCTGCGTGAACCCTTGTGCTACAAGCCTCGCTTTATATCTCACCACCTGGTTGTTTTCATTTCTCTTCCGGATGAAAACCCATTTTGATCCTACAGGGAACACTTTAGGAGGTGTTCGGTCAACAGGACCGAATACTTTCCTTTTATTAAGCGAGCGCAATTCCGCCTCAATTGCTTCTTTCCATTTGACCCAATCTGAGCGCTTCTGGCACTCTGCCATGGACTTTGGTTCTGGATCCAGTTCAAGAGTTTTAGCAATTTTAGAGGCGAAATAAATATCGACAATTGTAGTCTTTCTTTTATACAATTCTCCTTAATCCACATAATTGGTGGATATTTCTTCATTCATTTCTTCCAGCTCGTCGTGATTTCCCACAACGACGAAGTCTGGGTGTTCCGACTTCCCAGCGTTAGTTTATGCGCGCAAATATTCGCTGGGATTCCCATCTTTAGGATGGCTCACTTCAGGGAGTTTACCATCTTCAGGATGGCTCACTTCAGGGATTTTCTCAACATAGGTTGAGCTTCTTCAACTGTCTCAGTTAGTGATCTCACTTGTTCAGTTCTCCGTTTACGTGGGCGTCTCCATGGGCCGAGTCCGTGCACTGGAGGCCCTCCTCTTTTTGTCATGAGGGGCAAGAGTGGGTTCAATAACCTTCTGGGGTATTTTCACTCTTTCAGGTGTATTTACTGCAGGTATATGAGATTTTGTCACTCCCTTATGATCTGTGAAGGCATCTGGCAGATTATCGGCTATTTGTTGCAGACTTATTATCCTCCGAACTTCAAGTTCGGCTTCTTTATTGCGTGGGTATAAGGACTGAATGCCAGTGTCATTCCAATCTATTTCCCGGCATTCTTCAATGTGGTACTTATCTCCCCCTAATGCCGGAAAATCGTCCTCATCAAAAATACAATCAGCGTACCGAGCCGTGTACAGATCCCCTGTCATAGGCTCTAGGTATTTAATAATTGACGGAGATTCATAACCTACATTGATCCCCAACTTCCGGTTAGGTCCCATGGTGGTACGCTGAGGTGGAGAGATTGCAATTATACAGTACAACCAAATTTTCGTAGATGGGAAATGCTTGGTTCTTTCCCACGCACTAGCTGCAAAGGGAAAGTTTCATGGTATGCAGTTGGTCTGAGTTGAATTAATGATGCAGCGTGCAGCACTGCATGGCCCCAACAGCTGGTGGGTAACCTACAATTTTGCAAGAGCGGCCTAGCAATAAGCTTTACTCTCTTAATTAATGACTCTGAAAGGCTATTTTGTGTGTGGACATGGGGTACAGAGTGCTCTACGTTAATGCCTAGAGCCATGCAATAATCATTAAATGCTTTTGAGGTAAACTCGCCAACATTATCCATGCGAATGGACTTAATCCTTTCTTCTGGAAAGGAGGCTCTCAATTTAATAATTTGGGCAATTAATTTAGCAAAAGCATGGTTCCTAGTAGATAAGAGACATACATGAGACTATCTAGTAGAAGCATCTATTAGTACCATAAAATATATAAAGGGGCCCGACAGGGGCTGAATTGGTCCACATATATCACCTTGAATTCTCTCCAGGAAATTCAGTGATTCTTCCCTAACTTAGAGATGAGAGGGTCGCACTATCAGTTTTCCTTTAGCACAAGCAGGGCATATAAAAGCTTTAGGTTTAGGAAAGACGGTAGTTTTTATGTTATAGCCAGTAGAACTATTTATTATTCTTCTCATCATATTCAACCCAGGATGACCCAGACGATCATGCTAGATCTTAAATATTTCTGGGGTTTTAACTATAGTTTTCATCGCAACATAAACTTTAGGTTTTATATATGTGTAATATAATCCGTAGGAGAAGGAAGGAAGTTGTTCGACCACACGTTTATTACACCTATCAAACTTAGTCATGAGTAGGTATTCTGTACCATCCTCATTTTCAGTCTCTATGTGGAAACCATTTAGACGAATGTCTTTGAAACTTAGAAGAGTGCGACTGGACTCTGGGTATAATAGGGCATTCTCTATAATTATGCGAGTGCCCATAGGGAGAACTATGATGGCTCTTCTGGTGCCAACAATGAGAGCATCACTTCCGGCGATGGTCATAATATTTTCAGTTTTCTTAATCAAAGTCTGGAAATATTTAGTTTCCCTGAGAATTGTATTTGTGGTGCAACCGTCTACAAGACAGATTTCCTCCTCCGCCATTGGATTATACAGGTGTTCTATATTAAAGATATAAAAACAAACAAGCATTTGTTACAATAGGAACAAATAATATAGAACAAGCATAGCATGATTAAATAAATTTTCTGAAAAATTACACTTTATTGAATTTGACCGATAATCGCTCAACAGGAGCGTAGACCATTGTTCATTTAGGAACACAAAAACTAAACTGATAAAAGAGACTCTTAAGGAGACTCTAAAAAGGATAATGTGACATCGATTCTAAAAGAAAGACTGGGAGACAACTGCATGTCTCCATACAAATCATTTATATCATCCTCCTGGGATTTATCTTTATTCTTCTGGAATTCTTTTAGCTCATCCCCAATAAGATCATCCTCTTTCATGGGAGTATCACCATATCCAAGAAGGCCCTTTTTGAATTCTTCTGTGGGGTCGGAGATTTGTTCATCATCTAATTCCATTCCATTGTCAATAATAGGTTGAGTAATGAAATGTGCCTCTGCCTTATTCCCTTGATTCTTCTGGAATCTCCCAGTGGATTTCATATAAAGTTCTACCAAATGCTTTGGAGTGCAGCATGTACGTGACCAATGATCAGTACATCCACACCTAAAGCATGGTTGTTTAGGATCATTTGCTTTATTTGTTGGTCCTTTCTTCTGGAAGCGACCTGATCCATTTTGTTTTATTTTCCACTGGTATTTACCTCTTTCTTTATGATTTTTGTCATTCTTCCATTTATTCCCTTTCTCTCTTTGGCCCTTTCTGCGGCCTCGGCTATTGCTAGCCTGCTGAGCGTTTGCATGTGCTTCAGGCAATGCATGACTCCCACTAGGTAGGACTTGATGATTCTTCATTAGAAGTTCATCATGCTTTTCTACTTCTAGCAAAATGCATATTAGCTTAGAGTACTTCTGGTACTTCGTATGGCGATACTGTTACTGCAGTATTCTCATATTAGGGTGGAATGTGCACAATGTATTGTCAATCTTTTCAGCTTCTGTAATCTTCTGGTCACAGAATGCTAGTTTGGCAACAATCTTGTGCATGGCAGATTTGTATGCTGCCACTGACTTAAAATCTTGAAAGCGTAGGAGGGTCCATTCCCGTTGTGCTTCTAGCAACAGAACGGATCTTTGCTGGTTATATCGTTCCTTCAGGGAATTCCATAGAGCCAGCGGGTCCTCCTCCATCAAATATTCGGCCTTCAGGTCTGCATAGAGATGGTGCCTCAGGAAGTGTAAAGCTGCGCATTTAGCGGCTTCAGGGAGAGCAGGGGTACCAGCTTCAGGCTGGGAAATTGCAGCTCTAAGGGATCAGGCTATCAAGTTGATCTTGGCATCCACTACCCAAGTGAGGTAGTTGCTGCCATTCAGGGCAAGCTCAGTAAATTCTTTCTTGACGATGTCAGACATATCCTATATGCAAGCAAAACAGGGATTTTACTTCAGGTAAAATATTATTTTGCATGCTTATTATTGAATCAGTAAAGTTTTTGGTCTATATCTATTTAGTAGATAGTCATCACATTTTGTTTCAGGATTTTCCTAGCATTTTTCATGATTTTTGCTAATTATTAAGCAATTTTTAGAATTACCAATTAATAAAAAAATAAATTCCAACAAGAAATAATCATGGTATAATGCTAATAAAATTAATCCAGAGGTATTAAACTCATACTATGCAATCAGAAATATTCTAGAATATTTTCTAGCATTTCTCATGTTTTTCTGTTAATTACCAAGTAATTTTTTAGAATTACTGAATAACAGGAAATAATATGTCCAATACATATAAACATGAAAAATATGCTAAGAAAATTAACCCAGTAACATGACACAGAGCAATGGGTCATTTTTTTTGTACAATTTTCTAGCATTTTCTGTTAATTACTAAGCAATTTTCAGAATTACTTAAATAACAGAAAATAAATTTCAGAACATATAAATCATGGTATAAAGCTAGAAAATAAACTCAGAGCAAGAAATTTTCAATGAGGGATAAATCACATTTTTTCTATCAAATTTTCCGGAAGCCCATAACCTAGAAAGTCTAATTTCTGATTTTAATCAACATTTTTCAGTTATTATTTTTTTTTGAAAAATGGGTGGCTTCCAGCCTAGGCTACCTGAGCGCGGCGCTAGGCCCGCGTGGGCTTCGGCCAGCGTGCGCTCTGACCCTAGTGCTGCGCTTGGCCCTCGTGCGTTCCGACCCGTCTGCGCTCCGGAGGAAAACCCTAGCGCCTCTTCACATTTGCCGTTGTCGCCATTTTACGCAGAGCCGAGAAGGCACGAATTTCGGCTGCGGTGTTGGGGCGACGCAGCGCTCAGCATAGCGGGCGATGGTGGCCGGTCGCTGCGGGCGGCGTCCACGGCGGCGCGGCTTCGGCTGGCGCTTGGGTGGCTGGCGAGCACAACCTGGCGGCGAGCGGCGTGGCCGGGCCGCGCGGCCGGTGGGCGAAAGCGAGGTGGCGGCGCGCACGAATGCAGTGACATCGACACTCGCGGGCGAGGAGCCCGGTCGAGCTGCGGGGCACTCGCGAGAAACGATGGGCGCCGGCGAGGACAGCGGCGTGGAAGACACGGTGGCTCGGCCACCGTTCGTGCTTCGAGCCTGAGCGGCCTTGTGGCGTCGTGGTTAGCCGGTGGCGTGGCGGCGCCAAGGGCAATGGGAGCATTGGCCGAGCTTCCAGCGGCCATCTCGGTGAGAAAATATATTTATGATGTACAATAATTATATGATGAACATTAGATCGAATCCCTAATTAGTGATTAGATTGTATTGCGATCAGGGTAATTAATCTGCTGGATTAATTCTTGCATTGATGCGATTAACTTACGTAGGGCTTGATGTAGGATGATCGCGTGTAGGAGGATGAAATCTGATGCCGTGTAGATTGTCGCAGGTAGACGATCACGACTCGGCCTAGGTAGAGCTTCGTGCTGATAACGTGTTGTAAAACATAGTCGTTCACCAACGATCAATCAACATCGCGCCAACCAAATCACAAGAACAAGAACAGGAGCACACAGAATATAGGGGTGAAGCTCTCTTACTTTTATTAGATTCATTCTTGTACATAGGGGATGCCCAATATATAAAGAAATTGGCAAGAGATAAGTTTGGATTCGCCCACATATAGGAGATAGATTGTAATAGAAACGGTTACGAAAATCTTATCTCATAACATAAGCAACACTAAGAGGTGATTTGGTCTTTGTTTTTCCTTGGCATGGGAAAAGATGTGGTAAGTCAACATTACTACGCCACGGGATAAGTCTAGCTCTGATATAGAAAATGACATTTTTGGCTATGTCATTGACCGTGAGAGTGGCTAAACAACACTAGCACACTACGGGTGGTGGAAACAATGGCCACACGGGTGGTGGAGTGGCATGATTTGATTACACTATTATAACTGTTGTGTCAGTGTTGTTTTGCCACCACCACGTGGGAGAAAGATTGGACTTAAACAAGTTGGATGAGGGGCCATCATAAAAAAATAAATTTAAAAAAGTAATTAATAAAAAATCTCTTTGCAGGTCTCATTTCTTTTGCACTGTGTATATGCAAAGCCAACACACGGTTTGCCCCTTGTTTTAGCATATATAGCCTCTCTTACTCAGATTTGCAAAGGTAGTCTTGACGAATACTCATATCAGGGGTACCCCAACGGCCCAGGATGACAAGTAGGCTGCGTCAAGCCCAGCTCCGACCTAACGAGCCGCCCCCGGGCCCAGCTCCGACCAAGGGACCTGCGGGGCCACAAAAGGACGCTCGTCCCCGACCAGAGTGGGGCGAGCAATCCCGACTAAGTGGGACGCCGACCCCCGTCACAGGTCGGGCTCCCCTGAGCCCCGACCAAGCTGAGGCAACCTTCGCCAAGGGCCACGTGTCAGGCCTCCGCCGACTGTTGGCCACGTGCCCCACGGACAGGATCGTTCGAAGTGACCGTACGGGGCAGGTGGCCCCTTCCCGAGGCAGCACAAGGGTTGCCCAAGTCAAAACTCCAGTCCCATTGCCCAGTCACACGAAGTATGGGGATGTGCTCCCTCCCGAGGCAGCGCCAGGGCCACGCTTCGCAACATTAGCACCTAACAGGTTCCCAGAGGGCAGGTGCGTTGCTTCCCAACGAAACGGTGAACTGCTCTACTCAGCAAGCCTACCAAACCCGGTGTGGGCGAGGTCGGACGGCGACCAATCACCAAGACAAGGGACTAGGCCTCCTAGTATAGTCCACGGCGTCATCCCAGGCCAGCAGGCCCACCCGCTCGGGCAGATCGACCTGCCCGTCACCTTTGGAGGACCGGAAAATTTCCGTACCGAGACCCTCACCTTTGAGGTCGTGGATTTCCCGGATCTCTGACGCCATCTCGGGAGGCGTGCTATGCCAAGTTCATGGCGGTTCCGGCTACACCTACCTCAAGTGAAGATGCAGGCGCGAGGAGTCATCACCGTAGCCTCATCTTTCCAGCTTGCTTACAACTGCGAGCGGAGCAACTGCGAGCTAGCATCGGCGGTCATCGCGTCCGCCGAGCTTGTCGACCTCCGGAGGGAAGCCTCCGAGTCCGCCCCCGAATCTAACAAGTCGGGGGTAGGATCCTTCAAGTCCGCCGAGGACACGAAGAAGGTCGCGGTCGATCCCGAGGATCTGACCAAGACCGTGCGGGTCGGAGCCACGCTCCCTGCCAAATAGGAAAGCGCACTCGTCGACTTCCTCCGCGCCAACAAGGACGTCTTCGCATGGAGGCCCTCCGACATGCCAGGGATCCCAAAGGAAGTCGCCGAGCACTCCTTGAATGTCCGATCAGGCTCGAGGCCGGTCGCCCAACGCCTGCACCGCCGGCGATTTAAAAGCATCCTCGTCGGTCGGACCCCTCGAACGAAACATGGGAGCGGCGATCCATAGCGGTTGCGCGCGCATCTTCATGAATGCGCGCACAACGACATCGCCAGTCAGACCCCGCTTCTTCTGAGCCTTGATCTGGTCGATTATCATCTCCACCCAGTTCCTCCCCTTCCGGTCGGCACCCCATTCCCACTCGGGCCTCGCCTCGGGAAGTCGACTGGTGAAGACTGGGGCGCTATCCCCCAAGTTCTTGGCATAGAGCCACTCGGAGTGCCACCCCCGGTTGGACGACGGCAGCTTCACGTCGATGTAGTCCGCTGCGTGCCCCGCGCGCAGCTGGAGAGCCACACCCCCAATAGGCGCCGATGCGTCCGAGGGCTTGTCCTTCCTCAGCCAGGCCTGGAAGAAAGTGCCTCCACAACGCCCAATGGGGCTCAATCCCCAGAAAGGCCTCGCAGAGCGTGGTGAAGACGGCGATGTGGAGGACCTTGTTGGGGTTGAGGTGGTGTATATCCGCCCTGTAGTGGTGCAAGAGCCCACGCACGAACGGGTGCAGCAGGAGCCCGAACCCACGCTCGTAAAACGAGGCGGGCACGACGACCTCTCCGTCCCCCGGCGCGAGGGCGGCGGCCCCTGACGGCACCCTCCAGCCCGAGACGGCCTGCGGAGGCAGGAACCCCTTCTTCACCAGCCCGAGCGCGCGGCTGGTCTGGATGGAGCACGCCGGCCACGACATTTCCGAAGGAGCGGCGAAAAGGTGAGAAAGGGGGAAGTTGGAGGTTCTCTCTCCTCTGGCTCTTGCTGTCTCTTTTCTTGTCTCAGGCAAGCGCGGGAAGATGAGGAAAGCAAAGGCGAGAGGCTTGCACGAATGCCCCCGCACCCTATTTATAAAAGCCGAGCGGGCGCCAGCCGAACAGACACCTCCTCGAGCAAAGCGTCGCGCACGCCCTCGTCTGCTGCACTAGGCACCTGGTAACGCCCAGTTCCCAATTCCTATCTGCATTTAAGCCCGACAGGACCGCAGGAGCCGTAAAGACACCGCCTCGGACCGCACGTCCTGTGACCCCTCGGTCTCCGCTTTTAGGCCAGGACGGCTGCCCCGGGGCGCGTGCGAGATGCCCGCTGGGCCGCTGCGGCCCCAAAACGGCGAGGGAGCTCGGCGGCTCACGCCAGGGGCCCAGCCCAAAGCTGTGGGTTCTAAAGGCCAGTCCCACCAAGTGGGCATAAGGCCGCCCCAGTGAAAATTGAGCGAGGGGCGAGTACGAGGCGAGCCCCCAGTGGGCCTCCAGTTAGGCTGGCTGACGGCCCAATCGTCCTAACTCGTGTCCGAGACCATACTAGTATAGGTTTCTCCTTCCTTCCTTCTCCCAATTCTCAATGTAACCTGCCCCTCCCGACTGTATAAAGGGGGCAGGGCCCTCAGGGAGAGAGAGATCTCCTCTTCTCGCTAAGTCTTTACGAACAGACAACGAACACTCTCGTGTTCAAGCCCTCAGCCCCCACTTGTAAACGTGGTGCAGTCGACTGCATCCAAGGCAATACAACACCACCACACGAACTGGAGTAGGGACATTCGGCCCGAACCAGTATACATCTTGGGCTTTTGAGTCTAACCATTCAGGGAGAGGGAACGCGTAGCCCCTTAGACTTACAAATTTACTTGCCGGTGCTCGAAACGCCGACAAGTCTCTTCCCGGAATTCGTACCCTTCCAATTTAGATGACCACATAAAGAACATTAGACGACATGCCTCTTCTAATGAGGTGCTATATGTGTGTGGCGTACGAGAAGCATCTATTAGACCACTTGCTGCACTCACATACCGCAACAGGTGGCCTGTCACGCCCCCTACCACTGTAAGCTACGTAGCAGGTCAACTACTGCGATAGGAGAGCACAACAGACCACCTGCTACGATATGTTTTTGTTGTATGTTTCCCGTATGCACACACATAATGCGGTCTAGTACTACATTAGGTGACACATGTTGCATTTTGAACCTGTCGTCGTAGGGTCTTTTGGATCTACCGTGGTGGGAGATGGAGGTATTTTTTTTATATTTGAGTGAGAAGAGGTTACTTTTGTCAAAACAAGCGTTAGGACAGTCCACTAGGTTGATCGGATCATTGCCTAGCCAATCCTCGAATTATCTATGTACTATAAGCTAACTGATTTTCTTCGTTAGTATAAGTCATATTTTTAAGCTATCGGATCAAAAATTAGAATCAGACATAAACCTCAAAGCTAATCCTACTGCCAGGAAAACCAGCTTAGATTTATCCAAAAAACAAAAAAGGCAACACACAAAATAGCAAAATCTCTCTTTATCTCTTTTCCCTTGTCTAATACCTCACATATCAATTCAGGACTAAGATAGTCGACTCAATCAGTCGAACTATCAGAAAGCCGAATTTTAACCATCGTATCAAGAAATGAATCAAGGCGGGCATACAGTTGTCAACCATCTTATCAATCGGCACGTCTCACTCTCACTTAGCTTCAAGTTTCCCTCTCTTCGAACCGGTTCTTGGCCGTCAGATCACAGCAAATGCACGTCTCAATTGGGTATAACATAACAGTTCCCCCCGGTCCCCATGGGAGCCGAAAGTCAGTACAGCTGAAAGCGTTGGCATTCCCCTGTTCCATTAAAGGTTGCGACTCGGTAGAAGCAGCAAGCACTGACTGACCACGCATCGGGCCTCGTGTATGAAAACAACAGTGGCAGCAGTCAGTAACATCAAGGAGAAGAGGCAGAGGCTAGAGGGGAGAAACGTGGAGGATCAGAGGGAAAAGTCGCCTTGGATTCTTCCTGCCAACCACAGACAGGAAGGAGCTGGTCCTCCTCAGCTGGACGGCAATGGCGGCATGCACACACTCTGCAGTCCCTGCAGCACGATCGATTTGATTCCAAGGCCCCAGAGAGAGAGAGAGGAGAAAGGCCAAAGACTGCCGCATCACATTACACACACAGAATAGTTGCAAGCTGAAGAAGTCTGATCATCCCGTGCATCTCTCACAAGAACATGTAACTACGTAAGGTTACAGCTTACACGTTACAAAGCAGAGGAGGAGGAGAAGTAGTAGCGGCTAGCAGCAAGAACAGGATAACATGCAATGATGCAAGTGCAGCGCAGTGCAACCCTGTGAGGAGCCACCACTCACCCACTGAATCGCATACTTTCTTCAGCAGGAAAGGGAAAGCTTTTGATCAAAATCAGAATTAAGGCCAATGGACCATCGTACTTGCAAGTTGCAGCAGCAACAGCACCACCTCTGGAGAGAGATTTATCAGCTTGCGAGTAGCAGCAGTATTCTACAACCTCCCGGGAGGTGGAAATGTGGAATGCAACGTGCAACTTTGCAGCGAAGTTGCCAACTTTGCTGCTGATCGATGTTGCTTTATGGGGGCACACACACAGACGCACACGCACACTTCAGATCGAGTTGAGCTCTCCTCTCCTTAGGAAAGCTCAGGCTCAAATCTCACCACTTTCTTGATCATTTTTCTTCTTTTTTGGGGGTTTTGTTTTGTTTTGTCCTCAGTCTCACACAGGAACCAACCCAACCCAATCCAATCCGGCCGCACTGCCAATGACCATTTATTTGGCAATGCATCGATCAAAAAACTAAAAAAATCGTGGGGGGAAAAAGGAAAAGGAAATAAAGGTTAAAAATGGTGAAGAAAACGAGCTGCCCAAGACAACTAACAAAAAACATGCGTGTCCGGGCGTGCTTCTCATGGGTGGATGCTCGGCAGCTCCAGCCTCATCCTCTTAATGTTATTGCTCGCCGCTGCGAAGGAGGTGGCATCGACGGAGAGGTATGTACTAGCGGCGTCGATCAAGTCGGAGCACGACGACGGCGACGACCTCTTGGCCGTCTTGTTCGTCGCCGTCGACGATGACTCGCTCAGCATCAAGCTGTAGCAGGCGTATACATCCTCCTGATCACAGTCAACAGCATCGATCACCAAACGAGTAAGATCGTGTTAGACAAAGATTGTTTGATCCATCGTGACGCGTCTGAAACTGTATCGGATGAGCAAGTGCTGGACATTGACCTTCTCGAGGAGGCAAGACGGAGAGAGATTGCTCATCTTAGATTCCAATGTCTCTTTCGTCAGCGTGCCGTCGGTTGCCGCCAAGACGGCGGCAGCGGCCACGGTGGACGGCCGGTAGTCGACCACGCTGACCGCTGCGAGAACAGAGCACGGATCGAATCAGACATCAAAGAAGGCATCGAAAGCATCAATGGATCGATGTAGTTGTCAAGAAACTGATTAACTAACCTTCGGCTGTGGAGAAGATGAGTGTGGCGGCCTTGACGGCGACTAGGGCGCCGCCGCCGCCGCTGCCCCGGCGGAGCCTGGAGGAGAGGCAGGGAAGGTAGTCGAAGGGTGTCACTGCGCCCATGCGCCACCCGAGCGTGGAGAGCACGAGCAGCTCCATGCGGCGGATGGAGACGCAGCTGAACTCGAAGTCGTCATCGGCGCGGAACTCCGACAGCGCCGGCGCGCGGTACTCCTCCATCTTCGCCGCCAGCGACACGCACGCCACGGCCAGCAGCCGCGTCGCCCACGGCATCATCGACCTCTGCACTCACGCCCGCACGTCAATCAATGGCCGCGCCGTTCAAGAAACAGGGGAGGAAGCTATCTATCTAGCTATCTGAGACGAGATTCATGGATGCCGATTGTTACGTACGTCGATGCATCGCCGGAGACAGAAGCGGTCGAAGTAGGCGATCGCCAGGTACGCCGTGCGGTGGCAGAATCCGAAGTACCCCCGAGTCTGCAATGGCGGCGAGCCGGTGAGAGATCAAAAGCAAGCTTAATTAGTGGCTCTGTTGCATCAAGAAACCAAAAGCAAATGGATATAGATAGATAAATGCGTTTGTTCGATCGGTCACCTCAAGGATCCACTTGACGGTGGTGCCGCGCGCGCGCTGGAACCCGTCCTCGGAGGCCATCGACGGCGGCGAATCTGCGGCGGCGTCGGAGAAGCACGACGATGAGCAGCAGAAGCTGCTCTCCTTGGACACCAGGTGGTCCATGTACTCATCCTCGTGGTCATCGTCGACGTCGTCCTCGCCGGCATTGTACAGCATGAGCACCTCGCCCTCATCGCCATTGGTGAAGCCGTCATCGAGGTCGGTGCCGTCCTCTTGGCACATGAGGGAGAAGGAGCACCCGGCGAGCGAGTAGTCCTCCGCTTCCATCCTCGACAGCCCCCACCCCCCTCCCCGTTATATACGCTCGGCCGAGTAGTACTGGTGAGTTGGCTAAAGTACCCTGAGTGCTACGGTCCGGCCGGAGTAAGGCCGCCGGAGCTGGCTGTGGAAGTGAGGTGGGAGAAGACCAGCGAGGTGGCTGGGCTTAAGCCCCCCTCTATTTAAGTGGCTCTTGCAGGCTTACTTTACTACACTCTGGTCTTAGATTTTTCTTTTTTCAATGACCTTGATAAAGCCTCTCACCCTTCGTCAAACTGTATCCCTTACGCTTCGGGCAAATTCATACGGTCACTATGAAATTGCTTTCTTTCCATGGACTTGGATGAGCTGGCCTGAGTGGTCTAGGCATACCTGGTTGAGAGCCAAACTTTGCCATGCTTGATTTAGACGAGCCTGACCAAAATTTCCAATGGCCACCACAAAATGTGTCGCAAAGTATAGATACCAACCAAACAACCATTAACAATGGAGCTTCAAATTCGTTGCTGTAAAAACTGGGCTTGATCAACTGAGTTACCCGGATTTTGCTCAGGTCTACTTTGAGGCAATGGTGTCAATGAGTTGAATAATGTTTATTCTAAATTGACATCCGCATACGTGAACACATTTTGATCACACGAAAGGAAAACTCAACACTATTTGTCTAAATAAATTGCTCAAACTGCCGAACTGTACGTCGGAAGTTTCACCTAACTTAGATCAACAGGTGTCGCTACTAAATTTCGAAGAGTCCTACCTACTTAATACAAAACTAGAAGTTCTACATTTTAAATCAACAGATGACTAAGTTTAGATAAAACTCTTACCCAAAGCCGCATCAAGTAGAAAATTTTCAGTTCTATATATACTTTTGAGACAAAATTGGATATATGTCACTACAAAAGATAACAATTTAAAAGATACCACTCAAAAACATGAAATTGAAAATTTGCTACTCCAAAACTTTCTTTGTATTTTTGCCACTTTTAGACATTTTTGCCTTCCCTCCTCCCTTCTTGCTCCCAGCCAGTCGTACCTCCACTTCTCCGGCGAGCTCAATCTTCGCTGCCTCCTCCTAACCACTGCTGTGAGCCGCACCACCAAGGCACCGCCACCAACCACCCAATGCCGTTCAGCTCTGCCGTGCGCTAGATTCATGGTCACCATCGTGCATCCGGCTCGCCACTGTCAATCTCAAGCTCACCTCGTCACGAGGTCAGGAGGAAAAAGGGAGGGAGTAGTAGGCACACGGCGGAGGAGCGGTCAGCCACAGTGCCTTGGTTGTCACGGCTTGCGGCAGAGAAGACAGTGTGGTTCGAACTCGCCAGAGAAGTGGAGGCGTGGCCGGCCGGGAGGAAGAAGGAAGGAGGGAGGGTAAAAATTAGTGGCAAAAAAAAAATAAAAATAAAGAACCAAGTTTTGGAGTGGCATTTTCAAAGTGATGTCTTTTAGAGTGGTATATATCAAATTCTGCCTAACTTTGATATATGTTGGCATACATGGTGTATCATAAGAAAAAAATGCACACCATGGTCAAGGTTATTCTAACTGACAGACCAGACCATGTAGAAATCTATCTATGTTTGTGATGAGTTATTTACAGTGTTTGAGTATGTGGTGCTCAAGTTTGAGTTTGTTTTTTTAATTCTATTTTATATTTGAAGCAATTTGAGGTGCTGTTAGTGTTGGGCGGCACTACTGGCCTTGTGTGGTGGTAGTGCCAGCCAGGCGGCACTACCATCCTAGGTTGGCAGTATTGCTGGCCACACGATGCTACCGGCCGCGAGTACGGTAGCCTTTTGACAGAGAGGTGTTCCTCTAGGTTTTAACACAACGGCACTACCGATGTGCTAGGAGCGGTAATGCCGGGGGAGAGGCACTACCAGGGCAAAGGGTGATAGTTATTTTTTTAGAGAAGGTCCTTGTTGGGATTCAGGGTGATCGGCACTACCAGCTACTAGGGGGTGGTAGTACAGGACTTGCGACACTAACGGCCCCTAGTTGGTGGTAGTACCGACTTTCCAGCGTTTTGTGCATTGAGCTTTGATGACACAATTGTTAATTGCATATTTTGTGAATAGAGCTATGTGATGTGTTTCTTGTCTGTGTTGGTTGTAGGACTTCGGAGCTAGGTCATGGTGAGGCGGAGGAGATCGGGACTAGGCTAGGAGAGCTGAGGTCCAGAACGGTCAAGGGACGCCGGAAGATGATTGAGGTTGGGAAGTGGTTGCAAGCCGAGAAGACAAGGCTGAGCATAAAGCACTAGTGATGGACATGGCGAGCAACGACATGGACTAAGACTAGGCTCAGGGAGCAGTCGAGGTCCTGAACGGTCAAGGAAACTGGTGATATCATGGTGAAGCGGTCAAGGACACGTGGCTCGCCAAGGGCCTGTTTGCAAGCGAGGACGGTTCAGGGGAGTTCAGACGTGTGAGAGGCTTGGCGGCAAGTCATTAGGGCCGTATGGAAAGCGACGATGCATGGGCGATGCTTCAAGGAGAAGTAAGACCGATCATTGGTGCAAATTGGTAATTTGTCCAATACTGGCGGTCGAGACGGTTTAAAAAACCGCGGCGGTGGCCTAAGTGGTTTAGAGTTGGATGCACATTCGGGCTCGCAGAGTGGAGAGATTGTAGTTGCTCATAGGTCTGCACCACAGTGTTTCGGTCAGCTGGTGTTGTCCATGGGATCACTGACGAGAAGATAGCCCTTCCTGCTTTTTCTGCCTCTGGTAAGGTGAAGTATTCTTGCACTTTCTGTCAGAAGGATGGACATTTAGTTGAATTCTACTTCAAATGTGCCAAGATTGCACGGCGTGAGTGTGGTCGTGTTTTTAGGGGTATTCAGGGTCATGCCCAAAATCAGAATACTCTTAAGGCACCCATGACTTCTAGATAGGGTAGAGTTCTCCTGTTTTTGGGCAGCGTTCAAGACCTAGTTTTCAGGCTGTTCCTTTTGGTTTTCATCCTTGAGTTGCTCATAGTCAGTCTTCCCACCGTGCTTTTGATATTTCTCGTTCTTTCTATCGAGGTAGATATCAGCGGTGTGAGGTGTTTCCTAGTAGGAAATTTGGACAACGTTACTGGTATAGTCCGGCCATTGCACGATGATGGGCCAACCCAGCTCCAGCTCCCAGATCTTCTACTGACATTGCTTTTGGATTTGTGAGAGTTGAGCCATGGAGAGATACTAGAGTCCAGTATTTTATTCCTGTGATTGGCACTTCTGCTCGTCGTGTGATTCAGTATTAGGTTCTCGCTCTCATCTTGCAAGCGAGGACGGTTCGAGGGAGTCCGGATGTGTGAGAGGCTTGACGGCAAGTCATTGGGGCCACATGGAAAGCTACGAAGCATGGACAATGCTTCGAAGAGAAGGAAGACCGGTCATTAAGGCAAATTGGTAATTTATCCAATACCGATGGTCGAGGCAGTTTTGAAAATTGTGGTGGTGGCCTAAGTGGTTTAGATCATGCCAAAGTGGAGTTGGACGCAAATTCAGGCTCGCGGAGCAGATTTGGCGTCAATGTAGTGGCCACTATGAAAAGCGTGCTTATGTAAGTGATAAACCCGTTAAGAGTGTTGGGTTTCGGGTTAGCCCATGTAAATATGGATGGTATCCACAATTGTGTCTAGGTGTTAGGGTTAGGGTTGCCTCCACTATATAAGGAGATGTAGTAGGAGGAGAGGCTCTAAGCCACTAAGTCTAGGTAGAAGGATTAGAGTTTCCATAAGATTTTGGTTTTCTTGTGTGGGTGTGTGAGTTCTCCTTGGGAGCTTTTGCCCTCAGGTGAGAGGCTTTGTAAACCTTCCTTATAATCTGAATGCAAATCATCTCTTTGCTCAAGTTTTTACCTCGAGTTTGATCTTCTTGCTTTGCTCTTGATTTTTTCTTGTGGTTTGTTTCTTGCTTGATCTCATGCTTCCAAGGATGTATGATTGATAGATGTATCCTCTATAGATTATTTCCTCAATCATCTAGACAAGTTTCTTCTTGAGCATCCAAGTTTCTCAAGAAACCGGTTCTTGAGGTAGATCTTGATCCTGCTTATTTGAGTGATCTTTCTTGTGCATTTTTGCTTGCTATGACATATGGGCGGCTCTCTAAGATATTGGTCATCAAAACCTCATGAGCAAGCTTAGGGCTAAGTTCTTGGTCTTGAACTCATTTTTGTGCACTCTTTCTTCAACTTGAAAAGGTCAAAACTTTGACGTCAATCATTGCTATTGAAGGTTAGAATATAGAATGTTAATTATGCCCATTTCGAAATGACATCCTTGCTGTTTGATTACCATGCCTTTGTAACCTTAAAATTTAATCATGAAATCATGTATTATGTGATTAACCTTGCTTAGTACGATAGACTGTGCTTAGGATTGATGTTGATCAAAATGCCTATGGTGGGAAAAATTCTAAAATGTTGTTGAAACGTGTTTTATGGAAACTGTGGTAAGGTGATTGCTGCTGTGATTGTAAAATAAAAATAAAATAAAAATGGTTTACATTGGGGCGGAATGGTTTGTCAGGCGGGTGCGGATGGAGCACTGGTTCTGGTTTGTGAAAGCCGCCCTAATCAATTTAAGGACCGACGCTTATGACTGTCCATTCTAAGCATTACCGTGCAACCACAAGTCTATAATGGGTACGGCCTGACTAAATAATTCATAGAAACCTAACTTATACTCGCCAGTTGGTGGAATGTGGGTGTCGGATGGAGGCAAGTCGTATTTCTCACACGGCGCAAGAGGGCTTCATCTTGGGTGGATGGAACCCTAACGGTGAAACCTCGGTGGTGGGTCGGGTTAGGCGTATACATTGTAAAGGCCTTGTCATGATATCTCTGCCGGCACACCAAAGGAAGTGTGTTCGTAGCGCTTGGCATTAAAGAGATGATCATGTCTTGTGGCTAAAGTTGTACACCTCTGCAGAGTAAAACTATTCGAATAGCTGTGCCTACGGTCAAAGGCAAAGCGAAGAATGCTTTCATACTGGTAGACTTGGTTTTGGTTTTCAAAATAACTGATGTTTTGGGATTCGGGAGTGGTTAGAACTCTCGAATGTTTATTTGGCGGATTGAGCCAATCAGGTAGATGGAACCTGTTTTGTTCATGATGGATAGAGTCATGAACCAGTATACTAGCGATGGTGGTTAGAACCTTCGCTAGAATAATATATATATTCTATTGTTAAAATATTTGTTAAAATGTACATTGTGAAAATTATTATTAAGTATGGTTTGATGAAACTTGGCTTTATGCAAAAGAACCCTATTAAGCCTTCCTTGGTAAGTCCTTCATGATGCATTTTCCCAGATTTGCGGAGTACGTTTGTACTCACATGCTACACAAAATTTTGTCATCAGAGAATTACCAAGATGCAGTCGAAGACAATGAATTCTATGATGAGGAGTTCGTGGGAGATCGCCAAGATAACTAAGCGCGCGCTCCTAGTCGTCGCCTGTGGTGTCTTTTGGGTTTTATCTTGTTGTTTTTGTTTCCGCTGCTAAGAACTCTGGTCATGTGACCAGGAGATGTAATAAATAGCCATGTGGCTGGTAATTTATATTTATGCTATTTTTTTTCTTCGTTCTGTTCTGGTTATGATCATCACTTCTTCACTGTGTGTACTAGCAACTGATCTGGGACTAGTACAGAAATACACAGGAGATTCCGGATGGTAAATCTGGGGTCTTACATACATCTAGATAAGATTAATTCTTCTCACAAGCGAACTAGCACAAGATCTGCTTGGTTGCATGATCTAGTTAGGGTTTTAGACGAAGAGCTTGCCACAATTCCTCAGCGTTGATGTCCAAACCATTTGTTTTAGACTTAATAGTAAGATACAATTAGTCCAAAATTCTGATATCACATCAATTGGAAATGCTATTAGTGAAATATCAAGTGGTTACATATCAAGTTAATATCAACACAACAATATTTGATGTTTTTTTTCAAGGACTTTGCTTTGGTAAATGTAGTGGGTGGCTAGTGTAATATGATCTCCTTTGAAAGACCGGCTAATTTGTCTTTTTAAATGGCAAAAGGCTGTTTTTATCCCATGTTGATTTGTTTCAAAAGTGGCAAGCTTTTTTAGGTGACGTAGCGAAGCAAACCTTTCCTTTCTTCAAATGGCTATAGACCATTTTTTTAGTACGGCTATTGACCAAGGACCACAAATTTCTTTCATACCATAATTACTGTAACAACCCAATTTTTGCTTTTTAGTATTTTATTGTGATATTTGTGCATTTTATGGATTTTCTGAATTTATTGGAATTTCTGGAATTTATTTGAATGTATTTTAAATTAAGTATATTGGCCTTTTGTGAAAACTAATTAATTATAGATAAATTATAAATAAATTTTGGCAAAAAATATTTTATTGAGTTCAAAATGTCTCAAAGTATTTTTGAGATTTATCTTGAAATTTTTCTGATATTTTATTTGCTCTAAACTAATTAGTTTATTTAATGGAATTATTTTAAAAGAAAAATCCTGAGAAAATCATTTAAACAGTTTTGGGCCGAAGACCGTTACTGTATGCCTTGGGACGCTCGACCTATTTCTGGACGCTAGGGTGTTAGCCGTTGGATCCTTATCGTGTGGCTATCCTCACGCCACACACGTGGATGAAGTTTCGGCCATTAGATGGTAATCGCAAGGCCATTTTCATCCAAGCAAGTGGGAGTGTTTTCGGCCGTCGGATTTGGATCAAGTGATTGCGATCAAGGAGTACCGATTCACGACTCCACTGAATCCTGGCCATTGGAAAGTTACGCGTGTGCGATTGCAATCCGTTGCGCTCGTGCGATCGTGGCCGTCGCTACAGACATGTGGACGGTGCTCCTTCGTCGTCTTTGTGTGTCTAAGAAGGACTCCGGTCCAAGTTAATCCCCACACTGCCATGGACTCCGAAGTCGAATTGTGAAGAACATGAGCACTCGAAGCTATATAAGGCACGCATAGGGTTCGCAAGCTCACCATCGATCAAAGCCGTCAAGCAATTGCGATAATCGAGACGTTGTTCTGCCGCAATCCAAGATTCTCGAAGAGCGCCACCGTGAAGAAGAAAACATCGATTCGTCGTCGTCACGACGCCGAAGAGCTTGAGACCAGTCGCATTGGGTTCTCCTTCGTTCGATCTACCTCGTGAGCACCATAGATCCGCCAGAAGCTCGCCGAAGAGGGAGATCCACATGGAGGCCGCCGCCGCGAGAAAAGAAGACGTCGCCGTCGTAGTTCCCGTGCACAAAACTCAGTCTCAGCGCATCATCGTACTCATCTCGTCAAGCTCTACTCATAGGTACCCATCTTTGCCGCCGCCGGCGACCATAGGGTCCCTTGCCGGTGTTGACGACGTGGACGTGATCTTACATCGACATGTGTCTGCCACGGTGTCACTATGTCAACGCTGGAAGTTGAGGTGTCGCTAACATGGCATCCACATAAGCGCTTGCGTTGGCAGTGAAGTCAGCCTACCACATCAGCGGGGTGGGGCCTAGCTGTAAGCCACACGTGCCTCATGTACACCAGGTCCACGGTGAACCAAAGAAGGTTCGTGCACCGGGTGTATACACCAAGGACACATGGTGGCTTTCGATTGGTCCGGACCAATGCTGACATCAGGGCAGATGTCACGATGACACAAAAAAATGGTTTTTCTATTTAAATATAATTCGATTTATTATTTGATTTTTCTATTTTCTGATTTTTAGATTTTTGAATCTTCTGAGAGCCCGTTCTCCCTCATACGGGCTCCGATTGAGCTGATTCAAATTTCTAAAATTTGTAAAATTGAGATATATTTAATTATGAATTTTATTTGATTACTGGAGTTTGTTTTCTCTCTGTTTTGATGTTTATTTTACTTTTTCTCTCGTTTTGCGTAGACGTTGAATTGTGCGAAGCATTTGAGGAAGATCCGTCGACTCAAAACTAAGGTCCAGAGCAAGAATAAGGGCTTTAATAAGGCAATTTGTGCTTTGATCATATTGAACCCAGTTTATAAAATTGCTATATTGTTTTTATTTTATTGCATGTTATTTCATGTATACAACTGTTTCAAATTAAATTGGGACTTAGCTATTCAACCTAATTGATCTATACCCTATATTGTCCTTTGTACGCCATGATCTATTATCACCCTAGATTGGTTCATTACTAGTTGGTTAATACTAAAATCAACGTGGGTTGGTTAGATCGTGCTAGTATGCTTAGCCATGCCACGTCATCACATGTACTTGGATCATCACTGTTTAATCTTGACTAATGGAATATGGAACATGATTATGAATTGGTGTATTAGGTGTTGTCACACGATGATATTGAGTTGTAGTGGTGAGGGATGTCACACAAAGAAGTTGACTTGTTGATAGCACGTGGTGCTTGGTAATCAACTAGGGTGGTAGTCATTTAGATTGGGGCTTGTGGCAAGGAGCAGTGAGCCAAGGTGGGCTCGAAGGGCAGAGAGTATGTGGAAGTGTTGCCCTAGTCATCTTAAGGACTTAACCTTGCAAGCCTTTGACCTGAGTCAAATATGCAACCATATGTCTGGTAAGGGATAGCCTAGCTGATTAATTTGCAATGCCTTAACTTTGGTACTATCAATAGCGGTGTGAGTCTTGGGTTCACGGATTAACTCACATGGCGCAAGAGGGGGGTCCTAGATGTGATAACTAGTCCCACCAGTGTTGAAACCTTAGCGGGTAGTACTGGGTTAAGGCAGAGCTTTGTAAAGGCTTTGTCATGATCTCTCCGCCGACTCACCAAAGGAATTGTGTTAATTGCATGGCAACAAGAGACGATCATGTCGTGTAGGTAAAGTGCATAACCTCTGCAGAGTGTAAATCTATTCGGATAGCCGTGCTCGTGGTATTGAGCAAAGCTCGGGAATTACAGTTAAGGGTTATAATTTGTAAAATAAAAACTTGGATGGGACGGTTGGATGCTGTTGGAAGGTTGAAACTTGACTTAGGATTGGAAACCTTTGTTCACTTGAGAAAATACCAAATCTATCTATTACTATTATTTGCTTTACTGTCTTTACAATCTACTTATCGTACTTGTTCATAAATGCTGCTTTATTGCAAAATAGCCATATTAGCCATTCCTTTGTAATAAGCCTTGCATATAGTTATGTTAGAATTGCATTTTGTGCACAACTTGTTGAGTGCTTTAAGTACTCACCCTTGCCAACAACATCATCAGCTGAGGAGTCTACATCAGCTCTTGAAAAGGAGTATCAGGAGGAGACGAATGTTTAGGGTGTGAGCCTTGTTAGTTGCCTGTGGTTACTGAGGGGTTTATCTACGTTTTCATTCCGTTGCAGTTTAATTTGTTATTCAGCCTTGTGAGGCATAGTCATGTAAGTTCGACCATAAGATCATTCAACAAGCTAGTATTTAATATATGATGTCCTTTATCTTGTTTCCGCTTTGTATGATTTTGATATTCACATATGTTGAGCCTGTGTGCACTAGCGTGATCCTGGACTAGTGCGGTATACACAGAGAGTCCGAAATTGCATATTCGGGTCCCGACAGAGGAGGTATCAGAGCCATACTGACTGTAGGTCTTGGCCCTAGATATTCTGGTCGTCTCTTTAGGACCTTTAAAATTATTTTCCTAATTAAGACTTGAACTGAAAGAGCTATTCTTTTGCCTTGCTGAAATTTCTTTTTCTTTCCCTTGTTGGTAAGTTGAAAAATCTTACCTGAGTTATCTTTAGTTGATGGCGAAGTTCCACATGTTAGGAGAAAGCACTGAGTGCTTGCTTCTTCTCAGAAGATCATGGAGAACGGAATCGCCGAGCTCAAGGAAGAATGGATCGATGAAGTGGTCTAGAAGCTAGAAGACCAGTGTTTCGAGTAGCTGGTTGAGACTCATATGTGGGAGTTGCGTCTAATTAAGATAGGAGTGTCACCTATTTAGACGGTAGTTTTGAGTGCTTAGGTTGAATTGGTTCTTCCATGATTGCTGAGTGTGCAGTATGTGCTGCATAGCTCTTAGGCTTTTGTAAGCAACCATACCAAGTTATTAATATTGTTTGCTTAAGTTGTTGGGTTAAACCTATCTTTCCTGCATTAGGATCCCTACTTCTTACCTATGTTTTTCCCCTCTCCCCTAACCATGTGAAGCAATCAACAGATGGTTCAGACTTGTGGAAACAACAGAGTCAGTGGAAATGGTAATCAACTCAGTGAGAATCTCAATGATGGATCAGCTCCCCAACAGCCACTACAAATGGATATGCAGAGTTTTGGAGAATTCTTGGCTATTTAGACTCAGTTGATGAATGCAATGATGAAGCGAATGCAGAATATGACCAATCAAGCTAATGTTAATAAAACATCTCGGGCTGTTATCAATGATTCCTGTTCTTAAGGTTATCAAAATTCATAAGGACTCGTCCGTCGATGTTTTCTGGAAATGTTTCACCTTCGAAAGCAGATGATTAGCTCAAGACCATTGAGAGGAAGTTGATCATTGCTCAGTGCAGAGTTGATGAGAAGGTTATGTATGCTTCTTATCTGTTGGAAGAAATTACTACTGAATGGTGGAGAAAATATTGTGCTGTCCATGAGGCCCCGTAGAATATCTCCTGAAATGAGTTTGTTACTGTTTTTCGTTATCTCTTCGCTCCCTCCGAGGACAGTGTGATCATACCAGATTCTGGTCAGAATGCTATCCCTGCACCTTGTTCCATATATAAACGATGTTCTTTGAAGTGTTGCCAACCAAACAAGTCAGAAGATCGCGTGTGTAATCGTTGTGGAGAAATAGGACATACCTCTAATGAGCATGCGATCAATTGCTCTAGCTCTGAAGAAAGTCATTCTCTTGGAGAGTGTCTTATGAGCAACATCACATATTACCTTTGTGAAGGTCAAGATCATTGTCCAGCACAATGTCCCTTGGATTCTATAGTTATCGCCGTGACCAAGTGTCAGTGAGAGAATCTTCGAGCCGCAATTGCTCAAGAACTATCAAAAGGAAATGAAACACCAGTCGTATATACTAAGTCATTTGAGGAGCTAAAGACGCAGCACCCTGATCCTTTCAGTCTTTATCAGGAAAGCCATAAGTGGCAATCACTAATAGCATGTTTCTTGTGTGATGAAGAAGGTCATTGGGCTAGAGAATGCCTTCTGAAGTAACCAACCCTAAATTATAAGGAGGACAATAATGAGCATACAATTACACCCAACGAAGCACAACAGGGGGTACGTATGTGCTACAGATGTCACGAGAAATTAGGTCATTATTCTAATCAATGCCCATAGAGAAGACAAGCATCTCCTACAGTCGTGGTCATTCCAGAAGTTACCTCAGTTAAGTACATAACGCCAAGAGTAAGTGGTAAAGTTGCAAAAAAAATTTGCCCAAAGAACCAGTTGAAGAAAAGGAGTCTGAGCGAAGACACTACCCCCGTTAACAAATGCTCAAGGAAGAGAGTTTGTCCTAAACTCTGTTATACCTGCCATAAGCCTGAGCATTTTGCCAACAACTGCCCTCAGAAGAAAGCGACCATCCCAGTTCATTTCAATCTCAACCCCATCCCAGTCAAAACTTAAGTCTATTTCAATAATTTTACCCTATGCAAGGTCATAACTCTATTTGTAAAGAAAAGTGATTAGTGATGAATTCCATGTAAAGATTTCCTTGTTTAAAGAAATAAAATAAGGATGGTTGATATGCTGGTATGTGAAGTTTTGAAATAAAAGAATTAATAGTAAATGAAGGGTCAGATGCTTTTGAGTATTCAACTGTATTGATGTTCACCTGAAAATGATGTGTGTGCAATGGTGATCAGTTCAGTGGTATTTGGAGTAATGCTTGTCAGCCTAAAAGATTTGCTGTTGTTAGAAAGTACCAGATATTGCTTGATCTAACCTAGAATATTATGAAAGTTCAATTGCTTATTGATGGAGTAGAGTTTCCAGCGAATCATAATGTGTTGAGAACTCGGATCTTAGATGTTATTCTTAGAATTAATTGGTCGTCTAAACAAAAGGCTATTTTGGATTGTGGACGAAAAGTTGTGTCAGTTGAAAGCCCTAAAGGTGGAAAAAAGGAAGTCTCAAGTGACTGCAGTTTGTGATGGTCAGCTGATGGTAAACAGTGTGAAAATTGCCAGTTTAGAGGATGTGCCAGTTGTTAGAGAATTTTCGGATGTGTTTCTCGAGGATTTGCCTAGTCTGTCACCAGATCGAGAGATCAAGTTTGATAATGAGTTAGTGTGTGGTACCGCACCAATAGAAAAAGACTGTAAAGATGAAGAAGTAGAATGAAGAGTCGCTACCAAAAGGGTTTTATCAGACCTAGTTCGTTTCCATAGGGAGCACCTATTTTGTTCGTTAGGAAGAAGGACGGAAGTTTGAAGATGTGTATTGATTATCGTGCACTTAATAAAGTGACGATCAAGAATGAGTATCCGTTGCCCAGGATCAACAACTTGTTTGAACAGTTGAGAGGAGTTGGAGTTTTCTCCAAGATAGATCTTCGATCGGGTTATCATCAGTTGGAGATTAGTACAGTGGATGTACCTAAGACCACGTTCTCTATGCGATATGGATATTATGAGTTTATAGTCATATCCTGTGCTATTGACCGATGCTCCTGCATATTTTATGAACATGAGAAATAAGGTTTTCATGTAATATTTGGACAAGTTTTTCATGGTTATTATAGATGATATTCTTGTATACTCCAAGACGAGGGAAGAGTATGCAAAACATCTGAGATTGGTTTTGGAAAGGTTGCGAGAGCAACAGCTGCATGCTAAGTTTAGCAAGTGTGCCTTTTGGAGAGAGAAAGCTGAATTTCTTAGACGTGTGATGACTGCTAAAGGAATTGCTGTTAATCCAAGTAAAGTGGAAGTAGTGCTGCATTGGGAGCAACTGAAGTCAGTTATCCATATTCGTAGTTTTCTAGGAATGGTGGGATATTACCGTCAATTCATTGAAGGACTTTCAACAATTGCTAGACTGCTTACGCAGTTGTTGAAAAAGGAGAAGAAGTTTGCATAGACGCCAGAGTGTGAAAAGAGTTTTATGGAATTGAAGAAGCGTCTGACATAGCACCAGTGTTAGTGTTGCCAGATGTGCTGAATAATTTTGATATATATTGTGATGCTTCTAGACAAGGTCTTGGATGTGTGTTAATGCAGAATGGTAAAGTTGTCGCTTATGTGTCAAGGCAATTGAGTCTACATGAAGAGAATTGTTCAATGCATGATTTGGAGTTAGCTACTGTAGTGCATGCTTTGATGTGGTGGCATCATATTATCTCATTGGAAATAGATGTGAGATATATACAGACCACAAGAGTCTAAAGTATATATCTATTCAGTCGGATTTCAATATGAGGCAAAAGAGATGGCTGGAGTTAATTAAGGATTATAATGTTGGAATCCATTATCATCCTGGTAAGACTAATGTGGTAGCTAATGCCTTGAGTCATAATAGTCATAATGCTAATATGTTGATGTCAAGTGATCAACCGGCATTATGCAAAGAATTTCAAAGGTTGAAGTTGGAAGTTATTCCATAAGGATTTCTAGCTACTTTGGAAGTAAAACTAACTCTAGAAGATCAGATTAGAGATGGTCAGAAGGATGATGAAAAGATCGATAGAATCAACTCCAAGAAGGATAAAGGCTTAGCCAAAGATTTCACTCTATGTGGTTAAGGTACTATGTGGTTTAAAGGTCGAATTTGTGTACCGAACAAGAAGGAGATTAAGCAGTTGATTCTTGAGAAATCTCATGATTCCATGTATTCGATTTATCCAAGAAGTACCAAGATGTATTCAGATCTTAAGGAAAGGTTTTGGTGACCTAAGATGAAGTGTGAAGTTGTTGAATATGATGCTCTATGTGGTGTGTGCCAAAGAGTAAAGGCAATGCACCAAAGACCTGTAGGTTTATTACAGTCGCTAAACGTTCCTGAATGGAAGTGGGAGGAAATCTTAAAGACTACACATTCAGCAGATGTTTGGCAGCACTGTATATGTCAAGGATTGTGTGTTCGCAAGGTGTTCCCAAGAAGATAGTATTAGACAGAGGTACCTAATTTACCTCAAGGTTCTAAAGTAAGTTGCATGAAGCAATGGAAACTCGTTTGAATTTTAGTACAGCGTATCATCCGCAGACAGATGGTTAGACTGAGAGGGTTAATCAGATTCTGGAGGATATGCTAAGAGCTTATGCATTAGCGTATGCTACTTCGTGGAATAAGTGTTTGCCGTATGTAGAATTTAGCTACAACAACAGTTATCAGGCTAGTTTGCAAATATCACTATTTGAGGCTTTGTATGGTCATGCCTGTCGTACTCCGTTAAATTGGAATGAGACAGGAGAGCGTTTGGTGTTTGGGCCTGATATTCTTAAGGAAGCCGAATAGCAAATTTCTATGATTAGAGAGAGGTTGAAAGTAGCACAGTCGAGACAGAAAAGCTACACTGATAATCGTCATCGTGAATTAAGATTTGAGCTAGATGATTATGTGTAAATCAGAGTTTTACCCCTCTCAAAGGTGTTAAAAGGTTTCACGCTTGGGAAGCTCACGCCAAGATATGTGGGTCCGTTCAAGATCTTAAGTTGTCGAGGAGAGATTGCTTATCAGTTAGAGTTGCCGCAATCATTGGCAGGAGTGCAAGATGTGTTTCAAGTATCCTAGCTTAAGAAGTGCCTCAGGGTACCAACAGACCAAACACCGTTAGAAGCAATCGAGCTACAGGAAGATTTGACATATAAAGAGCAGCTGATCAAGATTTTGGATGTGATAGAGCGCAAGACTAGAAACAAGTCAATTCACTTTTGCAGAATACAATGGAGCAATCATTCAGGAAGTAAAACTACATGGGAGCGTGAAGAGAATTTAAAGTCAGAATTCCCTAACCTATTATTTAATTAGCCCTGAATCTCGAGGTCGAGATTCTGTTAGGAGAGAGGTTTGCAACATCCCAATTTTGCTTTTTAGTATTTTATTATGATATTTGTGCATTATATTGATTTTCTAAATTTATTAAACTTTTCTGGAATTTATTTGAATTTATTTTAAATTAAGTATATTGGCCTTTTGTGAAAACTAATTAATTATAGATAAAATATAAATAAAGTTTGGCTAAAAATATTTTATTGAGTTCAAATGTCTCAAAGTATTTTTGAGATTTTTCTTGAAATTTTTCTGATATTTTATCTGCTCTAAACTAATTACTTTATTTAATGGAATTATTTTAAAAGGAAAATCCCGAGAAAATCATTTAAATAGTTTTAGGCCGAAGCCCGTTACTATGCGCCTTGGGCCGCTCGGCCTGTTTCTGGAAGCTAGGGCATTAGCCGTTGGATCCTTATCGTGTGGCTATCCTCTCGCCACACGCATGGATGAAGTTTTGGCCGTTAGATGGTAATCGCAAGGCCATTTTCATCTGAGCAAGTGGGAGTGTTTTCAGTCGTCAGATTTGGATCAAGCGATTGCGATCAAGGAGTACCGGTTCAGGACTCCATCGAATCCCGGCCATTGTAAAGTTACGCGTGTGCGGTTGCGGTCCATTGCGCTTGTGCGATCGTGGCTGTCGCTGCAGACACGTGGACGGTGCTCCTTCGTCGTCTTCGCGTGTCCGAGAAGGACTTTGGTCTGAGCTAATCCCCACACCGCCATGGACTCCGAAGTCAAATCGTGAAGAACACGGGCACTCGACGCTATATAAGGCACACATAGGGTTCGCAAGCTCACCATCGATCAAAGCCCTCAAGCAATTGCGAGAACCGAGACACCGTTCTGCCGCAATCCAAGATTCTCGAGAAGCGTCGCTGTGAAGAAGAAAACATCAATTCATCGCTGTCAGGACGCCGCAGAGCTTGAGACCAGTCGCATCGGGTTCGCCTTAGATCCGCCAGAAGCTCGTCGGAGAGGGAGATCCCCGTGGAGGCCGCCGCCGCCAAAGAAGAAGATGTCGCCGCCGTAGTTCCCATGTGCAAAACTCAATTCCGAGCGCATCATCGTACTCATCTTGTCAAGCTCTAGTCATAGGTACCCATCTTTGCCGTCAGCGGTGACCATAGGGTCCTGTGCCGGTGTTGACGATGTGGACGTGATCTTACGCCGACACATGTATGCCACGGTGTCGCTGCATCAGCGTTGGAAGTCGAGGTGTCACTGACATGGCATCCACATGAACGCTTGTGTTGGCGGTGAAGTCAGCCTGCCACGTCAGCGGGGCGGGGCCTACCTGTAAGCCACACGTGCCTCGTGTACACCGGGTCCACGGTGAATCAGAGGAGGTTCATGGACCGAGTGTATACACCAAGGATACATGGTGGCTTTCGATTGGTCCGGACCAATGCTGATGTCAGGGCAGACGCCACAGTGACTCAAAAAATCAGTTTTTATTTAAATATAATTCGGTTTATTATTTGATTTTCTATTTTTCTGATTTTTAGATTTTTTAATCTTTCGAGAGCCCGTTCTCCCTTATACGAGCTTCGATTGAGCTGATTCAAATTTCTAAAACTTTGTAAAATTGAGATATATTTAATGGTGAATTTTATTTGATTTTTGGAGTTTATTTTCTCTTTGTTTTTGTGTTCATTTGCTCTCTCTCTCGTTTCACGTAGACGTTGAATTGTGTGAAGCATCTGAGGAAGATCCATCGACTCAAGACCAAGGTCCAAAGCAAGAATAAGGGCTTTACTAAGGCAAGTTATGCTTTGATCATGTTGAACCCAGTTTATAAAATCGCTATATTATTTTTACTTTACTGCATGTTATTTCATGTATACAACTATTTCAAATTAAATTGGGACTTAGCTATTCTACCTAATTGATATATACCCTGCCTTGTCATTTGTACGCCATGATCTATTGTCACCCTAGATTGGTTCATTACTAGTTGGTTAATACTAAAATTAATGTGGGTTGGTTAGACCGTGTTAGTATGCTTAGCCATGCCACGTCATCACATGTACTTGGATCATCGCTGTTTAATCTTGACTAATAGAATATGGAACATGATTATGAATTGGTTTGTCAGGTGTTGTCGCATGATGATATTGAGTTGTAGTGGTGAGGGATGTTACGCAACGAAGTTGACTTATTGATAGCACGTGGTGCATGGTAATCAACTAGAGTGATAATCATTTAGATTTGAGCAAGTGGCAAGGGGCAGTGCACTAAGGTGGGCCCGAAGGGCAGTGAGTATATGGAAGTTTTGTCTTTGTCATCTTAAGGACTTAACCTTGCAAACCTTTGACTTGAGTCAAACATGTAACCACATGTTTGGTATGGGATAGCCTAGCTGATTAATTTGCAATGTCTTAGCTTTGGTACTATCAATAGCGGTGCGAGTCCCAGGTTCACGGATCAACTCACATGACGCAAGAGGGGGCCAGAGATATGGTAACCAGTCCCACCAGTATTGAAACATTAGCGGGTATTACTGCGTATTTAATATATGATGTCATTTATCTTGTTTCCAATGTGTATGATTTTGATATTCACATATGTTGAGCCTGTGTGCACTAGCGTGATTCTGAACTAGTGTGGTATATACAGAGGGTTCAAATTTACATATTCAGATCCCGACAATTACCTTTCGTTAATCGATGGTCTTGGTACTCCTCCTAAGCACTAAATAGTATTAGTGACCTTTTTCATATAGTTACAGTCGTACAGAGATCATGTTGATCTGTCAAATATAAATGACCTAAGAGTCTTCACTTGCAACTGGTGGGTCAAAGTTACTACTCCTATTACTATTGGGGATCTGGTGACAGAAATACGATCTCACAAAAAACCAAGCCATTACTCATGCTGAAGAACATGTGATTGCAGATCTAGTTTACTGGTCCATATATACAATTTATAATCATACAAATCTACGAATTAATCACCTAGGCCGTGCTATCACATATTGAGTAACTCGATTACCTTTTGTTTGTATGCACACTGCTCGTACAGTCGTACATAGTAAACATTAACCATCCTACGAATCTATTCCATTACTGCAAGCCATGTGATGGCTGACCAAAAGAATGCGTAAAACATTAGCGCCAAAGCCTGACACAGTCGAGCACCCAGGTCGTCCCAGATTAAGGATTGTTTTTCAATAATTTCTTCTGCTTCCTATAGTATTTCCGCCTCCAAATAGGCCTCTAATAACTTTGTCGAATTTGCTATCGTGCAAAAGCCAGTTAATTAATTGCAAAGATTCACGCACGACGGATTGAGGCCAGTTCCGCTTGTGTAGCTTGGTGCAAGGATTAAAATCTTGTTTTCGCTCTAAATCTCATTCATGGCCGGAGAACGAAATCCTGATGTATCATTAATGTTTCTATATAATTTTCATATGATAATCAATCTTCAAGAAGTTCTAAAAATTCTGATAGTGCTACGTCCTGATAAAAACCTGATGATTAATACATAGATTTGCTTTAGCAATCAAAAAAGTTTTAATACATAGATTTTGCAGAATGGTTATAAGGAAATGCTTAAGGTCTCATAAAAATTTTGAATCATGGTCACACTTGAGTGAATTTATAAAATTCTTACAAGTGCACTATACCATTTATGTTCTTTCTGTTTTTGATTTTTGAAATATAACAAATGAAGTTCCATGCATACATAGATTTGACTGAGCAAACAAAAAAGTTTTATTTTTTTTGAAATTTTAGAGAATGGTAATGAGGAAATTATTAAGCTCTCATAAAAATTTTGGATCATGATCACACTCGAGAAAATTTATAAAATTCTGACAAGGTTACTGTCCCAATTATATTCATTTTGTTTTTGATTTTTTATAGATAACAAATGATGTTCAATTATTTTGAAAATTTTTATATATGATCCTACACTTCTTAGGATGGTACCATAAATTTTTTACATCATGATAATGCATGTAAAAGTTTATAAAAATCTGACATTATTTCTGCAGTTTTTAAAAAATATATCAAAAATTCAGTTTTTCAACAAATTTTCATAAGAGATGACTTTCTTAGGGGTTATTGGACCAAATATGGTCAAAAAGAGTTAAAAACCAGTCAAAAATCCCGAGATCTTGCTTAGATTCCTGAGAGACCGTAGCAAATTAATGTTTTTGAATTTTTTTACTCCGCCCGACATTTCAAAATTCGTCCATATCTGGAAACCGAGATCTCGACGAGATCTAACGAAATTTTGATGAGATTTTAATCCTTAACTTGGTGGTATAGCAAAGGAACATAGGATATGCCATTTTTTACCATCCTTAGGAGGTACTTCCTCTATTTAAGTTTATATGGCGTATTTTTTTGGCATATAGATAAGAAGATATTGAAAATAACTAGATTACCCTCAATTACTATATCTAAGTACTATATTCAATGCATGCATGTAGAGAATATCAGGTAAATCTGAATTTTTATGAAGGGCATAAAGGCAGCATCACAGTAATTTGCATTGGAATATGAAATGCGTTCTACATTTATGGATAAGGCCATTAAAAATTTACGCCCTATAAATTTGGATGGAAGGAGTACCAAAATATACATTGAGCTAGTAATAAAAGATACCAAAAGTTTGAGTGAAAATAACAAGAGTTACAAAAGTTTAGAGATAATTTATTAGTACCTCATAGTACCTACTAAGGATGATAAAACCTCTACCGTTGTTGCCATGGTCCTCTCCAAAAACTTGTTTTCTTCTTGAGAAAAAAGATACGCATTTCCTATTGCGTGCTATCAATTTCTAGTCTTTTTGAGATTCAGCCTGATGCGCTCGTGCATGAGCGTGTGAATACTGTGCTTATCTAGTCTCCTGTGGCTCTATTTTTTTGCGCAAAACTAGCCTAGCGAATGAATTTACAAAAATAGCCATATCCCTACCGCACAAGGCTTAATGAACAACACATGTCTCCTGCCGCGCCTTGACAGCACGAGAGGAGGCCAGCGTCGCAGCAGCATGGGTGGGTAAGTGCGGGCGGTGGGTGAGCACGCGCGGGCGGGATGTCGGGCGCGAGAGCGCGTCCACCCAAACCCACCAGCATGGCCGTGGCGCCGTGCTCCTTTTGCGCTCCCTAGATACGGCAGAGGATAGGTGTCATTTGCCACGCCTTCTGTAGTCAAGGATGTGATCATTTTTACAAATTCATTTGTAGAGAGGGTTACTTTTATAAAATCATTCATGATCACTTTTGCAATAAAAAGAGCCACACAACTAGATAATCACAGGGTTGCATGAGCGTGTGTGAATTGTGCTGGATTTCGAACATTGTGGGAACAAACAAGGACGGTACGGTTGCTGGACATGTTTTGCTAGCACCGTTGGATCAGGCTAGCAAGTGACGGTTCAGCTCCACGAGTAGTAGATTTTTCTTTGGATGCTTCAGCTACACTGCCACGATCGACGTACAGCACATCCGTTTACCGTGCAGCCGCAGTTCAGGCTCGAGAACTTTTCAGGGCATCATGGCGACTTTGCCCTTTTCATGCGAGCCAGGTCGTTGTGTCGCTACGTCCGACCGTCCGATCGAGAGCAATTAATAGTGGTGGTGTGGGGGCTCTCTGCACAAGCACGTACATCCGTCCGTCCGTTTGCAGTCATCTGTGATCTTTGCCACATAAGAGTTTTCACGACTGGATGAGAAACAACAAGGGAGACAGAAGTCATCTAACATACAACATATGGTCTATAAAATATTGATAGACATTATAAAATACTATTGCATGTGTTGTTATCTATGACTAATATTTTTTCATGCAAGAAGTAAAAGACCGTGGGGTCTTATATAGAAAAATCAAGAGACAATCTATAACATAAGCTGCCTGTAGTTAGGGATGGCAATCGGGCGCGGTGGGTACGGATAGTACCTACTCATACCAATACCACCAGATGAAATCTTGCCCGCGGGTATACTCGCTAAAGGTCGCGGGCGATAAACCTCGCCCATACCTGTCGCCCGCAGGTACTCGATACCCACAGGTATACCCATTTACCTGCCACACAAATAGCACCTATAACTCCTTTTCATCATTGACAGAACAAATAAGCTGCTCTAGTGATGCAATGGAGAACTTTAAATTTTAAACAATTCATCTCACCAAGAAAATGAAGATCAAAGTCATAACTGAATAAAGATCGAGTAAAATTTGAATATATATGATATAAAATAAAAATATGCAACCATGCTATGAAGAGATCACAACACACAAGAATTAACCTCCTGAATGTTGGTGTTGCTGCTGCCCTACTAACCTCCTGAATGATTCAGCACACTTTCACAATAGCCAGAACAAACAGAGCTTGGTTTTCATCATCAAACTGGTACTTACTGTTTTGTATCAATGCAAATACAGAACATCATTAACTAGTAATGACTAGTAATAACCCTGGTTCTAGATGCTTCTTTTTCATACAAAGATGCTGGCATATGCTACTATGCAAATAACCACAGTGACAAGAAAAACAAAGTGATCCTGACACTAAGGGAGGATCCACTGATCCAGCAATGCACTGAAAAAAAATGAACTAGAAAAGGTGATTACCATCAGCATTAAAAATAGTAGAATAAGTTTAAGTAGTTCTGGGCCGCAAGAGGGACTACAATATGGTTACAATTTACCAGCAAGATGTACATCAACAAAAAATAAATAAATATTTGTGGATAGTTTTCCTTACTTGTTTTGCCGTTTAGTTTTCACTTACTTGTTTTGCTGTTTAGTTTTCCTTCCACTTTCTTCGATTCTTGTGCTACCTGAACATTGGGCAATCCCTAACATCAACATTCTTGGGAAATTGCATTTTAACCACCACTAGGGTTATAAAAAAAGCTCAAGGCTCGCGAGCTACTCGAGCTCGGCTCGTGAGAGGCTTGGTTTGAGCTTGGCTCGAGCTCCGAACGAGCCGAACTCGAGCTCGAGCTCGCGAGCTTAACCGAGTTGAGCTCGAATAGTTCATGAGCCTACTCGAGCCTAGACTGAGCTTCCTTAAATCGAGCTTTCTCAAGCTCGGTCGAGCCGAGCTTAATCGAGCTTATTGCCGAGCCTACTGAGCTTACCAGAATTACCGACCTTACTCAAGCTTACTGAGCTTACTCGAGCTTATCAGGCTTACCGAGCTTACTCGAGCTGAGCTCGAGCCTACTCGATCTTGGATCGAGCTGAGCTCGAGCCTGGGTCGAGGCTCGAACCCGAGCTCAAGCTCGGCTCGAGCCGAGCTTTACCGAGCTCAAGCCTGGAGGGCCAAGCTCGCTTGAGCTCGGCTCGTTTACAGCCCTAATCACCAACTACTATCCACATGGAAAAATAGAAAAGCGGTTTTTCCCTTACAAGCTTCCCCTAGAAGCATAAAAAATAAATCATCAGATCCCACCCACCATCCCCAATTGTGAAGATCTCAGCAGTCAGCACCAATAAATAAATCATCAGATCCCACAACATTTACTTGAATCCCTCTCTAACGCACACCAAACCTCACCACAACGCTCGCACCACGATTCGACCCGAATTAGGCAAGCGAGAGCAACAAATCGCACCAGAACTTGAACTCAGGGAGTCATCGAACGAAGGGGTGGAACTCGTCGAAGGAGCGGGTGGGGAGCTCGAGCCCCTTGACGAGGACCTCTGCGTCAACGACCTTGGGGTCGACTCGCGGTAGGGTGACCGGAGGAGGTAAGGCGGCTCGGGGTAGGAGACGGCTCGGGATGCAGGGCGGCCGGCAATGACAGAGGCGATGCAAGACGGCCGATGGTAGGGCGGCTATATCTGGAGTCGAGATTTCGTGGTGGGGGATGAGATTGAGGCGAAGCAGCAAATGCGGCGCCTGGCGGCCAGTCGGGAGTGACTCGGGGTCTCGATCTCGGCTAGTCGGGAGTCCTAGGGATTTTTTGAGATACATGTGAGCATGTCCCACATATCAGTCCATTTTATGTGTAAACAGGTATAACGGGTACGAGTATAGCTTACCCATACCCGTACCCGTTTACCCGATGGGCAAAGAATTAGCCCTATTTCTATACCCGTGAGAAAAAAAACCTCATACCCGTCTCTACTCGGGTATTTACCAATAGGTACGTAAATAAATGGGCACAACTGTCATCTCTATCTGTAGTGCTGTATATAGATGATATAGAGAGGTGTTGTAGAGAGCTATTGTCTATACCATTGTGCATCGTAATAACGGTAGTAGACTAATAGTACTACTAGTTGCTAATCACCACGTTGGGACTCGGAGGAATCGAGGCGTGTTCCCAGCTCTTTCACTCCCAGTGCACCCGAACTGACACTTCAGTCAATGAAATCATGCGGTCAGGGCAAATGGTTCTTCCTCTCCAGCCTAGACTCACTTCAAAGGCCGCAAGTGAGCTCTAGAAGCTAACCCAGCTGATCAGCCGTTGGACTTTCTCGGTAAGATCAAAGTGAAGACTTTCTTCAGGATCATGCGTCATGGCAGTACTCGGACTGCAGCATTTCTGCATAAGCGCGGCTGCGTCAACCTAGCTGATTGCTCATTCTACCCAGAAGTGCCCGAGTCAATCTTTCACCTCTTCGGTGGATGCAGTCGTCTTCGTCCTCAGTTTCTCACCTACCCCATTGCCGCCGCCAGTGCATCGGATTTTGTTGAGCTCTGCCAAGTGCTAGGTAGGCCGTTGGAAGGACTGCATTCGCAACCCAGGTACACTGCTGTACTCTTGCTTCAGCTTTGGATCATCTACAAGATGGTCTTCGAGCACATTCACCCTGCCACAGATCAGATCCTAGCTCTCCTGCAGGAACACCTCCTTCTCTGGATCGTTCGCGCTAAGGATGGGAGACAGGGAAGAGTCTCAGTTGTGGTTAAACTCTACCCCAGAGTCTCTTGTCCTGTGACGATTGTAATTGGACTCTGTAAAACTACTTTTCGAGAAATCAATTAATTTTAGGTGAGGACCTCTCGCACCGTTGGTTCCTCAAAAAAAAAAAAATGGAATTGAGCCATTTTCTATGTAAATTCTAGTGTTCCATCTTAAACGACTTTTTAACATCTTTGAAAGGTACCGAACCATATATTAAGCTTATACCAAGGGATACTAAAAATTTAAAATATAGAGATACCAAAAGATACCAGAGCTTCACAAGATGGTAAAAGTAATCTTAATTAGCTGTTTTGGAGTGCAAATTTATGTCGATACAGTAAACACGGTGGCTGCGACACCGCACCCGTCGGATCGTGAATCAACGGCTAACACCTCCCCGGCGCCCTGGAATCGTCGACAACTTATCGTCCTATTGTCGTCAGTCGTATGCATGTGCTATATGGTGCTGCAGCAGAGTCAACCGGCACTGTAGCCCAGGTAATACAAAAATCCACCTGGAACACCAGATTTTAAGGCAGAGTACATACATGTATATACTGGTACTGTAATGAACAGGGTGCAGAACATGGGGTGGCACATTTTGGGGGGGACAAAATGCAGAACAGTGCCAATCCTAATGCATACCCTGTTACTTCCAAAGAAACTGATGCACTGAAATGGTGGCCAGTGGCCACACCACCGTGCACAGTGGTTTGCACAATGCACAGTGGCATTTGAATAGGGAGACTTTGGGCTGGAGCACATCAAGAATAATTCAGTCAGGATCAACGGGACCCAAGGGACCACACTTGTGATCTTTCTTGTAGTTATCTATCTACTTAGGGTTTGCAACTTTGGATATAGTTTACCAAGATGATTAACACAAACGGACAAGCGGGAAATCGCGCATGGAAAATCGACTTGATTTGTGGAAAGAAGGAAATGGAAAAGAAAAAAGGAAGATGAGATGCCAACAGGTAGACTAATTAACTGACGCCTATCTGGTTAATGTTAGAGTTTAAGACCTTTCGAATGCAATTATTTGACGATGCTGCTGTCCAGTTACCTCATTGTTGATTAAACATTGATTATAGCTAAGTACAAGTTTAACCAAGCCCAAAATATCAAACCATGGTACACACAAGAAGTCTTGTGTCGCTTGCATAGACTTCTCCATGATGGTAACATCAGGATCGATCAAGTTTGCATAGGCAATAACTTCAGTCCCCAACAGAACTGAAGAACCTTTACTCGTGCAAGCTGTGACGAGTAGACTTTCTTCCATCTTTCATCTGCAGGGAAGAAATTTTGCTGAGCTGAGACTTTGGGAGCGGTCATGGAGATGCACTGTGACCAACGACGAACGCATTAAAGACCGCAAGAAAAGAAACCCCGTGCCGGACAGAAGTTCACACAAGCGTGTTCTTCCACGTATAAGCAAGCACATTGATAGGCTGCAAGAGTTAGATATGGGTCACAAATCAAGGAGTAATACCCATCATGTTCTCTATGTTAGATTATTATGGGATGGCCCATAATTAATTTAATAGAAATTCCAAAAGGCCCATTAGAATACTAGGAGTCATGAAATTGGTTTAGTACCATATGGGTAATTGAGAGAAGATTTGACCAACTTAAATAGTTGAGTTGTGTGTCTCTCAATTAGCAAGGTGGAAAAGGGTAAAGGCTGTGCCACACGCGCGCGCGCGCGCCGAGCCGAGCCGTGTGCGTGTGCGTGTGCGAGTCGAGACGTGCACGTGCGCGGCGCAGGCCAGTCCGGAAATGTGGCCGGTTTATGACTAGTAACTGACGTGGTTGATGGCTGGGTCATAAACACCGTCAGTTACTAGTAACGGTCGTTTTGATGGCCTCCTAAATGTCGCCGACAGTTACCCTTCTGCGAGCCTATATATAAGGAGGGCAGTGGCTGTGTTTTACAGACGAACCAATACTGCCTCTCTCTCAAGACTCCAGTGTTCCATTTCCAGTGCTGCATTTCTTGTCTCCCCACCTCTGTTTTCTTGCGCGCACAAGTAGCAGAGGGAGCAGGCCTCCGGAACCTATAGAAGGCCGATAAGGTTTTTGGGGAGCGACCACGCGACTGCTCAAAAAGTGCTCCTGGAAGCGCGTCTGCACTGCATCAAACGCTTCACTGCACCAACGCTTCACTGCGACAACCTGTGATCGTCTACATCGACCGTCATGGCGAACGAGAATGTTCTGCCTGCGCCTGTGCCAACGGTGGCACCGGCTCAAGGGTATATCGTCTTATACCGTGTTTTTATCGATTTGATTTCTTGTTCATTAGCCTTTGCATATGAGATAGATAATCTGTTATCTAGAACCTTTGGCTGTGAACTAGAAATGTGCAATTGTTTAAACATGATCTACATAATTTTGTGGATTAAAATATTGAGAAAATTCCTAATTTTTCCAACAATCCAAAAACCTTATCTTAGGAATTTTACAACTACTGGTTTCGCTGCCGCGCTTAAGCCAACTGTATTTGACGGCGCAAATTATAAGCGTTGGCGCGCCAAGATGATTTTGTGGTTGACTGCCATGAACGTGTATCACGTTGCGCAAGGCAAGCCACGACTGAGTGGGCTCTCTCCGAAAGGGAGAGTGCCTTCACTACCATGGATAACCTGTTTAGAGGCGCTGTGATTAGCGTTTTGGGAGAAAATCTTGTTGATGTATATATGATTTTGCCAAGTGGTAAAGAAATGTGGGATGCACTTGAGGCAAAATTCGGAGTATCTGACGCAGGCAGTGAATTCTATGTCATGGAGCAGTTTCATGACTACAAGATGGTCGATGACCACTCTGTAGTAGAACAGGCTCATGAGGTTCAAGCCTTTGCGAAAGAACTTGAGAATTTTACATGTGCATTACCCGACAAGTTTGTGGCGGGATGCATCATCGCTAAGCGCCACCTTCTTGGGAGGGATTTTGCCACTCCTCTAAACACAAGAGACAAGAGTTCAGCGTTCTTTGGTCTCATTGGGTCTCTAAATGTTGAGGAGAAAGCGAGGGCAAAAGATATACGTGGGAAAGAAAGTTCTAGTGCCAATGTGGTACAAAAGAAAATCTTTCAATTCAACAAGAAGAATAAAAATAAGTCCGAAAAGCCCGAGAACAAGAACAAGGCCGCTCAAACTACTAGCTTCAAGAAGAAGAAGAATAAAGGAAAGGGAAAGCGCTTTATTCAGAATGGTATCGATCATTGGGCAAAGGATTGCCCCGATCGTAAAGACAATAAGCGTAAAAGTCCGCTAACGTTGTTATTGGCAATATCGAGGAGGGAACATCCGGGTATGTTTCAATACCTACCGTTCTATCAGTATGTCGTTCACCTGATTGGTGGATTGACACGGGGGCCAATATACATGTTTGTGCTGACAGATCCTTATTCTCTTTTACCAGTCGCAGGGCTACCTCCGTGTTGATGGGGAATGGGTCGCAGCATTTGTGCGTGGAGTCGGCGCGATTGACTTGAAGTTTACTTCAGGAAAAATCGTGCGATCGAGGAACGTGCATCACGTGCCCGCGATAAATAAAAACCTTGTCGTGGTCTCTATTGTGTAGAGATGGTTTTAAGCTAGTTTTTGAATCCAATAAATGTGTTGTTTCTAAAATTGGAACTTTTATTGGAAAAGGCTATGAGAGCGGAGGCCTGTTCCGCTTGTCTTTGACGGACATGAATAAAATTGTGAATCATGTTTGTAATCATGAGACTGATGTTTGGCATTCACGACTTTGTCATATTAATCTTGGTTGCATGATGCGGTTAGCAAGATGAATTTAATCCCAAAATTTACCCAAGTCAAAGGTTCTAAGTGTCAAGTATGTGTGCAATCTAAGCAACCTCGCAAGCCTCACAAGGCAGAGAGGCAGAAACTTGGCATCGTTAGAACTAGTTCATACCGATTTATGCGAGATGAACGGGGAGTTGACAAAGGGTGGTAAGAGGTATTTCATGACTTTGATTGATGATTCTACTAGATATTGCTATGTGTATTTATTAAAGTCAAAAGATGAGGCTTTTCACTATTTTAAGATCTATAAAGTCAAGTCGAGAACCAACTTGAGAGAAAAATCAAACGGGTTAGGTCAGATCGTGGTGGAGAATTCTTTTCTAATGAGTTTAATTTATTCTGCGAGGAACATGGAATAATCCATGAAAGGACGCCTCCCTATTCGCCCCAATCAAACGGGGTTGCCGAAAGAAAGAACCGTACTCTAACCGAGATGGTTAACGCCATGTTAGAAACAATGGGACTTTCCAAGGAATGGTGGGGTGAGGCTATATTGATTGCATGTCATGTCCTAAATAGGGTTCCTACAAAGAATAAAGAAATTACACCATTCGAGGAATGGGAGAGAAAAGATTAAATTTCTCCTATTTACGTACTTGAAATTTGTTTGGCTAAAGTGAATGTGCCTATCCCAAAGAAGCGTAAACTTGGACCAAAAACCGTTGATTGTGTCTTTATTGGTTATGCTTTTCACAGCGTTGGATATAGATTCTTAATAGTGAAACTGAGTACCGATATGTATGAAGGTACAATTTTTGAGTCCAATGATGCCACATTCTTTGAGGACTTATTTCCTATGAAAGAGACACTTAGCTCATCTGGCCAAGAATCTATCTTCTCTCCTAAACCTTCCACTCCTATACAAATTGAGCCCATTTTGAGGAAAATCCAATAGATGAGGGCAATGAAATAACTCGTAAGAGTAAGAGACTAAGGACTACAAAGTCTTTTGGTGATGACTTCATTGTATATCTAGTGGATGATACTCCAAGAACCATTGAGGAGGCTTATTCATCTCAGGACGCTGACTATTGGAAGGAAGCGGTCCAGAGTGAGATGAATTCCATCTTGAGCAATGGAACTTGGGAAGTTGTTGAACGTCCATATGGGTGTAAACCTGTAGGATGTAAGTGGGTGTTCAAGAAAAGCCGAGGCCTGATGGTACGATTGAAAAGTACAAGGCAAGGCTTGTGGCCAAGGGTTATACCGAGAAAAAAGGCGAGGACTTCTTTGATACTTACTCACTGTTGCGACCGACCACTATTAGAGTACTATCGTCTTTGGCTGCCTCCTACGGTCTGATCATTCATCAGATGGATGTAAAGACGGCTTTCCTTAATGGAGAGTTGGAAGAGGAAATCTATATGGATCAGCCTGATGGATTTGTAGTAAAGGGTCATGAAGGAAAAGTGTGTAGGTTGTTGAAGTCTTTGTATGGCCTTAAGCAAGAACCTAAGCGGGTACGAGAAGTTCGACAGAACTTTAACATCTGCCGCTTTGTTGTGAATGAAGTGACAAATGTGTGTATTACCGCTATGGTGGGGTGAAGGAGTGATTATGTGTCCGTATGTTGATGACATCTGATCTTTGGGACAAACCTTAATGTGATTAAGGAAGTCAAGGACTTCTTGTCCAAAACTTTGAAATGAAAGATTTGGGAGTAGCGGATGCCATCTTAAACATTAAATTGTTAAGAGAAGGTGACGGTGGGATTACTCTTGAGCAGTCCCATTATGTGGAAAAGGTGTTGAGTCGCTTTGGCTATAGCGATTGCAAACTGCTCCAACGTCAGTATGATCCAAGTGTGCTATTACGAAAGAACCAACGAATAGCAAAGGATCAATTGAGATATTCCCAAATTATTGGTTCATTGATGTATTTAGCTAGTGCAACAAGGTCTGATATCTCGTTTGCTGTGAGCAAACTAAGCCGGTTTGTTTCAAACCCGGGAGATGATCATTGGCATGCTCTTGAGAGAGTAATGCGCTATCTAAAAGGGACATCAAGTTATGGAATTCACTACACGGGTACCCTAGGGTACTTGAGGGTTATAGTGATTCAAACTGGATATCTGATGCTGATGAAATAAAAGCCACAAGTGGATATGTGTTCACATTGGGTGGTGGAGCTGTTTCTCGAAGTCTTGCAAGCGCACCATCTTAACGAGGTCTACAATGGAAGCGAACTCACAAGCATTAGATACACCTCTGTGGAAGCCGATGGCTGCGTGAACTTGTGAAGGACTTACGGTGGTTGAGAAACCGGTGCTCGCTATTCTTTTGAACTGTGACAATCGACGGTGATTGTTAAGGTAAAGCGATTCTAAGGATAACATGAAGTCATCAAGGCACGTTAAGAGGCGGTTGAAGTCTGTCAGAAAATGAGAAACTCGGAGTTATAGCGTTGGACTATGTCCGACGGCTAAAAACTTGGCAGATCCTTTTACAAAGGGACTATCACGGAATGTGATAGATGAAGCATCGAGGGAGATGGGCTTGAGACCCACATAAAGTCATGTCTTAGTGGTAACTCATCCTATTTGATCGGAGATCCCGTGAACTAGGATGTTGAGACAAGCTAGTGATTGGTGAGAGGAGAGTATCAGACTTAGTCCACTCCGCTTGAGATGCAATAACTCTCCTATTCTCGTATGGCAGGTTGGTATACCTTAAAGTAATCCGGGTGGCTTTGATAAAGAGAGATGTTGTCCTACAGAACATCTTATGAGGAATACACCTATATGAGTTCGACTGCTAGTCACAGTCTATGAGATTGGGTGATCTCTAGAGGCTCATGAAAGGCTAAGGAGTATGACTTATAAGCTCCAAACCGAGGGGATGCATTTAGCAGCCTAGTATCAGTAAAGGACTTTTGGTGAAACTTGTTCGCACAAAACTGTCAATTCAAGGCATAGTCCATTGTTCAGTTGTGGATGAGTGTAACCTTTGTTCTAGATGGAAGTTCAACTTAACAGTCTCCATCGAAAAACTGGTATATCAAACTACATTGGAACTGAGAGTATTTCAAATGTGCCTTTGAAATTTGGTGGGGATTGTTAGATTATTATGGGATGGCCCATAATTAATTTAATAGAAATTCCAAAAGGCCCATTAGAATACTAGGAGTCATGAAATTGGTTTAGTACCATATGGGTAATTGAGAGAAGATTTGACCAACTTAAATAGTTGAGTTGTGTGTCTCTCAATTAGCAAGGTGGAAAAGGGTAAAGGCTGTGCCACACGCGCGCGCGCGCCGAGCCGAGCCGAGCCGAGGCGTGGCGTGGCGTGTGCGAGTGCGAGTGCGAGTCGAGTCGAGTCGAGACGAGACGAGACGAGACGTGCACGTGCGCGGCGCAGGCCAGTCCGGACGTGATGTGCTGGGCGGGAGCGGTCTGTTTTGCCGTTTAATGTGGCCGGTTTATGACCGAAGAATCGCCGATTACTAGTAATCGACGTGGTTGATGGTGGGTCATAACACCGCCGCCATTAGTAACGGACGTCTTGATGGCGTCGCCATTACTAGTAACGGTCGCTTTGATGGCCTCTAAATGTCGCCGGCGCTACCCTTCTGCGAGCCTATATATAAGGAGGGCAGTGGCTGTGTTTTACAGACGAACCAATACTGCCTCTCTCTCAAGACTCCAGTGTTCCATTTCCAGTGCTGCATTTCTTGTCTCCCCACCTCTGTTTTCTTGCGCGCACAAGTAGCAGAGGGAGCAGGCCTCCGGAACCTCGCCCTTCTTGAGATCTTGCTCGAGATAGAAGGCCGATAAGGTTTTTGGGGAGCGACCACGCGATCGCTCAAAAGTGCTCTGAAGCGCGTCGCAGATCTGCATCAAACGCTTCATCGCACTAACGCTTCATCGCGACAACCCGTGATCGTCTACATCGACCGTCATGGCGAACGAGAATGTTGCACTGCGCGCTGCGCTAACGGTGGCACCGCTCAAGGGTATATCGTCTTATACCGTGTTTTTATCGATTTGATTTCTTATTCTTTAGCCTTTGCATATGAGATAGATAATCTGTTATCTAGAACCTTTGGCTGTGAACTGGAAATGTGCAATTGTTTAAACATGATCTACATAATTTTGTGGATTAAAATATTGAGAAAATTCCTAATTTTTCCAACACTCTATCTAGAGAGAGAGAGAAGCATGCATCAAATCAAGTTAATTTTGATTGGAACTCAGCGATGAATTCAGGTTGATTACCTAGCCAGCGTGGCCAGTGCCAAGAGAGGGAAAGACCATCCATCTCATCATACCTGATGGAAGAAATCCCGATAAAAAAATTTACGCTTAGATTCTTTTTAAGAAAAAAATACATTTAAGTCTTTTTTTCAGATAAAAAATTATTTAGATCCTTTTGACTGTTTTTTTTACAAAAAATACGGCCCCGAATAAATACCGTAAAAAAATGTAGTTCCGTTTAGGTCATTTTGTCCGTTTTTTTATGAAAAAGTACGGTCCCGAGTAAATACCGAAAAAAATCGTGGTTCCGTTTAGATCGTTTTTACCATTTTTTTTCGAAAAGAATCTTTCGTTTCAGCGAAATAACGGATCCTTCGTCGGAGGACCCTAAATAAATGCGAAAAAAACGCAGATATGTTTTTATCCTTTCAACTGTTCCGCCGAATAAATGCGAAAAAAACGCAATTACGTTTGTATCCTTTCAACCGTTTCACGTGTTTCCTCGATTTGCTCGCGTGGAAAACGACGGTCACGACGTGACACTGCGGTAGATCATCTAGTTTCATCTATTGCTAGTTGTCACCTACATCGAAAACATACTAGTAACTTGCCTCCTCAGTGCTGAAACAATCTTCTATACAACAACACAGGTAGCCCTCGTTACTGTCCGATCATGTCACATAGATCTCGAGTCACGATCGGACGGCTATACGGCTCAGTCCCGATGCGGGGTTCGTCCATACTCCTTACACCCTGCATAATTCTGTTAGATGAAGCCAAGGATTCAAATTTCGTTTTCGGATAAAATATCGTCCGGGACTGAAATCCGAAATTTCGTTGAAATTCCGGTATTTCGGAGAAATCTTGTTTGAAATTCAAAAACAGAAATTCAAATCTGATTCGTTTTCTACCAAAAAAACGAAATTTTACCGAAAAATCCTGAAATTTCGTGAATTTCTGAAATTTTGGTATATTTGCATCGGCTGAAAAGTGGGTCAAACAATGACGAAATCTTTTTAAATTGTTTTTGGAGGTTCTTGACATATCAGTGATGTTCCCATAAAAATTTCAGATGATTATCTCATTTGAGAAATTCTTAAAAATTCAAACATTGCTACTGTCATGATAAAACACTGACCGGGAAGTTTGATCCGAATAAAAAATGGTACAAACCACGTTAGAAAATTTAAAATTTTTTTTGAATGGTTATGATGCATCACTAATGTTCTCATAAAATTTTCAGATGATGATCAAGCTTCATGATTTTTTAATAATTCAGACAGTGCAACTGAAGGCTGACCGATAAATTTTAACTGAATGAAAAATGATTCAAACCATGTTAGAAACTTTTGAAAATTTTTATGGATAGTCTTGATGAATCACTAATGTTACCATAAAATTTTCAAATGATGATCAAACATGAAAATATTTATAAAATTCCTATACTGTTACTACCTCGTTTATGCTAATTCTGTTTTTTAATTTTAAAAGATAACAAATGAAGTTAAAATATTTTAAAAAATTTCTTGTTTGATCCTAGACTTCTTAAGATGGTATCATAAATTTTTCATAGCATTAAAAATTTTCTTCAATTTTATAAAATTCTAAGTGTGTTTCTGCAAAATTTTTAAAATGTCTTGAAAAATAATTTTTTCAAGAAATTATCATCAAAGATCACTTTCTTATAGATTATTGATGCAACTGAAGTCAAATCTGGCCATACAACATCAAAATCCAGATTTGTTTCATGAAATTTCGCCCAAAAAAATAAAGTATTGTAGCAATTCAAAAAAAAAATTCAGCTTTTTTATCTGGTAGTTTGGATCTCGTAGGGCCCGAAATCCAAAATTTCAGTGAAATTTCGTCAAAATTCGTCGAAATTTGGAACCTTGGCTGAAGCTAGCTATTAGCTGCACGTTGGCTTAAATGAACAATCTTTCTGGAGCATAGCATGTTAGATCGGATGATGTGGAAGTGATCGTATGGCGTGGCACTGTAAGTCCATAGCTTGCACGGTTGTTTCTCGCTCGGGAGTCTATATAAATGTAAACAAAGTAGTGAATTTAAGGCACATTCTATGTTTTGAAGGCAAGCAAATTCGACGATAATAAAAAAAAACAGCTCTTTATGATTAATCTACACCATTATAATCTACTCCTATCAAAATAAACGATGTAGATCATTATCATTTTCTCTTGATTAACATGAGAATTTGTAGAATTTTTTTATGAAAGAGGCGCTTCCATGCTTTTCTTTTTGACAGTTGCATAAATATTAAAGTATGAATGAAGGGTAAATAGTATTACTTACCCCTTCGTTTGTTTCAAGATTTATGCAACTTGTATTAGAAGAAAAATCATTGAAGCACTACTCTTAACAATGTCACAGTTGAATAACAACTACAAGCATGTTATCAATTATAGGCATTAGGCTAGCATACCAAGGACAACCGTGTCTAATATCTACCCTGCAATTGTGCGGGTAATTCGGCTACTTTATCTATGGGTGGTGGTTCATATTTCGATTTCTCACGACAATCGGATGTATTCTTATCCATACAATTAATCTCCACCATTACTTCGTCAGCCGGATAGCTGAATACTACATGTGCATTTTGTACTATATTTCGGAAGAAGATGGTCCCAAAAGTAATGCTGACTAAGCCCTCAATAGGCATTATTCAAGTTAGTAGGCAGCCTAATGCACAAAAGTAGCTATACTAAAGAATAGTATGTACGAGTAACCCGGTTCTGAAGCAAGACTTGAGAAACTAAAACGATGTTATCGATCATCACTTTTCGATTACCAGTCCTGGGGGTAATCGACCAAGCATTGCTAGAAAAATAACCGGCGATCGCATACACAAGTGACAAGTTCTCCAACATTATTTCTTCCATTTCCTCAGCATGTACCATTTTTTCTTTGACAACATCATTACGCAAGATAACGTTTCTAACACACAAACGAGATAATTCACTACTACAAAAAAAATCATATTAGACACGTTATCACTGACCGTTTTTTATAAAACCGTCTAGAATGACTGTTGGACACATCACAGTTTTTAGTTAAAACCGTCTGTGATGAGGGGCACATCACAGACGGTTTTATTCAAAAACCGTCTGTGATGTTCTCCCTCCCGCCACAGATATTTTTTTGGCCAAAAACCGTCTGTGATGACCATTTCTAATAAATAAGAACAGAGAGCCTCGATCTCTTCTATAGTTTTAGGGTTTCCCGAGTTATTTTTGAGGTGGCTGCGATTGAGAGGCGATCTTGTAGAAAGAGACCCTATATTTGGAGGTGTAATTGTAGATCCTTGTGCTCTAGGTCATCTAAGGTTAGTAATTGCTTCAAATTTGCTGGTTTCTAGATCAAGCTTGGTGTAGATCCATTTGTTCTCTGTGATGTAATGTATTAATTGATTCAGATTTGCATTATATTTAAGATCTAGCTTGGTTCAAGAGGGGAATGAAGCTTGTTTCTAGATCTAGCTTGGTGTAGATTCATTTGTTCTCTGTGATGTAAAGTAGTGATTGGTTCTAATTGTATTATACTCAATATGTACATAGTTACTTAAAAGGAAGGTGATGTAAGCTAATAATTGGTTGTAATAGCATTTTATTCAAAGTATATACATCTAGCTTGGTAAAGAGGGAATTGAAGATGGTTTTGATATAGTTTATTGTAGATCAATTTGTTCTTTTTTATCTAAAGTAGTAATCGGTTCTAATTGCATTATACTCAAGATGTAGCTAGGTACGACAAGAGAGAATTGAAGATGCTGAGTTTAAATGTAGCTTACATATGTTTATATATCCATTCGTTCTTTGTGATGTAAGGAGCTATATAAGTTAATCGACAAGTTTAAACGTAGCTTATATGTAGCATATGTGCGCTTGTGCACTCTTATTGTACTTAATTTATTACTTAACACCTACTGTTACATACGCAGCGTAGATGGACCGAAGCTGGATGTACGATGAGAACCGTGAGAGCGCAGAGTACATTAATAGCGTCTCCGATTTTAGAAGAGCTGCAGAGGAAGATATGTTGAACAAGGGGGTGGAATTTATACCTTGTCCACGCATTGACTGCGAGAATCTGAGGATATTTCGAAACCCAGCGCATATCGAAGCACACTTGATTCTACGGGTTTTAAAAGGGGGTATATATGTTGGAGCAGTCACGGTGAAGAGCAGATTATGCAGGAACAAAGTGATACTAACATCGTCGATGAAGTCAACGATACTCCGGATATCGTCGACAAAGTCAACGATACTCCTGATGATATGGACTGTGCTTTCGATAAAGATCGGTTTCACGATGACAATCTGGATCAGATGCTACGGGATGCAGAAGGGAATCGTGATAAACGGGAGTATGTAAAATTTTGTGGCTTGATGGATGACTCGGAGAAACCTTTGTTCCCGAGCTGCAAGTCAAAATACACATGGTTGTCATCCGTGCTGGAACTGCTGAAATTAAAGGCAAGCAACGGTTGGTCCGATAAGAGTTTTACGGCGCTGTTATGTCTGTTGGCGGACATGCTTCCAAAGGAAAACGAGTTGCTGACAACCACCTACAAAGCCAACAAGGTTCTTTACCTCTTGGGAATGGAAGTAGAAAGAATACATGCCTGTCCGAACGACTGTATCCACTACCGCAAAGAGTACGCAAACATGCATATATGTCCGATTTGCAACGCATCACGGTACAAGCGTAAAGATAGATCAGATGATGATGAAAAGGGCATCGAGCTGAAGAAAGGACCTCCCGCTAAGGTGGCGTGGTATCTGCCTATAATTCCCCGTTTGAAGCATTTGTTTGCGAACCCAAAAGAGGTAAAATTGCTTCGGTGGCACTCGAATGAGCGTAAGAACGATAGAATGATAAGGCACCCTACTGATTCCACCCAATGGAGAAATATCGATAGGAGGTTTGAAGAATTTGCAGCGGATCTGAGGAATATAAGGTTCGAATTGAGTACGGATGGAATGAATCCTTTCGGCAACATGAGCATCCATCATAGCATTTTCCCTGTGAATCTCTGTGTGTACAACCTTCCTCCTTGATTGTCTATGAAGTGGAAGTACATTTTTCTGTCTATACTCATCCAAGGCCCGAAGCAACCTGTGAACGATATTGATGTGTACCTAGCACCATTGGTGGAAGATCTGAACACATTGTGGGCTCCTGGGGTACAGGTACGGGATGCTCACAAACGAGAGTACTTCACTTTGCGATGCCTGTTGTTCCGCAACATAAATGATTATCCTGCCCTTGCTAACCAGTCGGGGCAGAGTACAAAAGGAGCCAAAGCATGCACTCAGTACTTAGATGATACCTAGAGTGTGTGGCTGAATCACTCGTACAAAACCGTGTACATGCGTCACCGTAGGTTCCTTCAGAGGAATCACCCATACCGCAAGATGAAGAAACAATTCAACGGAATGATCGAAAACGGTTTAGCTCCAAAGCCTTCAAGCGGGACATACATTCATAACATGGTTAAGGACTTGGATGTTGCACTTGGAAAGGGACGTAAATCGAGGACCCGTGAGAAGAGCATGTGGAAGAAGAGATCAATATTTTGGGACCTACCTTATTGGAAGCACCTAGAAGTTCGGCACTACATCGACGTGATGCACGTAGAGAAGAATGTATGTGATAGCTTGGTCAGTCTCTTACTGAACATTAAGGGTAAAACAAAGAACAGTATCAATGCACGGCTTGATTTTGTCGATATAGGCATCAGACTTGAGTTAGCACCGAAAGCGACCGATAAAGGCCGAACATACTGCGAACCTGCTTATTACACTCTGTCCAAGGCCGAGAGAACTGAACTGTGCCAGTGTTTGCATGGTGTGCAAGTTCTGTCCGGTTACTCGTCCAACATGAAGAGACTTGTTTCGATGCAAGATTTGAGTTTAACTGTCATAAAGTCTCATGATTGCCACGTGCTTATGAGAGCATCTAGGCCCCATATTGTTTTTAGTTATGCTCACTATGTAGGTTTTGGTGTTGATGATCAAGAAGCTTACTTAGTATAAGCTGGAAAAGCTATATTTGAATAACAAGGCTAAGGTATTTGTTATTAGTTTTGGCTTGGGAGTTGATTCAAGCCATATAGCTAGAATAACCGTACTATTAAGAGGGATTATACACAAGTAATAATCTTGGTTCTTATGAAAAAATCACTGAGATTACTTGGAGCATAGGACATTCCAAATCTCTCTCAAAAATCCAGATATCCTTTGTCTTAGCCAAAAAGGGTTCTTTTTCGGACTAACTTCATTTAGTCCGGCGTTGAAAAATCAAGTTTCAAGTTCTAACCGAGTGCATTCCTTATACACCGGACCGACTTTTTCAGTCCGGCGCTAAGAACTCTCTTCTGATATACTTCAACCGAGCATACACATCTCACGACGAACCGATCTAAATTTAGAATTATATTCAGTCCAACATATGTTTTTGATAGAGTCAGCAATCTTTCTACTGCTTATGATATATGGACTACTCTTCAAGAGATTCATGAGAGTACCTCTAATGTAAAAGAGGAAAGATATTTTGTTGTCAGAGAAAAATTTGATCAATTCAAAATTCCTCTTCAAGAAAATGCTAATGACATGTTTTCTAGACTAAATCCCATCATAAATGAGCTTAAAGGTCTAGGAACTAAAGTTGAAGTATGCAGGAAGATGATCAGGGTTCTACCTCGAGCTTATCACAGCCTGATCACTTACCTATCCAATAGTGGTGATCTGAAGAAGCTCACATCTACTGAACTATTGGGCAAAATTTTAGCTCATGAGCTTACCTTGGCTGATGAAATTGAGACCAAGAAGAAGTCTATTGCTCTCAAGGCCAAGGAAAAAGTTCAAGATTCCTCTCATGAAGAAAAAGAAGAAGATTCAAGCTATGAAGAGGATGAAGATGTAAGAAAACTGGCATTGCTCATGAGATCAGCAAATAAAATCATGAGAAGGGTAAATGCCAAAGGTAAGTCATCCAACTATTTCTTAAAAAGAAACCCTTTCTCTAACATTACCTTCTTTGAGTGCAATGAGAAAGGACACATAGCTGCTCGTTGCCCAAATAAAAGTAACAAGAAGGGCAAAAGCAAGAACAAGGATGAAAATGATGAAGAGAAAGCTCACAGAAGCTACAAAAAGAATTATCGCAAGAAGAGCTACTCCAAGGAACATTGGAAAAAAGGAAAAACAGGAGCACACATTGGTGAATGGATCACTGATGAAGAAAGCTCAAGTGAAGAATCCTCCTCTTCCTCTGATGAAGAAGAGCCAAGGTCCAAAGGACTAACTGGGCTCGCATTGGATGAATCCACACCACCTTCACCTTCATCTTCACTACCACTATGCCTCATGGCCAGAAATGATGAAGACAAGGTGAGTGATTCTCCTTCTTATGAAGAGCTAGTAGAGATCATTAAAGGACTTAATGATGCCTTATATGTTAAAACTGCTAAAGATAAAGCTCTTAAGAAAAATGCTACTAGCTTGGTGAATAAGAATGATCCGCTTATTGTTAAAGTTGAAACTCTTGAATCTAACATTAAGACCATGCAAAAAAAATATGATGTGCTAGAGATTAGTCAAAATGAGCTTATAGATAAACATGAAAAACTTTCACATGCTCATTCTGTACTAAATTCGGATCATGCTCTTCTTACTGATTCTCATGATTCTTTGAAAACCACACACATACAACTTTTTAAAGATCATGATGAATTGCTTGATAAATACTATGAGCTAGAAATTGACAATGAGATGCATATTAACAAATCTAAAAATGTATCATCTTGTAATGTTACTATTAACTGTGATTTGCTTTCTGATGAAATATTTATTCCTAGCTCATCTAGAATTTGTAGTAAAAATTTTAAAAATGCTTTGTATGCTAAAGAACTCATGATAGAAAACAGTGAGCTGAAATCCAAGGTAGCTAAATTTGACAAAGGTCTAGAGAAATGCTTCCTTGGTAGTCTCACACTTGATAAAATTCTTGGGGAGCAAAAGATTGTTCTGGGTAAAAAGGGATTAGGTTATAAAGTCAAATCTATGCCCAGAAAGAATGAACAGCCAAAACCTAAGATAAATTTTATCAAGGGTAGGACTCAATGCTGTTACTGTCATAATAACAATCATACCTCTAAAAATTGCACTTTTGCTAGTGCTTCATATGCTAAGGTAAATAGAGGATGCATGGTTGATGCTCATTACATGTTGTTTAAGGATTTTAGGGGTAGAATGAATTTTAAATATGTTGGCCTCTCTAATCTGGACAAAAATCTTAAAGCTATTTGGGTGCCTAAGTCTTTACTTACTAATCCATTTGGCCCCAAAGTTGTTCAGACTAACACTAATGGACCCAAAAGTATCTGGGTACCTAAAATCAAGAAATGAACACTATTTTAGGTGAACTACAAGAGTGGTGGCTGGCACTGGATTATTGACAGTGGGTGCACTCAACACATGATCAGCACCTCAAGGATGTTCACATCAGTTGAAAAAGAGAGTGATCCAAGTCACAACATCACATTTGGAGATAACAGTAAAAGAAAGGTAAAAGGAAATGGTAAAATAGCTATCTCAAATGATCACTCTATCGAAAATGTATTACTAGTCGATTCTTTAAATTTTAATCTATTATCTGTTGCTCAACTTTGTGATTTAGGATTCCATTGTACCTTTTCTATTAATGGGGTAACAGTACTTGACAAAGATGAAAATCTTATTTTTAAAGGTTTCAGATTTCAAAATCTCTACCTTGTTGATTTTAATTCTAACTCCTCATGCATTTCAACCTATCTGTTCGCCAAAGTTTCACTTGGTTGGCTTTGGCACAGACGACTTGGGCATGTGGGTATGTCTAATCTTAAAAAGCTTTTAAAAAATAAGCTAGTAGTGGGCCTAAAGGATGTTAAATTTGAAAAGGATAAACTTTGCAGTGCTTGTCAAGCTGGCAATCAAGTAGCTAACTCTCATCCTGCTAAAAATATCATGTCCAGTACTAGGCCTCTAGAACTTTTGCATATGGATGTTTTTGGTCCTATATCTTATGCAAGTATAGGTGGCAACTCATACTGCCTTGTAATTGTGGATGATTTCTCTAGATTCAGTTGTGTATTCTTTCTGCCAAATAAAAGTGAAGTTGGAAAAATATTTAAAACTTTTGCAAAAAGGGCTCAAAATGAATTTGACTGCCCTATTAAGAAGATTAGAAGTGAAAATGGATCTGAATTGTCAATACTAATATTGTTGAATACTGTGATGAGTTAGGTATAAAGCATGAACTTTCAGCTAAATACACTCCTCAACAAAATGGTGTGGTTGAAAGAAAAAATGAACTCTCATAGAAATGACAAGGATAATGTTGGATAAGTATAACACTTCTGATGTTTTCTGGGCTGAAGCCATCAACACTGCATGTCATGCGATCAACAGGCTCTATCTTCACCGACTTCTCAGGAAAACCTCATATGAGCTTCTAGTAGGACAAAAACCTAATATCACATATTTTCGTGTGTTTGGATGCAAGGTATATATCTATAAAAAGAGAACACACTTGCGTAAATTTCAAAAGAGGTGTGATACAGGTATCATGCTAGGTTACTCTTCTAAATCCAAAGCTTATAGAGTTTTCAATAATTCAACTGGTTTAGTAGAGGAAACATATGATGTTAAGTTTGATGAATCTAATGGCTCACAAGGTGAGCATGAGAATCTAGCTGATGTAGGAGAAGAAACTTTAAGAGAATCTATGAAGAAAATGGAAATTGGTGAGATCAAGCCTAAAGAAGACCAAGATGATCTACCAACAATGTCCATAGCCCCTCAAGATGGATCACAACTTGAAGAGGATGAAAAGAAGAATGGAGGACCAAGTTTCATAAAAAGTCATCACACCATTACAAAAGATCACCCTGTAGATCAAATCATTGGTGAATTTAGTAAGGGTGTTCAAACTCGTTCTAAACAAGCTTCTTTTTGTGAACATTACTCCTTTGTTTCATGTGTTGAGCCCAGAACAGTGGACGAAGCTTTGAAGGATACTAACTGGATTATGGCAATGGAAGAAGAGCTCAACAACTTTGAAAGAAACAAAGTTTGGAACTTGGTGGAAAGACCTACATATCATAATGTCATTGGAATAAAGTGGGTCTTCAGAAATAAACAAGATAAAAATGGTGTGGTCACTCGCAATAAAGCAAGGCTGGTAGATCAAGGATACACTCAAGTTGAAGGCTTGGACTATGAAGAAACTTATGCACTTGTAGCTCGACTTGAGGCTATACGGTTTCTTCTAGCCTTTGCATGTCATTTCAATATTACTTTGTTTCAAATGGATATTAAAAGTGCTTTTGTTAATGGAATCATTGAAGAAACAGTATATGTTGAACAACCTCTTGGTTTTGAAGATATAAAATTTCCGAATCATGAGTACAAGTTATCCAAGGCACTATATGGTTTAAAACAAGCCCCCAGGGCATGGTATGAGCGCCTTAGAGACTCTCTACTCGAAAAGAATTTCAAAATTGGGAAGGTTGATCCAACACTGTTTCTAAAAGACTTCAATGGTACATTAATGATTTGCCAAATTTATGTTGATGATATTATCTTTGGAAGTACTAATCTTTCTCTATGCAAGGAATTCAATAATCAAATGGCTAAAGAATTTGAATTGTCAATGATAGGAGAACTTACATTCTTTTTGGGTTTTCAAGTCAAGCAATTGAAGGAAGGGACTTTTATTTCACAAGAAAAATATATTAAAGACCTTCTCAAGCGATTTAATCTAGAAGAATGCAAGCCTCTTAAAACTCCTATGGAAACAAATACACATCTTGATCAAGATGTGGGAGGTAAGTCTGTCTACCAAAAATTGTTTAGATCTATGATAGGCTCATTACTCTATCTGACAACATCTAGGCCAGACATCATGTTTAGTGTATGCATGTGTGCTAGATTTCAAACTGCACCTAAAGAAGTGTATCTTAGTGCAGTAAAAAGGATTTTCAGATACTTAAAGCATACTCCATGTTTTGGCTTGTGGTACCAAAAGGTGCTTCTTTTGAACTTCTTGGCTATTCAGATTCTAATTATGCCGGTTGTAAGATTGATCGAAAAAGCACCTCTGGGGGTTGTCACTTACTTGGAAGATCTTTAGTATCTTGGTGTTCAAATAAACAAAACTCAGTAGCACTTTCAACTGCTGAGGCTGAATATGTTGCTGCAGGCAGTTGTTGTGCTCAAATTATTAAATAATTTTTTTTGGATTATGGTGTTATGTTTGAAAAGGTGCCTCTGTTGTGTGATAATGAAAGTGCAGTGAAAATAACCAACAACCCAGTCCAGCATTCTAGAACTAAGCATATTGAAATTAGGCATCACTTCATACGTGATCATGTTGCTAAAGGTGACATTATGCTTAGTCACGTCAGGACTGAGGATCAATTGGCTGACATTTTCACTAAACCACTTGATGAGGCTAGATTTTCAAAATTAAGGAATGAACTAAACATTCTTGCTTTTTCAAATGTTGCATGATTCTTTGGAATAACACACTAAGGGGGAGTCAAGACTACTTGCTATGCACATCTTGCTATCTTTATGTGAACAAAGTAATTACTAGTGCTGAAGTAATTATAAGACTATTTTTTTAAAAAAATGAAAAGTTTACTTGAAAACTGAAAGTCATAAAATTGCTGCTGAAAGCCTTCTCTTTCTCTATTACTATATTATACTTTTCTAAAACATAGTGATTAGGTTAAGTAAGCTTCAGAAGAAAAATACTTATACAAAATTTTGAAAATCTAAATTACTCAGCACATGAGTATTTTCTTTGAGCTTAAGTCAATTATACTCATGCTCTTATGAAAACTAGGGCTCAAATATTTCCTTTTTGACTCTAACGTCTCCTGAGTTTATTGGTTGATTGTTCTTGATCGTAAGATTATTCTAAGATCTCTATACCTATTTATGTGTGTTATTCTTAAAAAGGGGATCTTTGAAAATCTTTAAATTTAGTTATATTTGTATTTTTCCGATTCAAAAAAGCTATCCATGTACCACGGACTTGTATATTAACCGTAAACAGAGAGGTTTCCAACTACGGCAGACCAAGTATTCCTCATACGGACTCGGTTTAGCGTAGATGGAAGGTTATCTGTTGTAACTGAAAATCAGTCCGGGCACATACGACAATAGCTTTTTAACTTACAACTTATCTTTTTCAAACCGTGTTCCTCTCGTTCTTCTAAAAGACACTTATCCCTGCAAATCTCGTCAAAATCTCATCTTTTCTTAGGACTTCTCCTGCAAAACCTGTCCAAAATTAGTAACCATATTTCTTGGATTCTCTGGTTTCCAACTACCCCTTCATAAAGAGACCTCCTCAAAATAAGGCAAACGTGACTTTCCCACGTTTGTCCGGATTCCAATTACTGCAAGTAACTTCCTGTTTTTACTCTTGGGTATTTGTGCTATTTATATTTCCATCTCCTTCAGAAATTTCCCAAGCTTTCTTGCGCCTCAACAATCCTCTCGCAAATTTTCTCTTGAGCACAAGTTCATCTCTTCACCGAAGCACATCCTGATCGGGTGATTGGCAACAGTGCTCCTGATTGCTCAAGACATTGCTTCTAGGATCTTGCTGTTCTTCAGTTGTTGTCAACAAGGTCAGTTCAATCTTTTTGCTTGAAGAAATCTTAGTCAAGATGAGGTCAAAGAATCCAGATAAGAGAGGTCTTCTTGAGAAAATTGCTGATAAAGTTAAAGGGAAAAAGAAATCTAGAACTGATAGCTCGAGTCAGCCTCAGCAACCAGTACACATAGAAGATACTCATCAACCTGGTAGGGTGCTGAAAAAGGTTACTACCTATAAACCTCCAAAAATAGGAAAACAGCCAGTACATTATGATTCCTCATCTTCTTGAGAAGACAGTGATTATGAGCCTAGTGTCAATATCTCTTTTGAGGAAGAAATAGAGCTTAGTGATGAAGTTGATATGATAGTTGGGCAAGATCTAGCAACTTTGGGAGGAAAGAAACTGAGAGCTGCTAGATTGGTACCAGAAAAGATATGGTTTCCTCTTGATAGACCTCCTCTGAATGAGCAATTCATCACTATACTTCAGAAAAACATCTTTATGGGTTACAAAAACAGGAAAAATAGAAGTGGAAAACCTCTGTCAGTCTTGTGCAGGCATCAGTACATAGATTGGAACCAAATCAGCTCAATCCTTGTCTAAATAGAATACTTGACTGTGTGCGTTCAACACCTGGTCTTGCTGCTCTAATGTCATCTGCTGGGCCAGCTTGGAATGAAAATAGAATTTTGGAATTCTATGCATCTCTTCTAGTGAATAAAAATAGGCACTATATTCTGTTTACAATTGATGGAAAGGAAAGGAAAGTCAGATCTTCTCAGTTTGAAGCTGCCATCAGTGCCTCAAGTCCTTTGATGAACAGAACTAGGATTCACGACATAATGTTTTATGGTAATAGATGGAGGCAAATTAGAGATATGCCAGATTTGCAAGTGTCAGCACACATTTACAGAAATATACATTAGCCTGGTTTCAATGCAAATAGGGTAAATTGTTTATCTTCTAAAGTCAAAGCTCTGTTACTGATACTCAGGCACACCATTTACCCAAAATCTGGATATAAAGAGGGAGTAACACCATGTCTTGCTTGGTTGCTGCATCTGATCCTGTCAAGGCAACCTATTGATCTGATTGATTACATCTTTGGAGAGATGGAAGAAGCAATCCATAGGAAAATGGGCAGTCCTCTCCCTTTTGCCATGCAGATTACTCAGATGCTGTTGGCTCAAGGGATCATCTCCCAGAATGAGATGAATATGGATTTTAATTGTAGACCTAAACAATATAAAATGCTCAAGCAAGTTAGACTTCTCACTCCTCCACCACCAGCAGTACATGAGCCAAGTGCTCAAGAAGACACTGAAGTCAATGACGGTTCAGACAATGACAGTGGAGGTCATGGACAAACTCCAAGTCAGAGCTATCATGATCAGGAACATTATTCTCCAGCTTATCATTTTCCTGTCTATTCACATCATGATATATCTACAGAAGTTATGGGATACAGTTCTGAGCATCTGAGTCAGCAGAGATCTGGACAACCTGAAGGTACTAAAATTCTTGTCAGCTCAGAGTCTCATCCTGAAGATGAAGAAATTCATAAATTACAAGAACTGGCAGCTGCAGCCAGGTTCATGGAGGCACAAAGATTTCCATCAGCAGCCCATGAACATGAAGCAGGTGGTTCTAGGCATCCTCAGGTCACTATGCCAGCTCTAGCTCAGCAATCCTCTGAAAATTCTCATCGTTCTCACCACTCTCAATTTGCTGAACCTGAATCTACACATGATTATGGTCAGCAACCATCTTGGTGGGACTCTCAGCCAGGATGGTTCACCTCTTTTGAGCAGCAATATAGCTCTGATCTCAGACATGCTCAAGAAAGTTTTGAAGAAGAAAGAAGATTGGCATCCCAGAGACACAATGAGCAAATGGCAGCCATTCAATAACAGCAAGAAATGTTGCAAAAGATCTATCAAGACCAAGCAAATTTCAGGGATGAAACTTACAAAAGGTTTGATATGATCAGAGGTAACCAATGGGATCCAAGAAAATGGATAGGAGAACTTAAAACTGAACAGTTGGTGGTTCAGGACATACTATATGACATCAATAAAAAGCAGAATGCCCAAGATGCCAAAATTGACAGCTTTGCTCAGACTATGTACAAGAACTTTGAGAAAATTGGTAGCTGCTTGGATTGGCAAGGGGACGAACTAGAATACCTTAGGGGCTTCTCTGAAGATGCATGAAACAACTTAGTCTCCAATCAAGAGCAAATAGCACAGCTTCTTCTTGACCAATCCAATGACACGCAAGAACTGATCAGAGATGTCCAGTATGACTTCAATGAGCTAACCTTCAATCCTAAGCCTGGTGATCCTGATTATCCCAGTTGGCATAATCAAGCAATGGCTGCTCCACATTTTGAATCTGACCAAGAGCAAGCACCTTCCTCTCCTCCAAGAAGAAGTATAAGCTCCGGAATGACAAGCATGCTGAAGAGAACTTTTTCCAAACGTAAGAAGTAACCTTTTTGTCAATTGATGCCAAAGGGGGAGAAGAATAATTAAGGAAGAATAGTGACATAAGTATCTTAGTAGTCTATAATGAAATAGGACTCTTAGTAGTCTCTTTGTCTATCTTAATGATTTATGGATTTTTGGACTACTTATTACCTGAATTTTATGATCTATGGATTTTGCTTGAACTTGTTAATATTTGATTGATCTTGCTTTACTTCTGAATTATGAATAAGTGAAATATCTAAATCTTTAGACTTATTGATATTGGTTTGATTTTACCTCAAGTTAATCTGAACTTTCTGAAAAACCCTTTCTGAATGACTATTGTATTGTTCTATGTTCTCAAACAAAATTCATCCTAAGCATTCATTCAGTGGGAGTATGAAGTACTCTGTATCATATATAAAAAAACATTATCTGTTCTATCAGACTAACTTTTGTATGCAGAAAAAGAAATAAGTAATTCTTCTTTAGCTCTCTAAGTATAAAATAAAAGATATTATCATCAATCATCAAAAAGGGAGAGATTGAGAGCATCTAGGCCCCATATTGTTTTTAGTTATGCTCACTATACAGGTTTTGATGTTGATGATCAAGAAGCTTACTTAGTATAAGCTGAAAAAGCTATATTTGAATAACAAGGCTAAGGTATTTGTTAGTAGTTTTGGCTTGGGAGTTGATTCAAGCCATATAGCTAGAATAACCGTACTATTAAGAGGGATTATACATAAGTAATAATCTTGGTTCTCTCTCTCTCAAAAGTCCAAATATCCCTTGTCTTAGCCAAAAAGAGTTCTTTTTTGGACTAACTTCATTTAGTCCGGCGCTGAAAAATCAAGTTTCAAGTTCTAACCGAGCGCATTCCTTGTACGCCGGACCGACTTTTTCAGTCCGGCGCTAAGAACTCTCTTCTGATTTACTTCAACCGAGCATACTCCTCTCACGACGGACCGGTCTAAATTTAGACTTATATTAAGTTCGGCATATGTTGTCTTTTCACTCTGAACAAATTTCTAGTCCGTGTTAAGAATTACTTCACTCAAATTTTAACCGGGAACATGCCGTTTACTGCGGACCAAAATTCTGAGTGAACTCCATACCAACTTTTTCGGTTCTGCGCAAACATGACTCTCTCTGGTAAAAGCCAGCGGCTTTCTCTTTTACGCCGGACCAACTTTTTCAGTCCGGCGCAAACACTATTTTCCCGGTATCCAAATAGAACAAAGCATGTGTACATCATACCAACTTTTTCAGTCCGGTGCAAACACTATTTTGCCGGTATCCAAATAGAACAAAGCATGTGTACATCGTACCAACTTTTTTAGTCCGGTGCAAACAGTATTTTGCCGGTATCCAAATAGAACAAAGCATGTGTACATCGTACCAACATTTTCAGTTCGGCACAAACTTCCTTTACCAATACATGTATACGACGGACCGTCTTTTTTCGTCCAGCGCAAATGGGTCACTCTGAGTACAATAATGCTTCTCCAATCTTATGTACCCCGGACTAATATTTTCTGTCCGACGCGTGTGTATATTTCAACATATGACTCATACACTTCAAAATTCTTATAAAAAAGGCAGTAGTTGACCTATCTCATCCATCCTACCAACCCCCAACGGGCAAATGGTAGGTACAACGGTTATTTCTGTTCAGGCTCTATATATATACAGTGCTTGGGTTCACAAGAAAATATAGAGCTTTGCACATACACATCCTTGACATTCTGAACTCCGTTGACATCTTTCAAATCAATTACAACTCTTTGATCTTTAGCATTTCTGAGCTTTCATTCCATCAAAGAGTTTGAGTTTCTACTCATAAACCACAAACATTCATTCTGAACATTTAGAGTTCTTGCTCCAAGCTGAGTCTAGTTTGCATCTAGCTACTGAACCAAGAGGCAGGGCTTGTGGATAGTCTATTACTCTTGGAACTAGCTGTTCCTAGACGGTTGGAGAAGTTATTGGTGCGATCTATCCAATAGAGATTGTGGAAGGCCACCATTGCTGTGAAACGTTGAGACTCACCTCACCGGAGTGGTGGAAGAGTCAAGCTAGTGAAAGATCAAAAGTCATTGAGATTGGCTATTTGGTGGAGCAATACTTCTGAAGAAGTGCTCTAACGGGGACGTAGGAGATTGGTCTCTGAACCTCGGTGAAAAAACCATTGAGTCGTTCTGATATTGTTTTATTTCTGTGTGTTCATCTTGTTGTCTGTAATCATTCAAGTTCTTCTTCACTTCTGATCTTACTGAAAGAGATTTGTGCTGAATTTCTATTCGAACTCTCTTCTGTTGCTACTTTTATTGAGAAAAGTTTTTCTTAAGAATTAAAAGATTTTAAAGTTGCCTATTCACCCCCCTCTAGGCCAACTTGATCCTTTCAGCTTATGACACAGATGCTCCCTGTGGCAATTACAATTATCTTACCGATCAAGGTCCAGGAGACAATCACAAGGCTGTGTTATTTCTTTAACATAATTGCTCAAAAGGTCATCGATCCCGAAGGATTAGATACTATGTAGGCCGAGATGGTAATGACTCTATGTAATCTTGAGATGTATTTCCCTTTGTCGTTTTTCGATTTCATTGTCCATCTCCTTGTTCACTTTGTGAGGGAGATAAAGATGTGCGAGCCCGTGTTCCTATGTAGCATGTACCCGTTCGAGAGGTATATGGGAATTCTCAAGTCCTATGCACGGAATCGATCTCGACCGGAGGGTAGCATTATCGAAGTTTATGCAACCGAAGAGGTCATCAAATTCTACGTGGATTACATGGCTGAAGTTGAGCCAATAGGTGTGCCTTGATCTCGCCATGAGGGGAGGCTCCAAGGTATCGGGACCATCGGAAGAAAAGCAATCACGCCTGGTCCAGCTACGTGCGCTAAAGCTCATTTCATGGTTCTGCAACACATCACTATTGTGGCCCCATATTTCGAGGAGCACATGAACTGGCTACGATAAATGAATCCATCACAGCAGGAGTACTAGATCATAAGACAACATATCCTTCACTTCAACAGATGGTTGAAGGAGCGACAACCCATCATTAGAAGCTCGTCATGTGATACACTCACATGGTTGGCAAAAGGGCCAGCATTTACGGTTGTAACATGGAAAGGATACGACTTAAATGGGTACACATTTTACACAAGAGATCAGGATGTGAAGAGCACAAACCAGAATAACGGTGTTCACATAGATGCATTGAGTACCACTGGGTCGAGAAGGAGCCCGTACTATGGATTTATTAAGGAAATTTGGGAGCTCGACTACATATTATTCAAAATTACCTTATTTCGGTGCCATTGGGTTCACTTGCAGCACGTGAAGGTTGACAAGTACGGTGTCACAATTGTGGACCTCAAACGTGTCGGATACCAAGAAGTACTATTTGTACTCGCTAACCAAGTTGTTCAAGTCTTCTATATAATTGACCGATCCAACAAGAAGCACCACGTGGTTCTTCAGGGAAAGAGGAGGATTGTCAGAGTTGAGAATTTTATAGATGAGGAAGAATACAATCAGTTTGACGAGTTACCACCTATCGGTACTGGTGTCACGGTTCAGGAAGATCAACCTGAGGAAGCTAGCTACACCCGTGTCGATCATCGTGAAGGGCTAATTTTTACACAGAAGAATAAGCAAGTAGAGTTATGATGAGATCGTCATGTTTATTTCAAATGTACCTGTATTATAATTAATGAGATGTATCTATATGTTACAGTTAATGAGATGTATGTACCATTTGTAATTAAGATGTATGTGTTAAAAGTGAACTACTTAACACAAATGTTTGTGTTATATGTACATATTATAAAGAACTTAAAAATAGGCTTGAAATAACTACTTGAAAGAAAAGGCTTGAAAAGACTACTTCAAAAACCAACTTTACAATAAACTTAAGTTGGATAACAAAATTAAGAAATTATGTTGGGTAAACAAATTAATTTGGTAGTAGGAAAAACTAGCTGAAAAAAACCTACATATGAAAAACAGGCTTGAAAAAAAAACTAGTGGTAACATGGCAAAAAAAATATTACACATCACAAACGGTTTTTATTTTGAACCGTCTATGATGGGCAAAACCACAGACGGTTCAAAATGAAAACTGTCTGTGATCCACCCTGGTCCCTTGCCACGCCAGCGCCAAGCCCACTGCCGCCCCACTGCCACACCTGGCCCACTGCCGCGCCAAGCTGGCTTGGCCCTTGGCGTTGCCGCTCCCTAGCCCTCATCACAGACGGTTGATGATTACAACCTTTTGTGAAGAGCCCATGGAAAACAAAAAATGTGTTCCCTAGAATTCAAACCCGGGACCCTACATATGCAGGTCAAACCTCTTGCCAACCGAGCTAAGTACCACTTGTTACATAACATACATAATAAACACTAATTTACCCCTGGCGCTCATCACAGACAGTTTAACGCCAAGAACTGTCTGCAATGAGTTCCCTCAGCCCATAAACAGCCCGAGCCATGTCTGTGTCGATCTCACACGCTCGCAGCCCTCACATTGTCCTAGCTCGCCCTTGCACGCCCGCAGCCACAGCCTCCTCCCGCTAGCAGCGACCTCTCCCCCTCAGTGGCGTGCACTCCCCCTCGGCTATGGATCCTCCCCCTTCGGTGAGTCGTTGTCCCCAAAACCCTAGCTCACATTTCGAGTGAATGGTGATGAATCAAAATATGTCACATATATGTAATCTAGGGTCTAGACTTCTACCGCAGTTCGTGCGATGCTCACATTTCAATGGTTTCGGAATATAGCAACATATATTAGTTAGCCATGTACACTTAACATTCCCATGTTCACCTGTTACATCTATGTGAATCCAGTTTGGTACTCAAACTATAGCATATGTTAGTTATGTGACTAAATGAAATGTACTCCTGAGAGGTGCCACCTAATAACCTTCTCTACATGGGAGAAATCTATTCTGAACATGTTATTGCTTATTTTTTTATCAGTACATTTCGTACCTCTATGTTTAATTGAATTATACTAAAAGATAACAAAAATTCCTCATGCCCATTATAAAACTAAAATGTGAAGGCTCAGAATATTCAGGAAACACAATATTGAGGGGTTGGTTTGTTATTGTTTTATTATCTTTTTTATAGACTAATAAGACAAATGAATTGTTTACTTTGGATATTTTGTAGGAAAAATGTTCTCGTTGAGTTCATGTTGAAGCATGTGTAGAGAATTCCTTTGTCTCATTGGTCAATGATCTGAGGTAGTAATGATCTCAGGTCATGCTTTGCACATTTTAGTGTATGTAATTATCACAAATGCACACAATTACCATCTGAACCAATAAGAATCTCCATGTGCCTATAGTTGCTTCTTATGCTATCACCACCTTTTTGAGATAGTTGATGCCTTTATTTTCCTACTGTTCTTGTTGTTGGCGTACACGAGAACTACACAATACAACATATCTTTGCGTTTGTATAGGCCATCTTGTTTGTGCTTTATGGTTTCAAATCTCATATCCTGTGTTCCTGAGCTTATTACATTTCCTATCCATTCCATGCAAAATCACCATTATGGATATTCCCATGTGCTAATGTTGTGCTAATTGCATCACCAGTAGTTTCTTTCGTTGCTGTATTATACAATCTTCTGATGATCAGCATGCTTTTGTTAGTCTACCTCGTTGTCCATGTAGTATGCTAATGAAATGGTGTATTGTAAACAAAATAAGATGATGCATATGTTAAGCCAAGTTATAATTATAAAGATCTTGGACGGAGATCATGTTTCAATATATTTACATGTGCTATTTTTAACTTTGCTTCTCGTAACTTACCTTCTCTTAACCTTGTTGCCTTCTCGTTGCTCGATGATGATAATGGGTGAAGTGATGATCATAACAGTTAATTTTGCGAGTTTGGCCTTGAACAGGTAAACTTGCATGCTAATAAGTATTGATTCATATTTAATATAATGAACAATAATTTTTAACTTTAAATTTAAATGGCTTCAAAATTCGATTGTAAATGTTGATTCTCAATAAAAGTTGAAAGCATATATTAGCCTTTGGCCTTGCATGTTAGTCATCAGATTGAAGGAGTAGAATGTGATTGCATGTTGTATAGTTTGGCTAAGATTTCAATTCTTTAATGTGCGTAATAAGGTGGTAAGGGTTCAAGGCCATATTATCTTAATTGATTGTTTAGCCCATTTGTGATTGTGATTGAAGATTCAAAATCTTCAAACTTGCCCAATTTCTGAGAGCACCACAAACAAATTTACATCTTGCTTTTATTATCACACTTTGTTGAACAATATTGATTGGTATTGTAAGCAATATTGATTCTCTTAACCTTATATGTACAAAACAACTCTTAACTTACCTTCTCTTAAATTTGCTTCTCTAAACTTACCTTCTCTTAAATTTGCTTCTCTTAATTTACCTCCTCTTAATCTTGCATCATACAAGATGGCGTCCCCTCATTCCTCATCGTCGAATGGATTTGATGAGGCGCCCAACGTAGGAAATTAGAGGCGTGATCCAAGAGGGCTTAGTAAAAGGTCTCAGAGCTGATACACCATCACAGCGGTCAATCCACGCGATGGGGCCCCTACTGCGCCTCCAAAGGCTATGGCAGCTTTCCAGATCATGTGCGGGATCGTTGGGCGTGAAAGGATCCCCATCACCTATCGATCATGAAAGACGCTAACAGATTAGGAGCACGATAACCTAGTGACAGAAATATTCGCATCGTTCGAGCTCCCACAAGACACCATACCCACACTGCGATGGTACGTGTTGCTAGTGGCGGGAAAGGCGTGGAAGAACTTCAAGAGCATCCTCGTCACTAATTATGTGAATAAGGAAATGACTCCGTTCCAGAAGTACTGTTTCATCACCGAAGACGTGTGGGGACGATTTGTTGAGTTGAAGACAATGGAAGAGTTCGTGCGTCAAAGTGCGGCGCACAAGACCGTCCAATCAAAAAAAACCCACCCACACACACTCGGCTCAACTCGGTACGCGGGAAAGATCGCGCAATAGACGAGGGAGGACGACGAGGCAATCCAGAAGGAGGTCACACCGCCGTTTGCCTCGATCGTGGAACCGCGAGCCCGAAACTGGGTAAGAGCGAGGTTGCGTCCCACGTCTTCGGGCTGCGTGTCCTTTGCCAACCCTGCTGATGAGGAAGTGTCCCAATGCCTAATATCGTTGCGCACAGAATCTTTCTAGGGCTCTTTCAATTCGAATAGAGAGAAAGATATACTCTCCACGGTCTTGGAAAACAATGAGCACCCGGATCGCACCCGAGGCCTAGGTATTTTCGTTCCCTGGAAAATGGGATTCGCACATGACTCCGACACGTACCGGAGTAGGAAAAGAAACAAAGCTGAGCGCGAGGAACGGCTAGTTGCCCTGATTGAGGAAAGGGTTGATGAAAGGCTCAGAGCATAGTTTGATAGTCAGCTACGAATCTTTGTGGAAAGGATCCAGCAAAGAGAGGCTGCGGAGAGGCAAGCATGAAACGTGCAAGCCCAAGAAGTACAGGCGCAGTTCAACCCAACCAACCGTCGGAGCAATTGCGCCTCCGCCCCTGAGACAGACATGGACGAAGTCAAATTTCCTCCGAACGAAACCGGGGTAATATACATATCTGCAATGCTCCTTAGATAGACCTGTTTGATGTGTTACCTAATTAATTGTGTACCCTTACATAGGTGGCCACGCCGTGCAATCTCCAAGTGAGGTTTGCCAATGTCTCTGTTCCCCTTCAGACTGCTTGGGGGCACGCATATCCATCCGGTGTAGGGGCGTTAGTGCACGGTCGTACTTTAGATCTGGGCTACACGAAGGTCCAGATCGACGGCGTACATGAAATTTGCAAGACCGTCACGCTGGAGATGCCCCCAAACGACGAGATCGTCATACTAAGGGATACCATCGGCACATTCATTCAGTGGCTCAAGAAGGACATCTCCTTCAACGCCTGCCTAGAAGCACCGAAGTTACAAGCCGTAACGGAGCCACATGTTGCACCGGAGCTACTAGCACCACCGGAGCCATGTGCTGCACCCAAGAAGCCCACCAAATCGGCTACCATGTCCCGTTAGGCACAGGCCAAAGCTGCAGTTCGGGCCAAGTCGTCTCCCGTGAAGACGACATTTGGTAGATGACGAGGCGGCGATAAGGGCAAATCGAAAGGGTGGACCACGTCAGCCCATGACTTTTTGTTCACCCTGTTGGCACGACAATTCGAGCTGGGATAGCTGTTCATACCGAAAGAGCGCGACGACACGCTTACATTAGTGTGCATTAGATTGCAAGATTGGTCCATGGAACAAGCCAACAAGCCGGTGGCACAACGTGCATCGAGTATCTTGGTCAGCTTCAAGGAGGAGCATTTCTTTCACTGGTTTTTGGATGGTTTCTTCTTGGTCGGCTTCAACGACCTATTCGATCTGTACAACCTCAACGCCCTCGACGCATCGCTCATGAGATGCTGAACATTGTAAGTGTGTGCAATCACGGCGTACATTCGTGTCATACCGATAAATGTCAGATATATGATCCTTGATTTTGTATATATAGATACATGGTCATAGAAGCAGAAGCAAGGAAACAACCAGTGGATTTCGTCAACCCACACATGGTGTCCAAGCAAACCATGGACGAAAATTTAGAAGTCATCCATAAGTACGTGGAAAAAGTATTACTGTCTCAATGGGACAAAAAATTCATACTTTTACCCTACAACCCGGGGTAAGTGCTTCAACCAGTTGCTATACTTGTTGATTTGTACTATATAACGCAACTTGAAGTTAGGTTGAATGACCATGGCGACATACCTGTGCAGGTATCACTGGGTTCTACTCGTAATTATACCAAGACGGAACCACGTAATTTACCTTGATTCCAAAAAAGTCGGCACGCACGACTTGAAGCCTATCAAAGATTTACTCGACACGTCGTTCGATGTCTACAAAGCTTGTGGAGGTCCACATAGGAAGAACCTAGCGACGATGAAGCATATTTATAAGTTTTCAGTATACGCTAGTACGTAATAATCCTTTACACTTCATAATAATACCTTTCGAACTAATTAATCTATTATATTTTGGCAGTGCCACTAGCAGCCAAAGGAGACTAACCTATGTGATTCTACGCTTGCCATAACATGCAACTCATTCGTTCAAAGGAGACCAACGTCATAGAGGTTTGTCAATCTTGCAACAATTGTTTCCACCTACAAATTTATATACACACAATACTTTACTCTTTCCATCGACAGGCTTGGCAATGCACTGAATATGCTTTGGAACAGGCTGACCTCCTAGGTATCTGAGGACAACTCTGCTTCTTCTTGATGCGTGAGGTCATTAATCCAAAAGGAGAATGCCACTCAAGCTCGTCTAATGAGTTGCGAATTTGTTAGATACCATTTGGATTAATTTTTAAACCTTGTACTGTGAATTTGCCATTTCTAGCTCTCAATTCAATTGGATTTTGTATATATGAGTTGATTTCTCAAATGAATTCACTGTACATTGTATTGTGTGACCATAGTTCATTTCTATAATGGATGCGCCATATTTTCATATGAGATCCGTTCTCATTTCTGAATTGTATGTCATAATAATGCTTGGTGATGCTCTGTACTGTTTTTTTTAGTGGACATGGCTAGCATTTCCTGAGGCTAGCTAATAAATTAAAATTTAGTAAAAATTGGAAAATCAACATCACAGACGGTTTTAAACTAGAACCGTCTGTGACGAGCCCCACATCACAGACGATTCCAAACTAGAACCGTCTTAGATGAGTTTTTTCACTGACGATTACAAAACCGTCTGTGATGACCGATTGTCATCACTGACACTTCGATACAGACGGTTCACAAAACCGTCTGTGATATGTTTTATGAACCGTCTGTGATGAGCTTTTGTGTAGTAGTGATTGGAGTCAGTTTTCTCCTTAAAAAAATCTTCGAACCTAATACACTAAAATCACGAACCCAATAATATGACTCACGCTGGAATTAAATCCAGAGCTTGTACGGAATGTGGGATTGTTGGGATAGAATCCGGGATAGAGTCGGTTAAATTAGAGATAAATTAGAAAGTTAGAGATACCTTTTAGTTCTTGCTATACATAAAGAGTGTAGTATCTAATAACATACACATGATTTTTCTAAATCTACATGGATTTTACACGAGATTTACAAGCAATATTACAATCCTTCAAAATAAAAAAATGACCCCTAAAATTTGCGCGGCCCAATTCAGACCGGAGTATCCTTTAATTTGTGCTGAGGTGACACTTGATGTCCTGTCAAGTGTGAGCCACGAAAGCTAGGCTGTTTTGGGAGGTACCGATATTAGAACCTTCTCCATGGCATGACCAGGGTTCCAAAATTCGATGAATTTCGGATCATCTCGAATTCTAAAGTACCGTCCAGGGAAAAAATTTGAATTTACTACAGTAACAAAAAAATTTCGGATTTTTTGGCGGAATTTCGTGTTTTTGGCTGGTTTTAAAACTTTTAGGGGCTGTTTTGACCGGATTTGATCCAATAACCCTTAGGAAAGTCATCTCCTATGAAAATTTGTTGAAAAACCGAATTTTTTAAATATTTTAAAATTTGGCAGAAATACTGTCAGATTTTTATAAAATTTTACAAGCTTGATAATAATCTTAAAAATTTGTGGTACTATCCTTAATAGATTATAATCATTCTAAGAAATTTAAAAATAATTTAACTTCATATGTTATCTTTAAAAAATCAAAAACAGAATGAACATAATTGGGACAGTTATATTGTCAGAATTTTATAAATTTTCTTGTTTGTGATTATGATCTAATTTTTTTTGAGAGATTAATAATTGACTCAGTACCATTATGTAAATTTTTCAAAAAATTTAAACTTTGTTTGTTTAGTCAATCAAATCTATGTAAGTATTAAACTTCGTTTGTTATATTATATTTCAAAAATCAAAAAGAAAAGAACATAAATAGTACTGTACCTTGTAAGAATTTTATAAATTCACTGGAGTGTGATAATGAATCACAATTTCTATGGTATATTAAGAACTTCCTTATCAACTTTCTGTAAAATTTTCAAAAAAAATTATGTTTACATAATTTTTCATTTTGTTCAAGTTTGACGGTAAGCCTTTTAACAGGGCAGTAGTACTGTTCGAATTTTTAAGAATCCATACAGTTTGATCATTATCTGAAAATTTTATGAGAGAATTATAGATACATCATAACCATGCAAAAAAAATTCAACATTTTCTAACTTCATTTGTACCATTTTCCATTCGGATCAAACTTATCGTTCAGTGTTCTATCAGGACAGTGCCACTCTCCGAATTTTTAAAAATTCCTCACATGTGATAATCATCTGAAATTTTTTTGAGAATATTATTTATGGATCATAACCATGCAAAAACAATTTCAACAGTTTATAACTTTATTTGTACCATTTTCCATTCGGATGAAACTTGTCGGTCAGTGTTTTATTAGGACAGTACCACTCTCCGAATTGTTAAAAATTCCTAAGATGTGATAATCAGCTGAAATTTTTTTGAGAACATCCTCAATGTCTTAGGAACCTCCAAAAACAATTTCAAAATTTTTCGATAACGTTTAGACCACTTTTCAGCCAATGCAAAAAAACCAAAATTTCGGAAATTTCGCCCGAAATTTCGGGTTTTCCCCCGATTTCGGATTTTTGTTTCCGGAATGGACCGGATTTGAATTTTCAAATTTAAATTTCGTCCGAAATATTTCCGAAATTTCGTTATCCGGCCAGGGACAAAATTTATTCCGAAACCGAAATTTGAAACCTTGGGCATGACCTAGTATCCAACTATCGATGGTACCATCATCTATAGTCTACATTACTCATGATGCTTTTGAGTTTTGACCCCTTCCACACTCCATAATATTTTACAAACCAACCCCAATATGTTAGTAAATAAACAAGTAAACAAAATGCTGAATAAATGCAGCCTATGCTTGGTGTCAATGTCAGTGCCCCCTCAACCTGAATGAAAGCCGGGAGCTGCCTCCAATGCCACGGGGACACAGGGGGGCTTTTGCTTGTCGAGAATGAAGTAAAGCAGAGGTGGCACTGGCAGCAAGTCCTGCCCACCACCATCACTCATCTCTCAAGTCATGGGCGCCAAACTCCCAAATAGTTCCAACTTCCAAACGTGAACCATCCGACTGCAACGTTTGCTGTTGGCAGTTGCTTTTGCCCTCAATGTCATCGTCTGACTGCAATGTTTATCATAGTAAATGATCTGTTTGGAGCTCAGCTTTGATTCTGAGATCTGAACAAACCATCTTCTTGACAGGCAGGTAAGCTGAGAAATATCTACGAGTAGTAAGTAGGGTTGGGAGATGACAAGGAATATGACATTTGGATTCAATCAAACTAGTGTTCAGTTGATAGTGAAATCCAGGTATATATATGAATAGCTAGCATTTGTATAAAGACTAGGCAGTAAAAAAATAGTCCTGTTGGTATGTACAAATTCCATTTCTACTTTCTGGGTCTACCTTGACGACATGATTTGTCTGTTCCTTTCGTATAGTCTGACATGTACTTGACGTAGATCATGTACTAGTATATATCTTAATGAAATGTGTTTTCGTGGTTCAGAACTCTTTCTTTATCTTGTAAAGTTTAAATGGATTCCAGATAACACCTAATGAATGTGGTTTGATTGTAATCAGGGTCGCCCACAATTCTCTCTCCCTCTCTCCGCGTCTAAACCATATTGTAAGCTGATGAGGAAGGAGCTCTCTTAGGCCTAAGACATGGAATAGAAGTGATCTGTAATTATTATTTTTTAATTGCAACAATCAGATCTTGAACTCAAGACCTCTTGGCTCTGATACCATATTAAGTTACATGCACTAACCAGGTCATCTAAAAACTTAAACTGATGAGGAAAGACAAACAATTAACTTATACTTCAACCATAACGAAAAAGATTATCTCTTGGGTAGAGCCTTGACCTCATGGCTTGCTGAAAAGCTGCTACGGGCCTGCACGTTGGGTGACTGAAGATTGCGAGCACAAGCAGCCAGGCAGAGGCAGACTTTATATTTTTTTAATTAATCAGAAACTCTGTCATTTATTAAAGAAGAAAAACAATAACTAACTACACACGTCTACTCACACATACATTTACATCCGACCCTCGTGAGCACACGCGAAGGCGGTCGAGCGCGCGCCTGGCGTCTCAGCCATCTGAGCTGAGCTCAGTTCTCGTTTTACATTCTACATGCATGCAGCATGCATATGCCGACCCCAACAGTGCTTAATCAAAAAGCCTAATCCTTTCCTTACCTTTCTTCTTTACCTTTAATCTACTACAGCTAGCCACAATGATGGGTTTTGGGTTCCCAACGTTTGACTGGCGTGGGTTTAAGAGACTGCATGGCACTCCTAATGCTCTCCTACATCAGACGGTTTCTTCAACATGCCACTTATGATTAATACTTATATGGAGGAGATATTAGAGAAGAGAGATAGAGTGAATCTATTTCTTACGCCAGAAACAGTTTGATCACACAAATAAAAAGGAGGATATAATAAAAACATGTATTAGGTGAAGGGTTGTATCTAACTACATGCTATCTTGCATCATAATTATTTGGTGTTCTCTATGTATTTATGCTAAAATACAAATGGTTGGAGCGATAGCATCTAATACTATTTATTGATAATGCGGATGTTTTTTGATACTACTATAGAAAATAGGCAAAGGAGGAGAGGAGGCACGTGCACATACACATGCAAATATGCATTGAGACTCACTTGCCTTTTCTTCCTCCAAGCTCATTTGCTGTTCTCTTCTCCCCTTCACAGGCGTAGATAGTGTCTTTGAAGATGAGATCATAGCACAAATACACAACGCAATACAATACTCCTACATTGCAGCAACATGTAGCGAGCAACAAGGGACAGGGAAAGCGAACCAGAGAAGGACCTGTGTGCCTCTGGTCTCAAAGCCAAACTAATGTGGTAAATGTGTCAGTGCTGCTGCATGATAATGTAGTAAACACTTGCTGATAAGATAGTTAATATACAGGGTAATTAGTTTGCTATGTTTGGGAGCAGAAATATCAGTGCAAGTGAAAGGGACCACTACCTCATTTGCTTAGCTGAGCGTGAGTGGGTACCGGAATTGGACAGCACCAAGAACACTATTTTGGGGAGAGCGTATCAGCTTTTGCCACAGATTCCAATGTGATGTATTTGTATGTACGCATACATGTCATGTGTGTGTATCCTCCGAATATAGCATGTGAGAACTGGTGACAGGATCAGCACACGCGATACCTAAACCGGTTTAAAATGCACGAGTTACATGAACTGAAAACTTCAGTTTATCCGAAGAATCGACTCCATGGATTTCAGTTTTAGAAAATATCTTCAGGAATCTCTGCTGCACACAAAGCAACAAGGATACCACATAAGTTGGCCTGAACAAACACATAACCAAACATTTCCGGTTTTCGCAATGCCAAGCCTTGTACTCAATGATTCCATCTCACATTGAGTTCATTTCTTATCATCATTGTCATTGAGAAGCTCCAAGATAGTAGTAGTCTTCTATTTGTTCCCAGAAAGCCCTGCTCACGAACAGTTCATCCAATAAAAATGCTCTGAACAGAGATGAGCATACGAACAGAGCAAATGTTCAGACAAGACCAATGAATGGTAGCCGGCCAACGAATGAAGCAAATGTATGGTTTTTCTTAAAAAAAAATTGACGGCTCTGGCATTCAGTATAGAAGAAAGAACAACGGCTAAGCTACAAATGCGCACACACACGTGCTGCACCCAACCCTCATGCGCACGCTCGTCGGGCCGAAGCCTCGAACAGGAGCAGGTGGGGACGTCCCCACCAACTGAGCAAATGTAAGGTTTTATCCGTAGTTATCAGAAATATAGTTTGTTCGAGTCACGGTATAGGATTCGATTTCATGGTTAGTCATTTTTTCTTTCAATTTTCACTGTGAATATAAACACTGTACCCTAAACTGGTTTAGATTTGATAAATCCGATTCGTGATTCGCGGGGTTTACGGGGAATCCGGTATCTATTTTTTTATGGAACAAACAATGAACGAGAGATGTTGGTGATGCTTTGGACTGTTGAAGTATAAGTGAATTGCCCACCTTTCCTCATCAGCTTAAGCTTTTGGGTGAACTGGTTGGTGCATGTAACTTAATATAGTATCAGAGCCAAGAGGTCTCGAGTTCAAGACCCGGTTGACGCAATTAAAAAAAATTGCAGTCTACTTCTATTCCACGTTATAGGCCTGAGGGAGCCTACACGTGAGGGGGAGTGTTGAAGTATAAGTGAATTGCCCACCTTTCCTCATCAGCTTAAGCTTTTGGGTAAACTGGTTGATGCATGCAACTTAATATGGACTGCAGCTCATGCCATGCGTAAACTGTGGAGAGAAACATCCCGCCATGGTCATGCCTCCATCGACCACACGGCCAGCCGAGCAAGCGTCGCCGGCAACCAACAGGAAGTCATGGAAATGAAATGGTCGGGGTGTAGCGGTGGCGAATCGGGCTGCGCCTTGCCGGATCAGGGCGGAGCAGCACACTACGACCCAGACCAACGACCAGACTCACCCGGGCCATGCCGGATTAGCACGGCCCAGGCGCCTAGTTTCCAATTTGCCGTCTGTTTTCCACTCTGTAGGGTCTTGCAAATTTGAAATATAGAAAAGTTTCAAATTATTATGCATTTACATAACTGAGAAATCGTTGAATAAAAATAATCATGAAAGAGTCGACGGGGATTGAGAAAATGAAACTACACAGAAGAGGTGATGTGTGCCAAATACGACCGAGTCACTATGTACCAAGTGGTCGTGGAATCCGTTGAAGACTCCATGGAGTACTTACTCAGACAAGTTGTTGAAGACTCCGAAGAGGAAGAGATTGACGAAGATGAAGAATACTTCGAGGGCAATAAAATATATTACGTACTATCAGCTAGGTATGACGTAGCAAGGAAGGAAGCAATAAAATATATTAAGTATGCAGCTTGGCATGAAGAAGGTGAAGGACCTAGAGGGGGTGAATGATCTCAGTTAAAAAATTTCCTCATTCAATGGATTCAACCAAAATCTAATTTGAAACAATCAAATGCAATGGAGTAAAACAGAGAAAATCCTGATCTTGAACTTGCTCATGGGGTTGTGATGATCAAGATGATCTTGGATATTCTTCCAATTGTCACAGCAAGTAAGAACACAAGAAACAAAAACCTCAAACGCAATCTACAAATATTTCTCAAAGATTAAACAAAGAGATCGAATTCTTGCGAAGGATTGCCTAGATGATGATAATATAATCTAAAGAAGATTCATCCATCAATCATACATCCTTGGCACAAGAAGCACAAGCAAATAGAAGGAGGGGAGGCAAATCCAACTTGCGAGAATGTAAATTGCAAGAAATTAAATTTCGGAATTTAAAAGCAAGTAGGAGAGGAGACAAATCCAACTTGTGAGAATGTAAATTGCGAAATTTAAATTCTGAATTTAAGATATAATGTAAATTCTAAAATTAAGTTCAGAAAAGTAAGGAAGTGAAATTTTATTTCTTTGAAGGAAGGTTTACAAAGCCTCACAGCAAGGTAGGCAAAGCTCAAAAGAGCACACAAAAACTTCAAGAGGGGAAAGCTACCCATCGCCCTTTATTTATACTACTCGTGAGTCATCCCCTTCAATCCTAAGGAATCTTAACAAGGGTTGAGATTGACTCACTCACGCATACATGGATGAAGAGTTCCTTCTACCCTAAGGATCACCATCATATATGGATGAAGAGTTTCTTCTACTCTAAGGATCACCATCTAGGGCTAGGATTGACTAACTCACTCATGCATAGATTAAGAATTCCTTCTACCCTAAGGATCACCATCAAGGATTAGGATTGATTCACTTACTCATACATAGGCTAATCCGAAACCCAAACACATAACGGGTTTCGCACGCTTTTCAAAGCATACTAACTACACCCGCTACTTTATCTTCTAAACCGCGATCCGACAGCACTCCTTGATCCAAGCAGCTCCTAGTTAGCATCTTAGCTGTTCCCTTGTCTTCTAGGTTCGCAGCAACTCCGTCTTCGGTCATCCTCTGATGATCCCCGATCGTTTGGACCTCCGACGCACCTCGCCTAGTCCGGATCATCCTCTGCCTCACCATGACCTAGCATCGTCGTCTTGCAACCATCAAAAACAAGAAAACCCATCACATAGAAATGTCCAAAATGATATGAAATAATTATCCAATTGCTAAAAATAAATCATATTTTTAACTCAAATACAGTCAAATACTCATCACCAACATAGGTAAACCTCCACATGGTCTTTCAATCTCCCCCTTTATGAATATATTGACAAAACACCTAAAAGTCATAAATTTGAGTTAGAAGAAGATGGAAGAAAACAATTTGATTTTAAAGCCAAACTTGGTCCAAGAATTAGAGAATGAAATCATGACCATGTTGATAAAAGGGATTTTAGAACAAAACCAAAGAAAGAGCAAGTTTTCCACAAACGCTCTAAAAATCCAACAAGATGCATTCACACTTTTACCTATTAATGATGCATTTTCTACGTTTTCTCCCCCTTTTAGCAATATAGGCATCAAAAAAGCATTTTCTCCCCTTTTACATATGTATGCATGAAATGCATCCTAAAAGAGTTTTGAAGATTATCCAGGTGACCATAGAGACAAAGTATGACACCAAGTTACTCGAGTTCAGATTATGCTAAACTAAGACATGTCCAAGTGCAAATGTTAATTTTGCTAGCAAGTACAAATAAGAATATATCATTTTTGCATGATTTAACAAGTGCAACACTTAACATAGTTTCCAAACTAGAAGCAAAGCCATTTAATGGATCAAATGAAAAACCTAGAGTTCAACATACTCTACACTTTGGGAAAGCTAGATGTGCATACAAGGTCCTTCGTGCTCAAGTATCTTTAATGCAAACTTTTGTTTCAAAACTTTAAAGCACATAGTAAGGTGCAAATGTTTGACATTATTTGCATTCTTTACGCACTTAATGTTTATTTGCATTTTTTTAATTTATTGATAGCTATTGTCAACCATCTCAAGAGAAACTCTTAAAAGAATGGTCTTGGTCATACAAGATACATTCCAAGTTCATCCCAAGTGCAATGGGAAGCAGTCTTGTGAATGTAAAGTGTTGAGATCAATTTGCACAAAGAGAGTCAATTTCCCTTTTTTTTATTTTAGCACATAGATTTATGAGTATTTGAAGGACTCGAGTATGGATCAACCTAGCTTCACCCAAGTTGCTATAGGGACTCTAGTAGAAATCCAAAATTTCATAAATAATAGCATATGCATCTAGAGAGGAAACATACCAAGTAAAAACAATATGGTTCATCAAGTTTTCATTTAAAGCTTTAATTCTCAATTTTTAACAAGCTTAGCAAGATGAAACAAAATGAACTTGGACATATCTAAGCTATCAGTTTTCTTCATAAAAGTAGCAGGGTGCATAGCATGAATAGATAGCTCATTTGCATAATAGAGAAAGTTCATTAAAATAGAAGAAAAATTTTATATGCAATGCATGAAGCAGATTCTCAAACTCCCCCTCAACAAGTGAAGTTAATTTTAAGCACAAATCTGGTTTAAGTTGAGTTATTAACAGAATTAGAATCAAAGAAGGTCCAAATGAACTCAACCGAAACCAAAAACACAAAATAAGGAGAAGAGGTCGAGAAAACTGCAAACTGGGTGGCTATAGAGCATAGAAAGGATAGTAGAGAACATTATGGCTCAGACTCGCTCTCATCTTCCCTATGACTAATATAGGGAAGCTGACTCTAGATCTCAAGCTAAGGAGTGCACACAGACCCTGTCTACCCATGGGGTCCAACACCTGCTAGACTTATAAGACTTGAGGGAACTCAACCTAGAGAAAAGAGAGAACAGCTAATTGTGCATGATAGCAACCTAAAGCATAAGATGAGAGGTCTATGCAAAGCATGCTAGAAGTCTAAGTGAAGTGAACTCAGAACTCTAGAAATAAGCCCAATAACACTCAGAAGATGCAAAAGAAAGGAAATGCTAGAAGAAAATATATATAATACATAATATACAAACCAGATCCCCCTCAAGAAATACCGTAAGGGCACACAACTTCAAGCTCTCCTCTCAAGGCCACAAATCTAGAACTATCCAAAGGCTTAGTAAAGATATCGACAATCTAGTAGTCACTCTCTATAAACTGAAGCACTATATCACCCTTCTCCACATAGTCTCTAAGGAAGTGATATCTAATATCAATGTGTTTGGTCCTATAATGCTGCACTGGGTTCTTGCAATGCAAATAGTAGAAGTGTTGTCACAGAAAAGTGGCGCACTCTCTATCTCTAACCCAAATTCCCGCAAGGTCGATCTCATCCAGAGCACCTGACTACAACAACTAGCTTCAGCGACATACTCGGCCTCAGCGGTGGACTGTGCAACTCCAGACTGCTTTCTAGACGATCAAGAAACAAGAGAAGTGCCAATGAATTGGCAAGTGCCAGAAGTGCTCTTCTTATCTATCGTATAGCCAACAAAGTCTGCGTCAGAGAAGGCTCTTAGGGATAGACAGGAAGAAGAAGAGTACTATATACCATAATCAGTGGTAGCTCGAAGGTACCTGAAGATGCGCTTCACCGCTTGGCGGTGAGAGATGCGAGGAGAAACCTGAAATAGAGTGCACAAACACACAACAAAGTGTATGTCCGACCTCGAAGCAGTGAGGTACAAGAGGGAGCCGATCATGCTCGTGAACTCCTTCTGATCAACTGGCTCACCATACTCATCAAGCTCGAGGACAGCAGTAGTGACCATATGAGTTATTACCGGCTTCCCGTCAGATATGTCGAAGCGTCTCAGGAGGTCTCGGGTGTACTTGCCTTCATGCAAGAAGGTACCCTCCCGAGTCTGCTTGATTTGAAAGCTGAGGAAGTAGCTCAACTCGCTCATCATGCTCATCTCAAACTCTGTGCTCATCACCTTTAAAAACTGAGACACAAGAGAATTTGAAGAGCCACCAAAGATAATATTGTCCATATAAATCTAAACGAGGAGAAAATAGGAATCCTGGTGTCTCATGAATAAAGTCTTGTCTACTATACCCATCTTAAAACCATGACTAAGAAGATAGGACTTATGCCTCTCAGACCAAGCTCTAGGGGCCTACTTAAGTCCATACAAAGCTTTAGAAAGCTTGAAGACATGGTTTGGGTATTTGGGGTTCTTGAATCTTGGAGGCTGCCTGACATACACCTCTTCCTCAATATAACTATTGAGGAATGCACTCTTGATATCCATTTGATAAAGCTTGAAGCCCTTGGATGAAGAGAATGCAAGCAGGATCCTAATAGCCTCTAGTCTAGCTACAGTGGCAAAAGGTCTCCTCAAAGTCAAGACCCTCAACCTGAGAAAAACCGTGTGGAACTAGCCTAACCTTGTTTCTAATGACAACCCCATCCTCACCCTGCTTATTTTTGAACACCCACTTGTTCCAAATGACAGATGGAGGCTCGACAAGCTGCCAAACCTTGTTCCTCTTGAAGTTCTCTAGCTCCTTATGCATAGCATTAATCCATGACTCATCGGATAATGTATGAGAAACATCCTTCGACTCAAACGAGGCAACAAAGGTAGAGTGGAGGCAAAAAATAGACAAACCTAATTTTGAGCGCCTGAATGCTCAAATAGATCACCAATGATCTGGTCACCAGCTTGGGGCAGTTCACTCGAATGTGGTTGGGGCCACCACACTCGAAATAGGTGATCGTGTCACCTCTCTTACTCTCTCTCACCCTCTTATATGCATAAGAGAATTTACGAGCCAAAAGAGCAAGCTCAATTTCTGGAAATTTTTTCAGTTGTTCATCACTTAGCTCGTAAAGGGCGGAGAGGGAAAAACTAGCAGAAGAATCATAAGTGGATCCAGAGGGATCGGTGACCAAGGCCATCAACTAAGATTTCGTCTTGCGAGAGACGACATCAATCTCATTAGTCTTGAGTCGGGAGTAAAGCCCATCAAGAGTCAGAGTTGACAAGTCGGTAGTGTCCTTGATGGTGGTCACCTTCACCTCCCAAACTCGAAGATCCAGTGCGGTCAATAAATATTAAGCATTATCCGAATCAGTGTATATACAACCGACTGCTCGGAGGTCGCTCAAAATCTTCGTAAAACGACCAAAGCACTCGTCGAGACTCTAACCAGCGTATTGTTCAAACTTGTTGTACTCACGCTTGAATTGGTCATGTCTCACCATTTTTATTTCAGTGGTGCCCTCATGGTAAACATCGTGGGTCACCCAAATCTGATGAGCAGAACGGAGGTGAGAGATCCTATCGTACTCACTGCGCCTAAGACCCTATATGAGGATGTTTCTTGCCTTAGCGTTCGTCTCAACGTCAGCCATATTGCCGATCGTGATATTTTCATCGGCAGAAACCTCATACGGGAGTTTCACTTTCTGCCATATCAGGAAGCCCTGGGCAGTGATGTACGACTCCATCCGGGACTACCAAAATGGAAAATCAACTCTAGAGAAAATAGGAGGCTTGGTGGAATATTTGTCTATCGCCATAGCTCTTGAGACCAGTCAAAATCTATGAAAAAGAAAAACTGGCTCTGATACCAATTGAAGGACCAGAATGACGATCAGAGGGGGGTGAATGATCTCGATTAAATTTCCCCCTACTCAATGGATCTAACCAAAACCTCACTTGAAACACTCAAACGCAAAGGAGCAAAGAGAAAATCCTGGTCTTAAACTTGCTTGTGGGGTTGTAATGATCAAGATGATCTTAGATATTCTCCCACTTGTCACAGCAAATAAGAACACAAGAAACAAAAACCTCAAACGCAATCTACAAACATTTCTCAAAGATTAAACAAAGTGGTTGAGTTCTTGCAAAGGATTGCCTAGATGATGAGGATATGATCTAAATAAGATTCATCCATCAATCATACATCCTCCGTACAAGAAGCACAAGCAAGTAGAAGGAGGAGAGGTAAATCCAACTTGTGAGAATGTAAATTGTAAGAAATTAAATTTCAGAATTTAAAAGCAAGTAGGAGGGTAGACAAATCCAACTTGCGAGAATGTAAATTGCGGAATTTAAATTCTGAATTTAAGGCATAATGTAAATGCTAAAATTAAATTCAGAAAAGTAAGGAAGTGAAATTTTATTTCTTTGGAGGAAGATTTATAAAGCCTCACAACAAGGTGGGCAAAACTTAAAGGAACACACAAAACCTTCAAGAGGGGAGAGCTACCCATCCCCCTCTATTTATACTACTCATGAGTCATCCTTCACCCTTGGATGAGTTCCTTCAATCCTAAGGAATCTCACCAAGGGTTGAGATTGACCCACTCACTTATGCATGGATGAAGAGTTCTCTACCCTAAGGATCACCATCATATATGGATGATGAGTTCTTTCTACTCTAAGGATCACCATCTAGAGCTAGAATTGACTCACTCACTCATGCATGGATGAAGGGTTCCTTCTACCCTAAGGATCACCATCAAGGGTTAGGATTGACTCACTTACTCATACATGGGTTAACCTGAAACCTACACACATAACGGGTTTTGCACGCTTTTCAAAGCATACTAACTAGACTCGCTACTCTATCTTCTAGACCACGATCCAACGGCACTCCTTGAACCGAGTAGCTCCTAGTTAGCATCTCAACCGTTCTCTTGTCTTCTAGTCTCGCAGTAACTCCGTTTTCGATCATCCTCCGGCGATCTACGACCGTTGAACCTCCGGCGCACCTTGCCTAGTTCCAGTCATCCTCCGTCTTACCACGACCTAGCACCGTCATTCTGCAACCATCAAAAATAAGGAAACCTATCACATAGAAATGTGCAAAATGATATACAATAATTATCTAATTGCTAAAAATAAATCATATTCCTAACTCAAATACAATCAAGTACTCGTCATTAACATAGGTAGACCTCCACATGATCTTTTAGAAGGAATGAAAAAGATTTTGTACTGGTTTTTTGAGAATTTATATCCCCTCTTATTTCACGATAGGAAAAAAATGAATTCAGTTAGCTAGATAATACATTTAAACTCAGCATATTGTTAATTGTTTGTTAGATTTCTAGTCATGTGTAGCACCAATTCATGATTGGTTGCACCGTGAACACGGAAATAGGCTGGATTCTTCGGCATGATTTTTCGAAGTTAACGATATCCATTGCAACGGACTAGTTAAAAAAAAAAGGAGTTTATCATATGCAACAAGGTAACATATTTAGTGAAAACCCTCCTTATCATAAAAACTCTATGAAACCCACATGTATAAATTTTAAAAAATTCTCATAAAATTACCATACGTATAGGAGGTGAGCTTCTACAATCCTGCAAAATTTGAATACTAAACTCAATAGCATTTGAAAGATATAAAAAAAAGACAAATTCAGCCTAAATAGTGATATTTCTCTGTTCAATACTATTCATTTAACTGTTTGTCTTTTTCATATCTTTCAAATGCGATTGAGTATGGTTTTCGAATTTTGTAGGATTGTAGAAGCTCACCTCCCCTACATATAGTAAACCAAATAGCAATCATAATAAATCTTTCAAGTATTTTTCAAAGTAACTAGAACATAGTCTAAACCAAATTCCATCGGTTACAATGGCACACATTCTTCGTTCCCAATTCTCATTTTATAAAAATATAACTCTTGATTGAAATTTTCGAGTATTGTCCATAACCGAAAACACAGCTATCTGAATATATTTACAATCTGCAGAGGTTATACACTTTACCCATAAAATATGATCAATCTAACAATGTCGTCCATTACATGTACCAATCGTCGTGCGACTAAGAAAATCATAACGAAACCTTTTGAAAAATCTATCCAAACATAGACACTCTCGACTAACCTAGTCTCACTATCCTTCCCTTACACAGCAACAGAAGAATAAGAGGGACTCATCGTTGGACTCTGAACAATCCTTGTTCAAGATATGAGGCCACTGCACACACGCCCTCCACAACCGCACACATAATTTGGTTATCCTCCAGAGATATCATATGTCAAAACTCGACAACTTACTGAGTTAGGTTTGGCCAATAACAGATATGTGATTATATGATTAGCCCAGTTCAATGGCTTGTAAGGTTAAGTCTTTAATTGATCGATGCAAGACTTCCAAATAATATCGACCCAAATGTCACAAACCTACCCTGGCTCAAGCCTCTTGCCATTTGCTACAATCTAAATTATTTATCACCTCAGTTGATTATTGGGCAACACATACCATCAACAACTCAACATCATTGTGTGACAATACATAACACACCTTTTCATAAGCATGTTCCATATTTCATTAGTCAAATTGAATTTGCACTTCTAAAAGATATCAATTATACTTGGCATTGCTAAGCAAACTAAATACAATTTAACCATATCCCACATTGACATCTATTAGCAATCAACTAATAATTATGCATGCTAGGATGACAAACAATTATGACATAGCAAATAACAAGGTATGTATAATTCAATTGGGTTAAATAGCTAATAACCCAAATTAATTGAAAATAGATCTAACAATACTAAAACAATATAGCATTTGTAAAACTAGGTTCAACATGATCAAAACACAATTTGACGTAGAACAATTCTTGATATTGATCACGACCTTGAGCATAAGTCAACTCCTCACCCTCGTACGCTCCTCACACTTCAACATCTATGTGAAACAATAGGAAAATACAAAAATAAATACAAATTAGAGAAAAAACAAAGTCCAAAAATCTTATAAAATTCACCAAAATAAAGAGCTTGAATTTAGAAAAATTTATAAATTTGAATTGGTTCAATCAGAGCTCGTATGAAGGAGAACAGACTCTCGAAATATTGAAAATAAAGAAAAAGAAAAGATTTTTTTGAAAATTTTGAAGTATTTTTCTAAAGAAAAATCAGATTATTACATCACTGTTAGATCGATCCATAGGAATTGATGAAGAGTGAGCTGATAATGGAATTTTTCTTCATAAAAAGGAAACTTAAGATTAAGATGCTCCGAAATGGAAATGATCTATATTCTATATTTATAGATAATTTTATCTTTATTAAAAAATCTCCTTATTTTTTCTCTTATTGAATCGCGGTTTGCAAATAAAAGAACCGCAGAGGAGGACACGTGGCCCCACATGTCAGAACTCGCTGATGTCACCATGACGTCACCTAAATAGTGATTTTTTACTATAAAAAAGATAAATTTAGCCTAAATAGCATTTGAAAGATTTAAAAAAAAGACAAATTCAATCTAAATATTGATTTTTCACTGTTCAGCACTATTTATTTCGCTGTTTGTCTTTTTCATATCTTTCAAATTTGATTGAGTATGGTCTTCAAATTTTACAAGATTGTAGAAGCTCACCTCCTCTACATATAGTAATTTTTGAGAATATTTTAAAACTTGTACACACATCTTTCATAGAGTTTTCCCGTTAATAGGGTTTCACTGGATATGTTGCCGATGCAACATCCAGTAGTGTCGTACAGAATTTTGATTCCAACAGTAATGTTGTATTGGAGTTTGACTCGAATGTCATTCAAGATTCAGTGCGTAGACTTCTTTTTTTTTTTGTCTGTTAACGACTCTTTTCTTTTTACTTGCTTTCTCTGTAAATGTGCTCTAATTCAAACCCTGGAAAACAAGATAATTATCCTCTTTGGCACGGTAAAAAGTAAATGCCAATAATCCCCTAGTCCATACTCCATAGTCGGATAAGATGCATCTCGGCGATCTCTGTCAAATTTCTTGCAGTCATTAACGCATCAATTCCATCCTCCGTCAAGGTCGTACCCTGCAGCTTGACACACCAATTGCTAGCTTATCGTCCCTATAAGGCTATAAGTATTAATTTTAGTAATTTATTTGTGATCATCTTGATTGAATATTATAGCAAATTAAAAATAGAAGAGCAAAATTCTTTTGATATAGGTTATTCAGAAACTGTAAGTAGGATAGGTTTGATCTAGGTTATCTATTATATATTAAAGGCTCACGAGAGTTGCTAAGAAAAAAAGAGAAATATGCTAAAAATTCTAAAAAAAAAAGCAAAATATCTAGCTCCTAATCTAGTGAACCCTAATTACAACTGCCATCGGAAATTTTAGACAAAAAAATAGGAATATGCTAGAAATTCTTACAAAAAAGCAAAACATCTAGCTCTTAATCTGGTGGACCCTAACTAAGTTGAACTATATCAGCTTAAATTAAAATAAAGAGTCCATACCAAGAAAAAAAATGGAATCAAAATAAAAATAGCCATTTGATTTTCGTATGGACTACAAATTAAAACCCATACATAGTCGAAATTTGGACTAAAAATTAGATTAACATTAGTAGTTGGATTTATATACGAATTATAAAATAAAACTAATATTTAAAATTCAATAAAATATAACAATAAAAATTATTATAAATTCAGAATGAAAAATGAAAGGAATTAAAATTTTGATTTTCATTAGGAAATCTAGAATAAAAGTTAGATGAAATTAGCAACTAGATTTGTATATGAATTCTAACCTAAAAATGAAATTCAAAATTAAATAAATAAATTTTTTAATGAAAAATAAAAGTATATACATATGATTTTCATACTAACTTCAAATTAAAACTCCTACAAAGCTGAAATTCAGAATAAAAATTAGATGAAAATTAGAATTTGTATACCAATCCTAACCTAAAACTGAAATTCAAAATTTTAAAAATCGACTAAAAGAAATAGTCAATGACAAGTAAAATAAAATAATCATTATTTTAAATTAAGTAAGAATAAAATTTAGATTAAAAGAAAGAGTCTATGTCGTTTGCAGTAAAAAATAACTTATATTCATAAGTAAATAAAAATGAAATTTAGATTAAAAGAAAGAGTCTATTTAAGGTATAATAAAAAGTAACACAGGTTTGAAATAAAAAATTAACAGTTGGATTTATGTATGAATTCCAAACTAAAACTTGAAAAGTAAGTCTATAAGAAGTACAATCCAAAAAATATGTAAATTTAGAATAAAAACAAAAGAAATTAGCGATTGTTTTAAAATTTCATACTAAGTGAAAAGTAAATTTTTGGTTTATTTGGAATTAAAATTCCATGAAGTTGCTAATTCGAGAAGAAAATAAAATAAGGTAAGGAATTTTATTGTAGATATACAAATTAGTAATCAAAATCTATTATGTAATAAAAGTCTGTGATATAGGGTTTATAGTCGCTAAGTAAAAAGAGAATATGCTAAAAATTCTCACTAAAAAGGAAACATTTTGATCCTTTACTTGGTGGGCCTCCACAGGATGAAGGGATTGAGAGGGTAATTCATTGACCGGTATTCACTCGACTATACCGTTATAAGCTATATGATGCACATTATTAGTATGTAGTACAGACAAATATTGCAATAATAAAAGAATGAGATGATACTGATACGAATGGAGAATGGTATGTTATATTATGTTTATTGTTTTTCTATGCAAGTATTTGATGAAGTAAGTTTGGTCGCATGACATAAGTACAAGGAAAAAGAGTATATATATGAAGCATTTTCCATACTCCTGAGAGTACATACTCCCACCTCTAATATACCACTTAGACGAATATGTCATACTCCTTTATCACTTTTGGTATACTTCAATAATAATTCTAAAATACTCCAATGTGACATGGTTGAAAAATGTTCATGGAAGCCTTTTATTTTTGCTATATACACTTTTCCATATGTAAAAGGAGTATATACATAAAATATGCTATAAAGAATGGACCATGGCGAAATTTTTCATAGAAGTCACTTTGGAGTATCTTATAATCAGTATTAAAGTATGCTCAAAATGATAAAGAAGTATAACAACATCATTTAACCGGTATACTTAGAGTGGGACAACGTATTCCCAAGAGTATAGAACCATTTATTTATATATATATATATATATATATATATATATATATATATATATGTATATATGTGTGTGTGTATATATATGTATATATATATATGTGTGTGTGTGTGTGTGTATATGTAGGTATGTATATGTATGTATGCATCTATCTATCTATCTATCTATATTACAAAGTTCTTTTAAACATTCTTTGAGGATGATGCCCTTGCAAGTGCGCGGGCCACCTTACTAGTTAATAAAACAATAGAAGAGTTACAACTAAGCTATGTCTCATTAATCTTCCACCTTAAATAATCATGGTGGGTTTAATGAATGGTTTTTTTCACCTCAAGAGTTAATGGGTGAAGAACTGAAGATACTCGTTGGACAATTTTTAAAGAGCCAAATGGGAATCTACCATGGCCCATGAGTGTCTAGGATGTAGTGGAACCAGTCACTTCTATCATTGTACTACTAAAACCTGCACAAAGCGCTAACATTGTTATTACAAAGTGCAAAAAAAAAACACTTATGGTATACCTTACTCAGTAGTTAAAAATATGATCACTAATATTTTCTGCATATTGCGGTTAAGATAAGTTTACTTGCGAGTTATACCTAAGCAGTCTTGTAATGTTCTATAAACTAAAAAACTATTTTGATGTCATAGGACATACTAAAATTTAGGTTTCAATAATTGCTAATTTGGCATGTAGCATATAAATTAGGTTACGTAATGAATTGAGCAACCAATATGTTCAATATTGGAGGCCTTAACCTTCAAGTACAAAAATATTTAATAGGATTGGATAAATTAAAGTTGTACCGTTCTTCACTTCATCGTAATAAATGTTTATAATGATTAAAAATGCCTATTTTCCTCTTAGGATAAACTTAAACGGTGTGGCATCCATGGACAAAAGTTGGATGGACATATCGAATAGGAGTCTTCCTCAATATGGAGGAGTTCATCAATTCATTAAGTTTGCATTTAGTGATTATAGCGAAGACAAGTTCCCGTGATGCTCACGCAGAAAATACAAAAATGATCACTTCGCTGATCGGCGCTCTATGCTTAAACGTATCATGATTTGTGGAGTTTAAAAAGGCTACAAAAATGGGTGCATCATGGAGAACACACGTTAGAATCTGAAGATAGTGACAACGATATGAAAGATCATATTGATTATGGTATGTGCGAGATGGTGAATGATTTTGGGGAAGGTATGAGTGTGAACATGGGATCATTGGATGGTTCAACAACTGGTTTGCATGAGGACATGGATAGCTCTACAGGGAGTAACAAAGAAACAAGTAGATTCTACAGATTTCTAGAAGATGTAAAACAAGAGATATACCTGGGATGCAGTACCTTTTCCACACTATCTTTCATTGTAAAAATTTTAACTTCAATGTCTTTATGATATTAGTGGAAATGCAATGGTGGATCTATTTGCTATGTTATATTGGCATTTCCTAGTGGTAATAAAATTCCCAATTCATATAATGATTCTAAGAAGATTATGATATTTTTGGGATTGGATTATGAAAAGACATGCTTGTTTTAATGACTGCATTCTATTCGGATGTGAATATGCAAATGCTGAAGTTTGTCCTGTGTGTGGTCTTTCAAGATGGAAAAATGAAGGGGAGGAAACTGTTTCTAAATCGCCAAGGGGAAGAGCTAAATAGGTTCAACAGAAGGTTCTACAATACTTCCCATTGATCCCGAGGTTGAAGAGGATGTATATTTGTACAAAATTTGTAACCTAAATGCGATGGCACAAAGAGAAGCTAGTGGAGGATGGCTACATAAGAAAAGTGTTACCTAGACATGGACACGAGAATCAAAATCTGACTCGAATTCAGGTGTGATTTGAAGGACTTGAAAAAAAGGATTTAGGGATTTGACTACTATATATTAATATAGTACTAAAATAAACAAATATATTTGTTTTCTATTGTAAATAATGTTAATAAATGCTCCAATAGCATCTCATCACTATAGTTGGAGTGTCTGATGCACAAAAGATCCACCTCTTGCCTGATATGGCTACATTTTGTCACATGTGAGAATAAAAAGCAATAAATAGAACAAATGTAATAAGGTTTCTTTCTCTTGGCCTTGCCACAAGGTTTGTAATAAGGTTTGTAATCCTTTTACGTTTCTCCTTAAAGTTTCACAGTAGGAGCCTCTCCTATTGTTTTTCTGTCAAAAAAATAGAACAAATGTAGCACTTTTCCTATCCAAACCCACATGGGTATATTTTCATCCCTGACATCTCCATCTCCATTATTTCTTCCCTTATTTTGTTCTTCTTCCTCTGCCAAAGCTATGGTAGACCATAACAAAGAAGAATAACATCTATGCTTTCTTTCTTCTAGTTTTCCTCTCTAGCTTTGCTTTTCCTAGCCATATTCACAAAGAGGGGATGTCGAGCTAGTGTAGCTTTTTCCTATCTAGTCTCTTCTTCCTTCACTTAGGATACTACTAAGGGTGTCTGATGCGTGTCAGTGAGTATTCAATGCACGTTCACACGAGGATACGTGTTGACTCATCAAAAAAAAATTGGACACACGTGTCCAAGTAATACTGGCCTATGGTAGTAAGTTTCAATATGATAGGAAGGACATGCATGTTTTCCTTTTGTGACTAAGCCCGATAAATTACCATATGTACAAGATGTATCTACACGTGCAATCAAGGAAGAGGAAAGCGCACAGGATGTATCTACATGTGGATAAGAGAGAGTGGCTAGGAGAATTGGATCTAACAGCTTGGAGCTATCATTCTCTCTTAAAAAATATAGAATTTCTCTTAAAAAAAATATAGTGGCAAGTGTTAGTTCATAGCTACTAAGGACATATTGCAACGATATAATATTATCCGATAGTGTAGATTTGTCACTACTGATGTGTCTTACTATGACATAATTTTTTACCACTAATTATAAATAAAACAGTGACAACGTGACACTTTCTCACTACAAAATGGTCGCTACGAAGGTTTCTCGTGGCAGCACAATAATTTGCCACTAATTATATATGGTGTGACAACTTGTCAGTTTATCATTGTAAAGTCGTCGCTACTAAAAATTTTTATGTCGACCTAGCAGTTTGCCACTAGTTATAAATAAAGCTATTACAACGTGACAATTAGTCACTATTAAGTCGTCACTACTAGAGGTGTCTTGTGACGACATATCATTTTGTCACTATTTGTTAAGTATTCACAATATTGCGGTTCATCACTGTCAAGTTGTCACTTCTAAAGTGTCCTGTGACACCATAACATTTAGTCACTATTTTTAATGACGTAGTGAACATGATAGCTCGTTACTATAGAATTGTTAGTACTATAATATCTCGTGACAATTTATTATTTCATTGCTAATAATCGATTAAGCAATGATGAAATTTCTTTTAGTCAGTGTAAATCTGGTAAATAGTAACAAAACAAGGTTTCATCACTATATTTAGTCACTAATATCAGTTAAACTATCGCATTCCAAACATGACCTATGGTTTTTGAGTTGATCGGCACTGGAGGCGAGGCGGGCATGGCATGCGAGGTGCTCTAGGGGAGCTGGAGGAAGTGTCCGGGTTGGAGCATGGGACATATTTTTCCACATATGCCAATGTGATGTATTTGTATGTATGCATACATGTGTATTTGCAGTGGCGTATGTAAAGTGAGGAGTGAAGGGACTAGAGCACTTGTTCCAACTGTTGTGCTTCTGGTACCCCTTAGTCCTGCAACCTTTTTCTGATAGTCTTTAAGCCGCCGCACGGACTACCTGCCATGAATGTAAGAAAGTGCAGTAACATTGAATACCCTCTTTATTTTTCTCAAACATACGTCACTATATATTTGTATCCTTGGAATGTAGCTTGTGAGTTCGATCGAGGGACTAGGGGTGACAGGATCAGCACGCGTCATACCTAAGCCAGTTTTAAATGCATGAATTACATGAAATGAAAAGGCATAAGTTCAGAAAAGTTTCCTGACCAAGGTGTTATAACAAATGGAAGTAACATATGCGATTGATGTCATGGTTCACTATCAGCATAGCAAAGCACGGGATTTATTGAGGATTCTTTCATCTGAAAAGAGCCAATCAATTCAGATGTTTACAATTTTTGATGGTACAGTTGTACAGGATTTGTGAGTGGGACCGACCAAATCTCTGCAACGACATGGAAATTATGTATGTAACTTCATCTGCCTAACGTACTACGAGCACTCCATATCAACGAGTTTGCACTTAGCAGTTACTGTAAGATTATTTTATAATCTGGTGTGTCCCATCCCATACAATTAATCAAAATGATTTTGCTACGGTCTTAGTGTGATAGTTGCTACCAGGGTTCACAATTTCGTTTCGGAGCCGAAAACCACTAGCCCGGCGGTAACGGTTTTTGCGAGAAATCGCTCGAAAACCGAGAAAACCGAACGGTTTGAAAATTCAAAAAATTTGAATTCTGGTCAAACCTACGCGCGAAAAACACGGTTTTTGACGGAAAAACCGAGTGATTTTTGGAGAAAACCGGGCAGGGTTGGAAAAATGTGGGGGAAAATCCAAAACAATTGTAAAAAATTGCAAAAAAATGTTGTAAATTTGTAAAAAATACAGGGAGGGCTAAAATTGAGTAAAAATGTAATAAATATATAAAGAAGGTATGTGAAAACACGAAAAAAAATCTAGTATGATCTCTCCTAAATATGTGAACAAATAACATGTCGTTTCAATAACATTCACATATCAATCCAATAAGTGCAAAAAATAGGCATTTTTATTCTTGTTTTTTTCTACTTCTTTGGTGATTTATGTGTTGGTATAAAAACTTGTAGTAACATATTAAAGTGTAAAAGAAAGGCAAGTAATAAGCACTAGTACCACAATAAATGGATCTAATTAAATTGTCCATGCCTAAGAAATGTGTGCTCATGTACTCTCTTTGATCCTAGACGATTGCTGGTAAAACAAATGCATAGCATACATGTACTTTATGATGATTTGATATTCTGATCACCTTGTCTTATGCTGACTTACATGTATATGAATAGATACAGCTAGTGATTGTTTTGGATATTTCTCATTTTAAGGGGGCATCTTGCAAGCTTGGCCTATAGTGATTGTTCTGAATCTTGCAAGTTTTTCTTTTTTTTGTATTTTCTATTTTCAACATTTCAAATAGCTCCAAAACGTCTCCAAACATCATTTGTTTCCAAAAACTTTTGCACCATAGGTAATAGAGGAATTAATACTAATTTTAGAAATTTTTTAGATAATTTTTTCCAAAATTTTCAGAATTTTTGAATTTGGATTTCAATTCACATGGTAAACCGCTCGGTTCCAATAGCTGAGCCGGCTCGGTACACACGAAAACCGCGGTAACCGAGCGGTTTACCGCAGTTTTGTAATCCCTAGTTGCTAGGCACAATTAATTGGAATAATCTCGATATGATTTTAAAGTTTTTACCATCCTTAGGAGGTACCAGTATGTAACATCCCAAATTTTCATTTCAAAAATAGGATAAAAAAAATTAAATTATTATTTTTATCGGTTGTCTCAAGTTTATTTGTTTCCTCTTAATTTTCTGGATTTCTCTCGAGTTCAAAGGAAAAATACTTTCGCCTATTTTTAGAAAAACTTAAAACTATTTCCTAAAAAAAACCTATTTAAGTTGGAATTAATTGTTTTAAAAAAATATATCACAAGGAACTTCGGAGAATTTTCCCATTATTTGTTAAAATCCTGATTTCAAAATCTTTCCAAAAGTCTCATCAATTAAAATATAGTTTGGAGACAAAATAAAAGATTTGGTTTTCCTAAAACTATCTTATTTAATATAAATAAACCTAAGGGAATTTCTGTGAAATTTTCTATATTTGTCAAATTATATATTTTCTAAAGCCATTTCGAAAGCTTTAACAAAATAAAAATATATGTGGGTACAAAAATAAAATATTTGGAGGTACCAAAATATTTTATTTGATCTCAAAATGCCCTAATTAAACTCCCTGAATTTTCTTAGAATTTTTGGGGTTGTTTTAGTATTTTCCAAATTAAAAAGATATTAAAAACAATATAAAAGTATTTACTGTACACGAATAAAATTATTATTTTATGTAATAATATTTTATTTGTATTACTAAGGCTGTGGGTCACGTTCCAGATTTTTCTCTGATTTTTAAACGGTTGTTTGATATTTATTTCGATTTTATGGGTGATACTTAATATTTGGAAAATACCTAAAGGAGCACCTCCGGCCAGCGATTTCTTCCCCAACTCCGGCGAGCTTTTCCCGTTGATCCATTACCCCTTTGTAGCTGAAAATTGAAACCTATACGCCTCTCCTCATTCCCCACATCATACTAAAAGATCAAAATCAGAATCGCAACGGAGCTCCCTCGGCAAGCATTTTTCCCCAACTCCGGTGAGAACTTCGGCGAGCTCTACCGGGCGCTCCCGAACTCCGTTCATCCTCAAATGTTTTGTGGAGCACCCCCATGAAGGTTGCAACACCCCTGTGAATCAGTTTTGTAAGATTCCAAACAGAGCACCGCCGGCGACCCTTTTTCTCCTACAACGTCGACGAGCTCTTCCGGTGCGCCGCCATCGCCGGCCGATCTTGGCATCGCGTTCCTCGCCTTCTGGGTGAGTTTTTCTGAGATCCAACCGCGTCATCTCGTGCCATATAGTCAGATATATCTCTCCACCAAATTTGGTGCAGTTCCATCAGCGGAATCAAAAGTTATGGCCGTTCCAATCTCGAATCTTGCCGTCACCCGTTCTCCTTCGTTTTTGCGAGTTTGACCGTGTAATTTTTTCTATAGACTCCTCTTGATGTCCTCTACACGGTGCTTACCCTAACTCAAGGTTTTGTCCATGGGATTGCTGCAGAAAATTCAATCTTCCCCGATCAGACTGCGTACATACGGCAGAAAACTTCGTCACGCGTTCCCCATTGATCCAGAAGGTAAACCTCAGATCCGTTCGCGTCATATCGTGCCAAATGATCCCAGATAGCTCTCTGTTAAATTTGGTTAGGTTTAATCCATTATTTTAATAGTTATGACCGTTTGATCTATTAGCTTTAGCAGCCGTTCATCGGCAGTTTGTGATCTGTCCGTTGGGTTGCTTCCAAATCCGGATATACCGTTGAGTTCGTGTCGCCGCGTTCTACGTGGTGCTCACTTTCCCTTTGCTGTTCTATCCACCGAAAATTTTAATATTCGTTACCGTCGCATTTTGCCACCGCCGTGGCCGCCTTGTGCCGCCAACCATTTTGGTTTGTCGTGGCCATGTCATTGTGTCCAAAAAATCATTATCCCCTGTTTTGCCCACCGTTGAAGTTCATTGATCCCCGGTTGCCGTCAAAGCCATGTTCTAGAATCTACCCAACGTCCTTTGGCCTAGTCCTTCGTGTCGGTGCGCATTCCGGTTCGCCATCTTTGGTAACCTTTAATCGCAGAGCTAACCCTACCATCCTACCTTATGCCAAGTGTACTCATCCTTGAATCGTTTCGCTCAAACCCGGACTTAACCCTTGGTCCAATTCGTCGTTAACGTCCCGTCGTTAACGTTCCGTCGTTAACCTCCCGCCGTTAACGTTCCATCGTTAACGTTCCGCTGCTAACGTTTCTTCGTTAACGTTCCGCCGTTAACGCTTTGCTCTCGCTTCGCTATCATCGCATATGCGCATTCCAGCAAGAGCGTAGCGCGATGTCTTTATCCTTTCTATCGTCCTATCGTGATCTAACCTCATTTCTTGTGAGTCTGACTTTATCTTTCTATCATCTGCAAAGCCGGAGCAAAACCTAACTTAAGACCGGTTCGATGGACTGAGTTCATCGTGAGCGTATTGCCGTATTGCGGTTTTCCACGTTGTGTCCACCGTAGTAAGATATTTGTACTGTCTTACTACATATCATCATCGCCCTGTTATCGTCAAGTCTCTTCTTTGATGTATGACTGAACCCCAGATCGGATCGCACTGAATGTCGATTCCATCCGTCTTTGTCTTATCCCTGAAAATCTAATCTGCCATTAACCCAGAATTCATTCGTGGACTTGGTCGATAGACCATTGGCCATATGTCATATCCTGGTGCCATATCTATTCTAATAGTCTATCTTTCTTTTGTCTGACTGTGTATTTGTTTAGTCAACAAAAGTCAACATTGAGCATCAGTTTAGTTCATCATGAACTAACATATCTTTATGGACCCGATCTATAGATCAAGAGCCCATATGTCAATATTTGTCCAATCGAGTTAATTAATCTCAAGGATATCCTGGAATATACTCCGTTTTCTCTAATTATCAGTCGTAACCTTCTCGATAAATCTTCTGAAAGCCTGTTCTCTTTCATCCGATCTTCGATCAAATCTAAGTTCCTAAATTCAATCCCTTCCGTTCAGTACCAATCTAATATTAAATTGGAGTTTATTTGAATTGCTTTTGAGTTTTGTTGTATTTGTGCTTCTTTGTCGTTAGACATGTCGTTCGAAGTTACCCAAGTAGTGAAGGGACGAGGAAGTCAAGCATTCGATTGAAGAGCCAAAGGTTGATGAAGCCAAGATCAATTAAAAGAGTAAAGAGCAGTTTATAGCAAGTGCCGAGCAAGTTGTGCTTTGATCATGTTGAACCTACGATTACAAAAACTGCTATATTGTTTTACTTTATTGCATATTATTTGACATGTACAAATGTCTTCAATTAAATTTGGGACTTAGCTATTATACCCAATTGCTCTATACCCTACCTTGCCATTTGTATACCATGATATATTGTCACCCTAGATTGGTTCATTATAGTTGGTTAGTAATAATAATCAACATGGGATGGTTAGACCGTATTAGTTGCTTAGTCATGCCACGCCATCACATGTACTTTAGTCTTTGATAAATAATCTTGACTAATGGAATATGGAGCGATGTTATGAACTTGTGTGTCATGTGTGGTCACACGATGAGATTGAGTTGCGGTGGCGAGAGGATGTCACGCAACGAGGTTAAATTCTTGATGGCACGTGGTGCTTGGTAATCAAGCGGGGTGGTTATGATTTAGATTGGGGCAAGTGGCAAGGGCGAGAATGCCAAGGTGGGCCCGATGGGCGGGGGTATGTGGAAGTCTTGCCTCGATCATCTTAAGGACTTAACCTTGCAAGCCTTTGACTGAGTCAATCATGCGACCACATGTCTGATATGGGACAGACCTAGTTGATTAGGGTTCTGATATCTTTCCTCTGATACCTCGGGGCGACAGTACACGGAAGTGTACCTGTGCGGGGGAGCGTACCTGTGCTGCGGCTTGGTACCCATCCAACGGTGTTGGCCTGTCCTATACTTCGGCTGGCACTGCGTGAGAGGAGTGATAGCGAAGGCAACACCGGAGAGGTTCTTTGGTTAAGGTAGAGGTTCCTGAAAGGCTTTGTCGTGAATTCTCTGCCGGTACACCAAAGGAAGTGTGCTGATGGCCAGGCACAAAGAGAATATCACGTCGTGTGGGTAAAGTGCATAACCTCTGCAGAGTGTAAACCTATTCGAATAGCCGTGCTCACGGTATTGAGCAAAGCTCGGGAATTACAGTCAAGGGTTAGACTTTTGTTAAACAAAACTTATTGGGATGGCGGGATGCCATGGAAAGTGGATTTTGACTTAGGATTGGAAACTTGTTTTACTTGAGAAATGTTGAATCTATCTAATACTGATTATTTGTTTCTTGTCATTCCAATTTATATCTTGTATTAATTTACAAATGTTGCTTTTGCAAAATAGCCATGTTAGCCATTTCTTTGGAATAATCCTTGCATATAGCTATGTTAGAATTGCATTCGTGCACGACTTGTTGAGTGCTTTATGTACTCACCCCTTGCAAACACACAAAATCATCAGTTGAGGAGAAGACCACAACTTGAAGGAGGAGAAGTTCCACGAGGAGGCGATTATCTAGGAGTTGAACCTTGTCGGTTGCACTGTGGTATATTGATGGGATTAAATCGACGTTCTTCGTTCATTGTTGTTTATTTATTTTGAGTTGAAGCCACCAAGGCCTCACAAGTGTAAGTTTGACCTTAAGGTCGTTCAATAGTTCTATATTAATAGATGAAGTCTTTATTTATTATTCCATTGTGTATGATTGTGATATTTCATCTATGTTGAGGCTGTGTGCACTAGCGTGATCTGGACTAGTCTTTGAATACACAGAGGGTCCGGATTTGCATATTCGTGTCCCGACAGAGGTGGTATCGAGCCATCTTGTTGTATGTCTTGACCCTAGATAGTTTGGCCGTTCCTTAGGAGCTTCAAAGTATTTTCTAAAAGTGAAAATTTAACTTGAAAGAATAATAAGTTCTTGACTTATCTTATTCTTCCATTCTTTCCCCTTTGCTAAAAAATTATTCATCTTTCCTCACTGGTTTAAATAAAAATCTTACTGCGTTGTTCTAAGTAGTTAACGATGTCTCCCACTTAAGGAGAAAGTCTTGGGTGTCTCGTTCTTTGAACCTTAAGATCGTGAAGACAGAATCGTCAAGCTCAAGGAAGGGAGGATCGATGCGGTGTTCTGAAACTAGAAGACCCGAAGGCTTGAGTATCTAGTTGAGACTCATGTGTGGGAGCCACGTCTTCTTAAGCTAGAATGTCGCCCTTATAGACGGTAGTTTTGTGTGTATAGGTTGATTTGGTTGTTCCTTGATTGTTGATTGTGCAATTATGTGTTGCATAGCTCTTAGGCTTATATAAGCAACCATACCAAGTTATTAATATTGTTTGCTTAAGTTGTTGGGTTAAACCTATCTCCCTGTATTAGGATCATTATTCCTTATCTATGCTATTTCCTTTTCCCTAACCCTTTGAAGCAACCAAGCGGATGGTGCGATGCGGTGGAACCGAGAAAGTCGATGGAAGTGGAAATCAACTCGGTGAGAACCCCAATGATGGATCGGTTTGCAACCGTCAATACAGATAAATATGCAGAGTATCACCTGGAATGAGTTCGTTGATGCTTTTCGCTATTCCTTTGCTTCGACAGAAGATGGTGTCATCATGATAGATTCAGATCAAAATGCTACCTCTGCATCTGATTCAAGATCTAGACGTTGTTCTTTGAAGTGTTGTCAGCCTGACAAGTTAGAAGATCGTGCATGCATTCACTGTGGAGAAATAGGCTATACCGCTGATGAGCATGCGATCAATTGCTCCAGTTGTGAAGGAAGTCATCCTTTCGGAGAGTGCCCTATGAACAACATCACATGTTACTTATGTGAAGGTCGAGATCATTGCCCAGCTCAATGTCCCTTGGATCCAATAGTTACTGCAGTGACTCAGCGTCAGCAGAAGAATCTTCGAGCTGCAATTACTCAAGAATTGTCAAAAAGAGGTGTAATATCAGTTGTACAGGAGACGCCACTTGAAAAACTAAAGATGCAGCCTCCTGATCTTGGTTGTCTTCATCAAGAAAGTAGTAAGTGGCAATCGCCAACAGCATGTTTCTTATGTGATGAAGAAGGTCATTGGTCTAGAGAATGCCCTCTGAAGCAATCAGCACTGAATTACCAGAAGAACAATAATGAGCATACATTTATACCCAACAAGGCACAACGATGCAAACGTGTGTGCTACTACTGTCAGAAGGAAGGTCATTATGCTAACCGATGTCCACAGAGAAGACAATTATTTTACGCAACCGTGGTTATTCCGAAGTTACTTGATTAAGTACATAACGCCAAGAGTGAGTGGTGACTTTGTAAGAGAAGTTTGTCTAGAGAACCGGTTGAAGAAAAGGCGTCGGCGAAGACACTACCCGATCGTGAATGCCCAAGGAAGAAAAATTTCCATAAACTCTGTTATACTGCAAGCCGGACATTTTGCCAACAATTGCCCTCGGAAGAAAGCAATCATCTTTGGTTCAAGCCAATCTCAACTCTGCCACAGTCAAAACCTCAGTGTCGACGCCAATCAAGGAAGCTCAGATCAACGATTTCACCCTGAGCGAGTGTCATAACTCATTTGTAAAGTGAGGAGATTAGTAATGAATTCCATCTAAAGATTTCCTTGCAAAAGAAATAAAGTAGAGATGAATGTTTTGTTGGTATGAGAAGTTTGAAATAAAAGCATTAATAGTAAATGAAGATATTGTCTGCAATGGTGGTTCACTTGAAAGTGATATGTGTGCTATAATGGTCAATTCAGTACCATTTAGCATTAATTCACTTGAAAGCATTAATGGTCAATTCAGCACCATTTAGCGTGGAGCTTGTCTGCCAGAAGATTTGTCATTATTAGAAGGTATTCGGTTATGCTCGATCTAACCCAGAATTCAAAATCAAAAGTATTAATGGCAATAAAGGATTTGATATGTCTTTGAGCATTCACTTTACCAGATAATGTTCATGTGTATGTTGGCCATAGAGCCTGAATTCACAGTAATGTGATGTAGAGACAAAATTTGTTGATTTAGCATATTGAAGATTAGTACCTTTACTTCAATGGTAATTGAAGCATTAAGCATTAATTCATTATGGAAAGAATATCTAGCAGATATAGAATTTCCAGTCACTACTTGAGAACCAAACCGACAAAGATAGTATCAAACCAACAGATCAACAGAGCTGATATTTTTTATCCATGCTTTTGACAAGTCCAATAAGATAAAACTAATTCAGAATCTTCAGAATTCCATGACTCAGTCATGATGTTAAGAGTTGCCAGATTCATTTCGGTCAATGTCCCTTACTCCGAAGGTCATTGGTAGTGAATTTGCAAGGATCAAGGAATCGTTCAAGACGTTGAATTGCAGAGAAGCAATTATCAATCAGCTTGAGTTCCTCAGATCAAGAGTTGTTCTCAAGAACCAACTCAACAGAAATGATGTTCAATCTTCGACCAAGACCGCAGAATAGCAAGTTGCTTTCGCCATCATGTGAAGTTGTCTGCAAGTACAGAAAGCTTCGAAGGTCGAGTCTCCCAGAACCAATTCTATAGCCAACCTAAATCTAGGGACGAGATTCATTAAGGGGGAGGTTTGTAACATCCCAAATTTTCATTTCAAAAATAGGATAAAAAAATTAAATTATTATTTTTATCGGTTGTCTCAAGTTTATTTGTTTCCTCTTAATTTTCGGATTTCTCTAGAGTTCAAAGGAAAAATACTTTTGCCTATTTTTAGAAAAACTTAAAACTATTTCCTAAAAAAACCTATTTAAGTTGGAATTAATTGTTTTAAAAAATATATCACAAGGAACTTGGAGAATTTTCCCATTATTTGTTAAAATCTCGATTTCAAAATCTTTCCAAAAGTCTCATCAATTAAAATATAGTTTGGAGACAAAATAAAAGATTTTGTTTTGCTAAAACTATCTTATTTAATATAAATAAACCTAAGGGAATTTCTGTGAAATTTTCTATATTTGTCAAATTATATATTTTCTAAAGCCATTTCAAAGCTTTAACAAAATAAAAATATATGTAGGTACAAAAATAAAATATTTGGTGGTACCAAAATATTTTATTTGATCTCAAAATGCCCTAATTAAACTCCTGAATTTTCTTAGAATTTTTGGGGTTGTTTTAGTATTTTCCAAATTAAAAGATATTAAAAACAATATAAAAGTATTTACTGTACACGAATAAAATTATTATTTTATGTAATAATATTTTATTTGTGTTACTAAGGCTGTGGGTCACGTTCCATATTTTTCTCTGATTTTTAAACGGTTGTTTGATATTTATTTCGATTTTATGGGTGATACTTAATAATTCGGATTAAATAATCAGTAATTACTACAGTAATTCCGGCAGTTTTTCAGGCATTACTCCGGCGAGCTCTCCTGGTCACTCCCGATCTTATTTTGATCTGAAATTTTTACCAGAGCTTCCTCTTGCTGTCCTCTACTTCCAGTAAAATCATATTTGGAAAATACCTAAAGGAGCACCTCCGGCCAGCGATTTCTTCTCCAACTCCGGCGAGCTTTTCCCGTTGATCCATTATCCCTTTGTAGCTGAAAATTGAACCCTAGACGCCTCTCCTCATTCCCCACATCATACTAAAAGATCAGAATCAGAATCGCAACGGAGCTCCCTCGGCAAGCATTTTTCCCCAACTCCGGTGAGAACTTCAGCGAGCTCTACCGGGCGCTCCCGAACTCCTTTCATCCTCAAATTTTTTGTGGAGCACCCCCATGAAGGTTGCAACACCCCTGTAAATCAGTTTTGTAAGATTCCAAACAGAGCACCACCGGCGACCCTTTTTCTCCTACAACATCGACGAGCTCTTCCGGTGCGCCGCCATCGCCGGCCGATCTTGGCATCGCGTTCCTCGCCTTCTGGCTGAGTTTTTCTAAGATCCAACCGCGTCATCTCGTGCCATATAGTCAGATATATCTCTCCACCAAATTTGGTGCAGTTCCATACGCGGAATCAAAAGTTATGGCCGTTCCAATCTCGAATCTTGCCGTCACCCGTTCTCCTTCGTTTTTACGAGTTTGACCGTGCAATTTTTCTATAGACTCCTCTTGATGTCCTCTACACGGTGCTCACCCTAACTCAAGGTTTTGTCCATGGGATTGCTGCAGAAAATTCAATCTTCCCGATCGATCGCTGCGACGTCACGGCAGAAAACTTCATCGCGCGTTCTCCGTTGATCCAGAAGGTAAAACTCAGATCCGTTCGCGTCATATCGTGCCAAATGATCCCAGATAGCTCTCTGTAAAATTTGGTTAGATTTAATCCATTATTTTAATAGTTATGACCGTTTGATCTATTAGCTTTAGCGTAGTTCATCGGCGGTTTGTGATCTGTCCGTTGGGTTGCTTCCAAATCCGGATATACCGTTGAGTTTGTGTCGCCGCGTTCTACGTGGTGCTCACTTTCCCTTTCCTGTTCTATCCACCGAAAATTTTAATATTCGTTACCGTCGCATTTTTGCCACCGCCGCGCGTCGTCTTGTGCCGCCAACCATTTTGGTTTGTCGTGGCCATGTCATTGTGTCCAGAAAATCATTATCCCCTGTTTTGCCCACCGTTGAAGTTCATTGATCCCCGGTTGCCGTCAAAGCCATGTTCTAAAATCTACCCAACGTCCTTTGGCCTAGTCCTTCGTGTCGGTGCGCATTCCGGTTCGCCATCTTTGGTAACCTTTAATCGCAGAGCTAACCCTACCATCCTACCCTATGCCAAATGTATTCATCCTTGAATCGTTTCGCTCAAACCCGGACTTAACCCTTGGTCCAATTCGTCGTTAACGTCCCGTCGTTAACGTTCCGTCGTTAACCTCCCGCCGTTAACGTTCCATCGTTAACGTTCCGCTGCTAACGTTTCTTCGTTAACGTTCCGCCGTTAACGCTTTGCTCTCGCTTCGCTATCATCGCATATGCGCATTCCAGCAAGAGCGTAGCGCGATGTCTTTATCCTTTCTATCGTCCTATCGTGATCTAACCTCATTTCTTGTGAGTCTGGCTTTATCTTTCTATCATCTGCAAAGCCGGACCAAAACCTAACTTAAGACCGGTTCGATGGACTGAGTTCATCGTGAGCTGCTATTGCCGTATTGCGGTTTTCCACGTTGTGTCCACCGTAGTAAGATATTTGTACTGTCTTACTACATATCATCATCGCCCTGTTATCGTCAAGTCTCTTCTTTGATGTATGACTGAACCCCAGATCGGATCGCACTGAATGTCGATTCCATCCGTCTTTGTCTTATCCCTGAAAATCTAATCTGCCATTAACCCAGAATTCATTCGTGGACTTGGTCGATAGACCATTGGCCATATGTCATATCTCGTGCCATATCTATTCTAATAGTCTATCTTTCTTTTGTTTGACTGTGTATTTGTTTAGTCAACAAAAGTCAACATTGAGCATCAGTTTAGTTCATCATGAACTAACATATCTTTATGGACCCGATCTATAGATCAAGAGCCCATATGTCAATATTTGTCCAATCGAGTTAATTAATCTCGAAGGATATCCCCTGGAATATACTCCGTTTTCCCTAATTATCAGTCGTAACCTTCTCGATAAATCTTCCAAAGCTTTGTTCTCTTTCATCCGATCTTGATCAAATCTAAGTTCCTAAATTCAATCCCTTCCGTTCGGTACCAATCTAATATTAAATTGGAGTTTATTTGAATTGCTTTTGAGTTTTGTTGTATTTGTGCTTCTTTGTCGTTAGACATGTCGTTCAGAAGTTACCCGAAGTAGCTGAAGGACGAGGAAGTCGAAGCATTCGATTGAAGAGCCAAAGGTTGATGAAGCCGAAGATCAATTAAAAAGAGTAAAGAGCAGTTTATAGCAAGTGCCAGGCAAGTTGTGCTTTGATCATGTTGAACCTACGATTACAAAAACTGCTATATTGTTTTACTTTATTGCATATTATTTGACATGTACAAATGTCTTCAATTAAATTTGGGACTTAGCTATTATACCCAATTGCTCTATACCCTACCTTGCCATTTGTATACCATGATATATTGTCACCCTAGATTGGTTCATTATAGTTGGTTAGTAATAATAATCAACATGGGATGGTTAGACCGTATTAGTTGCTTAGTCATGCCACGCCATCACATGTACTTTAGTCTTTGATAAATAATCTTGACTAATGGAATATGGAACGATGTTATGAACTTGTGTGTCATGTGTGGTCACACGATGAGATTGAGTTGCGGTGGCGAGAGGATGTCACATAACGAGGTTAAATTCTCGATGGCACGTGGTGCTTGGTAATCAAGCGGGGTGGTTATGATTTAGATTGGGGCAAGTGGCAAGGCGAGAATGCCAAGGTGGGCCCGATGGGCGGGGGTATGTGGAAGTCTTGCCTCGATCATCTTAAGGACTTAACCTTGCAAGCCTTTGACTGAGTCAATCATGCGACCACATGTCCGATATGGGGCGGACCTAGTTGATTAGGGTTACGATATCTTTCCTCGATACCTCGGGCGACGACACGGAAGTGTACTGTGCGGGAGCGTACTGTCTTTGCGGCTTGGTACCCATCCAGCGGTGTTGGCACATCCTATACTTGGTGGGCGCTGCGTGAGAGGAGTGATAGCGAAGGCAACACCGAGAGGTTCTTTGGTTAAGGTAGAGGTTCTGAAAGGCTTTGTCGTGAATTCTCTGCGGTACACCAAAGGAAGTGTCTTGATGGCGAGCACAAAGAGAATATCACGTCGTGTGGGTAAAGTGCATAACCTCTGCAGTGTAAACCTATTCGAATAGCCGTGCTCACGGTATTGAGCAAAGCTCGGAATTACTGATCAAGGGTTAGACTTTGTTAAACAAAACTTATTGGGATGGCGGGATGCCATGGAAAGTGGATTTTGACTTAGGATGGAAACTTGTTTTACTTGAGAAATGTTGAATCTATCTAATCTGATTATTTGTTTTCTTGTCATTCCAATTTATATCTTGTATTAATTTACAAATCTTGCTTTTGCAAAATAGCCATGTTAGCCATTTCTTTGGAATAATCCTTGCATATAGCTATGTTAGAATTGCATTACGTGCACGACTTGTTGAGTGCTTTATGTACTCACCCCTTGCAACACACAAAATCATCGGTTGAGGAGAAGACCACAACTTGAAGGAGGAGAAGTTCCACGAGGAGGCGATTATCTAGGAGTTGAACCTTGTCGGTTGCCTGTGGTATATTGATGGGATTAAATCGGCGTTCTTCGTTCATTGTTGTTTATTTATTTTGAGTTGAAGCCACCAAGGCCTCACAAGTGTAAGTTTGACCTTAAGGTCGTTCAATAGTTCTATATTAATAGATGAAGTCTTTATTTATTATTCCATTGTGTATGATTGTGATATTTCATCTATGTTGAGGCTGTGTGCACTAGCGTGATCTGGACTAGTCTTTGAATACACAGAGGGTCGGATTTGCATATTCGTGTCCCGACAGAGGTGGTATCGAGCCATCTTGTTGTATGTCTTGACCCTAGATAGTTTGGCCGTTCCTTAGGAGCTTCAAAGTATTTTCTAAAAGTGAAAATTTAACTTGAAAGAATAATAAGTTCTTGACTTATCTTATTCTTCCATTCTTTCCCCTTTGCTAAAAAAATTATTCATCTTTCCTCACTGGTTTAAATAAAAATCTTACTGCGTTGTTCTAAGTAGTTAACGATGTCTCCCACTTAAGGAGAAAGTCTTTGGGTGTCTCGTTCTTTGAACCTTAAGATCGTGAAGACAGAATCGTCAAGCTCAAGGAAGGGAGGATCGATGCGGTGTTCTGAAACTAGAAGACCCGAGTGCTTGAGTATCTAGTTGAGACTCATGTGTGGAGCCACGTCTTCTTAAGCTAGAATGTCGCCCTTATAGGCGGTAGTTTTGTGTGTATAGGTTGATTTGGTTGTTCCTTGATTGTTGATTGTGCGTTATGTGTTGCATAGCTCTTAGGCTTATATAAGCAACCATACCAAGTTATTAATATTGTTTGCTTAAGTTGTTGGGTTAAACCTATCTCCCTGTATTAGGATCATTATTCCTTATCTATGCTATTTCCTTTTCCCTAACCCTTTGAAGCAACCAAGCGGATGGTGCGATCAGGTGGAACCAAGAAAGTCGATGGAAGTGGAAATCAACTCGGTGAGAACCCCAATGATGGATCGTTTTGCAACCGTCAATACAGATAAATATCGAGTATCACCGGAATGAGTTCGTTGATGCTTTTCGCTATTCCTTTGCTTCGACAGAAGATGGTGTCATCATGATAGATTCAGATCAAAATGCTACCTCTGCATCTGATTCAAGATCTAGACGTTGTTCTTTGAAGTGTTGTCAGCCTGACAAGTTAGAAGATCGTGCATGCATTCACTGTGGAGAAATAGGCTATACCGCTGATGAGCATGCGATCAATTGCTCCAGTTGTGAAGGAAGTCATCCTTTCGGAGAGTGCCCTATGAACAACATCACATGTTACTTATGTGAAGGTCGAGATCATTGCCCAGCTCAATGTCCCTTGGATCCAATAGTTACTGCAGTGACTCAGCGTCAGCAGAAGAATCTTCGAGCTGCAATTACTCAAGAATTGTCAAAAAGAGGTGTAATATCAGTTGTATAGGAGACGCCACTTGAAAAACTAAAGATGCAGCCTCCTGATCTTGGCTGTCTTCATCAAGAAAGTAGTAAGTGGCAATCGCCAACATCATGTTTCTTATGTGATGAACAAGGTCATTAGTCTAGAGAATGCCCTCTGAAGCAACCAGCCCTGAATTACGAGAAGAACAATAATGAGCATACATTTATACCCAACAAGGCACAACGATGCAAACGTGTGTGCTACTACTGTCAGAAGGAAGGTCATTATGCTAACCGATGTCCACAGAGAAGACAATTATTTTCTGCAACCGTGGTTATTCCAGAAGTTACTTCAGTTAAGTACATAACGCCAAGAGTGAGTGGTGACACTGTAAGAGAAGTTTGTCTAGAGAACCAGTTGAAGAAAAGACGCGTCGGCGAAGACACTACCCGATCGTGAATGCCCAAGGAAGAAAAATTTCCATAAACTCTGTTATACCTGCCGCAAGCCCGGACATTTTGCCAACAATTGCCCTCAGAAGAAAGCAATCATGCTGGTTCAAGCCAATCTCAACTCTGCCACAGTCAAAACCTCAGTGTCGACGCCAATCAAGGAAGCTCAGATCAACGATTTCACCCTGAGCGAGTGTCATAACTCATTTGTAAAGTGAGGAGATTAGTAATGAATTCCATCTAAAGATTTCCTTGCAAAAGAAATAAAGTAGAGATGAATGTTTTGTTGGTATGAGAAGTTTGAAATAAAAGCATTAATAGTAAATGAAGATATTGTCTGCAATGGTGGTTCACTTGAAAGTGATATGTGTGCTATAATGGTCAATTCAGTACCATTTAGCATTAATTCACTTGAAAGCATTAATGGTCAATTCAGCACCATTTAGCGTGGAGCTTGTCTGCCAGAAGATTTGTCATTATTAGAAGGTATTCGGTTATGCTCGATCTAACCCAGAATTCAAAATCAAAAGTATTAATGGCAATAAAGGATTTGATATGTCTTTGAGCATTCACTTTACCAGATAATGTTCATGTGTATGTTGGCCATAGAGCCTGAATTCACAGTAATGTGATGTAGAGACAAAATTTGTTGATTTAGCATATTGAAGATTAGTACCTTTACTTCAATGGTAATTGAAGCATTAAGCATTAATTCATTATGGAAAGAATATCTAGCAGATATAGAATTTCCAGTCACTACTTGAGAACCAAACCGACAAAGATAGTATCAAACCAACAGATCAACAGAGCTGATATTTTTTATCCATGCTTTTGACAAGTCCAATAAGATAAAACTAATTGAATCTTGAATTCCATGACTCGATCATGATGTTAAGAGTTGCCGATTCATTTTGGTCAATGTCCCTTACTCAGAAGGTCATTGGTAGTGAATTTGCAAGGATCAAGGAATCGTTCAAGGCGTTGAATTGCGGAGAAGCAATTATCAATCAGCTTGAGTTCCTCAGATCAAGAGTTGTTCTCAAGAACCAACTCAACAGAAATGATGTTCAATCTTCGACCAAGACCGCAGAATAGCAAGTTGCTTTCGCCGTCATGTGAAGTTGTCTGCAAGTACAGAAAGCTTCGAAGGTCGAGTCTCCCAGAACCAATTCTATAGCCAGCCTAAATCTCGGGGACGAGATTCTGTTAAGGGGGGGAGGTTTGTAACATCCCAAATTTTCATTTCAAAAATAGGATAAAAAAAATTAAATTATTATTTTTATCGGTTGTCTCAAGTTTATTTGTTTCCTCTTAATTTTCTGGATTTCTCTCGAGTTCAAAGGAAAAATACTTTCGCCTATTTTTAGAAAAACTTAAAACTATTTCCTAAAAAAAAACCTATTTAAGTTGGAATTAATTGTTTTAAAAAAATATATCACAAGGAACTTCGGAGAATTTTCCCATTATTTGTTAAAATCCTGATTTCAAAATCTTTCCAAAAGTCTCATCAATTAAAATATAGTTTGGAGACAAAATAAAAGATTTTGTTTTGCTAAAACTATCTTATTTAATATAAATAAACCTAAGGGAATTTCTGTGAAATTTTCTATATTTGTCAAATTATATATTTTCTAAAGCCATTTCAAAGCTTTAACAAAATAAAAATATATGTAGGTACAAAATAAAATATTTGGTGGTACCAAAATATTTTATTTGATCTCAAAATGCCCTAATTAAACTCCCTGAATTTTCTTAGAATTTTTGGGGTTGTTTTAGTATTTTCCAAATTAAAAAGATATTAAAAACAATATAAAAGTATTTACTGTACACGAATAAAATTATTATTTTATGTAATAATATTTTATTTGTGTTACTAAGGCTGTGGGTCACGTTCCATATTTTTCTCTGATTTTTAAACGGTTGTTTGATATTTATTTCGATTTTATGGGTGATACTTAATAATTCGGATTAAATAATCAGTAATTGCTACAGTAATTCCGGCAGTTTTTCAGGCATTACTCCGGCGAGCTCTCCTGGTCACTCCCGATCTTATTTTGATCTGAAATTTTTACTAGAGCTTCCTCTTGTTGTCCTCTACTTCCAGTAAAATCATATTTGGAAAATACCTAAAGGAGCACCTCCGGCCAGCGATTTCTTCCCCAACTCCGGCGAGCTTTTCCCGTTGATCCATTATCCCTTTGTAGCTGAAAATTGAACCCTAGACGCCTCTCCTCATTCCCCACATCATACTAAAAGATCAGAATCAGAATCGCAACGGAGCTCCCTCGGCAAGCATTTTTCCCCAACTCCGGTGAGAACTTCGGCGAGCTCTACCGGGCGCTCCCGAACTCCGTTCATCCTCAAATTTTTTGTGGAGCACCCCCATGAAGGTTGCAACACCCCTGTAAATCAGTTTTGTAAGATTCCAAACAGAGCACCACCGGCGACCCTTTTTCTCCTACAACATCGACGAGCTCTTCCGGTGCGCCGCCATCGCCGGCCGATCTTGGTATCGCGTTCCTCGCCTTCTGGCTGAGTTTTTCTAAGATCCAACCGCGTCATCTCGTGCCATATAGTCAGATATATCTCTCCACCAAATTTGGTGCAGTTCCATACGCGGAATCAAAAGTTATGGCCGTTCCAATCTCGAATCTTGCCGTCACCCGTTCTCCTTCGTTTTTACGAGTTTGACCGTGCAATTTTTTCTATAGACTCCTCTTGATGTCCTCTACACGGTGCTCACCCTAACTCAAGGTTTTGTCCATGGGATTGCTGCAGAAAATTCAATCTTCCCGATCGATCGCGTCGTCGGCGAGAAAACTTCATCGCGCGTTCTCCGTTGATCCAGAAGGTAAAACTCAGATCCGTTCGCGTCATATCGTGCCAAATGATCCCAGATAGCTCTCTGTAAAATTTGGTTAGATTTAATCCATTATTTTAATAGTTATGACCGTTTGATCTATTAGCTTTAGCGGTAGTTCATCGGCGGTTTGTGATCTGTCCGTTGGGTTGCTTCCAAATCCGGATATACCGTTGAGTTCGTGTCGCCGCGTTCTACGTGGTGCTCACTTTCCCTTTGATGTTCTATCCACCGAAAATTTTAATATTCGTTACCGTCGCATTTTTGCCACCGCCGCGCGTGTCTTGTGCCGCCAACCATTTTGGTTTGTCGTGGCCATGTCATTGTGTCAGAAAATCATTATCCCTGTTTTGCCCACCGTTGAAGTTCATTGATCCCGGTTGCCGTCAAAGCCATGTTCTAAAATCTACCCAACGCGTCCTTTGGCCTAGTCCTTCGTGTCGGTGCGCATTCCGGTTCGCCATCTTTGGTAACCTTTAATCGCAGAGCTAACCCTACCATCCTACCCTATGCCAAATGTATTCATCCTTGAATCGTTTCGCTCAAACCGGACTTAACCCTTGGTCCAATTCGTCGTTAACGTCCGTCGTTAACGTTAAAGTCGTTAACCTCCCGCCGTTAACGTTCCATCGTTAACGTTCGCCGCTAACGTTTCTTCGTTAACGTTCCACCGTTAACGCTTTGCTCGCCGCTATCATCGCATATCGCATTCCGGCAAGAGCGTAGCGCGATGTCTTTATCCTTTCTATCGCCCTATCGTGATCTAACCTCATTTCTTGTGAGTGCGGCTTTATCTTTCTATCATCCGCAAGCGGACCAAAACCTAACTTAAGACCGGTTCGATGGTGAGTTCATCGTGAGCAGCTTTGCCGTATTGCGATTTTCCACGTTGTGTCCACCGTAGTAAGATATTTGTACTGTCTTACTACATATCATCATCGCCCTGTTATCGTCAAGTCTCTTCTTTGATGTATGGTGAACCCCGATCGGATCGCATGAATGTCGATTCCATCCGTCTTTGTCTTATCCACGAAAATCTAATCGCCATTAACCCGAATTCATTCGTGGACTTGGTCGATAGACCATTGGCCATATGTCATATCTCGTGCCATATCTATTCTAATAGTCTATCTTTCTTTTGTCATTGTGTATTTGTTTAGTCAACAAAAGTCAACATTGAGCATCGATTGAGTTCATCATGAACTAACATATCTTTATGGACCCGATCTATAGATCAAGAGCCCATATGTCAATATTTGTCCAATCGAGTTAATTAATCTCGAAGGATATCCTGGAATATACTCCGTTTTCTCTAATTATCGATCGTAACCTTCTCGATAAATCTTAAAGCTTTGTTCTCTTTCATCCGATCTTGATCAAATCTAAGTTCCTAAATTCAATCCCTTCCGTTCAGTACCAATCTAATATTAAATTGGAGTTTATTTGAATTGCTTTTGAGTTTTGTTGTATTTGTGCTTCTTTGTCGTTAGACATGTCGTTCGAAGTTACGAAGTAGTGAAGGACGAGGAAGTCAAGCATTCGATTGAAGAGCCAAAGGTTGATGAAGCCAAGATCAATTAAAAGAGTAAAGAGCAGTTTATAGCAAGTGCCAGGCAAGTTGTGCTTTGATCATGTTGAACCTACGATTACAAAAACTGCTATATTGTTTTACTTTATTGCATATTATTTGACATGTACAAATGTCTTCAATTAAATTTGGGACTTAGCTATTATACCCAATTGCTCTATACCCTACCTTGCCATTTGTATACCATGATATATTGTCACCTAGATTGGTTCATTATAGTTGGTTAGTAATAATAATCAACATGGGATGGTTAGACCGTATTAGTTGCTTAGTCATGCCACGCCATCACATGTACTTTAGTCTTTGATAAATAATCTTGACTAATGGAATATGGAGCGATGTTATGAACTTGTGTGTCATGTGTGGTCACACGATGAGATTGAGTTGCGGTGGCGAGAGGATGTCACGCAACGAGGTTAAATTGCGATGCACGTGGTGCTTGGTAATCAGCTGGGGTGGTTATGATTTAGATTGGGGCAAGTGGCAAGGCGAGAATGCCAAGGTGGGCCCGATGGGCGGGGGTATGTGGAAGTCTTGCCTCGATCATCTTAAGGACTTAACCTTGCAAGCCTTTGACTGAGTCAATCATGCGACCACATGTCCGATATGGGCGGACCTAGTTGATTAGGGTTACGATATCTTTCCTCCGATACCTCGGGCGACGACACGGAAGTGTACTGCGGGGCGTACTGTCTTTGCGGCTTGGTACCCATCCAACGGTGTTGGCTGTCCTATACTTTGGTGGCTGCGTGAGAGGAGTGATAGCGAAGGCAACACCGGAGAGGTTCTTTGGTTAAGGTAGAGGTTCTGAAAGGCTTTGTCGTGAATTCTCTGCGGTACACCAAAGGAAGTGTCTTGATGGCGAGCACAAAGAGAATATCACGTCGTGTGGGTAAAGTGCATAACCTCTGCGAGTGTAAACCTATTGAATAGCCGTGCTCACGGTATTGAGCAAAGCTCAGGAATTCTGATCAAGGGTTAGACTTTTGTTAAACAAAACTTATTGGGATGGCGGGATGCCATGGAAAGTGGATTTTGACTTAGGATTGGAAACTTGTTTTACTTGAGAAATGTTGAATCTATCTAATCTGATTATTTGTTTCTTGTCATTCCAATTTATATCTTGTATTAATTTACAAATCTTGCTTTTTGCAAAATAGCCATGTTAGCCATTTCTTTGGAATAATCCTTGCATATAGCTATGTTAGAATTGCATTACATGCACGACTTGTTGAGTGCTTTATGTACTCACCCCTTGCAACACACAAAATCATCGGTTGAGGAGAAGACCACAACTTCGAAGGAGGAGAAGTTCCACGAGGAGGCGATTATCTAGGAGTTGAACCTTGTCGGTTGCTGTGGTATATTGATGGGATTAAATCGGCGTTCTTCGTTCATTGTTGTTTATTTATTTTGAGTTGAAGCCACCAAGGCCTCACAAGTGTAAGTTTGACCTTAAGGTCGTTCAATAGTTCTATATTAATAGATGAAGTCTTTATTTATTATTCCGCTGTGTATGATTGTGATATTTCATCTATGTTGAGGCTGTGTGCACTAGCGTGATCTGGACTAGTCTTTGAATACACGAGAGGGTCGGATTTGCATATTCGTGTCCCGACAGAGGTGGTATCGAGCCATCTTGTTGTATGTCTTGACCCTAGATAGTTTGGCGTTCCTTAGGAGCTTCAAAGTATTTTCTAAAAGTGAAAATTTAACTTGAAAGAATAATAAGTTCTTGACTTATCTTATTCTTCCATTCTTTCCCCTTTGCTAAAAAAATTATTCATCTTTCCTCCTTTGGTTTAAATAAAAATCTTACTGCGTTGTTCTAAGTAGTTAACGATGTCTCCCACTTAAGGAGAAAGTCTTTGGGTGTCTCGTTCTTTGAACCTTAAGATCGTGAAGACAGGAATCGTCAAGCTCAAGGAAGGGAGGATCGATGCAGTGTTCCTGAAACTAGAAGACCCAGTGCTTCGAGTATCTAGTTGAGACTCATGTGTGGGAGCCACGTCTTCTTAAGCTAGAATGTCGCCCTTATAGACGGTAGTTTTGTGTGTATAGGTTGATTTGGTTGTTCCTTGATTGTTGATTGTGCAGTATGTGTTGCATAGCTCTTAGGCTTATATAAGCAACCATACCAAGTTATTAATATTGTTTGCTTAAGTTGTTGGGTTAAACCTATCTCCCCTGTATTAGGATCATTATTCCTTATCTATGCTATTTCCCTTTTCCCTAACCCTTTGAAGCAACCAAGCAGATGGTGCAGTCTGGTGGAACCAGTAAAGTCAGTGGAAGTGGAAATCAACTCAGTGAGAACCCCAATGATGGATCAGTTTTGCAACCGTCAATACAGATAAATATGCAGAGTATCACCTGGAATGAGTTCGTTGATGCTTTTCGCTATTCCTTTGCTTGACGAGAAGATGGTGTCATCATGATAGATTCAGATCAAAATGCTACCTCGCATCGATTCAAGATCTAGACGTTGTTCTTTGAAGTGTTGTCACCGACAAGTTAGAAGATCGTGCATGCATTCTTTGTGGAGAAATAGGCTATACCACCGATGAGCATGCGATCAATTGCTCGATTGTGAAGGAAGTCATCCTTTCGGAGAGTGCCCTATGAACAACATCACATGTTACTTATGTGAAGGTCGAGATCATTGCCCAGCTCAATGTCCCTTGGATCCAATAGTTACTGCAGTGACTCAGCGTCAGCAGAAGAATCTTCGAGCTGCAATTACTCAAGAATTGTCAAAAAGAGGTGTAATATCAGTTGTATAGGAGACGCCACTTGAAAAACTAAAGATGCAGCCTCCTGATCTTGGCTGTCTTCATCAAGAAAGTAGTAAGTGGCAATCGCCAACATCATGTTTCTTATGTGATGAACAAGGTCATTAGTCTAGAGAATGCCCTCTGAAGCAACCATCACTGAATTACGAGAAGAACAATAATGAGCATACATTTATACCCAACAAGGCACAACGATGCAAACGTGTGTGCTACTACTGTCAGAAGGAAGGTCATTATGCTAACCGATGTCCACAGAGAAGACAATTATTTTACGCAACCGTGGTTATTCCGAAGTTACTTGATTAAGTACATAACGCCAAGAGTGAGTGGTGACTTTGTAAGAGAAGTTTGTCTAGAGAACCGGTTGAAGAAAAGGCGTCGGCGAAGACACTACCCCGGTCGTGAATGCCCAAGGAAGAAAAATTTCCATAAACTCTGTTATACTGCCAGAAGCCGGACATTTTGCCAACAATTGCCCTCGTAAGAAAGCAATCATCTTTGGTTCAAGCCAATCTCAACTCGCCACAGTCAAAACCTCGGTGTCGGCGCCAATCAAGGAAGCTCGGATCAACGATTTCACCACGAGCGAGTGTCATAACTCATTTGTAAAGTGAGGAGATTAGTAATGAATTCCATCTAAAGATTTCCTTGCAAAAGAAATAAAGTAGAGATGAATGTTTTGTTGGTATGAGAAGTTTGAAATAAAAGCATTAATAGTAAATGAAGATATTATGCGCAATGGTGGTTCACTTGAAAGTGATATGTGTGCTATAATGGTCAATTCGGTACCATTTAGCATTAATTCACTTGAAAGCATTAATGGTCAATTCAGCACCATTTAGCGTGGAGCTTATGCGCGAAGATTTGTCATTATTAGAAGGTATTCGGTTATGCTCGATCTAACCCGAATTCAAAATCAAAAGTATTAATGGCAATAAAGGATTTGATATGTCTTTGAGCATTCACTTTACGGATAATGTTCATGTGTATGTTGGCCATAGAGCACGAATTCACAGTAATGTGATGTAGAGACAAAATTTGTTGATTTAGCATATTGAAGATTAGTACCTTTACTTCAATGGTAATTGAAGCATTAAGCATTAATTCATTATGGAAAGAATATCTAGCAGATATAGAATTTCCAGTCACTACTTGAGAACCAAACCGACAAAGATAGTATCAAACCAACAGATCAACAGAGTGATATTTTTATCCATGCTTTTGACAAGTCCAATAAGATAAAACTAATTGAATCTTGAATTCCATGACTCGATCATGATGTTAAGAGTTGCGATTCATTTGGTCAATGTCCCTTACTCCGAAGGTCATTGGTAGTGAATTTGCAAGGATCAAGGAATCGTTCAAGACGTTGAATTGCAGAGAAGCAATTATCAATCAGCTTGAGTTCCTCAGATCAAGAGTTGTTCTCAAGAACCAACTCAACAGAAATGATGTTCAATCTTCGACCAAGACCGCAGAATAGCAAGTTGCTTTCGCCGTCATGTGAAGTTGTCTGCAAGTACAGAAAGCTTCGAAGGTCGAGTCTCCCGAACCAATTCTATAGCTGACCTAAATCTAGGGACGAGATTACATTAAGGGGAGGTTTGTAACATCCCAAATTTTCATTTCAAAAATAGGATAAAAAAAATTAAATTATTATTTTTATCGGTTGTCTCAAGTTTATTTGTTTCCTCTTAATTTTCTGGATTTCTCTCGAGTTCAAAGGAAAAATACTTTCGCCTATTTTTAGAAAAACTTAAAACTATTTCCTAAAAAAAAACCTATTTAAGTTGGAATTAATTGTTTTAAAAAAATATATCACAAGGAACTTCGGAGAATTTTCCCATTATTTGTTAAAATCCTGATTTCAAAATCTTTCCAAAAGTCTCATCAATTAAAATATAGTTTGGAGACAAAATAAAAGATTTTGTTTTGCTAAAACTATCTTATTTAATATAAATAAACCTAAGGGAATTTCTGTGAAATTTTCTATATTTGTCAAATTATATATTTTCTAAAGCCATTTCGAAAGCTTTAACAAAATAAAAATATATGTGGGTACAAAAATAAAATATTTGGTGGTACCAAAATATTTTATTTGATCTCAAAATGCCCTAATTAAACTCCCTGAATTTTCTTAGAATTTTTGGGGTTGTTTTAGTATTTTCCAAATTAAAAAGATATTAAAAACAATATAAAAGTATTTACTGTACACGAATAAAATTATTATTTTATGTAATAATATTTTATTTGTGTTACTAAGGCTGTGGGTCACGTTCCATATTTTTCTCTGATTTTTAAACGGTTGTTTGATATTTATTTCGATTTTATGGGTGATACTTAATAATTCGGATTAAATAATCAGTAATTGCTACAGTAATTCCGGCAGTTTTTCAGGCATTACTCCGGCGAGCTCTCCTGGTCACTCCCGATCTTATTTTGATCTGAAATTTTTACTAGAGCTTCCTCTTGTTGTCCTCTACTTCCAGTAAAATCATATTTGGAAAATACCTAAAGGAGCACCTCCGGCCAGCGATTTCTTCCCCAACTCCGCGAGCTTTTCCCGTTGATCCATTATCCTTTGTAGCTGAAAATTGAACCCTAGACGCCTCTCCTCATTCCCACATCATACTAAAAGATCAGAATCAGAATCGCAACGGAGCTCCTCGGCAAGCATTTTTCCCAACTCCGGTGAGAACTTGGCGAGCTCTACTGGCGCTCCGAACTCCGTTCATCCTCAAATTTTTTGTGGAGCACCCCCATGAAGGTTGCAACACCCCTGTAAATCAGTTTTGTAAGATTCCAAACAGAGCACCACCGGCGACCCTTTTTCTCCTACAACATCGACGAGCTCTTCCGGTGCGCCGCCATCGCCGGCCGATCTTGGTATCGCGTTCCTCGCCTTCTGGCTGAGTTTTTCTAAGATCCAACCGCGTCATCTCGTGCCATATAGTCAGATATATCTCTCCACCAAATTTGGTGCAGTTCCATACGCGGAATCAAAAGTTATGGCCGTTCCAATCTCGAATCTTGCCGTCACCCGTTCTCCTTCGTTTTTACGAGTTTGACCGTGCAATTTTTTCTATAGACTCCTCTTGATGTCCTCTACACGGTGCTCACCCTAACTCAAGGTTTTGTCCATGGGATTGCTGCAGAAAAATTCAATCTTCCCCGATCAGACTGCGTACGTACGGCAGAAAACTTCATCGCGCGTTCTCCGTTGATCCAGAAGGTAAAACTCAGATCCGTTCGCGTCATATCGTGCCAAATGATCCCAGATAGCTCTCTGTAAAATTTGGTTAGATTTAATCCATTATTTTAATAGTTATGACCGTTTGATCTATTAGCTTTAGCAGCCGTTCATCGGCAGTTTGTGATCTGTCCGTTGGGTTGCTTCCAAATCCGGATATACCGTTGAGTTCGTGTCGCCGCGTTCTACGTGGTGCTCACTTTCCCTTTGATGTTCTATCCACCGAAAATTTTAATATTCGTTACCGTCGCATTTTTGCCACCGCCGCGCGTCGTCTTGTGCCGCCAACCATTTTGGTTTGTCGTGGCCATGTCATTGTGTCCAGAAAATCATTATCCCCTGTTTTGCCCACCGTTGAAGTTCATTGATCCCCGGTTGCCGTCAAAGCCATGTTCTAAAATCTACCCAACGTCCTTTGGCCTAGTCCTTCGTGTCGGTGCGCATTCCGGTTCGCCATCTTTGGTAACCTTTAATCGCAGAGCTAACCCTACCATCCTACCCTATGCCAAATGTATTCATCCTTGAATCGTTTCGCTCAAACCCGGACTTAACCCTTGGTCCAATTCGTCGTTAACGTCCCGTCGTTAACGTCCCGTCGTTAACCTCCCGCCGTTAACGTTCCATCGTTAACGTTCCGCTGCTAACGTTTCTTCGTTAACGTTCCACCGTTAACGCTTTGCTCTCGCTTCGCTATCATCGCATATGCGCATTCCAGCAAGAGCGTAGCGCGATGTCTTTATCCTTTCTATCGTCCTATCGTGATCTAACCTCATTTCTTGTGAGTCCGGCTTTATCTTTCTATCATCCGCAGCGGACCAAAACCTAACTTAAGACCGGTTCGATGGATGAGTTCATCGTGAGCATATTGCCGTATTGCGATTTTCCACGTTGTGTCCACCGTAGTAAGATATTTGTCTTGTCTTACTACATATCATCATCATACTGTTATCGTCAAGTCTCTTCTTTGATGTATGGTGAACCCGGATCGGATCGCACTGAATGTCGATTCCATCCGTCTTTGTCTTATCCCTGAAAATCTAATCTGCCATTAACCCAGAATTCATTCGTGGACTTGGTCGATAGACCATTGGCCATATGTCATATCCTGGTGCCATATCTATTCTAATAGTCTATCTTTCTTTTGTCTGACTGTGTATTTGTTTAGTCAACAAAAGTCAACATTGAGCATCAGTTGAGTTCATCATGAACTAACATATCTTTATGGACCCGATCTATAGATCAAGAGCCCATATGTCAATATTTGTCCAATCGAGTTAATTAATCTCGAAGGATATCCCCTGGAATATACTCCGTTTTTCTCTAATTATCAGTCGTAACCTTCTCGATAAATCTTCTGAAAGCCTGTTCTCTTTCATCCGATCTTCGATCAAATCTAAGTTCCTAAATTCAATCCCTTCCGTTCAGTACCAATCTAATATTAAATTGGAGTTTATTTGAATTGCTTTTGAGTTTTGTTGTATTTGTGCTTCTTTGTCGTTAGACATGTCGTTCAGAAGTTACCCGAAGTAGCTGAAGGACGAGGAAGTCGAAGCATTCGATTGAAGAGCCAAAGGTTGATGAAGCCGAAGATCAATTAAAAAGAGTAAAGAGCAGTTTATAGCAAGTGCCAGGCAAGTTGTGCTTTGATCATGTTGAACCTACGATTACAAAAACTGCTATATTGTTTTACTTTATTGCATATTATTTGACATGTACAAATGTCTTCAATTAAATTTGGGACTTAGCTATTATACCCAATTGCTCTATACCCTACCTTGCCATTTGTATACCATGATATATTGTCACCCTAGATTGGTTCATTATAGTTGGTTAGTAATAATAATCAACATGGGATGGTTAGACCGTATTAGTTGCTTAGTCATGCCACGCCATCACATGTACTTTAGTCTTTGATAAATAATCTTGACTAATGGAATATGGAGCGATGTTATGAACTTGTGTGTCATGTGTGGTCACACGATGAGATTGAGTTGCGGTGGCGAGAGGATGTCACGCATAACGAGGTTAAATTGTCGATGCACGTGGTGCTTGGTAATCAACGGGGTGGTTATGATTTAGATTGGGGCAAGTGGCAAGGCGAGAATGCCAAGGTGGGCCCGATGGGCGGGGTATGTGGAAGTCTTGCCTCGATCATCTTAAGGACTTAACCTTGCAAGCCTTTGACTGAGTCAATCATGCGACCACATATCCGATATGGGGCGGACCTAGTTGATTAGGGTTACGATATCTTTCCTCCGATACCTCGGGCGACGGTGACACGGAAGTGTACTGTGCGGGGAGCGTACTGTCTTTGCGGCTTGGTACCCATCCAACGGTGTTGGCCTGTCCTATACTTGGTGGCGCTGCGTGAGAGGAGTGATAGCGAAGGCAACACGGAGAGGTTCTTTGGTTAAGGTAGAGGTTCTGAAAGGCTTTGTCGTGAATTCTCTGCGGTACACCAAAGGAAGTGTCTTGATGGCGAGCACAAAGAGAATATCACGTCGTGTGGGTAAAGTGCATAACCTTTGCAGAGTGTAAACCTATTGAATAGCCGTGCTCACGGTATTGAGCAAAGCTCGGAATTACTGATCAAGGGTTAGACTTTTGTTAAACAAAACTTATTGGGATGGCGGGATGCCATGGAAAGTGGATTTTGACTTAGGACTGGAAACTTGTTTTACTTGAGAAATGTTGAATCTATCTAATATAGTTATTTGTTTTACTGTCATTCCAATTTATATACTGTATTAATTTACAAATGCTGATTTTTGCAAAATAGCCATGTTAGCCATTTCTTTGGAATAATCCTTGCATATAGCTATGTTAGAATTGCATTCTGTGCACGACTTGTTGAGTGCTTTATGTACTCACCCCCTTGCAGCACACAAAATCATCAGTTGAGGAGAAGACCACAACTTCGAAGGAGGAGAAGTTCCACGAGGAGGCGATTATCTAGGAGTTGAACCTTGTCGGTTGCTCGTGGTATGTTGATGGGATTAAATCGGCGTTCTTCGTTCATTGTTGTTTATTTATTTTGAGTTGAAGCCACCAAGGCCTCACAAGTGTAAGTTTGACCTTAGGGTCGTTCAATAGTTCTATATTAATAGATGAAGTCTTTATTTATTATTCCGCTGTGTATGATTGTGATATTTCATCTATGTTGAGACTGTGTGCACTAGCGTGATCCTGGACTAGTGCTGAATACACAGAGGGTCCGGATTTGCATATTCGTGTCCCGACACAGTACCTCTCCGCCAAATTATCAACTCTTGGTGACTTCACCATTTACATTTTTGGTATCTCTTGGTACCACTTCATGCTAGCTCAATAGATAGCTTGATACCTCTTAAAAATGGTAAAAGTTTCTTAATTGGAAGGAAAAAAGTCTATTTTTAATCCTTCAACTCTGCCTGCAGTTTAATTTTCATCTCTCAAGTGTAATACTGGGTAAAATATGTCATCTAACTATCAAAACCGTTTAAAACACGTTCCTCCCGCTAGCAAAAGATGGTTTTGACCGAGTTGGACCCACGTGGCACGCCATGTTGGATCCAAGCTGGCCAAATGAAGTGGGCCCCACCTGTCAGTGCTTCTTACTTCTCTCTCTCTTGAGAAACAAATGAGGGGTGGTGTGGCCTTCTGTTGGGGTGACCATAAAAATGGAACTTTGAGGTGTGGAATCAGATGGTGGTGGTATTGTTGCTAGAGACACACTTGAGAGCGGCGTCGACCGTGAGTAGCAGCGGAGGCAACGATCGTGAGCAGCGAGTTTTGGCCACAAATGGGGAAGATGATGGAATGGATGGCCAAGGTTGACTCAGTAGTGGGGCCCAGTTGTCAAAGAGAGAAAAGGTATAGAGAGAGAATATGGCCCACTTGAAAAAGACACAAATAGGTGAGAGCAGAAGATATATGTCAGGACTCGAATATGCAAAATTCGGACTCTTTGTGTATATTGCACTAGTCTAGAATCACGCTAGTGCACATAGTGGTAACATAGATGAAATATAACAATGATACACAACAAAAACATAACAAAATACTCAGTTTATTTAATAAAAGATAGTTGATTCTTATGGTCGACTTTACATAATTATACCACCCAGGGCTTAAACTCTAAGAATTAAAGCAGCAGCAGAACGGAAACTTCATAAATAACCCATCAATATGACACAGACAACTAACAAGGTTCGGCCTTCTTTGTGGTTCGGCCGCGCTTCTTTTCTATTAAGAAATGAGCTATAAGTATCGGTTTATACACAAAGTTATGGAGTAATTAAATTATAAGCCGATGAGTGTATGCTTATTTAGTTATTGCTTCTCGTAGTCCGAGATGGAATGGGCTTGGACACCAAGAGTGCCCAATGAGTAGCCTGCCAAAGCTATCACGGTAGGGTGTGGCCACTTGCTAGATTGGCCGATACCCGATAAGTCAACTGGCTTCTTTCCCGCTACTTTGGTCTGTAAAAATGAGAAAAGTCAATCAGTAAAAGTTAAGAAATATTTGGGGATTATTGATGGGTAAAATCTAAATTTAGCCGATACTTTACTAGTAATATTAACTATATTTGTGTTATATAGCTTGATGAACTAGCGTCGCTGCTAGAACTCGAACCACTACTAAGGGAATTAGTGGGTGTCGACTCAACAAAGGCAGATCCGGAAACAATTCAGCGACCACCGTCGACACAGTGAGAAAACGTTTCTAATTCCAGTTCAACTCGACGAATGAACCAACCCCAATGCCATTGCCGGCGTACATGACTTGTCAAAGTTGCGTTCACCATCACTAGTTTCAGGCGAGCGTGGCTGCATGACGTCAATGATTAGTAGTACTAGCCAGAGTCACGTGCTACGCTGCGTCATGTAAAATTTTATCGCGCTATGCTGCACCGTGCAGATTTTGAGGAATTTGGTCGCGCGACGCTGCACCGCGCGAAATTTGGCCCGACGGATACTTCTAAAAAATGTGTAACTTCGGTTTTCTGTATTTTTTTTAAAAAAATGGGCTGATAGGAGCCGTCGATGAATCTGTGGATTGCTAGAAGACGTCAGCGGATCTGCGGAATTTTTTTTGGGAGACAGCCGTGGAGATATTTAAACTCTCTTTTTTGTGGACTGCTATAAACCTTCGATGAGCCTGTGTTTATTTTGGGAGGAAACCGCCGACTTAATTTATTTGTTTTTTTGTCCATTCGATTGGTAGGAGACGTCGGCGGATCCGTGGAATTTTTTTTGGGAGAAAACCGCGGAGGGATTTAAACTCCTTTCCTTGGCGTAATTTCGGTTTTCGTGTTTTTTTAAAAAAAATAGGTCGCTAGGACCCGTCGGCGAATCTGTGAACTGCTATAAACCTTCGACAAGCCTGTGTTTTTTTTAGGAGACCGCGGACGTTAATTTATTTATTTTTTGGGTCCATTCTATGTTGTTTTTCAAAAAAGGGTTGTTAGGACACGTCGGCGAATCTGTGGACTGCTATAAACCTTCGGCGAATCTGTGTCTTTTTTAGAAAACTGCGGATGAATTTTTTTGTTACGTAAACCGTAGAGGAACCTAAACATAAATTTTTTTCAGATCTATTTTGTTAAAAACAGCCGGAGGATCTAAACGCGATTTCGAATTTTTCGGAGGACCGTTTGGCAAATCGGATGATGTGGCACGGCTGGCATCGCGTGAATTCTCTCCTCTTTAAGTGTAACTAGAAACTTGTACGCGGCGTGCCACGCCGCGGGCGCCGATCTCCACGCGAGAAAATCGAGAAAACGCGCGATTGACGCTCCATACACGAGTAAATCGAGAAAACGAGCGAAAAGGATTTAAAAAGAATTTTGTGTTTTCCGCAAAAGGGTTTAAACATAATGCTAGAAAAACTCAAAAATGGCCTAAATGCAATGCATTTTTTCCCAAAAAAAAAGACCCGAACGGATTTTTCTTTACAAAAAAGGACCTAAACGTAATTTCAAATTTCCCAAAAAAGGACCCGAGCGCTACTCTTAAAAACGCTAATAGGGCATGGATGTAATATATATTCTTTTTTCGGAAAAAGGACTTAACTGTAATTTTTTTTTTCTGAAAAAGGACCTTAATGTAGAACAAATTCGGAAAAGGACCCGAGCGTAATTCTTTTTTCAACGGCTCGGCTCGAGCCGCGAGCCGAGCCGGCTCTCCAACGGCTCAAAGCAACCACAAGACAGGAATCCTGCCGATATTAGTAGAAGGTGAATTGTGTGTATATATATATATTCGGACAAGCAGCCTTCAGCATAGTGGAGTTGGCCTGAGCAGAGTCATCGGCCTTCAGTATAGTGGAATCATCGGCCTTCAGCATAGTGTAGTTGGCAAGGTCGTTGACCCCACAGCCCCATCATTGAACTTCGATCACACTCGGAGTCTACAAATGGCATGAGCTTCACTAAGGTCATGGCCGTCTCTGCAGGGAATGGGACGAGCAGGCGAGCAGCGGTCAGTGGATTCCTAGCTGAGAAGTAGAACAGAGATACAGACGATGGGAGGAAACTAACGTTTTTCCAATTGATGTTTTTCGTCTTTCTCGACTTCTCATGGTAGAGTCTGGCCATGGGCCGTCGCATGGTAGACGGGAAGACGTATATGGGATCCACCATGAAAAAAAGAAGGAAGCAAATGTAGCCACGTTGGAGGGCTTAGGGATGGGAACACGCGGAATAGGGAATCCATTGTAAAACGTAGTGTTCATCCGCGTGAATCAACGGTACAGCGATGCAAGAGCAAGAACAAGGAGTACACACAATCTATACCCCTTTATAATGCACTTAAGCATTCTTTTCTACGTCCACCCCAAATAATACATCCCATTAGAGATGGCTTAACCTTCATGCACCCAGCGAAATGTCCTCAGAAACTTGCCTCCATCAAAATTAACCTCTCAGATCTTTCCTCAGCTTTACTCACCCACATCCGATGGCTATTGTTTAATGTGTCTAACTCATCCCTGTGGCCCACAACAGATCTCCCCTCACCTCCAGCATCATCTCAAGGGAAAGAAAACAAATATCGTGGAATTAAGGAAAAGGAAACAAACGTTTTAGAAAAGGAAAAGACCATATATTACGTGCTAGGAAAAAAAACCGGAAGACAGGGCACTATACTAGTATAGAGAAATAGATCTCTTCCTTTATTAAAATTGAATTTCTTGTACAAGAGGGTGCCCAATATATAGTAGAAGATAGCAAGAGATAGATTCGGATTTGCCCACACAAAGAGATAGAGTCTAATCGAATATGAACTCCAATCAATCTATATCATAATACTCCCCATTTGACGAATACCGCGTAATGCACATGTCTCATTGAAGGACCATGTAGAGGTTTACCCAGTTTTGTGATGAGTATTTGACTAAATTTGAGTTTGGGTTGCTCTTGTTTGAGTTTGATTTGAATTGAATTTTCAAATAAAAGCAATTTGAGATCTTCTTTGTTTTCCCGGTGCTACTAGCCATGGTAGCGCGGTGCTACCGAGCGAACGGTAGCACTGGACCCGAGTGCTGTGTGAAAAATACAGAGAGGGCATTATTTCGAGTTTTTGGCGGGGCGGTGCTACCAGCCATGGAAGCCCGGTGCACCGGGTGAGCGGTAGCACCGGACTTTGGAGCGTTGTAAAAATTCCAGAGAGAGGTGTTATCTGATGGTTGTGCAGTGCAGTGCTACCGACATGAGTGCGGTAGCACCGGTCCACCATGGGCGGTGCTACCGGCCTGAGAGTAGTAGCATCGGCCAGAACGAACAAAGATGAATTTCAAAGTGTGGAGTTTGATGAATTTCTTGCATATCTTTGTGGGCATTGCTATGTGAGGAGTTTTCTTGTTTTTGATAGTGGTAGGACGACGATACTATGTCATGATGAGGTGAAGGGTGACCGGGACTAGACGAGGAGCGTCGAAGGTCCAGACGGTCGGGGATCGCCAGAAGATGATCGAAGACGAAGTCGTGGAAAGCCGTGAAGACAAGGAACGGGTGAGATACTAGCTAGATGCTGCTCGGATCGATGAGGGCCGTCGGTTTGCGGTCTAGTTGATAAGTTAGCGGGTCTAGTTAGTGTTCTTTGAGAACCGTGCAAGAAAATCCATTATGTGTGTGGGTTTTGGATTAACCCATGCATAGCTAGTTGAGTGGGTTAATCCTAGCCCTTGATGGATGTTATAGGGTTTAGAGGCTCATCCAAGGATGATAGGTGGCCCAAGAGTTGTATAAATAAGGGTGGAGGGGTAGCCTTCCCGTCTTGAAGGTTTGAGTTGTGATGAGGACATCACTACTACGGATATGACCACATTTGGTTGTGCCAACTCCAACACATCATCCACGGGCCAAGAAGAGAGAGATCAAATCCATCACGTTCTGGAATCCAATTCGGCCTCCTGAGACAGCATTAACTTCAAATATGAATAACTTTTGCATACGGACTCCGATTTGGGTGAACTTGGACTTGATTGAAAGCTTAGAATGAGATCTTTCGAATGGATCTAATCTCAGGCCCAGATTCATGGTACATCAATCGAAATCATTAAAATAATGTACTATAATACTGTTTTGGGCTGTTTCGGGCCTTGTAAACGTGTGGGGGCCCAAGCCCAAGTTGTGTGCGCCCCCCTTTGCTGCACACAACCCTAGGATGTGCCTCTCACGTCCATCCCTCTTATAAACTCAGTAGCCGTCGCTTTAGACACTTGGGTTTTGTTTGATTAGTTTAGCCAAGTGCAAACTTTGCGTCTTCGAGTTGTGCTGGACAACCACCTTGTCAAGACCTTCAATAGAACCCCACCTTATTTTGGCCTTCAATTGTTATTTGCAATTTCAGATTGCTTTTACCATTGTTCTTGCTTGTTCTTCGGTTGCTTGCGGGAATTGAACCTCGTGTTTCAGTTGATCGTGCCACGACAAGATCAATAACACTCGGAGTTGGTTTAGCGATTGCTAAGGCGCATCGTCGTCGTGACGTTGTAGTCGGATCGTCAAAGTCGATTCCACCAAATCGATAGTTATCGCTCTCATCGAAAGATCGGGACACAACCTCGCATCGGTGGTATCGAGCTTCAAGTTGCTCGGTGAGAGATTCATGCAGTAGATTAGTTTTTGTTTTCTGTCCTAAATTGAAAATTACTCCACAAAAATTCAACCTTTAGATTCAATCTGGTATTTTAGTGAGTTTTGTTAGGTTTTGATCCATTAGAGTCCTTGTTTTAGTTGCTGATCGTTTTTTCCTTCGCGTAACTTTTCTTTCAATCTGTCCGGTACTTTGTTTTGTTCATAACTTCCGTATACGAGCTCGGATTCTATTGTTTTTGCACTTTCCTAAAACCTTGGAACGATCTCAACAAAAACCTAGTTGGGCATGGACTCTAACTCTTGAGCGAAATCTTTTTAATCTGGATATCAAAGTTGTTTAAGCAAGTTGTACTTCCAATCCAGATCGGTTCGGTATTTTAATCATAATTCTCACGTCCGAACTCCGATTGGGAAGTTTTTATACTTTCCTGAATCCTTGAAGAGTCCTCTACAAAAACGTTTTTGGGTGTCCTTTGTGATTCGAATCCTTCAAACCGAATTTGATTCGATTCGAATCAGTCCCACGGGCTGAAATTGGGGGTATTCTGTGCTGTTCGGTTTTTGAGCCATAACTTTCACACCCGAGATCCAAATTGCATGTTCTTATACTCTTTTGAAAGCTGAGGACATAATCTTCAATTCTTTCCATAGTGAACCTTCTAAATTTGGTCGTTTTGAAGCTTTAATCTATGCGACAAATCTGCTGCCCTAGAAACATTGAATTTGGGTATCTTGCTTCAATTCGTGTTCTATCTTTGTTCCTTTGAGTTGGTTGAGTCTAGTAGCATCCACAATCCATAAAACCCAAAAAATATCAGTGTACATTCCTTTGGGAACCAATTCATTCTTTGCGAATACTTTGATCCCAATTGAGACTAGCTATTTGATATTGCTTAGGGCCGTTCATATTGATACATTGCATAATCTTGAATTATCATATCATACTATCTTGTGACATCGAGTTAGGGATTCCCAGAAATTTGTTCATAGTAGTGTTGGCCGAAAGTCACTCAAAGAAAGAAAAGAGAAAGAAAGAGCCAAAAGGAAAAAAAAGAGAAGAAGAAAAAGAAAAAGAAAAAGAAAATAGTGGCCGGTCGCATTACATTGAGCAAAACCCTAACTTGTGTTCATTATTTCAGATTGTGCAATTGTATTAATTGTTGAGCAATCTTGTGCCCTTTTTACATTCTTGAAGCAATAAGCTAGCGTCTCTCTACGACTTGTGCAATAGAGCTTTTGGTGCCTCACTTATTTTTATAGCTCATTTCTTGATTGCATAAGTACCATCATCTTTCTTGCGTGAGTTGCCTTGAAATTCGCTTATATCTTTGAGATCGCGACTAGGACTTGTGAATTCTAGTTTGGGTCATTACTTATCATTACAATAACTAGAATCATCAGTTGTATAGGAAAAAGTATAGCCTACCCAGCTCCACATATTCTACGCTCGTACGTTTGTTCGGTCCCTTGGCAATCGCTTTATCCAAGCTTGGGAGAACTTTTGACACCACCAACGGCCGACAACTCCTGCAGCACGGTAAGAACTTGTAAAAGCTTTGGTTAAGGCTTGAGAGTTGAGCGACTTTTCTCCACTTCCTAGTAGTTGATAGGGAATTACATAAACCTTTGTGTTTCCCTTTTTGCTACTAACCATGTCAGGTGACAAGAGTTCACTGCATCATTCTTCACGCATGAAGGGCAATGTACGACTCACTAACGAGCGAATGTCGCTGCAAGAAGACCGTCTCCGGTCCATCGAGACTGCTCAGGGAGTTGCTAACACTACCCTTACTACTAGTTTGTCTAGACTTGATGATATGTTTGCAGCTGCTGCGCCTAGAACTTCCAGTCCTCCGCCTCGTCTCCTAAGCAACAACAATGATTTACTACGTGCACAACGGGTTCCCATTCTGCCCGGCTTCCCGGCATGGACCATTTGCCTCGGTCGCCCACCACACATCGCCACGGGTTCATCAAGCGATGATGAACAAGGTAAAATCAAGTTTGAATTGCCTACTTTTGGTGGAAAGTTCGATCCTAATGCATATATTAATTGGAAGATAGCGGTAGACAAAGAATTTGCAAACTATGACTTATTTGAAAACCAAAAGATTAGTGCCGCAGTTAAAGTGTTAACATCAGATGCAATATATTGGTGGAAGCATATATCTAGACATGATAAAGAACCTAAAACTTGGAATGCCATGAAAAGACTTATGAGAAATCATTATGTTCCTGAATATGTTGATGAATATTTGCTTACTAAACTTCAATGCTTAAAACAAGGTTCTAAAACTGTTATAGAATACTTTCATGATTTGCAAAATTGTTTGTTGCGTTGTGGTTTACAAGAATTTGAAGAAGTTACTGAGCTTAGGTTCATACGTGGACTTAATCATGAAATTCAGGATGTTCTTATTGATGAAACATATAGTTGTCTTTCAGAATTGATTAAATGTGCTTGTAGAGCTGAAAACATGCTTGTTGAATCTTTGAAAGAGCCTTTAGCTTCATTTGAGATGCCCATTGTTGCACCTTCTATTGTAGCTAACATTTTGCAGAAAAGTGAACAACATCATGAGAAAGATGATGAAGAAAATGTGCAGAAAGAGGAGATATTTGCTTCTCCATACGTATGTGAAGAGTTGAAAATTGAAGTTGCACCTTCAACCACTGAGAATGATTTAGAAGGTAATGTAAAAGGTATGGACTGTATACATGGTGAAAATCATTTTGAAGAGACAAAACTATCCATGAATCATGCTATTGTAGAGCAACTATTAATGGAACCCGTTGCTGATTTGGTTGCTATTCCTAGTGATAAAGAAGAGTTGTGTCATAATGCTTCACTTATATCCACGCCACAATTAGTGAATGAACATGAAACATTTATATTTGAACTAAACACTTGCGCTGAACATAGACATGCTATTCAAATTGCTAGTGAAGAAGATGAGTTTAAATTGATGTCTTCTTTAGATACTTTAGGTTACATTGAATTTGATGTTCTGTGTGATCTGGATAGTTTCAAGGAGAAGATTTTTGTACATTCTGATTTGCCATGGTTATCACGAAATATTTTCCATGTTGTTGGCAAACATAATAGTAAAGGACAATACAAAGTGCATAGATTATACATTTGTTCAGATCTGAGACCTCCACATCCTATGCAACAATGTGATCAATATGATAATTCTAATATCATATCAAGTACCCCTACTGTCGATTATAATCTATATGATAGTTTTCAAGAAATGGAGTGTTTGGGTGATTTTGATTCACGAAACATTGATTTGATCACAAAAGATATGCATGTTGCTTTGCTCTTTCTCGCTACTAACATTTTGCAGGAGAATGTGATGGAGTCGAGGACGACTCTAATTCAAGAAAGGGAGAATGATGAGACCATGCTCGTCCTGGATATGATCAACGCTATATCAATTTGGCGACACTTCACGGCATCCTCTGTATCATCTACATCTACTAGGATGGCTTTCCTTCACAGAGGGGAAGAAGCGTCCAAGAGTGCAAGCTTTCAACATGCCTTTATATACTGGAAAGAAATATTGAGCTTTGTGGATAATCTTCACATGAGAATACTTTTTATTGAGGATAAGCTAAAAGCTGAGCATGAGTCGAGGACGACTCAAATTCAAGAAAGAGAGGATGATGAGGACATCACTACTACGGATATGACCACATTTGGTTGTGCCAACTCCAACACATCATCCACGGGCCAAGAAGAGAGAGAGATCAAATTCATCACGTTCTGGAATCCAATTCGGCCTCCTGAGACAGCACCGACTTCAAATATAAATAACTTTTTCATACGGACTCCGATTTGGGTGAACTTGGACTTGATCGAAAGCTTAGAACGAGATCTTTCGAATGGATCTAATCTCAAGCCCAGATTCATGGTACATCAATCGAAATCATTAAAACAATGTACTATAATACTGTTTTGGGCTGTTTCGGGCCTTGTAAACGTGTGGGAGCCCAAGCCCAAGCCTAAGTTGTGTGCGCCCCCCCTTTGCTGCACACAACCCTAGGACGTCCCTCTCACGTCCATACCTCTTATAAACTCAGTAGCCGTCGCTCTAGACACTTGGGTTTTGTTTGATTAGTTTAGCCAAGTGCAAACTTTGCGTCTTCGAGTTGTCTTTGGGATGACCACCTTGTCAAGACCTTCAATAGAACCCCACCTTATTTTGGCCTTCAATTGTTATTTGCAATTTCAGATTGCTTTTACCATTGTTCTTGCTTGTTCTTCGGTTGCTTGCAGGAATTGAACCTCGTGTTCAGGTTGATCGTGCCCACGACAAGATCAATAACACTCCGGAGTTGGTTTAGCGATTGCTAAGGCGCATCGTCGTCGTACGTTGTAGTCGGATCGTCAAAGTCGATTTCACCAAATCGATAGTTATCGCCCTCATCGAAAGATCGGGACACAACCTCGCATCAAGTTGCTCCTTTGAGCTTTGCCCACATCAAGTGAGGCTTTGTAAACCTTCCATCAGAAAATACAAAAATTTTCTTTACCTTATTATGAATTTAAATTGCGCATTTACATTATGTCTTTACTTTACGCAATTTAAATTTAGCATTTACTTCCTCGCATTTACATTCTCGCAATTTACTTTCTCGCAATTTGGATTTGCCACCACTCCTTCTAAATATTGTTGTTCTAAGATGTCTTGAGGGTGTCTATATGGTTTTACACTTCTCTTGCACCCTAGGATAGACTAAAGATCAAGTTTTCTATCAAGTTGTCATTCTGTCCAGAACTTGTACTTCGCGCAGCAGTCAATCTTTGATTTTTAGAAAAATCCTTTTGAGTGATTCTTATTGGAGAAGGTGCGTAACTCATATATCCATCTCTAGAAAACTTTGTGAGTCCACTGGTTGCACCATTTGAGCGCTATGAAGTGAAAACTGAGTCTCAAACTTTCTGGTCGAAGTTTCTGACTGTCTATAATACTTGATTTTTCATGTCTATTATACAAAGCTTTTTAATGTGATTTTTGGTGGACTGTTTCACGACTCAACTGCTCACAGGAAAAAAAATCCCAAGAATTTTAGAGCAACAGAAACTCATCAACCACCTGCTCCAATTGAAGGCAATTCCTGCAAAATCTGCTTTTACTTTTCTGAAAAGAGATTTTGTTGTTTTTAACTTTATCTCTTTTAGAAAAGAAGTCTTTGAATTGATTTCTTTGTGTTTGGACAATTGACAACCAGGATTGTGATTAAAACATCCCTAACATGGTTCATGGTTCTCAATCATGTAAGCTAGGGGTACACATAGTTGTCTAGTTGTTCGGGTTTTGGAGGGTGTGCGAATCTGAGAAGCACCAGTTTGAACGAAAATCTTTGAGTGTTTCAGATTTTTATTGCACGATTGTTTGGAGTACTTTTGAGTGGGGGAAAATTTTATTTGGGATCATTCACCCCCCGTCTGATCGCCATTTCGATCTTTCACTCATCAAAAACTCCACTCAAAAACCCAATGAAAAAAGAGATGGAGAAAAGAGTGCATTGCACTCGCACATTATGTTACACTAGTTGCCTTATTAAAAACCTTTATGTGAGAAAACTTTAGGAAAACTCACTAAAGGGAAAAAGAGTACAACTTATAATTTTCTGGATTTATATTAGAATCTTCAGGATCATGATAAGTGTCATAGTTCAAGGATTTATTTCCTCCTGAACTTTATATATCTCTAAGTTGTCTCATTCCAATGACATCAACACATCTTTGGAATGTAGATTTTGGCAAAGACTTAGTGAATAAATCTGCAGGATCTTTACCTGACTTAGTCTGCAAAATATTTACCTCACAAATCTTCTAGAGTTCGTGAGGATAGAAAAGTTTAGGAGCAATATGCTTCGTGATATTGCTCCCATTTTCATTTGTGCAACACAACTAGCATTATCTTCATGATAATTGTGGGGGTATCAACGGTGTTAAGACCATATGATTTTTGGATATGGTAAATCACACGTCTTTGCCAAACATATTCACGTGAGGCTTCATATAAAGCTATAATCTCTGAGTAGTTGGTAGAAGTAGCTACCAAGTCCTGCTTAAAAGACCGTCAAGAAACAGCTGTACCATTACAGAGAAATACAAAACCAGTCTAAGATTTTGTACTGTGGGGATCAGACAAATAGCCAGCATCCGTATATCCCACCATGGTTAAGTTTTGGTCCTTCCGGTAAAATAATCCAAGATCTTGAGTACCTTGGAGGTATCTAAGTAAAGTCTTGACACAAGCCTAATGTCTTCTGGTTAGAGCTGCACTGTGTCTTGCTAGCAAATTTATTGCGAATGCAATATCAACCCTTATGCAATTCGCAAGATACATAAGTATGGGATTTTAGGTCCTAAGACTTTCTCATTTTTCATGCTTGGTCTGAAAAAGGGTCTTTACCCACTTCAAAGGATCTTACTACCATGGAGGTTTTCAAAAGATAAGATTTATTCAAATTAAATCTTTCCAATACCTTCTTGGTATAGATAGACTGGTGTACAAAAATTCCTTTTAGGAAATGCTCTAGCTGCAGGCCAAAGCAAAATTTGATTTTACCCAAATCTTTCATCTCAAACTCTGTCGTAAGGTAAGAACTTGCTTCCTTTTAACTCCTCTGTGGTTCCGATGATATTCAGATCATCAACATAAAATTGAGATGATACAAAATTCATTCTGAGATTTCTTTATGAACACACAGGGACAATCATCATTATTTGAGTATCCCTTCTTCAGGAGGAACTCACTAAGTCGGTTGTACCACATTCTCCCCTACTATTTTAATCCGTATAGCAATCTCTTCAGTTTGACGCTATACATATTGCGATTATTACGATTTGGAATTTTGACTCCTTCAGGGACTCTCATATAAATATATGTATCCAGTGACCCATGTAATGATGTGGTCACTACATCTATCAACTGCATTGATAGGTTTAAGCTTGCTGCCATTAATATTAAATTTCGAAACGTTATTCCACTCATTACAGGAGAATAGGTTTTATCGTAATCGATGCGGGATCTCTGAGTGAACCCTTGTGCTACAAGCCTCGCTTTATATCTCACCACCTAGTTATTTTCATTTCTCTTTAGGATGAAAAACCCATTTTGATCCTACAGGTAACACTTTAGGATGTGTTCGGTCAACGAGACCAAGAACTTTCCTCTTATTAAGTAAGCACTACCTCAGTTGCTTCTTTTCATTTGACTCAATCTGAGCACTTCTGGCACTCTGCTATGGACTTTTGTTCTGGATCTAACTTTTAGTAATTTTAGAGGCGAAATATATGTAGACAAATGTAGTCTTTCTTTTATACAATTCTCCTGTATCACTTCAGGGATATCTCTTCATTAATTTCTTCTAGCTCCTCGTGATTCCCACAACGATGGAGTCTAGGTGTTCTGACTTCCCAGCGTTGGATTGTGCGCGCAAATATACGCTGAGGTTATTATCTTCAGGATGGATCACTTCAGGGATATTACCATCTCCAGGATGGCTCACTTTTGGGATTTTCTCAACATCAAGTTGAGCTTCTTTAACTGTCTCAAGTAGTATTCTCACTTGTTCGGTTCTCTACTTCTACGGATGTCTCCGCGAAATTGAGTCACATGCACCTAGAGGCATCCCCCTCTTTTTATCACGAGGGACAAGAGTGGGTTCAATATCCTTCTAGAGTATTTCCACTCTTTCAGGTGCATATACTGCAGGTATATGAGATCTTTTCACTACCTTATGATCAGCGGAGGCATTTGGCAGATTATTAGCCTATTTATTGTAGATTTATTATCTTTCGAACTTTAAGTTTGGTCTCTTTAGTGCGTGGGTCCAAGGACTCAGTATTCTTTAATGTGGTACTTATCTCCCCCTAATGCCGAAAAATATCCTTAGTACAATCAGCGTACCAAGCTGTGTACAGATCCCCTGTCATAGGCTCTAGTTGTTTAATAATTAACAGAGACTTGTAACCTACATAGATACTCAACTTCCGGTGAGGTCCTATAGCGGTACACTATGATGGCGAGATTGGCATGTATACAGCATAGCCAAATTTTCGCAGATGGGAAATACTTTATTCTTTTTCACACACTATCTGCAATGGGGAATTTCATGGTATGTAGTTGGTCTGAGTTGAATTAATACCGCAACACATTGCATGGCCCCAACAGCTGATGGGAATCCTACTATTCTGCAAGAGTGACTAAGCAATAAGTTTTATTTCTTTAAGTTAATGACTCTGCAATGCCATTTTGAGTGTAGATATGAGGTACAAAATTCTCTACATTAATTCTCAGAGCCATACAATAATCATTAAATGCTTTGAAGTAAACTCGCTAGCATTGTCCATTCGAATAGACTTGATCATTTCTTCTGGAAAGTAGGCTCTTAACTTAATAATTTGGGCAATTAATTTTGGTAAAGCATGGTTTCTAGTAGATAAGAGACATACATAGGACCATCTAGTAGAAGCATCTATCAGTACCATAAAATTTCTTAAAAGGTCCAACAGGGGCTGGTTATGTCCACATATATCATCTCAAATTTTCTTCAGAAAATTCAGTAATTCTTCCCTAACCTTTAGGTAAGAAGATCTAACTATGAGCTTTCCTATAGTACAAACAGGGCACAAGAAATCTTCAGGCCTAGGAAAGTCTTTATGCTATGGCTAGCATAATTATTAATTATTCTTCTCATTCATATTCAACTCAGGATAACCCATTCGATCTGCCAGATTTTAAATATTTATGGGTTTTCATCGCAACACAAACTTCCGGTTTTATATGTGCATAGTATAATCCGGAGGAGAAGGAAGGAAGTTTTTCAACTATACGTTTATTACACCCATTAAACTTAGTCATGAGTAGGTATTCTGTACTATTCTCATTCTCTGTCTCCATGTGGAAACGATTCAGACCAATATCTTTAAAACTTAAGAGAGTACGATTGAATTAAGGGTATAATATGGCATTCTTCCGATGCCAATTATGAGAGCATCGCTTCCGGCGATAGTTATAATATTTCCAATTCACTTAGTGTGATATAACTATTTTCTAGACAGATTTCTTCCTCTGTCACCGGATTATACTTTGTTCTATATTAGAAGTATGATTTAACAATCAGACAATTGTTACATCAGGAACAAATTGTAGAATATAGAACAAAGATAGCACAATTAATCAAATATATGGGAAATAGGTATTTATTTAATTTTTAAATGATAATCGCTCAACAGGAGCGTAGACCACATGTTCATTCAAGAACTAGAGTTAAACTGATAAGGAGAGTCATAAGGAATACGTGACATTGGCTAGCAAAGTGAAGGAATATTTAGGAAACTAGTCTAGATCTCCATGTGAGTCGTTGGTGTCCTCCTGGGACTCCTTGAACTTAATAATTTTAAGAAACATATCATCACACTTCCCAGCACCCGTATCAACAATAGGTTGAACGTTGAAGTCTGATTCAACATTGTTTACCCGGGTTTTATTAATTTTTCAGTGGATCTCATGTAAAGGTCTACCACATACTTCGGGATGCGATAGTTGCACGACCAATGACCAGTGCATCCTTACATAAAGTAGAATTATGCAAGGGTTTGCAGTCTTGTTAGTTGAGTCTTGCTTCTAGAAGCCCCGTAGCCCTTTACCTTTACTTTTTCACTATGGATTGTCTCTTCTCCTATCTGATATGTCATTCTTCCATTTATCCCTTTTATTCCTTCGGCCTTTTCTGTGACCATGGCTATTATTAGCTTGCTGAGCATTTGCATGTGCTTCGAGCATTGCATGCGTCCCATTAGGGACGGAGTGATGATTCTTCGTCATGGGTTCATCATACTTTTCTGCTTCTAGCAAAATGCATATAAACTCGAAGTACTTCTGGTACTTGGCACGATGATCTATTACAACGGTATCCTCATATTGGGGTGGAACATGCATAATATCTTGTCGATCATTTTAGCATCAGTAACTTTCTGGTTATAGAATGTTAATTCAGTGACAAGCTTGTGCATGGCAAAGTTATATGCTACCATATCATTTAAAATCCTGAAAGCGCGGGACGATCCATTTGCGCTGTGCTTCTGGCAACAGGACGGATCTTTGCTGGTTATATATTTTTCTTTCAGGGAATTCAAAAGTACCAGCTGGTCCTCTTTCATCAAATATTCGGTCTTCAGGTCCGCATGAAGATAGTGTCCCAGGAATTGCAGAGCCACACACGTGGGCAGCTTTGGGAAGAGTAGGGATACCAGCTTCAGGCAGGGAAAACAGCTGCTCTAAAAGATCAAGCTGTCAGGTTAATATCGGTATCCATTGCCCAGGTGAGATAATTGCTGCCATCCAGGGCAAGCACGAAAAATTCCCTCTTTACGATGCCCGACATATTCTATTTCTATTTATGCAAAATGACTTTTACTACCGGTAAAATCAATATATAGTATGCTCACTCTTTAATCAATAAAACTTGGTCTATATCTATTCAGTAGATAATTATCTCAAATTTCCCAGTATTTTCATAACGTTTTTCATAATTTTCTGCTAATCATTAAGTAATTTTCTACTAATCATTAAGTCCATATACCTAGAAATTCGATTTCTATGATTTATCATCAATTTTCAAAATTTATTAAACATTTCTGAATTTCTGGAAAAACGAGGGGCAAAAGTGTAAAATCCCCTTATATATATTTTTTTCGGAAATTAGAATGGGTTGGCGCAACAGGCCTATTACAGCTTGGGCCGTATGGCCCAACTGGCCAGCTAGGCCCGTCCGGCCGAAAAGGACCCGAAAAGCCGTATTGCTACGGGCGGCTAGGGTTATTGCTACGGGCGGCTAGGGTTTCCCAACCCTAGCCGCCGCTTGCACATCTCCAGCGTAGTTCCTTCCTGCTAGTGTTGTAGCGGGCGCCGCCAACGTGCCGGTGAGAGCTACAAAGCTGACGTCGCTCTTCGGACGCCGCCGCTGCGCAGAATACGAAACGTCACCGCGGGCGTAGAATCCGAAGGGTCGCCAGCGCGCAGCCGCTGGCACGCGCTGGACGCCAAGCGCCGCTGTTGGCTGGCGCGGAGACGGAGGAGGCGCCGGGCGCAGAGCGCATGGACGCGGTGGCGCCACCGATGGCGCTTCGGGCGCAAGACTTCGCAGCCGGGTGTGCTAGGCACGAACGCGGTGGCGCCGCCGATGGCGCATCGGGCGCAAGACGTCGCCGCCGAGCGCGCATGCTGGTGACCTCAGGTGCTGCATCGCGTCACACTGACGCGGCCGCCGTCTTCGGGGCTTGCCGGCGCGGGGCTACCGCCATTGGCACCGGTGGGGAAGCCGCCTCTCCATCCGACGAGGGCGCCGCCGCTGCCTTCTCGCGTCGTTCGGCAGCCGCCGCCTTCTGGGAGCGCAGGCGCCCCCGGTGCGCGGGCTCGGTTGCCGCCGGTTCGGAAACCGGGACGGCGTCGGGCGAGGCCGCTGTTGCGCGTGACGGGAGCCGCCGCCGCCTCTGGGGCGGAATTCGAGGCGAAGCCGAGTGCTGCGCTTCGGGCGCGGGGATGCAAGATGCCGGCCGGGCACTGCAGGCATTACTAGTTCACGAGTATTGCCGGTGCCATGCTCCATCGCCACTGCAAAGGCAAGAGCCGCCGGCGTCTCTGAGCGCAGTAGCAGAGTCACGGCCGCCATCGGCCGACGAGCAGGAGTGCGGGAGCTCTGCCTCGTATTTATTTTTTTATAGATGATTAACCAGAAGCTCAAAAACCGAAGGTTATTGAAATTGGTGATAAGCAATCGATCTGTAATCATGGTACGATGATCTGCAGGATCAAAACTTGCAAAGATGTCATAGTTCGAACTTACGAGGGTTTGCAGTAGGTTTAATCACGTATAGCAGGACGATTTCGATGTAGTATCGATTGTCGCAGGCGGACGATCTCAATTAGCCTCGACAGAGCTTCGTGCTGATAACGTATTGTAAAACGTAGTCGTTCACTCACGTGAATCAACAGCACAACGGTGCAATCACAAGAGTAAGAACAAGGAGCACACACAATATATAGGAATAGATCTCTTGCTTTATTAAAATTGAATTTCTTGTACAAAGGGTGTTCAATATATAGTAGAATATAGCAAGAGAGATTCAAATTCACTCATATATAGAGATAGAGTTCAACCGAATATGGACTCTAATTAATTTATATCATAACATTCACATCCAAGGCAACCGGGGTGTATGCACACTGGCCACGGTCAAAAAGCCCTCAGCTAAGTGTATTTGTATAGATAATATCCAAAACGGGTACATTTTGGAGAATATTAGCCCACAATGCCATAATAAGGCAAGAACGCTACACACTAGCACGCTGCCTGCCAAAAAGCTCAAAGGCAACAGACGGTCCACATAGTGTGGCATACGGGACATTTGATGATTTGTTCCGTTTTAATTTGTGCAATTGTTAATTTGCCCTATACGTCTCACTGACATGTGGTTTCATGATCTGCATGGCAGTGAGATATTACAGGGCAAATAATCAGTGATACAAGTAAATGAGGATAAATCCGTTATGAAATTAACTCATGTAAATCATGTGATCAATTGCCAAAATGTGTCTATTGCCAAAAGATGTCTATTTGAAGAGATGTCTTTTCCCAAGAGACACCACAATCTTGTATATATATATAGGTGATCAAACACTAATGAGAATAGATCATTAGCAATCTCTCTCAATTCTTTGTCTCTTAATTCTCTACTTTTAATACGTTATCAGCACGACTGCTCTTCAAGAACAGAACGCACGCACAAGCGATACATCAACGATGCCTCATGAAGTTAATCTGCTGGAGGAGGAATTATGCCTTGTGGATAGTTGCACCACAAACTCTATACTTAGAGAGATCAAATATTTCCAAACTCTTAAGAAAAGAGAAGGAAATGTTTTGACCATCGCCGGATGCGATGCGTTGATAGTTAGTTCTGATCGAGCCACTATCTCTCTTTCAATGGGTACGAAAATTATAATCGAGAATGCTTTATTGTATCCTGATTCAACTCGCGCACCCTACTAAGTTATAGAGACATCCGTAAGAATGGGATTCATGTTGAAACCCATATAGAGAATAAAGAGGAATTTCTTCTCTTTACTAAGTTTACTGGATTCGGCAAACACATATGTGAGAAAATTCCATCTGGATTGTACTCCACAAACATTTAATAAAATTATTAATTGTTGTGTGACACAAACATTTGTGAAGGCAACTTTTGCGTATTGTTCACTAGAGGCAAGTCGAGGAGCACAGAGGCAAGACGTGTGTAGAAGGCAGCAGGGCATTTAGAGAACTAGACAAAAAAATTCAACATATAAATTGCTTGCAGACCAACAAATGATGGGGCTTAACGGAGGCCTGATCTTTCGATGAGATAGATAGCTATTGATTAGTGAAGATGACCCTCACGATCCAGATTACGTCCGAAACAAGACCGACGCCAAGCAATCGCTGAACCAAACTCCGAGTTGTTATCAACCGTGCTAAAACCCGGTTGACCTGATCAAGAAGATCAATTCCTGCAAGCAATCGAAGAACAAACAAGAACAAAGCAAAAGCAATCTAAAATTGCAAATATAATTGAAGTATTGATATAGGGTTCCGAAGCACGGTATTGCTGTTGATCTCGCCGGACAAGAGAATACCAAATAGTTTTACCAAGAAAAACTACAACTAAACAAAACCCAAGTGTCTATGGCGGCGGCTACTGAGTATATGAGAGGGAGGGACGTGAGAGGGTCATCCTAGGGTTGTGTGCAGCCAGGGGGGCGCACACAACTTGGGTTTGGGCCCCCTCATGCTTACAAGGCCCAAAACAATGATATAGCATATTGTTTCGATGATTCCGGATGATTCACGATGAATCTAGGGCTAGGACCGGATCCATTTGAAAGGTCTTGTTATAAGCTTTCAATCAAGTACAAAAACTCTTCAATTGGACTCCGAATGCAAAAGTTATGCTCATTTTACTTCAGACTGGTATCTGGAGGCCGAATTGGATTCCAGAACGTGTTGGATTTGATATCTCTATTTTCTTGGTCTATGGATGATATGTTGGAGTTGGTCCAATGAGGTGTGGACGTATCCATAGTAGTGATGTCCTCATCATCCTCCCCTTCTTGAATTTGAGTCGTCCTCGGCTTAAGCTCTCGTTTTATCTTGTCCTCAAAACAAAGCGTCTTCATATGGTCCTGCATTTAATTAAATAAAATAGTAGCTCCGCCTCTTTATATATTTTTAGGACAAGAATGAAATTTAGAGGATTCACGTGGTAATTATCCATATCCATATAGCTCAACACTTCTTTCCAGCATATAATGGCATGAGGAAAGCTAGCACTCTTGGATACTTCCTCCCCTCCTTGAAAGAAAACTATTCTCGGTTTTGGACAAGCTGGAGAAGAAACAAGCATAAAAAAGAACAACGTGTACGCAGCATATATGTATATATCCCATATTTTATTGTTCTTTTGGATTCGTGTAATACTATTTGCATAACAACAAATGAGGAAATCAGATTTAAGCAAAGTACCTTTCCTCACAATTTTGCAACTCAATTTGTGGTTATAAGTGAAGCATATAACATAAATATTAACAAGATTCAGTTTGCAACTTAATTTATAAATATAAGTAAAGCACATATCTATCCCTGACCTTAGATAAAAAATACTCATGTTTTGTAAGCCTTGTTCAATAACATCGATGGGCAAAACTACAAGTTTTGGTAACAAGCATAACTCATTCATATGACTAGATTGTAAACAAGCAATATCAAACAATTCCAACAACGGTGACGCAATTTTACTGGGCTTCCACTCATCAACTATGACATGCTTATTTGTAATACATGTCAATGTACTAAAATTCGAACAATGAGGTAGCAAGCTATGGGTATCACACATATCAGGAAAATTTGATGGTGCCTTACATGAAACAAGCTGTTGCATACAACTAGGATTGCCCAAAATAGCAAGCTTCAATTTAGCAAGTCTATCACAAGTAATGCATATTCTGTAAACAAGAAACTTACCATCTATGCTATAATCTCCAAATAAATTGAATTTAAAACAGTAGGCATAGGTGCTAGATAAAGACTTAAGAGATGAAATTTCAGAAATCTTATCCATAGTACAATTCAAGCTAACAAGCTCATTCAACATGATATAGCACAAAACAGTAGCAGGGGATATTCTAGCTATCACTTCCTTATGCGTAATCAGCACCACATGATCAAAATTATAAGCATGCAATTCATTACATGGTTCTACAATAGTGGCACAAGATGGTAACTTACTAGAATTAAGTACAGTAGGAACATACCCACAAATTTGCTCCCTTTCTTGCTGTAAAATCAGATCTGTACCATAGTCATTAGCATCCTCCTCAAAAGTAGTAGGTACCTCAAAAATTTCACTTGACAACACAGGTATTTCAGCTTTTAGCTCCGCATCTTCAGAAGTAACCTGCATATCAAATGGAATAACAACAACAGAAGCAACAGAAGTAGATTGGATTGCATTAATAGAATCATCCTCACATGTACTATCCTCTACTTCACTCAAATTTTTTGGTATTTCTTTCGCATGCTCGGGGTGTATGCTCTCATTAGGGTTTGGTGTAGTGTATGCAACATGAGTAGCATTTAACTCTGTAGAAACCTGAACTATGGTTGATTGTCTTCTCTTTATTTTTCTTTCAGCTTTACGTGAAAGATTAAGCAAGCATGACATAGAATTGAATTCTTTACAAGATATCATGATCTGAATATCAAAATCTAGCCCACAATAAAAGTTGTTCATCTGAGTCTTTTCGATCTCTTCTAACCGACAACGCAAATATCTACGCTGAAATTCTTGATAGTACTCATCCACAGTTTTAATACCTTGTTTTAAATATTGCAATTCCTTCCGTAATTGGTGAGCAACATATGGAGGAACAAATCTAGCTCTCATAATTTTCTTCAATTTAATCCATGTGCTAGGGATGTCTTGATTTTTACGCATATAATCATTGCACCAAAGAGTAGCATGATCAGTAAATCCACTAGTAACAACCCTAACCTTATCATGCTCAGGAACTCCATATTTATCAAATGATTGTACTACAGCTAATTCCCAAGTAAGATAACCTTCATGATCATATTTACCATTAAAATTAGGTACAGTGAACTTACTTTTGGTACGCGTGCTATGCTGTCGTACCTCCGGTGATGGTGAAGCTTTGCTCGTACGTTCTTCGTATCTCGGAGTGTGAACTACCTCTTCTCCTAGGATGTTGTTGGCCCAAGCACTACGACGTTGAGAACTTGCCATTGTTACAAGAAACAAATCACAGGTATATGTTCCTATCAACTACTAGATGCTGGTGATTCAAAGTCTCTCACTTTCAAATTTTTACCAAGTTCTTACAAGTTCTTACCATGCGAACAGGTGGTGACCGGTGGCTGGTTCGTGATAACCACACTCAAGCTTGGCAAAGCGATTGCAAGGAGAACGATACCTATTTGGCTAGTAGAAGGTGGAGCTTGGACATGCAATATTTATTTCCAATGCAATCTGATAATTCTAGTTATTGTAATGATAAGTAATGATCCAAACTAGAATTCACAAGTCCTAGTTGCCGATCTCAAAGATATAAGCGAATTTGAAGATAACACACACGCAAAGATGATGGAACTTAATGCAACCAATGGAATAAGCTAAATAAGAATAATTTCAGCACCAAAGCTCGTGTTGCATAAGTTATGGAGAGACGCTAGCTAACTATTTAAAAAAAGGTAAAAGGGCACAAGATTGCTCACTAATTAATTCAATTGCACAATCTGAAAATAATAAACACAAATTAGGGTTTTGCTCGATATAGTGATGTCGGTCACTATTCTGTTTTCTTTTCTTCTTTTTTTTTACTCTTTCTTTCTCTTTTCTTTCTTTGAGTGACTTTTGGCCAACACTAGTATGAAGAAAGTTTTGAAATCCCTAACTTGATGTCGCAAGAAAGTAAGATATGATAAATCAAGATTATGCAATGTATCAAGTAGAGCAGCCCTAAATAATATCAAATAGCTACTCTCAACTGGGATCAAAGTATTCGCAAAGGATGAATTGGTTCCCAAAGGTATGTGTACAGATATTTTTGGGGTTTTATGGATTGTGGATGCTACTGGATTCAATCAACTCAAAGGAATAAATCTAGAACACGAATTAAAGCAAGATACCCAACTTCAATGTTTCTAGGGTAGCAGAATTGTCGCCTAGATTAAAGCTTCAAAACAACCGAATTTGGATGGTTCACTATGGAAAGAATTGAAGCTTATGTCCTCAGCTTTCAAAAGAATATAAGATATGCAATTTGGAGCTCGGGTGTGAAAATTATAGCTCAAAAACCGAACACCACAGAATAGCCCCAATTTCAGTCTGCAAGACTGATTCCGAATCCGACTTAAATTTGGTTTAAAAGAGTCTGAATCACAAAGGACACCCAAAAATATTTTTGTAGAGGACTCTTCAAGGATTTAGGAAAGTACAAAAACATCTCAATCGGAGTTCGGACATGAGAATTGTGATCAAAATACCGAACCGATCTGGATTAGAAGTACAACTTGCTTCACCAATTTGACATCCAGATTAATCTAACTTATGTATGGAATTAGAATCCGTGCCCAACTAGGTTTTGGAGAGCTTATCCCCAGGTTTCAGTAAAGTACAAGAACACAAGAATCCGAGCTCGTATGAGAAAGTTATGAACAAAACAATGGACAAGACAGATTGAAATAAAAGCTACGCGAAGGAAAAACGATCATCAACTAAAATAAGGACTCTAATGGATCAAAACCAAACAAAACTCACTAAAATACCAGATTGAATCTAAAGGTTGAATTTTTGTGGAATAATTTTCAATTTGGGACAGAGAACAAAAACTAATCTAAGGTACTGAAATTTCTCACCAATCAACGAAACCTCTGATACCACCTGATGAGGCTTAACGGAGGCCCGATCTTTTGGTGAGATGGATAGCTATCAATTAGTGGAGATGACCCTCACGATCCAGGTTATGACCGAAACACGACCGACGCCAAGCAATCGCTGAACCAAACTCCAAGTTGTTATCAACCATGCCAAAACCTGGTTGACCTGATCACGAAGATCAATTCCTGCAAGCAATCGAAGAACAAGAAAGAACAAAGCAAAAGCAATCTAAAATTGCAAATATAATTGAAGTATTGATGTGGGGTTCCGAAGCACGGTATTGCTGTTGATCTCGCCGAACAAGAGAATACCAAATAGTTTCACCAAGGAAAACTACAACTAAACAAAACCCAAGTTTCTATGGCGGTGGCTACTGAGTATATGAGAGTGAGGGACGTGAGAGGGTCGTCCTAGGGTTGTGTGCAACCAAGGGGGCGCACACAACTTGGGCTTGGGCCCCCTCACGCTTACAAGGCCCAAAACAGTGATATAGCATATTGTTTCGATGATTTCGGATGATTCATGATGAATCTAGGGCTGGGACTAGATCCATTTGAAATGTCTTGTTGTAAGCTTTCAATCAAGTATAAGAAATCTCCAATTGGACTCCGAATGCAAAAGTTGTGCTCATTTTACTTCAGACTGGTATCTGGAGGCCGAATTGGATTCCAGAACGTGTTGGATTTGATATCTCTATTTTCTTGGTCTATGGATGATGTGTTGGAGTTGGTCCAATGAGGTATGGACGTATCCATAGTAGTGATGTCCTCATCAACAAATAAACTTCATCTCTTAAACCTGAAAATAAACATGACATTATTGACATAGTTTAGCACTTCAAGTAGCCATCAAAGATCTGCCAAGAGGGGCAAGAAAGCACATAGTTTAACAATCAACGAAAACCATAAACCATTTAGCAGAATTTTTGAGGGAAAATGGATGAAAAACTCACCTATTCCAGGATGGCGGCGCACCAATCTGCTACTGCAGGAGGAAGGATGACAGGGAGGATATGGAGAACGGGAGTACTAAAGGAGGGAGTCCCTGTAGCTGCCGCCTACGGGCCTGGCAGTGGCTGGGCCACCGGTGAATGGGAGGACCGGAGGAATGAGGAGATGAGGAGGGAGCATACGTGCAGTGAATTTGGGGAATGGGAGAAGGGAATAGACGGGTGCGGTGGCAGCATGGTCGGTGAGGTCGCTAGTGAGCAGCTAGCACTGAGGAGGAGGTGGATACAGGTGATAGGAAAGAGGAACAGAGGGGAGAGCGAGAGATGTGGGAGGGGATACGAGTGGCTACTGGATCTGTACGTTTGGTGGATGAGTGGATGTGATTGCCTATTTGCTTCTCGGGTAGAGTTTAGCCTCTAAGCATGTCTGCAGATAATAAAGGAGTAACATATTCACTTCTATTAGAATTTTTTCCAATGGGTACGCGAGTAATCGAGCAAAATTGCCATTCCTAATTAAGCTTATTGACACTATCTCTCTTTCTCCAGCACCAGTCTCACCCAAGAAGCTAAGCCTTCTTGTTTTGCTAGCTTCTACGTGATTACTATGCTCTGAAGACTATTAGTTTGTTTTGGTTCTAATTATTTGATGATATCAGTTTCAACAGTTCATTCTTCACTGTTTTGCTCCCGGGAATTGCTACATGTCTGACGTCCGGAGGAACGGCTTTGCATTAGACACTTCACTCCACTACATCCTCATTCTAATTTAAAAATGACCACACGATTCTATCTCTTCCTCCCTGCTACTTTTCCTCTGTTCTCTCCCCCAAGCTCTTCACTCCAAATCCCATTTCTTCTCTAATACACCAATCAAATACCAAAATCAACTTTTGTATCTATAATTTCTAGATTTCCCATCCTTCAATCTACTCAAACATCGAATCAATTTAGACACGCATGACCATCTGAGGAGTTTTGGATTGGGAAAGAGGAGAGGAAATGGAGTGGCTAGGGACCTGTGCATCTTCCCCCATGTTTTGCCGTATAGCAAGACTCTTCAAAGACTGACTCGACGATAGGGAGCAGTGCATGGGCTGCTGCCACCGCGAGAGTAGCCGTGGCCACTAGCTAGCCTGCTCATGCTCCTCTTTCTCTTCCTTCTTCAGCAGCCACAAGGAGTTGAGCTTGATGTGGTTGGTGGTTTGAAGGACATCAAGTCAACCTTTCCCCTGCCCAATCAACAAGTGCTGCTAAGGTTAGCCGAGATCCACTGCTGCCAGTCATGGTCTATCGGTCCGTGCCCCGATGCTACTAAAGGCTCTTCCTAGCAACATCGCTCGCATCCGAGGATGAGCGATGTGCCCAACGACGAGTCAATGGCGGCGACGAGGTGGTGGTGTGGCTACATCTTGTAACATCCCAACAAATTCAAAAATAAGAAAATAAAAATTTTTAATTGGAATTATGGTTTTAACCTGAAATCATCTTTTCTGAATTTTTCTTGGATTTTGGTCTATAAGAAAACTCTTTTATATTGATTGGATTTCTCTTTTCCAAAAATGTAAAAGCCAAAATCACATAAAAGAAAATCTGGAAAAACTATATTTAAATATAAAGAAACCTCCAGAATATCCTTGCAAAATCCTAAAGATGTACGAACAAATTTAAAGCCTCAATGAAATAAAAAAATAGTGTATGTAGCTATGAACAGTAACTTTGTCAGATTTAATTAAATTTTTATGTAACTTATCTCCTCCTGAAAATTTTATGAAATCACATAAAGTATGATATTACCATACATAAAAATTTTCATAAATAAATAACTTAATTTTATGCATTTAGAAAATCAAACAAAAAACTCAAATAACAGCATAAACAATGTCAGAATTTTATAAAAATAAATATATTTGACCATGCTCTGAAAATTTTATGGTAAACTCCTTACACCCATATTATCACACATAAAATTTTCATATAAAACAAACCTCATTTGAAACTCCAAAATAATAAAACTTAGAAAACAAGAAACTAAAATAGTGGCATTGTCAGAATTTTAATAAAATACTCGAGTGATATATTCAACTGAAATTTTTAGGGTAAGATAAGGCCTTCCTTGTGAACCCACAAAAAAAGTTTCAAAAATCTTAGGACATGAATGATAGCTCAATTCAATCATGAACACTAATCTATCATGAGTAGAAATTTCCAGTGAACTCTTGTTTCCATTGACCTACGGTACCCCGGCCACTTTAGCCCCACAAGGCAGTGCCTAGCCCCCTCTTACCCTGCCTCTTCCTCACTTGGACGCCTCCTTGCCCGTATGCTGCCGCGGCAAACCCAAGCTAACCAAATCAATGTCGTGGCAAGGAAAACTACAGCGCCAACTTGCCACCCATCCCTAGCGCCGCACTGCCACGACAAGACAATCAGCCATACCTTGCTCCATGTCCTGGCTCTGAGAACTTAGTGCTGCCACCATTGCCGTCCCTAGCTCATCCCTTCTTCCCAGTGTTGTTTCTCTGTTGCCAGTCAAAACATCTTCATCAAAGCCACATCGACCAAGCCAGTCACCAGATATGACGCAACACGACTATGCCTTGTATTCACCATGCCCTACGCTAGCCTTTACCATGGGAGCTGCGCCGCCTCTCTATGCCACTGCCTCCCTATACAATCAGTCAAGGCGCGAATGACCCGATTGGTCTCAAGCCTTGCCAATTGAGCTGATGTATATGATGACGCAAGCTCTCCATACCCTGCCATATCTGAGTCCATGCCCTACCATACTTGAGATGCCCATGCCCTGCGTCGGCCATGGCAGTAGAAGACCAGTGCTATCTTCACCTCTATTACTCGAGCCAAAAATTTGTAACCCAGTTCAAACACTATCGCCAACACCTTAATCGGCTATAAAATCCACTGAAAGCCTTCATAGCACCACATCACTCCCTTTCGAGCCTCCTCCACCCTTTCCCTGTCCAAACTCTGGCTGAATCGTCGAGAAAGGGGCAAAAGCCCGATCCAAGCCCTTAGTGAACCATTTCTCAAATAAACAAAAATAAAGCACCTCCTTGATCCCTAGAACTTGACACCATCTTCAATTCTAGCTTCCTCAGCCCGTAGCGCCACCACCACGCCACCTTTCTTCCTCCTGGCCGGCCACCGGTGTCAAGCCGCCCTAAGCCATCTCCATCACAACCAACAGGTAAAATGGAACTCTCTCAGTTCACTGAAGCTTAATTCGTGCTTACTCGAGCTCAGGTCGCTTCCCCCATTCGTTCCTAGCCACGGCCACTGCCGTGCCCTGCTCCTCGTTGTCGCGAGCCTAGCTCTGGCCATCCCCAAGCCCAACTAAGCCTGTGCCTAGAAGCGCCTTGGTCCACTTGTGCTGACACGGTCATCGACCACCGAACTCCGGCACTACCTCACCACCGGTGACCCCATGGCCAAGCTCCCCTGCCTCGGGTTGCTACTGTGTGGGATCGCATGGTCAGCCTCCAGCCCCTCCCACATACTCACTGCCACGCGGGCCTGCTTGTCAGTGCTTGGTTTATTTCAAAAACTAGCCGGAAATGGAAAAAACGCTTTCAATACTAGAAAGCACATTTTCCATTTTTGGCAATTTTCTAAACCCTAGAAGTTCTAATAGCTATATCTTTCGCAATATAGTTCACAATCCAGTGAAATAAAATTTTAAATTCATATAAAATCATGGAGTTGTAGAATATACAAAAATATTTAATTTAGGATCCCTGTAAAAATTTTTGAAATTAAAATTCAAATAAACCTAATAAGATCACTATTAGGAGTACGTAAACCCTAGCTCTTTAATTAATGAAACAAATTTTAATATATTGCTGATATCATGAGCATCCTAAATATGCAAAAATATTTAAATTTAGACTTAGTTTGTATCCAATGTTTAAATAAATTAATGAAAAATTCAAATAGTTGTAATTAATGCACATAAGCTCAAAATATAGCAAAACCAATTTCTAAACCTTGTTAAAACCATAATATTCCTACTTATGCAAAAATATTACATATTTAATTTGGTATAAGCCAAATGTATAAAAAGACTTTAATTAATATACATATATAACCAGTATCTATAGTCAATTCATACATATAAAGGTTAATGCATGCGGAATTAGTTTCAAAACACTCCTAGGCCCAGACCACCTAATGCTAAAAAAATGATTCTATTTAAATATGCTTTGCATCTGAATCCTATTAGAAGCTTAACCCTGTATAATATAAACCATAAATCCATAACACAAACAAATGGACTCAAATAAGAAGAAATCAATATTTAAATTCTTTTTATCTCTAGAACCTTCTATTTTAAGTTTAATTTTAAATTTGGTATTATTTGACTTCTTTTTGCATCTTATTATTATTACTACACGTAATCACGTGTAGACACCGACGTATTCGAAGCTACGACTGTCTACCTCGACCCCGAGTCGATTCATGAACCAACAAAGCAAAGCAAGCACCCCTTTTGAACATATTGATCCCAGTGTTTTAATTTTATTTTGTTTTGTCAAATCTATTTATGCATGCGCATATTTTATGTAAATTCGCTATATTGTGGTACTGGTAGCTATAACCCTATCTCATGGGACTTCCTTAATAAATATTGACTTGTGAACCTTGATAACCCTAGGATAAGGTCAGACAATACATAATATCGACCTAGGTATATGCGATTATATAATGATCATGCTTAGCCGTGCTTTAGTAATGGAAACTGAAACAATCAGATTATACTGGGAATTTAAAAAGGTTGGATATGACATTAAAGGTTGCTTGTATTTTGGTAAAAATAAAAAGAAAACTATGGTTTTGATGCAAACGATTATTGACAATAGCCGGATGTGCATGTGACTTGCACGTAGATAAGTGGAGATTATCACCTTGGTCGGATTAAGGACCAAACTATGGATTGTTTACAGGCTAAGGACACATACAACCACAAGTACTGGTATGTGACATAATTAACCTATTAGGTTACTTAGATTTAGTGTTGCACATTGGTAGGTTGGAGATGTGCAGGCTTTTTGCGATGGATTGCTTGTAAGGGCGTTCACACAGAGATGTGGGTGAAATGCGTACAAATATAATGGTATATGCTATACTATGGGAGAGAAGGGGGACAATGAGGTGTATAACCATTTGTCGTACAGTAATTATACAAATATCTTCCACCGCTATAGAACATGGGGAAGTGGGGACTCAATAGGAATAGCCTGTTAAGAGTACAATGCCTGTACAAATATCTTCTGTTGTCATAAGTATGGGTTTGTTGTCACCAGGCTGGTGCAAAGTTGAGCCTAGGTAATGTAACGGTTATGTCATGAACTCTCTGCGGCACACCAAAGGAAGTGTGTTAAATAGCTTACAAAAAGAGTCGGTCATAACTTGTGGGTAAAGATGTACACCTCTGCAGAGTATAAAACTTTTTAAAAAGCCGCGTCCGTGGTTAAGGGTACTTGGTAAAGTCATCATATAGTTAGAAGTTTTTGTATTTGTTAGAAAAGTTTTTGTTTCAGATTTTATGCCAGAGATTGGCACGAGATGATACGATTCTCACATTCATAGAGGGTTGTGAGTTATATTATGCTATGCTACTCTTATTTATTTATATACCTGTCAAACTTGCTTTTACAAAATTCTGTTTGTAAATTACTACTTGATTTGCATGTTCAACTTCGCTTTACGTAAAATAATCGTAGAAACCCCCTTTGACATAGCCAGCATTTACTGCACTTTTACGATACACCTCAAGTCTTGCTGAGTATGAAAGTGCTTAACCTTGCTTAATTAGTTGGTTTAGATGGAGAAGAAAGCTCAGATAAAAAGCTACCAATTTATTTAAATTTTAACTTTTTTGTCTTTAAACCGATAAAAAAAACCCAAATAAACGGGCCATCGTAGCAGCGCTCGAGGCTATGGGGCGCGGTGGTAAAGGCGGGAACGAAGAAGAAGTGGAGGCGTGGGCGCGCGACAACCAAAGAAGAGTAATTGAATCATGTGAGCGTTGTAACGGGGATTGAGTGATGGGCTTTATTCGTTCGATACTTATATAACTACGACACTGTAAACGTAAATCTCAAGTAGGAAATGAAATAGAATTCTCTTCCCTGTACACTGTTCTTCTTCTTCCTCCCAATCCCCAATTCCTTGTTGAGTTCACACGGGGATCTTGCTAGAATCCGGCAGTCAACTTGTTAGCGGAGACGTGTGCTAAGAGGATGCTACTGTGCGTGTGCTCGCATGGTGGAGTGTGACCTTGTAATGGTAAAAATAAGTCTCCGACAGCCTCAAGCTGACAGCTGATTCATTGCAAACAACCGACTGATTCCTTTCAAACCTACATCCATAAGCTAGCTTTAATCCCTCGCAAAAAAAGAGAGTCTTAATAATATTTTCACAATAGCGGCAACTCGCTTTGTTTCAGTTGACATTCAATTTTATCCACGCATCAAGGACTGACAAACAAGTGTGCTGAAAGAAGGTTCAGCAATGCTGGCAGGAAGGCATGTTCTAGTTGCCGTTGGGAAGCTCCAACATACACATGCTGTGTTGATTGCCTTTTCACATCTGAGTATATTCTCTTCTTATCTATTGAAGCTCATCTACAAGACAACAACTAGAACACAAGATCGAATAAAGAAACATGGACCAACAAGTGGACTAAATATTGCTGGACCAATGATCTGATAGATGACACCAACATAAGATCAATAATGGAGGTAATATATAAGTATTCCACTAACATCCAATGACGAAAAGAATATGTGCAAGGCATGCCACACTTTATCACGATAATAAGGAGAATTGAGGTTTTCAAAAGTAACGTAATGGCAGAAGATGATGAGATCATAGATATCATTAAAAAAGAAAGAGGATGGTTGCCAACAAAGAACCTTATACTTTAACTACATTTCATGATCCTGCATTGCATTACATGCCAATTGCCAAGTTCCAGCTAACCACGTTATATTTCACTAAACCTCATACCCTGTACTTCAGTGAAGACAGAAATTTGCTCCGGGAGCAAATTTAAAAAAAGAAGTGGAAAGAAAAAGAAGAAAATGAGACCATCTTCTTATTTAAAGTTGCTTCAGGAAGAAAAAGAACCAAGTTGCCCTTTCTTGTCTTCACAAGTTTTAGAGCCTAATCCAGTATGCAGTATCTATATTTTTCGTGTATCCTTTCGGCTATACATGCCATTCCTTCAGTAACAGACGATTAGTTACAAAAAAACTTCTGAAGAACAATGTATCCGACCTTTATTTAAGTCTGAAAGATTATACTGAATAGCTTATTGATCAGAAAACCGATTGCATGTTAGTAGTAAAACCTTTGAGCTAATCAAGCCAAATCAATGTTGTAAGTGGAGCGCCTGCTTTTATAGCAAACAGAGACTATTAGTAGTTTCTATCAATGCTGAGAGAGGTTCAAATCAATTCCAATGTCCATCCCATTGTATGCAATCGGTGCATACATCCACATTTCATCAGAGCTGAGGAGCTGCGAATAATTAAAAACCAATAACTGTTAAGTAACGTTAACACAGCATTCGGAATGATCTGAAGTTCTTAACTGAACTGCGAAAAGTCTCACCTTGATTTGAAGCTGCAAGAACTTCACATAATGCACTGCCTCTTCAAGCATAGTGCTGATATCTACCTGCAAGAAAACGCAAATGTTGATGTTTGAGTTGTCAGCCTTACTTTTTTTATTTATAGTTACTACTTACTATGAATGATGCTTTGTTCAGATGCTTACTTTGGTCCCATTTGGAACAATGTTCTGCAGTATCTTCAGCCTCTCATTGATCTTTTCTCTTCTTTTCTGTGTCCAATCGGCAAGAGCATAAATAATTGTTAATTTAGTTAAGGATTGATAGCTCTTCAATAACGAGCTCAGAAGATCATCTGTAGTGTACCTTTGCATAAAGGCTCTGGGGATCGGTTGCTGACCGATGGCCAGCCTGAGCCTTGCCATTCGGGTTAGCAGCAGCAGGAGATTCGTCAGAAGCATTTGAGTCATTTTCAGACGTGCAGTAGCTCAAGCTTTGCCCGTTTGTGACAGCAGCGCTGCCATCCTTTCCTTCACGTTGCATAGCCTTCTTTGCCCTCTTTGAATCAGCCTGCCTTGAGCATTTCCGACTCTGCATTTCAACCATTTCAATCAATCAGCATTCACATTGGGCACTTTACACAACTCTTATACACTACTTTTGGAAAAGAATGAGCACTCACTCTTGTTTGGTCATCTACTTTGCCTTGCTCCTGGCACTTCCTTTTGTTACAGGTGTCGATGGAGTCGAGCAGATTCATGCTCGAGTCTCTAAGACCTCCACAGCTTGAATTGGCATTCCCGTAGGAAGGGTTCAGAATGGCACCCATAAACTGAGCTGCACTTTGCTCCTGGACCATGTTCAGGTCCAGCACTGCAGTGCAGGAGTTGTTCCCCAGGGCCTCATTTGAGTTACTCAAATAGAAGCTCTCATACTCAGATGGCGCACTGAGAATGAGACTACCAATACTGTTGCTACTAGGCGAACTATATGCATTAGAGCTAGCATTACAATGGACATAGTATGCATTTGAAGCCTGAACACACCAAGGAAGCTTTTGGTTTTCTTCCTCACCATTGGAGGGGAAGGTACCAAGCAGATGCTCCATTATCTCCGACTCCTCAGCTTGCGAGGACAGGTCAAGCGAACCCCAACCTGCCTCTGCAATCACTCCTCCAGACTCCATTCTGATATAAGTTTAGGATGTGTGCTTGGTGAAGAAAATATGAGGGTCATGAAAGGTGCATTTATACTGATGAGAAGGCTGAAGGGAAACCAAGCAACTGCAGAATTAATAAATGTGATCATCCTTAAAGAAATGGATGCCCATGACTGGGGATGAACTGTGGTGACAATAACCCCTCCAGGTGTGGTTTGGGGAAGTGCACATTATGAGATTAGAAAACTTCAACTGCTAGTCGGTACTAGTTGGTAGACAAGATAGTGACTTATCCAAGATACAGTTCAGAAGTCAAGCCAATCAGAGTTCGAGTGGCCGGTGTCTGAAGGCTAGTTTCAATGATTGCACAGAAATCTCCCTCAGCTTTGATGCATCAAGGACAAAGAAAAACAAGTCTGATATTCAAAACCAGGACAAATATGGGCTTAGCTTAGCAGTTAATATAGGATCAGCCATTATGAGATTGTAGAGAATGTTGTTGGAATGAATTAATCTAATAAATAAACTGGGGAGCTCCACAGAGAGGCTGGCACGAACATGGTAGGGAATCTAAACATTCTTAAGAGCTCAAAAAGGATTGGACAGTGCCTTCACAAATCCCGATGATTGTTATCACAAATGTACAGCTTTTCATCTACCCATAGTTCTAACAGCATCTGGCCACAGCCTCATAGTTGGTTGATACTTCTAGGACCACATTGCCTCATTGAAACATAGTCCAATGGCATGCAGAAATTGCACCAACCCATATACCTTTTCTGAACTACATGCAAAATTATTAAGTCGTAAGGTCGAGTCGAGTCCCAGAGGGGCGACTTGGTCGATTAGTTGATCAACTAATCTCGACTAGTCCTCAGACTAGGAAGTATGTTAATAGGGCATGTTATATACTAAGTTGTAATAACAATTAAACACATACATATTGTAAAGTATGAAATGAAGAGAAGAACAACATAAGCATGATGATGAGTCGATGACTTACTTGTTTTGATCCCAACATGATGAGCGGAGAAATAAACTTGCTAGTGCATTACTAGTATTATGACTACATTACTTGGCTACTTGCTAGTGCATTACTAGTATTACTACTACATTACTAGTACTACTATGTTTAGTTAGCAACTTAGCATAGCAGAGTAGAAGCGGAGCAGAGTAAGGGAGTAAGGAGAGGAGAGGGGAAGGGTGCGGTGCGGAGCGGAGCAGGGGAGGAAGGAGAGGACAGGGGAGGAAACCGGACCAGAGTAGGGGATGGGAGAGTGGAGCAAAACAGGGAAGGAGGGGAAGGAGAGCGGAGCACTGACCCGAGGCGGCCGAGCGGAAGTGGCACTTGATCTGGACTGGAGGAGCGAACGGGCGAAGGCACCTACGGTGGCGGACGGGCGGAGATGGTGCTCGATCGGGACTCTGGATTGCAGGCAATGCTCAATCTTGACTGGAGGTGTCTAGGGCTAGGGTTCAACCACTCCAATCCAATTGGTATATATGTCTCATCTCCCCATCTGAATGTGGGCCGTCAAGTTGCACAGCTAGCCAAGTGCGATTAGTCGCATCTAGTCGACGATTAGTCGATCAGTCGTCCGACTAGTCGTTCCAGTCAAGTCAAGCGCCCTAGTTGTCCTTGATATACCGATTGGATGGCTAATCGTGGATGAAGGACCATGTGGAGGTCAATCCATGTTTGTGATGAGTATTTGACTTTATTTGAGTAAGGTGTGCTCAGGTTTGAGTTTGATTTGAATTGGAATTCAAAAGGAAGCAATTTGAGTTATGTTAGCTTCTTGCGGTATTATCGGCCTGTGGCTGGCGGTAGAACCGACTGATGATTGAGACATAATTAATTGTGAGCATTTGTGATGATTGAACATTGCTATGTGAGGAGTTTTCTTGGTTTTGATGGTTGCAGGTCGACGATGCTAGATCATGGTGAGGCGAAGGATGACCGGGACTAGGCGAGGAGCGTCGAAGGTCCAGACGGTCGGTGATCGCCGGAAGATGATCGAAGACGGAGTCGTGGCAAGCCGTAAAGACAAGGAACGGATGAGATGCTAGCTAGGTACTGCGTGGATCAATGAGGATCATTGGATCTTGGTCTAGTTGATAGGTTAGCGGGTCTAGTTAGTGTGCTTTGAGAACTGTGCAAGAAAACACATTATGTGTTGTGGGTTTTGGGTGAACCCTTGCATGGCTGGTTGAGTGGATTAATCCTAGCCCTTGATGGATGCTCTAGGGTTTAGAGGCTCATCCAAGGGTGGTAGGTGGCCCAAGAGTTGTATAAATAGGGGTGGAGGGGTAGCCTTCCCCCTCGAAGGTTTTGAGGTTTTTGATGCTCCTTTGAGCTTTGCCCACATGAATGTGAGGCTTTGTAACCTCTCCTTCTAGAAAATACAAAAATTTTCTTTACCTTATTGTGAATTTAAATTGCGCATTTACATTATGTCTTTACTTTACACAATTTAAATTCAGCATTTACTTTCCCGCATTTATATTCTCGCAATTTACTTTCTCGCAATTTAAGAATCCTTCTGGTTCATGAATCCTTCTGCTACCATTTCCAATTCCAATTTCTGGAAATCCTTACACAATTCTGCCTGACTTGTTTCCAACAGCATATTTACAAGGATATGATCTATGAACACGACGGCGAACTTATCCAAGTATTCCATAAAAACCTTATTCATCAAGTTCATGAAATATGCTGGTGCATTTGTCAATCCAAAGGATATAACTGTGAACTCATAGTGTCCATATCTTGATGAAAATGCAGTCTTCGATATATCCTTTGAGCGGATCTTCAACTGATGATACCCCGATCGGAGATCAATCTTGGAGAAGACTTCTGCTCCTCTCAACTGGTCAAATAGATCATCGATCCTTGGTAGCGGATATTTATTCTTTATCGTCACGTCATTGAGTGCATGATAGTCTATACACATTCTAAAACTCCCGTCCTTCTTCTTGACGAACAAGACAGGTGCTCCCCATGGCGATGAACTAGGTCTTATAAACCCTTTTTCCAACAGCTCTTCAATCTGTTTCTTCATCTCCACCAATTCATCCGTGGACATCCAGTAGGGTCTCTTGGATATTGGAGCTGTCCTTGGAACAAGTTCTATAAAGAACTCGATATCTCTATCCGGCGGCATTCCAGGTAAATCCTCCGGAAAAACATTTGAATACTCTCTGACTATTAGAACATCTTCTAAGCTGACGGCCTTCATGCTGTTGACCATCAACTGACCATCTCGCACTGCTGTCGCTTCAAACTCAATCCTTCGCCCTTCCGAGCTCTCAACTGATATAACTCTTCTTCCACAGTCCAACACTGCCTTGTGCTTAGTTAGCCAATCCATTCCCAGGAAACATCCAGGGTTTGGGTATTAAGGACGATTAAATTCGCTAAGAACTCTACTCCATTAATTATTAGTCTTACCCCAAAACATCCTACTTTGGATCGGAGTTCTGATCCAGGGATTGGACTATAAGCACATATTTAAGATTCACTATATCCATATCATTTTGAACAGTAAAATCTCGGAAAATAAATGAATGTGAAGTTCCAGAATCAAATAAAACAGTAGCTGGTACTGAATTTACTAGGATCTTACCCAGTACAACGTCCGTTGCATTCTGAACCTCATCCGCGGTGATGTGATTAACTCGGCCTCTCGCAGTTGCTTGAGACGGAATTGCTGATGATGATGCCCCGCGGTTCACATTTGGCGCTGGAGTCCTTGCAGGTGTGTTCCCCAGGTTAAAACGGACTGGGGTGACACCTCCTTTCTTAGGGCAGTTGTTGGCGAAATGCCCTATCTCGTTGCAGTGATAGCAACGTCTTCCCGTTGCCTGTGAGTTTCCTCCGGACTGTACCACTGTAAGGTCGAGCATGCCAACTAGAGGGGGGGTGAATAGGCAGCTTTTAAAAATCTCTCGCTAATTTCTACAAAGCAATTCACCCCTAAATATCCTAATACCGAAACCTTAACAAATATTAATGCAGAAGCGATAAACTAAGGTTTTGATAATTAAAGCCTAAATCAACTAGGCTCACTATGTGCACTAACTAATTATGTCTTTAACAATAATTGCAATTCTAAAGACAAGCAATCAATCTATTTAATTCTATGAATACAAATTGCTTGAATATAAATAATGAAAACAATGCAAGCACAAGAGACACAATACTTTTTACCGTGGTGTTCGGAGACTTGCCGGTCTCCCCAAGTCCACGTTGAGGTTAGCCCAAATGAATTGGACCGGCTCCACGAATTGAGCACCCACCTCGAATCCACTAGTGGTAGCTCCTTTTCCCTCCCGGGTAGACGAGCTCCAACCTTCACAAACTTCGCCGGGACTTCTCACAACCTCCGTTGAGAAGCTCACCGCGCACGACGCTCTACGCCGTCTAGGAGGCGGCAACCTCCAAGAGGAACAAGTCAAGCCCTTCCGCTTGAACTTCACCTAGTGCAACACATGCACTCCGGTGACCTCCTACGTGCAACACATGCACTAGGATCCTCCTCAAGTGCAACACATGCACAAGAGGCTCTCAATCCTCTCCTAATTGCAACACATGCAATTAGAGGCTCACACTAGCTCAGGAAGCAAATGAAAGAGGGCAACACATGCACACAACTCCTACAAACACTCAAATGCTCTAGCACACAGCCAACCTCTTGCCCTTGCCCCCCAAGGCCTCCTTTTATAGCCTCCAAGCCAAAACTAGCCGTTGGGGGCGAATTGGGCAAGGTGCCCAGCAAACCAGATGCTACCACCCAACTGGGACCGGTAGCACCGGCCTCCTCACCAACGGCTACAAAACTAGCCGTTGCAGGATTTCTGGTAGCACCGGCCAACTGGGAGCGGTGCTACTGCTCGGGCGGTTGCACCGGCCTTCACCCCGGTAGCACCGGACCCAAGCCGAACACAAAAACACCTCCTCTGGATTTTTCACACCGGCCAGAGGAGCGGTAGCACCGGACCTCCGGTGCTACCGGCCTACCATGGGCGGTAGCACCAGACCGCCAAACCGCCCAAAAACATCCCCTTCTGGAATTTCCACACTGGCCAGAGGGGCGGTAGCATCGGACCTTCGGTGCTACCGGGCTACCATGGGTGGTAGCACCGGACCGCCCTGCAGTACATGCTCCCATAAGCGGTACTACCGGCCAGGCGGTGCTACTGGCCCTACATGGGCGGTACGACCGGCCATATGGAGAAAACACGGTTTTTCACAAAAACTTTTCTCCAAACCATTAAAGATTTATTCTTTGAGCTATGTGAGGATCAACACATGATCACAACATTATGCAAAACACATTTGCACATGTTAATCACATACTCCAAAGAATCTCATTTAGCACAACTTATTTGCAAAACACATTTGCCAATAAACCAAGAACTTATGAGATCAATCCTCTTAGCCATGTGATGATCAACACATGATCAAGTCAATTTGCAAAACACATTTGCAAACCCTATTCATATGCTCTAGGATCGAAACCCATAATCTCAAGTTCATTTGCAAAACACATAGGCAAATAACAACTCCAACTTATTTGCAAAACACATTCGCAAATAAACCACGAACCTATAAGATCAATCATCTTAGCCATGTAAGGATCAACACATGATCCCGACACTTTGCAAAACACATTTGCAAATGCCAACACATGCTCTAGGATCGAACCTCATAACTTCCAGCTTATTTGCAAAACACATTTGCAAATAACAAGTCAACACTTTCCAAAAACACATTTTGCAACTAAACCAAGCTTAGCCTTGTGATGATCAACACATGACCCAATCACAAGCTAAAACACCAAAGCATGAGCTCTCTATTTGCATCACATGCAAATCTCTAGCACCATGCAAACAACCACAACAAATTCAAGTGCATGAGCTCTCTATTTGCAACACATGCAAATCTCTAGCTCCATGCAACCACTTTAAACCAAATTGCTTGAGCTCTCTCCTTTTGCAATACATGCAAAACATAGCTCCAAGCACAAACCAAATCAAATAAGATTCAACTAAGATGCAAGCATGAGCACCCTTATTTGCAACACATGCAAATACTTAGCTCATACAAAATCCAATGCACAAGCTTCACCCATTTGCAACACATGCCAAATGGTTAGCTTCATGCAAACACCAAACAAGAGAGTGAGCTAGAGTGAACCGGATTGAGTTCATCAACACATGATGAAGCTTAAGTTAAAAGACTCAACCCCTCTTAATAGTACGACAACCTAACTAGCAACCCGGTCTCCCATCCAAACACCGAGACTGGTAAAAGACTAGGAACACATCCTTAGCCCTAGCTAGTTATACCTTTGCCTCTAGCGATCCACTTGGAGCTTTTATGATTTCCAATCATCTTCTCTCCAGGATCACCTCTTCTTCTTCTTGGTCATCAACACATGATGAACCTTCTAGCTCTTCTCTTAACTTCGGGATCACCTCTTGAAGCTCATCAACACATGATGACTTCTTCTTCTTCCCGAATCTTCATAACCTTGGACTTAACCTACTTCACAACTCATGGAAGATGTTAGTCCAACAAACACGGTTGTCTCAATCATCACCGCACTCCATTAACACATAATGGATGCCTCCAAGATCGATTGAGAACAACCCAAATCAATTTGAACGATTAATTGTGTCTTGAGTACTTTGATGCAACTAATGCTTTATTATACTCAAGAACTTTTCGCTTATCTTCAATCAACAAGGAACACCATCAACACATGATGAAATGTCCTTTTATTGATTGAAAGACAATCGAACTCAATTTAAATTTCATTTAAATTGATATAAGTATATATATAACTACACAAGTTTCATATACTCAAATGATTGTTTCAAAGTCTTGATCCTTTATATGTTATTTAGCAATAAGACATGGATCAATACTATTGAAACAACAAGTTAAATTATAAACTCCCCCTAGATGTGTGCATTCATGTAGTATATGAATTAGGAACATAATGCACATATTTGGACTAAAGCAATGGAAAAGTTCATACTTTAATTTGAATCCTAAGTATGCATTAAGTCAATAGAGTGAATACAAGTGCATACCTTAGGTTTTCCATTTTCCATCCAAATATGAGACTAATAAGAATAAGGCTCAATTAAACATGTTAGTCGCATAATGATTAGATTTGTCATTAAACAATGATTTTAAACTTTAATATTAAACCAATCACCAAAACTATTGGAGCTTGAACTTACAATCTCCCCCTTTTTGGTGATTGATGACAAATCCTATATTAATTCCACATTTGGATGAAAAACAATGCATGAAGGGGTTTTGAAGATCAAAGATCGAATAACACAATAAATTTTTTTAATTTTGCATCTCCCCTTTTTGGTATTAAAACATACAAGAGGAAATTTAACCATTAAGCTCTTATACCACTTACCCAAATCAAAAAGAGCTCTTATACCACTTAACCACTTATAAAATGATCAATAGATCCAAGCTCTTATATCATTTGTTAAATTTCACCAAGGAAAACAAATTTCAAATAGGCACACATCAATTTCTCCCCCTTAATAGGAATTTAAACTCAAGGATCCAAATGAAGGAATTATGCTCACAATAATTCTCCCCCTTTTGGCATTAAACACCAAAAATGGAAAAATAATCAAAAAGGAGGTTATACCACTTGAAAACATCGAGAGCTAAGCATCACTTCGAAGAATATGTGCCAATTGAAAAAAAAGTACAGAGCTTAGTAAGAGAAGCAATCGAAAATAGGTCATAAAAGGTTTGAAATGAAATTATATGACCATTGCAAGGAATTTTTTGGTTTTAAGCAATGAAAACCAAAGCTTTTGCAAACTTTTTGAAATATGACCTAAAATAGTAAACCACTTTTAGAAATAGGCCATAATTAGAGTTAAAGCTCAAAAAGGATTATTTGAAACACATTCAAATAAAACTCCTCATTTTATTAGGTTTTTTTTATTAATACATCATGACTCACTTGAAGAGTCCATAATTTGCCTAATATGGTGTAAGGACCCGAATCCACTGATTCGAACCCACTGTGTTTACCGCACTAGTCCCAGGATCAACGCTAGTGCACACAGCTCAACATTGGTACATATCACATCATACTCGACGATAATACAATAATAGTTCATTCATTGATATATCTAAAGGTATGATCTTATGACCAACTTACATTATTATGCCACGCAGGGCAAGACTAAGAATGTAAACTAATAATTAAGCAGCGAAAAGTAGAAAACGTAAATAGCTCATCAGTTCACCACAGGCAACCGACAAGGCTCGGACCCTAATGACTCGTGTCTTCCTGGACTTCATCTTCCAACACAGGTGTAGATTCTTCAACTGTTGATTATTGTTGTTTGGCAAGGGTGAGTACTTAAGCACTCAACAAGTTGTGCACAGAATGCAATTCTATGTATCTATATGCAAGGTTTATTCCAATGGATAGGCTATCATGGCTATTTTGCAATAAGCAGCATTTTTGAATGAATACAGTAAATAGATTGCAAAGATTGTAAAACAAATATCAATAGTAAATAAATTCAGTATTTCTCAAGTGAACCAAGTTTCCAATCCTAAGTCAAATTCCATCTTCCATATGGCCTTCCGCCATCCCAACCAAGTTGTCCAATTAATTAAACTAACCCTTAATCTGTAATTCCGAGCATTGCTCAATACCATGAGCACGGCTATCCGAATAGTTTCACACTGCAGAGGTTATGCACTTTACCCACGTGATACAACCAAACACCACCAAGGCGAGTGATTATAACAAAGCCTTTACAAAGCTCGCTTAACCGGATACTACCCGCTAAGGTTTCAACACCGGTGGGTCCGAAAACCATAACTGGGGCCCCCTCTTGCGCCATGTGAATTACACCATAACTCGAACTCACACCGACCAAGATAGTACCAAAATTAAGACATTGCAAATTACTCAGCTAGGCTGGCCCATACCAGACATGTGGTTGCATGATTGACTCAGGTCAAAGGCTTGCAAGGTTAAGTCCTTAGTGTGATCAAGGCAAGACATCCACATACCCTCTACCCATCGGGCCCACCTTGGCATACTCGCCCCTTGTCACTTGCCCCAATCTAAGTTATTATCACCCAGTTGATTACCAAGCACCACGTGCCATCAACAATTCAACATCGTTGCGTGACATGACTCGCCACAACAACTCAATCTCATCGTGTGATCCCACATGACACACAAGTTCATAATATTGTTCCATATTTCATTAATCAAGATTAATTATCAACGATTCTGACATATGTGACGACGTGGCATGGCTAAGCAACTAATACGAACTAATCCTCCAATGTTGATTATAACTATTTAACCAACTATATTAAACCAATCTAGGGTGATAATGGATCATGGCATACAATGACAAGGTAGGGTATAGATCAATCTGGTATATTAGCTAAACCCAATTTAAATTGAAACAGTTGTATACTTGAAATATATGCAATAGTGTAAATCAAACATAGCAATTTTATAAACATAGGTTCAACATGATCAAAGCACAACTTGCCTTGGAATAGGTCCTGATCTTGATCTGAAGCTTGCTCTTGAGTTGCTTGATCTTCCTCCAAGCGTCGCACAATTCAACGCCTACTGCATCAAGGAGAAAAGCAAATAAATACTAAAACAGAGAGCAATTGAACTCCAAAAATCAAATAAAATTCACCATTAAATATATCTCAATTTTACAAATTTTTAGAAACTGGAATCACTCAAATCCGAGTTACGATGCAAAAGATATAGCCTTTTGAAGTTTGAAATAAATACTGAAATCAGAAAATCAGAAATTACGAATTAACAGATTTATTTTTAATTCGAAAACCGACTTATGACGTAAGCATGATGTCACGCTGGCGTCGATACCGGGCGCCACCAATCGACGACGCCACGTAGCCCGCAGCATAGACCGGTCCACGGACCTCCTTTGGTCTATCAGAGACCGGCCCACGACAGCGTCGGCGCCCGCACCACCACGCGTCGGCGCCCGATTGGTTGCGGCGACGGCGAGATCTAGAGCGCACGAACTCGATCGGATGGCTACGGCAAGGGTGCACGTGGCCATGTCTCGGTTCGTCCGATTAGATCCAACGGCCTCCGACACCCGAGACGCTTACCCACTTGGCGCGATCCGGAGCGTTCAACGAAGATCGAACGGCTGGAAAGCTTCGAACCCGGCGATGGCGATGCGGCGGCACAGCTTCACCGGCGATGGAGAAGACGACGTCGGCGATGGCGCTCCGGCGACGAAACGGCGACACGGCTTCACTGGTCCGACGCGACGAGGTCCGGGGATCTCGGTCTGGCCCTTGGAACGGCGGAGACGGCGAAACGGCGGCGGAAACGATCGGAAACCACGACAGGGCTTTGGCTAACTCCGGCGAGCTTCTACGCGAGAACGGCGACGGCTCGGGGCTTCGGGATTGCGGCAGACGCGCGGCGCGAGGTGAGGAGTTCAACGCCCGCGTCGGCGCCTTAAATAGCGGCACGGGGAGGCGTGCAAAGCCCGGACTCCGAGGACGGCTCCGTGGCGGCGGCGGACTCCGGCGGCGACACGGAGAGGTGACGCGGCTGCATCCGACGCGTCCACGCGGCGCTCATCGAACGGCTTCGAGCGATCGATGACGCGGCGAAGGCACAACCGTTGGATCTCGATCCAACGATTGTCCGCGATGGATCCTAGGGTTTCAGCGGCACAGGCCGACTTGGGCCGCCCGAAGCGGACCTCAGGCGCACAGTATTGGGCTTCGGCCCAATACTGTTCAAAAAGATTTTTAAAACTTTAATAATTAAAATAATTCTAGAAATTCATTTAATTGGTTTTAGGCAAATAAATTATTAGGAAAAATCTAAGAAAAATCTCAAAAATACTTTGAGACATTCTGGACTCAAATAAAATATTTTTGGCAAAACTTTATTTTAACTTTGCACAGATTTAAATAGATTTGAATAAAAGGCGATAAACTTGGAATAAGAATTAATTCCAATAAATCCAGAAAAATCCAAATAAATTCCAGAAAAATCTCAAATGCACATTTAAGGAATAAAAACTTAATTAAGCCAAATTTTTGGGATGTTACATATGGCTTAACCGAGGAATTTATCAAAAGAAAGCTTGATACCAATTAAAATTTTTTTAATGGAATCACTTGAAATAAGGATTTTTGAAGAAGCATCACTTGTAGTACCATTTTGAAAAGAACAAGAAACTTGTACTACTTGTAATGCTTATTTTTCAATTTTACCGCATGTAAATACTTCTTTAAGTGATACTTATTGAAGGAGCGAGATGGCGAACAGAGGGGGAGGTTGAATGGTCGCAAATAAAAATTCCCCCAAAATACTCGAACAAAAACCTCGACAAGATCGCTCAAAGGAAATTGTGAAAAACCCGAAAAACTAGACAACTATGTGTACCCCAAGCTTGCATGGATAAGTACCATAAAATATGTGAGGATTTTTGAGTCACAATCCTGGTTGTCTAGTGTCCAAGATAAAGAGGAATCAATTCAAACTCTTGCTTTTAGAAAGGACGTCAATTCAAATCACAAAAGTCACTTTCAGAAAAGCAAAAAGAGAATTTCCAGAACTTGTCCTCAATTTGCACAGGAGGTTGGTGGGTTTCTGCAGCTTAAAAAATTCTGAGAAGTTTTCTCCCTATGAGCATCAGAGTCGTGAAGAACTCCACCAAATTTCTCCTCAAAAAGCCTTACATAAAAAACAGGAAAAATCTAAGAACACAGTATGCTCAAGAACTTCGAGCAGAAAGTTTGGGGCTTGGTTTTCACCTCATGGCGCCCAAACGGTGCCACAAGTGAACTCCAAAATTTTTCTGCAGGTGTATATCATAGTCCCGCACCTCCTCCAACAAGAATCACTCAAAAAGGATTTTTCTATATTTTTACAAAAAATCAAACACTGACTGCTGCGCGAAGAACAAGTTCTGAACAAAGTTGGAACTTGAAAGAAAAGATGTTCTCTACTCAATCCAAGAGTGCAAAACAGATGTAAAACCATATGAACACACTCAAAACATCCAAGATCAGCAGCATTTAGAAGGAGGGGAGGCAAATCCAAATTACTTGAAAGTAAATTGTGGGAATGTAATTGCGGGAAAGTAAATGCTGAATTTAAATTGCGTAAAGTAAAGACATAATGTAAATGCGCAAAATAAATTCAGAGGTGGATGGATAAAACTTTCATTTCTGGAAGGGTGGTTACAAAGCCTCACATTCATGTGGGCAAAGCTCAAATGAGCATCAAAACCTCAACACCTTCAAGGGAAGGAGGCTACCCTCCACCCCTATTTATACTACTCTTGGGCCACCTACCACCCTTGGATGAGTCCTCAACCCTAGAGCACTCATCTAAGGGCTAGGATTAACCCACACACACAGTCATGCAAGGGCTAACCCAAACCCACACACATACCGGATTTTCTTGCACGGTTTTCAAAGCATACTACCTAGACCCGCTAACCTATCAACTAGACCTCAATCCGACGGCCCTCATTGATCCACACGGCATCTAGCTAGCATCAACTCTTTCCTTGTCTTCTTGACTTGCCCGACTCCGCCTCCGATCATCTTCGACGATCTCCCAACCGTCTCGACCTCCGACGCCTCGCCTAGTCCCGGTCATCCTTCGCCTCACCATGACCTAGCACCGTCGCCCTGCAACCATCAAAGACAAGGAAACTCCTCACATAGCAATGCCCACAAAGATGTGCAATAAACCATCCAACTCATCACTACCACGTCCATACGACCGGTACTGCCACTCCTGGCAGAGACAACTCAAATTGCTTCAGTTTGAAAATCAATCCAAATCAAACTCAAACTTGAGCACACCTTGCTCAAATAAAGTCAAATACTCATCACAAACATGGATGGACCTCTACATGGTCCTTCAATCTCCCCCTTGATGAGTATATTGACAAACCACACAAAAGGCTTAAATTTGAGTTTGAAGAAAATGAAGAAGAAAGCAATTTTTAGTTGCAAAGTCAAACTTGGTCCAAAGATAGAAATTAGAACCATGACCAAGTTGACGAAGAGGAATTCAGATTTTAGAGTTAAATTTAAGAAAGAGCAAGTTTTCAACAAAAACTCTAAAATCCAACTAAACATGTCAAATGTGATTATGAGATTATGATCCAACAGAAGTAGTAGCATAGTTTTACAAAGATCATAATAACCAAATAAGCATTCACATTTTTATCATTTTAGTGATGCCTTTTCTACGTTTTCTCCCCCTTTTAGCAATATAGGCATTAATTTTTTTTTATGTATGCATGAAATGCAATCGAAAGAGCTTTGAAGATTATCCAATTGATCAAAATGGAAGGATATTACACCAAGCTTGTCAATTTCAGAAGATGACTAAACTAAGACATGTCCAAGTGCAAATACGAGCTTAGTTTTGAATATTTTATTTTTAGCAAGATTAGACAAGTGCAACACTTAGCTTTAGTTTCAAAAATAGAAGAATAGCCACTCTAAGGATCAAAAGGAAAACCTAGAGTTCAACCTACTCAACACTTTGGGGAATCTAGAAGAGCATACAAGGTCCTTGGGCTCATTTATCACTTAATGCAAATTTTGATTTATCATCATACAAGACATAGCGGGTGCAAATGTTTGACATTATTTGCATTCTTTACCCACATATGTCTTTGTTTTTAATTTATTTGCATTTTCTTTTGACAACCAATTGACTCAAGCAGATCGACCATCTCAAGATAAAATCTTAAGAGGATGGTCTAGGTCAAACACGATGTATTCCAAGTTCATCCCAAGTGCAATGGGAAGCGGTCTTGTGAATGCAAGGTGTTGAGTCATATGTGCACAAGAAGAGTCAATTTTGTTTAATTTTCATTTTTTTTGCACAATGATTCATGAGCAATTGAAGGACTCTAGCATGGATCAAACTAGTTTCACCCAAGTTGCTATAGGGACTCTAGAGAACTCCTAAATTTCTCAAATTATGGCACAAACCTCTAGAGAAGAAACCTAGCAAGTAAAAGCAAAAAGTTTCATCAAGTTTTTCATTTAGGGCTTATTTCATTTTTAAGCTTAGCAAATTAAATGAACTTGGACATACCTAAGCTAGTGATTTTCTTCAAATGATGTAGCATGGTGTATAATAGCATGAAGAAGAAATCAATTGCATAATAGACAAAGCTCATAAAACAGAAAATGCAGTCTAAATGCAATGCATGAACAGATTCCCAAACTCCCCCTCAACAAATGAATCAATTTTAAGCTCAAATCTGGTTAAAGTTGAGTTATTATCAAGATTAGGCATAAAGAAAACCCGAATGAACTCAATAACAACTAAAAACAGAATGAGGAGAAGAAGTCGAGAAACTGCAAAACTGGATGGCTATTGAGCATAGATAAGATAGAAGAGACTCACTACGGCTTAGACTCGCTCTTATCTTCCCCAGTGACTGACATAGGGAAGCTGACTCTAGATCCCAACTAAGGAGTGCACACATACCCTGTTTACCCAGGAGGCCCAATACCTGCTAGACTTATAAGACTGTGAGGGAACTCAACCTAGAGAGAAGAGAGAACAGTTAATCACGCATGATAGCAACCTAAAGCACAAGATAAGAGGTCCATGGAAGGCATGCCAGAAGTCTAAGTGAGTGAACTCAACTCAAGAAAACAAGCCCAAAGTCACCCAAAAGAAACACAAAGAAAAGAAAAGCTAAGCTGGAAGAAAACATATAATACATAATATACAAACCAGCTCCCCCTGATGAAAGGCCGTAAGGGCTCACGACTCCAAGCTCACTCCTCAAGGCAACAAACTGAGCTATCCAAAGGCTTGGTGAAGATATCGGCTAATCAAGGTCACTCTCACGAATCGAAGCGCGATATCTCCCTTCTCCACATGGTCTCTAAGGAAGTGATATCTAATATCAATGTGCTTGGTCCGGAATGTTGTAATTGGTTTTTAGCAATGCAAATAGCTGAAGTGTTGTCACGTAAAAGTGGCACACTCTCTATCTCTAACCCATAGTCCCGTAAGGTCGATCTCATCCAGAGCACTGCTACAAAGAATCGGTGCAAACAACATACTCGGCCTCTCGGTGGATCTGTGCAACCCTGCATCGCTTCCTAGATGACCAAGAAACAAGAGAAGTGCCAATGAATTGGCAAGTGCCAGAAGTGCTCTTCCTATCTATCCTCTGACCAAAGAAAGTCGGCATCGGAAAACGCTCTAAGAGATAGACAAGAAGACGAAGAGTACCAAATACCATAATCAGTGGTAGCACGAAGGTACCTGAAGATGCGCTTGACCGCCTGGCGGTGAGAGGCACGAGGAGAAGCTTGAAATCGAGCGCACAGACACACAACAAAATGTATATCCGGCCTCGAAGCAGTGAGGTACAAGAGGGAGCCGATCATGCTCCGAAACTCCTTTTGATCAGCAGGCTCACCATCCTCATCGGGCTCAAGGACGTAGTGGTGGCCATAGGAGTCATCACCGCTTCCCATCGACATGTTGAAGCGCCTCAGAGGTCACGTATATTTGCCTTGATGCAAGAAAGTACCCTCCCGAGTCTGCTTGATTTGGAAGCCAAGAAAGTAGCTCAACTCGCCCATCATACTCATCTCAAACTCTGTGCTCATCACCTCAGAAAACTGAGACACAAGCGAATGAGACGAGCCACCAAAAATGATATCGCCCACATAACGGACAAGAAGAAAATGAGACTCATGGTGTCCGATGAGCAGAGTTTTGTCTACTACACCCATTTTGAAGTCATGGTGAGAAGATAAGACTTGAGCCTCTCATACCATGCTCGGGCATGCTTGAGTCCATACAAAGCTTTGGAGAGCTTGTATACATGACTCGAAACTTGGGGTTCTCGAATCTCGAGGTTGTTTGACATAAACCTCTTCCTCAATATAGTCATTGAGGAATGCACTCTTGACATCCATTTGATAGAGCTTGAAACCCGGGATGCAGAGAATGCAAGCGGGATCCTAATAGCCTCTAGTCTAGCTACAGGGCAAAGGTCTCCTCAAAGTCAAGACCCTCAACCCGAGAAAGCCCTGTGCAACTAGCCTAGCCTTGTTGCGAATGACAACCCAATCCTCACTGCTTGTTTTTGAACACCCACTTGGTCCCAATGACATTATGACCAGATGGGGCTCGACAAGCGCCATACCTTGTTCCTCTCAAAGTTCTCAAGTTCCTCATGCATAGCATTAATCCACGATTCATTGGATAATGCATGAGAAACATCCTTCTACTCAAAGGAGGCAACAAAGGCAGAGTGGAGGCAGGCTGGACAAACCTGATTTTGAGCGAGTGACTCGCTCAAACAGATCACCAATGATCCGATCAGTGGATGAGCTTTCTCGATATGACGGGAGGACCGTAAGCGTAGTGGCCTCTACCTCATGCACGTAAGAGGTAGGAGCAGAGCCACTACCAAGGAGAGTCGGAAGGCAAGGGTGGTCTCCCCGAGGTGCGTAAATGGAAACAGGAGGCACCTCTGTGTAGAGGGATTGGATCCGTGGAACACCATCATCTCCATCATCCTCATCTTCTACAAAGATGGTCTCGGAGGGATAAGAAGAGCTCAAACATCGTGTCTAGCTCTGGCTAGCCTCATCAAAGGTCACATCACAAGTTTCTATGATCCTATGCGCATCAACGCCTGCACTTATAGTTACGAGATGAAGTCGAGTAACCTAGAAAGATACCATCGTAAGAGCGAGACTCAAACTTATCTAGGTTACTGGACTTCAAGATAAAACACTTGCAACCAAAACGCGAAAAGAGACACACCGGGCTTTCGCCCATACCTCAACTCATAAGAAGTGCGATGCAAATGTGCTCTCAAAAACACGCGATTAGAAACATGGCAAGCAAGAGCTATAGCCTCACCCAAAACTTCCTAGGAGTATCAGACTGTCTAGCATCGTCCCGCCATCTCAACTGTGGTCCTGTTCTTCCTTTCCACTACGCCATTCTCACGAGGGGCGAGGGAGAAGAGAACTGATGCTCTAAACCGGACTCCACACAAAAACTCTCAAAGTAGGAATTCTTGAACTCCGTGCCATTATCATCTGCAGATAGCTCGAATGCACTGGGAGCTCAATAGACAACCTCTCGATCAAACCCCAAGTGAGAAAAGGTCTCATCCTTCGAGGCCATGAAGAATACCCAAGAGTATCTAGAAAATCATCAACGATGACAAGAACATACCACTTCCCTCCCCGCCGATCGCACTCTAGCCGACCAACAAAGGTCCATATGTAAAAGCTGTCTGGTGCATCACCATCACTACTGGATCGGAGGATGAGAAGTAAGAACCATCTTGCCATGTCGGCAAGGAGAGCAAACTAAGTCTTTGACCATCTTGAGTTTGGGCAAACCCGAATGAGATCGTGGTCGCTAACTCGGGTCAAATGATCAAAACCAATGTGACCAAGTCTCCTATGCCGGAAGGAGAGATCACGGACTCGAAGCAATCAAACATCGAAGAGAGTCTCGGAAGAAGCGGAAAAATCAGCACGAAAGACTCTCCCAAATCTAGAAATCCAAGAACTAACCCTCCCGATGAATCAAGGATTCTACAGCATTACTCTTGAAACTTACCTCAAAAGAGTCATTGATAAGTCGAGAAACAGAGAGCAGATTGTATTGCACTTACTTACTAAGGCAACATCTTTAAGAATGAAATTTTGTTAATGCAGATGGTACCTTTAGCAATGACTCTACCAAGATGCATCCCCAAAAGTGATTAACTCATCACCGGGGCTCGGACTAGGAAGAGAACCAACGAGAATCTCCGGTCATATGACGAGAACAACCGAGTCAACAATCCAAACATCGCCCTTCCCCATCCGATTTAACCGATCAAGACACAAGAGAGAAAGATGACTCAAGATTGGGATAGAGTGAAGACTTAGGAACCCAATATTGAACCATACGACACCTCAGTACCAAACCACAAAAGAAGATCGACTCGAATGTCTCTCTGACGCCAACTCTCACACGATCGGGAGCAACTCGTAGATAATCTAGAGTCAAAGCTGGGTTGGCACGCCGTGGTGCAAAAGCCGACCATCCCAAGAAGGTCGCCTAGATCTCCTACCGGAAAACACCTCACGCCACGATATCTACCTCGATGGGAAAACGAGGAATATCAAGAAGACGACGGAAAGATCGACTATGAACAGCTCCGGGCTAAAACTCAAAGAACTAGCATGAAAACCGAGTCCCGACTTCGCCCAAACACAAAGCGACTCTCTAACTGTCTAGAAGCGGTGTGTGTCTTAGGAGCACTCAAAGTCCGGGATGACCTCAATACCCCTAAGAGCAGCAACACGCCACGCCGAGTGATCTTGGCGCGCTCAAGCGTAAATCTACTAGGTGACCATCCTTCTTATGTAAGGTGCATGTGTACTTCGCCTTGCTAGAGGCGTAGCAATAGGAGTAACACCCTTCCGGTCAAGTCCTATGGACAACCCCAAGAGACCTAAACTTGGTGGTGCTCACTGGGAGCTACCACAATCTCACCACTCTTGGAGCCGCAAGACAATGGTGGGAGGATGCGCCGAGCGTGCTCCAAGGATCAAATCCTAGACCTTGATTGAATCTACTAATCTTGGATTGGTCTAGAATAAGATTGAGCTTCTTCTTGCCTCCAACAAACTTCTCGAGAGTGCTCATACGATCATCGGCAATCTCGGAAGAAAGAAGCACAAGAAGAACAGGGGAAGGAGAGGAAGAAGAAGAACTGTAAAGAGAAGATCTCTCAAAGCACGTGCTTTTTGTTCCCTTAGCACGGCTGCCTCAATCTTAAGGGCCTCACAAGAAACGCAAGGAGCATCTCTAATCCTAAGGGTTTGGTCTTTTAACTTCTTCTTAAGCTCGACATGGATTTGATCCACATCATCCTTTACCCCAACACACAGCAAGCAACCAGTTTGTGACTTAACTAGTAAATCCTTAGCAAGTTGATCACACTTGACATTCAAAGCATCATTGTCAAGTTTTAGTTGCTTACTGACCCTCACATGAGCCGTTGGGTCCTTAGAAGCATGCAATTCAAGTTCATCATTTCTAGCGTAAAGCTTTCTAAGGTGTTCGCCATGGCATCAATTTCGCAAGCAATTTAGGGCAATTAGCACATGATGGAGTGGAGTGAGCATGAAGAAAACTAGCCTCAACAGAATAGCATCAATAGAACTAGTGCTAGCATTCTTCAACCTAAGACCATCAAGTTCAGCAAGCACACTATCATGTATGGTCCTTAGGTTCTCCAACTCCACAAGAATAGCATCACACAAAGAGCAATCATCAGTGACTCGGGAGGGAGAAGATCTAAGTGAAGCTAACTCCCGAGTCAAGGTACCTACTTCCTTCTCAAGCTCCGTACACCTAGCTCTAGCTCTAGCATGAAATTTTCCTAATTTGCGTAAATCTTCGCTGAGTCTGGTCATAGGAGGGTACCTCATCCGAGTCATTTGAGAGCTCTGAGTCGCCGATGTCGTTGGTGTCGGCCATGAAGCACATGCCGAGAAGTCATCGCCGCCCTTCTTCTCTTGCGGATCATCCTCGCCTCGTCGCTCCATGTCTCCGTGTCGGAGAGGTTGATGTCGCTCAAGCGGCGAGGACGCGGTGGAAGACTTCTTGTTCTTGGAGAAGTTGCGGTACTTCTTCTCGTGCGCCGGTTCACGAACCGGAGGCTTCTTGTTGCGGTTCTTGTCGGTGTAGTCGTTTTGCCCGAACCGCCAACGCCGTTCTTGCCTTTCTCCGGCTTGGGATAGTTCACCAATGTGGTTGGGGCCACCACACTCAAGCGGTGATCTGCCACCTCTCTTCTCTCTCTCACCCTCTTGTATGCATGAGAAAACTTGCGGAGAGAAGAGCAAGCTCATTTTCCGAAATTTTTCCAGCTTGGTCATCGCTAGCTCGCAAAGGGCGGAAAGAGAGAAACCAATAGAAGGATCAAGAAGAAGATCCAATGGGATCGGTGACCAAAGCCATCGATCGAGATTTCGTCTTCCGAAGACGACATCGATCTCATGAGTCTTGAGGCGGGAATAAAGCCCGCCAAGAGTCGAGTCGATAAGTCGGTGGTGTCCTTGATGGTGGTCACCTTCATCTCCCAAACCCAAGGTCGAAAAGTGCGGTCAAGAAATGTCGAGCATTGTCCGAGTCGGGGTATATGCAACCAAGCGCCGGAGGTCGCCAAAATCTTTGTAAACCGACCAAAACACTCGTCGAGACTCTCACCAGCGCGTTGATCAAACTTGTTGTATTCGCGCTTGAACTGGTCCTACCTCACAATCTTGATTTGAGTAGAGCCCTCATGGTAAGCATCGAGGGTTACCCAAACCTCGTGAGCGGAGCGAAGGTGAGAAATCCTATCATACTCACCGCGGCTAAGACCCTGTATGAGAATGTTCCTTGCCTTAGCATTCGCCTCAACGTCAACCATATTGATGGCCGTGACATTTTCATCAGCAGGAACCTCATACGAGAGTTTCACCTTCGCCATATCGTAGCCCAGGCGTGATGTATGACTCCATCCGGGACTTCCAAAAAGGAAAATCAACTCCATTAAAGATGGGAGGCTTGGTGGAATATTTGTCCGTCGCCATGGCTCTTGAGACCGGTCAAGATTTAGAAAGAGCAGAACCGGCTCTGATACCAATTGAAGGACCGAGATGGCGAATGAGGGGGTGAATGGTCGCAAATAAAAATTCCCCAAAATACTCCAACAAAAACCTCGACAAGATCGCTCAAAGGAAATTGTGAAAAACCCGAAAAACTAGACAACTATGTGTACCCCAAGCTTGCATGGATAAGTACCATAAAATATGTGGGGATTTTTGAGTCACAATCCTGGTTGTCTAGTGTCCAAGATAAAGAGGAATCAATTCAAACTCTTGCTTTTAGAAAGGACATCAATTCAAATCACAAAAGTCACTTTCAGAAAAGCAAAAGCAGAATTTCCAGAACTTGTCCTCAATTTGCACAGGAGGTTGGTGGGTTTCTGCAGCTTAACAAATTCTATGAATTTTTCTCCCTATGAGAATCAGTGTCTTTAAGAACTCCACCAAATTTCTCCTCAAAAAGCCTTACATAAAACACAGTAAAAATCTAAGAACACAGTATGCTCAAGAACTTCGAGCAGAAAGTTTGGGGCTCGGTTTTCACCTCATGGCACCCAAACGGTGCAACAAGTGAACTCAGAAATTTTTCTGAAGGTGTATATCATAGTCCCGCACCTCCTCCAATAAGAATAACACAAAAATGATTTTTCTATATTTTTTTAAAAATCAAATACTGACTGCTGCGCGAAGAACAAGTTCTGAACAAAGTTGGAACTTGAAAGAAAAGATGTTCTCTACTCAATCCAAGAGTGCAAAAGAGATGTAAAACCATATGAACACACTCAAAACATCCAAGATCAGCAGCATTTAGAAGGAGGGGAGGCAAATCCAAATTACTTGAAAGTAAGTTATGGAATGTAATTATGGAAAGTAAATGCTGAATTTAAATTGCGTAAAGTAAAGACATAATGTAAATGCATAAAATAAATTCAGAGGTGGATGGATAAAACTTTCATTTCTGGAAGGGGAGGTTACAAAGCCTCACATTCATATGGGCAAAGCTCAAATGAGCATAAAAACCTCAACACCTTCAAGGGAAGGAGGCTACCCTCCACCCCTATTTATACTACTCTTGGGCCACCTACCACCCTTGGATGAGTCCTCAACCCTAGAGCACTCATCTAAGGGCTAGGATTAACCCACACACACAGCCATGCAAGGGCTAACCCAAAACCCACACACATACCGGGTTTTCTTGCACGGTTTTCAAAGCATACTACCTAGACCCGCTAACCTATCAACTAGACCTCAATCCGACGGCCCTCATTGATCCACGCGGCATCTAGCAAGCATCAACTCCTTTCCTTGTCTTCTTGACTTGCCCGACTCCGCCTCCGATCATCTTCCGACGATCTCCCAACCGTCACGGACCTCCGACGCCTCGCCTAGTCCCGGTCATCCTTCGCCTCACCATGACCTAGCACCGTCGCCCTGCAACCATCAAAGACAAGGAAACTCCTCACATAGCAATGCCCACAAAGATGTGCAATAAACCATCCAACTCATCACTACCACGTCCATACGACCGGTACTGCCACTCCTGGCAGAGACAACTCAAATTGCTTCAGTTTGAAAATCAATCCTAATCAAACTCAAACTTGAGCACACCTTGCTCAAATAAAGTCAAATACTCATCACAAACATGGATGGACCTCCACATGGTCCTTCACTTATATAAAGAGATACCACTTGTAAAGATCATTTAGCATGAGGTAGGCTTTGCTTGAAGAAATACTTGTAAGATAAGCAATGTCCAATAAATCATTTTTGAAAAATGAATTTTTTTATTTAATGTAAACTCAACATGAGTTTATCCCCTTTAAACATTTCAATCATACAAAGGATCTCACACAGAGAGTCCTTGAGAGATTGAACTTACAATTAAGCTTCAAATGAGGAACTCATCAATATGAGTTTGAAATACCATGAAAGCTTATAAAAAAATGCATAAGAGGTAGATGTGGATACCATTTGTAAAAATCCATAAAGCAAGGAATTATATGATACCACATGAAAGAAATCAATACCCCTTAATCTGATTTTAATTTTTGAAAAAGAATTCTCAAAGATTTAGAGAAGATTGAAGGTATCAGAGCAATAACAATAAAGATACTATTTTGAGATAAAAGCACAAAACTTGACTAAAATAAGCTCCCATAGGATTCAGGAGATGAAACATAGAGCTATTTGCATTTAGACATACACAAGTTTTGGTTTTGAAATGATTTTTCAAAAAGAACCCAAATGGATACCACTTAAAATATATCAAGGTAAACTTAGTGGATACCATTTTAAACTAATCCAAATGATTTTCAAATGATTTGAAATTTTGCAAAAAGATACTTTGGGATCATAAGAAGTTTTTCCAAAAAGAATTTTTGAAAAAGGAAGTTCCAATCAAAAGATGTCCCAAAATCAATTTCAAAAAGTCTAAAAATTCAGAACAGATCTGCCAGGGCTGGTACTACCGCTCTCACATGGTCGGTAGAACTGGCTCCGTGTTATCATGGTTCGAGGCGGTGCAACCGGCTCTGACAGACTGAATAATTAAATTTTTGCAAATTTTTGCAAAAACAATTCAAATGAAGTCCAAATAATTTGAAATTTTCCAGAAATGAAATTTGGACTATTTAGATGGTTTCTCAAAAAGAGTTTTCAAAAAAAAAATATTTTGAAAGATATGGCAAATTGCGCTTTTAGGCATAAAAATGAGATTAAAAACATAAAGGGCCTCAAGGTGCAACTTTAATTTCGGATTTCATAGAAATTAAATCCTCATGGCTTGTAGGATTTGAAATACTTTTAGAAACCATGATACCATTTGAAAAGATAATGAAATCCAATTTGAAAGCCAAGATTGAGCAATATGCTTAAATAGGCTATTTTGGGTCAAAGCAAGAATTTTGGCCAATTTTGATTTCAATATATAATTTTCATTTTGAAAGCTTGTAAAACATTTGAAATACATATTAGAATACTTTTACAAAGCTTTTTACAATTTTGGGCCTTTTAAACATAAGATTTGACTTTTGACTAAAATGGTACTTTTGAAATAGCTATTTGTAAAACAAGGCCAAATATTTCAACAGAAGATTCAAATGAAGAATAAGATAAGATATAGAGATTTGAATATTGTGTATGAGTTTTAAATATCATTTTGAACTAAGATACTTCACAAGATCTAGTCTAAATGAAGAAACTCACAAAGTGCAATAGTATGACCATTTTGAGTCAAGTGTAGTTTTTGGGTGAGTTTCAAAATCAAATAACTTTTGATTGGTTGTTTTTTTTAAAAATCTTTTGAACACGAAAGTTGTTAAGAATGAACAAAACTAGGTTTTTAGTTTTGGAATTATTTTCAAAATCATTTTACATTTAATTCTATGAAAATTATAAGTTTAAATCCAAAACAAAATACTAGAACTTGATTTTGGGCATGAAACTAATTTTCTTTGTAAAATAGATTTTTGTGAAGCCAAAACTATTGTAAAATCCTTTGAAAGCATTTTTATACATTTTTAAACTAGTTTTTCAAAAGATTACTAATAGATACACAAATTTTTGAGTTTTGGCTAAAGGCTTGATTTTGAACGTACATATATTTGCACTTATATAAATATGGCCACGCATAGGGATGTAATATACATAACTATGATTTAGCACTCCCCCTTAATGTGCCACTACCCCAAACTTGCTCAAGATTACAATCAATACAACTAATAAACATGAGCAAGCATATGAACAAGCAATTCAAATTGATTTTCATGAATAATATAGCTTAACCTACACAAGGCTAAAAACTATAAGAATCAATTTAAATACTTGTTACCCGAGATAGCATTGGTTCATGATTTGAGGGAAAGTCTTTATGCTTGGCTCCATTTTGCAAATGATGAAGTCTTCATTCCTTTTGGAGAAGCCAAGCGTCCAATGCATCTCCAAGTACCTAATAATCTTTTAGGCACTTGTTGGTACCCAATTTTTGTTGGGTCCAAAAATGTTAGTCACAATAGATTTAGGGACCCAAATGGCCCTAACATTAATAGTATTGAGTGAACTAACATGACTAGTAATGGGTTTGAGGTTATTATTCCTCCTAAGCGAATTATTTGCATTGCAATGAGAAGGCTTAGAAGGTCTATTAAAATTCACAAACTCATTTCTAGTTTGATCCTTTCTAAGCACATGATGATCATTATAATGAGAACACTTAGAGGATCTAACAAATCTAGCAAATGTTTTGCTATTGTTATTTTTCCTAAGCATATGATCAACATGATTTTTCTTGGTCTTAGGAAATCTAGCATTTTGAGCAAACACATTTCTAGATTCATTTCTCCTAAGCAATTGAATATCATAATTTTGCAAGTACTTGGGAGAATCGACAAACTTAGCAAACACATTGCCATTTTTGTCCTTCCTAAGCAAATAATGATCATTTACAATAATGGGCTTAGGAGTAGTACCTTTGGGACAATCCTTACCAAAATATCCCCTCTCTCGGCAATTGAAGCATGTCACGCTATTTGGCCCTCTCTTGACCGTCTTGACTTGCTCCTTGCCGGTTTGCCTCATAGTTGATGCTTGTGGCTTGAATTCCACTTTGTTAGGGCATACGGAGGCGAGGTGTCCCTTCTTGTTGCAATCAAAGCACTTGATGGTCTTCGAGTGTCTTGCGTTGTGCCTTGTCTTGCTAGTCTCCCTCTTGGAGATGTAGCCGATCCCTCTCTTGTCAACCAACTTTCGTTGATTGCTTAGAATGTTGTCGAGGGGGGCCTTCCCTTTGAAGCATTTCTCTAAGTCACTTCTCAATTGAGTGACTTGTTCCTTGAGCTCTTTATTTTCCTCTACAAGGTTAGTCTCACATTGCATAGAGGAAGTAGAAGCAATTTCATTTGAGCAACAAGGCATATCACCACTAGAGGTGGACATATCAATTTTAGATGAAATGCTAGAATTAGAATTTAAGAATGGCATATCATCAATTAAATCACATGTAATTCCTATGTTCACCTTAGGCTTAAAAATTTCTTTGAGATGGAGAGATTCATGATTTTCTTTAAGCACATTATAATCATTTTGAAGATAATCATGTTCAAGCTTTAAAATTTTATATTTTGCTTTCTCCTTTCCAAGATAATTATTGAGCTCCTCTAGCATGTTCATTAATTCATCATATGAGGGCTCATCATCCTCATCACTATCACTTACCTCAATTTTACCTTTTGCCATAAAGCAATGCGATGGTGGAGATGGAATTGAATGCTCATCATCGCTTGAGGTAGTAGTTGAGGTAGATGGTGTCGGTTCTTCATCAATTGATGTGAAACTTAAAGTATCATCACTCGACACCAATTCTTCTATGCAATTCTCACTTGGGGATGTGGACACGTCATATAATTCTTGAAGCTTTGTCCACATCTCATGAACGCTCTTGAGATTGCATATTTTATTAAATACATCTACGCTCACAACGCTAAATAAAACATTAGTAGCTTGAGCATCGAGATGTAGGCATTTCTCTTCTCCTCTAGTTGGAGCAAGTTCATTCAACCGAAGAGAAAAGCCCACATCTACGATCCACCATATTTTGGGGCTCATGGATTTAAAATGAGATATCATAAATAATTTCCATGAAGCATAATTTGAGCCATCAAAGATATGTGAATCGGTGTAGTGCACTAATCCACTAGTCGCCATCCTTTACTCTCTAGACGGTTAAGTCTAATAAAATGAGAGACCAAGCTCTGATACCCCTTGTAAGGTCGAGGATGACGACTAGAGGGGGGTGAATAAGCGGCTTTTAAAAATCTCTCGCTAATTTCTACAAAGCAATTCACCCCTAAATATCCTAATACCGAAACCTTAACAAATATTAATGCGGAAGCGATAAACTAAGGTTTTGACAATTAAAGCCTAAATCAACTAGGCTCACTATGTGCACTAACTAATTATGTCTTTAACAATAATTGCAATTCTAAAGACAAGCAATCAATCAATTTAATTCTATGAATATAAATTGCTTGAATATAAATAATGAAAACAATGCAAGCACAAGAGACACAATACTTTTTACTGTGGTGTTCGGAGACTTGCCGGTCTCCCCAAGTCCACGTTGAGGTTAGCCCAAACGAATTGGACCGACTCCACGAATTGAGCACCCACCTCGAATCCACTAGTGGTAGCTCCTTTTCCCTCCCGGGTAGACGAGCTCCAACCTTCACAAACTTCGCCGGGACTTCTCACAACCTTCGTTGAGAAGCTCACCGCGCACGACGCTCTACGCCGTCTAGGAGGCGGCAACCTCCAAGAGGAACAAGTCAAGCCCTTCCGCTTGAACTTCACCTAGTGCAACACATGCACTCCGGTGACCTCCTACGTGCAACACATGCACTAGGATCCTCCTCAAGTGCAACACATGCATAAGAGGCTCTCAATCCTCTCCTAATTGCAACACATGCAATTAGAGGCTCACACTAGCTCAAGAAGCAAATGGAAGAGGGCAACACATGCACACAACTCCTACAAACACCCAAATGCTCTAGCACACAGCCAACCTCTTGCCCTTGCCCCCCAAGGCCTCCTTTTATAGCCTCCAAGCCAAAACTAGCCGCTGGGGCGACTGGGCAAGGTGCCCAAGAAACCGGTGCTCTCGCCAAACGGGACCAGTAGCACCGCCTCGCCAACGGCTACAAAACTAGTCTTTGCAGGATTTCCGGTAGCACCGGCCAACTGGGAGCGGTGCTACCACTCGGGCGGTTGCACCGGCCTTCACCCCGGTAGCACCGGACCCAAGCCGAACACAAAAACACCTCCTCTGGATTTTTCACACCGGCCAGAGGAGCGGTAGCACCGGACCTCCGGTGCTACCGGCCTACCATGGGCGGTAGCACCGGACCGCCAAACTGCCCAAAAACATCCCCGTATGGAATTGCCAGAGGGGCGGTAGCACCGGAGCTACCATGGGCGGTAGCACCGGACCGCCCTGCAGTACATGCTCCCATAAGCGGTACTACCGGCCAGGCGGTGCTACCGGCCCTACATGGGCGGTACGACCGGCCATAAGGAGAAAACACGATTTTTCACAAAAACTTTTCTCCAAACCATTAAAGATTTATTCTTTGAGCTATGTGAGGATCAACACATGATCACAACATTATGCAAAACACATTTGCACATGTTAATGACATACTCCAAAGAATCTCATTTAGCACAACTTATTTGCAAAACATATTTGCCAATAAACCAAGAACTTATGAGATCAATCCTCTTAGCCATGTGATGATCAACACATGATCAAGTCAATTTGCAAAACACATTTGCAAACCCTATTCACATGCTCTAGGATCGAAACCCATAATCTCAAGTTCATTTGCAAAACACATAGGCAAATGAAAACTCCAACTTATTTGCAAAACACATTCGCAAATAAACCACGAACCTATAAGATCAATCCTCTTAGCCATGTAAGGATCAACACATGATCCCGACACTTCGCAAAACACATTTGCAAATGCCAACACATGCTCTAGGATCGAACCTCATAACTTCCAACTTATTTGCAAAACACATTTGCAAATAACAAGTCAACACTTTGCAAAAACACATTTTGCAACTAAACAAGCTTAGCCTTGTGATGATCAACACATGACCCAATCACAAGCTAAAACACTAAAGCATGAGCTCTATTTGCAACACATGCAAATCTCTAGCACCATGCAAACAACCACAACAATTATGCATGAGCTCTCTATTTGCAACACATGCAAATCTCTAGCTCCATGCAACCACTTTAAACCAAATTGCTTGAGCTCTCTCCTTTTGCAATACATGCAAAACATAGCTCCAAGCACAAACCAAATCAAATAAGATTCAACTAAGATGCAAGCATGAGCACCCTTATTTGCAACACATGCAAATACTTAGCTCATACAAAATCCAATGCACAAGCTTCACCCATTTGCAACACATGCCAAATGGTTAGCTTCATGCAAACACCAAACAAGAGAGTGAGCTAGAGTGAACCGGATTGAGTTCATCAACACATGATGAAGCTTAAGTTAAAAGACTCAACCCCTCTTAATAGTACGGCAACCTAACTAGCAACCCGGTCTCCCATCCAAACACCGAGACTGGTAAAAGACTAGGAACACATCCTTAGCCCTAGCTAGTTATACCTTTGCCTCCAGCGATCCACTTGGAGCTTTTATGATTTCCAATCATCTTCTCTCCAGGATCACCTCTTCTTCTTCTTGGTCATCAACACATGATGAACCTTCTAGCTCTTCTCTTAACTTCGGGATCACCTCTTGGAGCTCATCAACACATGATGACTTCTTCTTCTTCCCGAATCTTCATAATCTTGGACTCAACCTACTTCACAACTCATGGAAGATGTTAGTCCAACAAACACGGTTGTCTCAATCATCACCGCACTCCATTAACACATAATGGATGCCTCCAGGATCGATTGAAAACAACCCAAATTAATTTGAATGATTAATTGTGTCTTGAGTACTTTGATGCAACTAATGCTTCATTATACTCAAGAACTTTTCGCTTGTCTTCAATCAACAAGGAACACCATCAACACATGATGAAATGTCCTTTTATTGATTGAAAGACAATCGAACTCAATTTAAATTTCATTTAAATTGATATAAGTATATATATAACTACACAAGTTTCATATACTCAAATGATTGTTTCAAAGTCTTGATCCTTTATATGTTATTTAGCAATAAGACATGGATCAATACTATTGAAACAACAAGTTAAATTATAAACTCCCCCTAGATGTGTGCATTCATGTAGTATATGAATTAGGAACATAATGCACATATTTGGACTAAAGCAATGGAAGAGTTCATACTTTAATTTGAATCCTATGTATGCATTAAGTCAATAGAGTGAATACAAGTGCATACCTTAGGTTTTCCATTTTCCATCCAAATATGAGACTAATAAGAATAAGGCTCAATTAAACATGTTAGTCTCATAATGATTAGATTTGTCATTAAACAATGATCTTAAACATTAATATTAAACCAATCACCAAAACTAATGGAGCTTGAACTTACAACCACTGACCTGGCCGGAGTTTGAACATTCTGGCCCACTGGACGATTTGCCGGCAGTGGTGCTCTATCACTGCTTTGGGGTTAAAATCGAATGAACTGTTGGGGTTCTGTCCTTTGCCTCTGCTAGCCCTGACGACCTCCTTGTTGCGCCATTCTGCGCTTTCTATTGTCATCCAACTCTCAGCGCTTGTCTTCCAAAATAAGAGCCTTGTTAACCAGCTCCTGGAAGTCCGGAAATGTGTAGGTGATCAGTCCCACTTGCAGCCCTGCATTCAATCCCTTCATAAAGCGGGATTGTCTTGCTTTATCCATAGCTACGTCCTCTGGTGCATAGCGTGCCAACTGAGTAAACTTATTCAGGTAGTCGGCCACTGATTGTCCACCCTGCTTGAGATTCCTGAATTCCTCTTTCTTCAGATCCATGATACCCTCTGGCACATGGTATTGGCGGAAGACTGTTGTGAACTCCTCCCATGAGATACCCTGAGGATCCTCATGCGATGCACAAAAGTTTTCTCACCATTCTGCAGCGGTTCCCTCTAATTGATGAGAGGCATAAAATACCCTCTCATTTCCTACACATTGGGTTATGTGCAGCTTCCTTTCTATTGTCCTCAGCCAGTCATCCGCCTCCAACGGATTAGCGTTGCCCGAGAATGTAGGTGGGCGAGTCCTCATGAACTCTGACAGTCTCGAGTAGGGGTGTGGTCCATGGTTACCCCCTTGCTGAACATTTGCAGCAGCTTGGTTGGAAATCTACTACATGGTTTGCATCATGGTGCTCATCAACTGAGTTTGGGCAGCTAAGAAAGCTCCCAGATTCTGCAGATCAACTTGCAGTGGTTGAGGGATTGGCTCCTCATTCTGGTTCCCTGCCTGATTGGCACCACTTCCACTGGCTCCCACATTGCCACGAGTCCTCACCATCTGTTGAAAGCTTCCAAGGTTAAGAAAAGAAGAAAGCATAGACTAATAAAAGAACTTATGCGGGGGAAACAGGTGTAACTTAAATTATTTAGCAACTTTATTAATATTATATAAAATAGTATGGTTGCTCACAAGTGCCTAAGGCCATGCAACACATACCAGACACTCACAAACAGAAACAAGCAGACAACATTAAAAGAAATAACGACTCACACCTAATGGTGACTCTGAAACAAAAGACGCGACTCAAACACTCGAGTCTCAACACTACACCCGGCTAGACTCGATCACTCATCGAGCCAACCCGGCTGCGGCTCCCCCGGAGCATACACTGGCGGGTGCTCTGACATCGGGCGAATCGGTCCTCGATGACCTCATCGCACCGGTACAAACG